>OX465486.1:10027500-11227500 GCA_950022335.1 Eurois occulta | reverse complement strand
GTCCCTTTTGTGTGCACGCTTTATGTGCTAAAGGTTTTGTGGCTGCCTCCCAAGTGAGTAATGGTCGTTTTTTGAATGCGTTCTCTGTAAATACAGTCCTTAATAATTGAAATCTGAGTATTTCTTGCCTGAAACATGCAGAAGATAAATGGACTCTGACTTTGTTTTTTGTTGTTTTTCTTACAAAAAGTCACTCATTAATTCTGTAGCAAAACAGTACCTAATATAATGTTTTTCAACTTTATTTGCACTGGACCTTATAATAAATGACTTATCTTGGAAATTACCGAATGTCTAGGTGCCAAACATGTAGACTTAGCTTGTTTGGCGACACGGAATGGGCGGAGTCACAGCTTGGACAATGTGTACAAGGGTACATCTCGTATGTCAGCAATATCGCTCATGTTCAGTGTGACGACGTCACTTCCAATGCCACGCTGCATATAAAACCCCCATTAAACCTGATACTTCAACAGAATGGGCTGCCGTCTCCTGAGAACCCATACATATTCAACGGCGACTTTGTGGATCGAGGCAAGAAGGGGTTGGAGGTGTTCCTGCTCCTACTGTCTTGCATGCTGGCTTTCCCTGGAGGAGTGTTCTTGAACCGTGGCAACCATGAAGATCTCATTATGAATTCTAGGTTAGTCACACAAACGTATGGGCATTGCTCTTTATGTGGAATACTATTATGCCGTGTGTTTTTTTATGGCAGCTTTTCTTAGAATACAGATACTTGATGATCGTTCGTGTGATATGTAACTTTTACGATTTATATGCAAATGACGTGAGATTTGTGGGAAGATTCAAAAGTAACTGTTTGAATAAGTGGTTGTGCCAGGACTGACAGCGTTCTAGACTAATTTTAATTTAATTGTTTTCCAAAGGTACCTAGGATGTTGGGAAAGTTTTAATAACGCATTTACTAAATAATTTTGACACTTTACATTCAAAGTCAATTCAGTGTAGGTGTAATTTGTTAAGTTGAACGTAACAACTCTTTTGGAATGGCGAATTTGCGAAATCCTACGTTTGAGCTTGTTATAAATGTTTCACTGAGACTTTGTAGCGTCTCATTTAAATGACTTGACTTGACTTAAAGGAATATTTACAGAACGAGCTGTAATTTAATTTTATTACTTGCCGAAACGTAATGAATATTATTTGTATTTATGCTCTTCAAACAATGGTTTTGATTGAAGACCAATGGTTCGTACCAAAATAAATATCAACTGATGTTTGTCAAGAGTATCCAAGTTAAGGGCGAAATCTGATCTAGCCTTCATGTATTGATATTATAGCCTTCAGTTTTAGATATGACTTTAAAATTACCTGCACATTGACATGATATACCTATAAAGCTCACCAAATAATACATGTTTTTTGTTTAGGTACGGTTTCATAAAAGAAGTCCAGCAGAAATATCGGGTAAGTAAAGCAAGCAGTAGTCCCTCCACAAACATTTTTTGCCTAAAACGGTGAAAATATGAGCTTCATTTTATTATATACGGCTATTGGATACAAATCGGTGATCGTAAATCCGATAAAAGGTGAACCGAACCGAAAACTAATTTGGAGTATCGAAAATCCAGATCAGTTATATTTTATCCTCCTGAAATGGATGTTACTGAGCTCTGATTCCCTGACAATGGAGACAATAAAAGCCCCTAAATCTACACAATTTGTCAAGGATTGGATATGTTCGAGGTTACCATAAAAATACATAGTAACCTTTCCAATGATTTTCCGATTGCAGAGTAAACAGTTCCTATAAAGCGAAAATGTCATCGTCGTTCAAGGGGAAGCTAAACAATATTCACGAAAATATATTGTGAAGAAACACTTTAAGCAAAACTCTTCGCAACCTTGTATTTGTTCTCTGGGAAAAAAAAAATTACAGCATCCGCAGCACAAAGAGTGTCCTGAACATGTTTGTCTTAGAAATCACGTTTAAGAAGATTTATTCCCTTTGAGTTTGAAGTGTACCTCCGTAGTTATCGCCAGTCGCCTTATATCCGAATACAAAGTTATTATAGTTACACTAGCGACTGAGCTCGGCTTTGTGTGTAGTTATTACATCATTTCCTCGAAGGTTATAGCTATATCTAGGATTGTAGTAGCCTTAAGTAAAAGCTTTTCTGTCCTCACACTCATAAACTGATACAAGGTATACGAAAGCTCAAATATGTTTTGCGTCTGATACAAAGATTTCAAAGCTTTAAGCAAATTATTAAAATGTCGAAAAAAGTTTTACATTATATGAAAAGTTTTTGATATAAGGTTTCAACGAGACAGGGCCTTGGAATGGCACAGTATAGAGAGAATATTCTAGAAACGACCAACAAAATGTAGTATGCATTTTTTATACGCTCAGGGATGTTTAAATAGTTAGCGTGTCGGGTCGTGACTCCGAACTCTGTAAAGCGTTGGAAAACTTTGGAAAATGTAAAGGAAACACACGCTGAAGCATTTTTGGAGCACAAATGTTTTGGCGGCAACAGTCTTTTTCCGTGAAGCTTTAAGCTTTAAATCAACGAAAATGTAGCATGTTAGCGTTAGAAACGAGGTAAATAATAGGAAAATTTAATAATAACACTTGGAACTCTACACCTAATTCACTCCACCTTTTTAGTCACATTTATTTATTATTGTATCCACCAGCACAATGCAGAGCGGATACTGAAGCTGATCGAAGGCGTGTATCGCTGGCTCCCCCTAGGCACCATCATCAACAACCGAGTGTTTGTGGTCCACGGCGGCATATCAGACACAACAGATCTCGACATGATACGGAGTCTCGAACGAGATAAGGTATGGCTTAGGTTAACTAAAGTGTTCTTAGAGCTAAATGAGCGACGTCCGTTCTAATGTTTATTGGTACAAAACTTTTTTGTTGTTAACGAATTGAGCGCTTGTCACAGTAGTAAGATTTCTAGATCTATTCTGAAGACAAATCAAATCACTGGGAACAAAACTTTTAAAGTGGTTCGTCACTATTCAAAACTTTCAAAAGTTTACCCTTCAGAAACTTTTTTCTAAGTTTGTAAACTAGCAGTAAACAAAATAGTGAATGTTTGTTATTTGTTTTCAGTACGTGTCTCTACTGCGGCCTCCAGTGACCGAGGGATCGACGGCGGGCGGCGAAGCTATAGACAAAGTAGAGTGGAAACAGGTTAGTCGTTAGCAATCAATCATTCATGATTCAATCTAAAGGTTATCGATCGTTTCATTGCCGGCTTCTTGGCATCACGAGTTTTTATCTTTCGACGAAGGCGCGTCAAATCGTTGCCAATTTCTTTGATCTATGAATGTGATGAATGAAGCAGCAAGCAGGATTTTTGAATGCCTAATATACATGATCATTACCATATTCAATGCGATCAATAACGTTTTCACAACAATGTTCTATTCAGAAGCAATTTGTGTAGGATGGATTGTTCAGGCTAATCCGTGCACCTGGCTCTGGGACCGCCTGATCATTTTCCAGCTGAACCGTCGCGGACTGATCCAATATTCAGCAACTAATCAAAACTTTTGCTTTCAACTATCTTTAGAACGTGGAACCACGTCCTATTGGGGATTATGAGTTATTGTAATGTATGTACCTACTTGCTGTTAAATATGAAAGGTAGGTATGAACGTTTTCCATTCAAAATTTACAATGTTTGGTAGAAAAAGCTCAGCGCTCTCGAGCCTGAAAGAGCGGTAGGTACTCATCAAATTAGAAATGGTTTCGTTTCATATTTAGCGAGAGAAAGGGCGAAGGTCGTTCTTTCACGTGTTAAACAGTACGGAATGAGTTTCTATTCATGATTAATTTTTCGTATAATTAATCTTTTATTAGTAAGTAAAGTAAATAAAATTTTCGTTGCTGAATGTGTCATTTCCCCTTGCTCACACGTTCGAACTTTTGTTTGTACTAACCTTTCTTAGAAGTGGTTATTATAAAGTAGTCGGAGTCAATTTGTTTCGTGTTATGTCATGTTGCTGTTGACTTTCTCGGAAATGTTTTTTTATGCCTACTCAAGTTCATTTCTTAAAGGGCAAGTAGAAATTGAGAAATTAATTAAACAAAAGGTGAATGTGAAGGTCTTCCGCCTTTGCATTTTGTGCGCTGTTACATATGCCATAGGTGCTATCGATGAAAAACTTTACTGACTTTATTTATTTATTTATGTACACAGAAATTCTAACGGACTTTCAAATGTAAGCAAGGAACATTTCTTGTCAAACACATGTTCTCCAACATGATATTGTTAACTTTTGCCATTACTAATCATTTGTGTCCGTGAAATGGCCTCCTAATATCGTTTTCCAGACCATGTTCAATCGAAAGTTATCTCCAAAATGTCCGTTGTTCATTGAATGAACACGTTTTGGCAAATCAATTGGATCAGTTCCGCCAGAAAATGTAACATTTGTTAGTGTCCAAAGTGCAAAATGTTTGAAAGATGCGCCGAACAATCTGCATATTATCATTCTATTAGTCTATTATTGGCGGTTGCTTGCGTGTTACTAGCGATATGTTTTAGATCAATTTTCACAATCCTTTCATCAAAACTTGGCGGAAGTGTTTTACTGTGTGGTGGTATTTTTTTACGCATAGCTATTACCTTGTAAAATATTCTAGCAGGATTATTCATGCACATCACATGTATTAGGTTTATTAAGTTTGTAGCAGTAAAACGGCTTAATTCTGGCTTTGCCGGTCCACCACACCGTAAAATTTTACATAAATAAAACATGATATTACATCTGGTCTTTAATCCGAGGTTTTGCCGGGTGCTATTCAGACGCTGCACAGTTAAATATATCGTCCTTTTCATAAGGGTTAATTTTCGGTTTTATTGTCCATCGCACACAAATAAATATTCGTTTATCTCGTATAAAGCTCGTTGAGTGGCTTTGTCTCCCTTATTAGGTATATCAATGATCTTATCTCATTTCTTTCGCTTGAAAGCAATTTCAGCCACTACCATCCTTGTCGTAATACAATTTCCCCGGGTCGGACCCCCGCGGATTGTCGCGAGATAAACTTGGGTACGTTGGCGACCGCTTTATGAAGTCCTGTCCCAAAAGGATGGTTCTTCTTACAATTCTTTGCTCGCTCCACACATTTTATACGAGCCAACGTTTACGTACAATATCTCTATATTTTACATAAGATATTATTCAAACACAACTAACAAGCCGTGGCTTGTTATTCATGAATAAGCGGAGACGACAATATTTCAAGATACAATGAATTAACATTTCCTGACTGACTTTCACAGTGTTCTGCACTCCCACGGGTCCCAGAACAATGAATATTATATCTAAGAATGACACACAGATTTTGTAACAACCGGGTATTTAATAATACGTAGCTACGGTTTTTTTATCCCAGAGTATGTTTAGAAGGAATTGAATATGTCAAGCTGTAGTTTATTGTACTGTTGTGTCGCACTGCGAACAGCAGTAAAAGCCGAAAAGCAAATGTAACTGAAATAGATTTTCATCTTACCAATTACTGAACTATTTGATTTGAAAGGAAGATGGAATTATTTGATTTGAAACTTGTTTAGATCTTTCAGTATAAGTAAATCATTATAACTGAGTGTGAAGCAAAATTTTGTTAAAGTTCTTTTATTTATTTAGTAGTCTATAGAGAATTGTGGTTTGAACTGAATTTATTGAGGTAGAACAAAGTTGGGAGTGCATAGAAGGAGCTTTGTGTTCGCATGATATATGCTGAAGTAATTCCTTTAATGCTACAAACTTTGTAGTCCAGACTCGACGGGTTTGGCTTCGGAGGTAAACACAGCAGTGCTGCATTAGATTGAGCGATCGCAGTATTGTATGCATGCACTATAAATAAATTGTGACAGATGGTTTCTGTCTGCGATTTCCAACAAAATAACTCATTAATGGTAGATTCATCATTTGCTCTTTCATTGCTTTTTGGTGTATGTTCGATTCAATCATATTTACATTGGTACACGTAAAGGCTTCATGCTCGCAATACAGGACCAAGTAATTGAGACTAAAAATTATAGGAAGCACATTATAAAAAACCTAAGCACTGATACATGCCGAAAATGCAACAGTTCACCAGAAACCATCCAGCATATTACAGGGGCATGTAAATCAATAGCCCAAACAGACTACAAACATAGACACGACCAAGTCGCTAACGTCATACACCAGAAACTGGCACACCAACACAAACTAGTAGACTCTACAGTGCCCTACTACAAAGACATCCCCGAAACTGTGCTGGAAAACCCTTCGACAAAATTATATTTTGATCGAGGTATTTTTACAGACCGAACCATCCACTTCAATAGACCAGACATCACATTAATAAATAAAACAAACAAAACTGGATATCTCATCGACATAGCTGTACCAAATACACACAACTTACAAACTAACTATTGCCGAAAAATTATCCAAGTATACCGAATTAAAAAAAGAAATAACACGCCTCTGGCATCTGCAAAAAGTAACAATAGTCCCCATAGTGTTGTCCACAACAGGAGTAAAACCAAAACAACTCCACCAGTCCCTTACTTCTCTGAACCTGCCCTCTAGTAGCTATCACCTGCTGCAGAAGGCAGTAATACTAAACACGTGCAGACTGGTGAGGAAGTTCCTGCAATATGATTTAGACAACCCGCACCAACATATCCACTTAAACATGGCCTCATTTCTCTTTCAAGCTGCAACTCAAAACCGTAATGTACCTATTACTACCTCTTTAACTCTTAACCCAGCTGATAATCACTTGGCTTAGGCCCGTGCTATCAGTACTTTCCTGCTACCCGGCTAGCCGAGCAAAATAAACACATAGATAATAATATCTTGGGACAACCAACACACCGCCATCTGATCCCAAACTAGGCAGAGCCTGTACTATGGCAACCAGACGACTGATAAACATACTTATATATTTCTAAATACATACATATTATAGATAAATTACACACCCAGATACAGAACAAATAATCGTACTCATCGCACAAAGATTTGTCCTGTGTGGGAATCGAACCCATGACCTCCGTCCTAGCAGTCAGGGTCACTAACCACTAGACCAACAGGCCAATCACATTACCCAAACCAGTACCCAATAACATTTAAAAATTAAGTACCTTTTTAGGGTTCCGTCCTTCAAAAGGAAAAAACGAAACCCTTATGGGATCACTTTGTTGTCCATCCGTCCGTCTGTCTGTATGTCAAGACCCTTTATCTCGGGAACGCGTAGAGGTATCGAGTTGCAATTAAAACCATATACTCAAGTCTACAGTCCCTTGAAGCTATGAAAATATCAAACTTATAAGTTAACTTAAAAAAAAAATACGGCCGTTTATACCGCAAAAAAAAGTTTATTTCGACACTCTCAAGGGAATCAAAATTTATAGGACACTTCCCGTTGACCTAGAATCGTGAAATTTGGCAAGAAGCAATGTCTTACCGCACATGTAAAGGAAACAATCTGAGAACCGTAAATATGTAGTTTAATAACAAAATACCTACAAGTTTACACGGAACCCTCGGTGCGCGAGTCCAACTTGCACTTGGCGGGTTTCTGGATTTATTTTTCCAGTATCGGTATGATAGATGTTATCAGTTCGTTATTGAGTTTCAATAAACTGGTAGAATGCGACTGAAACCTGTAAATTGTGTCAATTTACTGGATCAATCATATTAAATAGCTCTGTCCAATAATTACAAGCGACCTGGGCCTCAATTCTGCTATTTTTATAAAATTCGACATTCCAACACGATCCCATTGTCATTTTGCTTAAAGTTCGTAATCTGCTAAATTCATAATGGTCGATCATTGGTCGGTCAGTGGTCTCGTAATAGAATTGTGTTATAATGACATTGTAGTATTGCCATTATTATAAAATTCCTTGGTAGAAATGATTTTCGAAAAACTACTACTAAATTTGAACATCTATTCATGTGAGATTTTATTTATATATATTTTTACATATTATTTATTAGTATTATAAGCAATCTGAAGTAGTAAGAAGTTCGTAAATAGCAAAAAAACATTAAATTTATGTCATGTTTAGCTGTCAAAGTCAAATGTGACATTACTTTGACGTTTATCTGTTTATTTATTTCTAGCAGCCGGTGTTTTGTTATGTTTTTACATTTAAGTGTTTTTATTAGATTTTTGTTTGTATATTTAAATTCCCTTAACAGAGAAGCCTATATTTATTGATTTTATACAAAATGGTGCTAATTGAGCAAATTTCGACTCTTGGAGGGCGAAGTTCATCGAAACGATATTGTATGAAGTGCGCCCAATTTTTAAATTGGGTACAGCAAGTAAGTACCTAAATACAGTATAATTAGGTATGCATTATAAAATGTATCATTATTGTAATATTTACACTTTTTTTAGTTCTAAGTACAATGAATATAAGAGTAAAATGTTAAAGAAAATTAAATCACAGAAGAGTCACATAAGTGCAACAGGTTACTCATTGTATGTACCTACCTACAAACATACCCACAATAAGTATTAAGGAGCATTGAAAACAATACAATAAAAATTAATATAACCCCTCCAGCTAAGCTTAAAACCTTTGTTAGGTGTAGATGTCAAATTCTGCCCAATGTACTACCACTGATGTGAATCAGTGGTAGTACATTGGGCAGAATTTGACATCTTGATTGTAACTCAGATCAGATACTGAGCGCTAGGTTACACATCCTATTGAAGTGTTGTAACTATTGTATTAAAGCTAAATTTGTTTTCATAGAAACTCCGCAGAATTATAATGTCATCAGATTCTGAGTCTGACTAATGTTTTCTAAAGTATGCAAGAGGTTTTGTCAGATTATTAAAAGATAAATGAAATCTATTTAAGGAGGAGTCTATGTCCAGCAGTGGATTCCAAATGGCTGTAATGATAAATGATTAAATGAAACAGTGTTTATAAAAATAGTATTAATTTATTTTAAATCATATTTAATACAATAATGATCTGTAAAAAAGAATTAAATCATTTTAATAATAATTAGAGCATTTTCGCACTTCACTAGAATATTGAGGTGGGTTTACATTACATATCTGCTAATTTAATTTATGTATTTCTCCACAGTCTGTCAACAAGAGCCTGCTGCAGTGCCCGACCTTCAAGAAGATCCCGATTCACCCTTTGATGGTCTTGATGATTAGGTGCTGCTTAATTATTTTCCTCCTAAATTAAAAGACTGATTAGTGATTAATGACATGACTGTTATTATTTTCATTATATATGGTAAAATTTGTTATTTGTTTTTGAAATGATGATTAAAATATTATGATAATTTAACTTGGATTTGTTTTATTATTTAAATGATTTTCACATTTTTCAATTGGCTTGAAAGTCAACTTAAATATTGTTAAATAAATATTTAGTTTATGATAAATAAAAAGTAATTTAAATGTTGATTTTTTAACATAGTAGTAGTATCATTTAAAATTCCAACTTCATTATATTCCAAAATAATGAAATAGAAATCACATACCTATTGCAAGCCAAGTGCTTCTGCATAAACTTCATCAGGCAGGTGGCAACGGTGCTCTTGCCATGTTTGCAATATTGTGCAATATGCAACATGCATTCACAATCTTGCCTGCAGTTGTTGGACTATAACGTAAAGCATGTGCTGCAACGCTGCAAGCAAACACCTGCAAAAAATAAATTTACTTTTATACAACCCCATTTTACTGAACGTCTTATTACTTTTATATACTCACTGTTCTTGACATATAGGTACAAGAACTGTTGCATCTAAAGTTCTATAGCAAGAAATTCATTCAATACCTCTCTAATGCCTGTTACTTCATTAATTGCTCCTGATACAGTAATTTGTGAAACATTATGGAGGGCAATCTGTCCAACCAAATTTTGGTAGGACCCTGATGCATAAAATGCAAGTGCTATTAGAATCTGCAATAAAAAATATCAACATTAATCAACCTATTTCGTGTATATAGCTATAGAATAATAAATCAATGTCAAATTCAGTTTTCTCACCTTCATTTCTGCCGTTACGCTATCGTTTCGGCGCGGTCTGGCCATAAGGGGAATGAGTTCTTTAATTAACCCCCTTACTGAATCCTTTCAAAGGCGAAAAGTTTTTACAAATTCCGCCTCGGGTATATCATGGGTTCGTATTCATTCTCGTCAATTATGGGCCCGACGACGTCTTCTGCATTCCACCCATCTTCTTTATCTAACATCCACTGCGTTGGCTAGCTCGAGAATACATTGTCTCCATTCAATATTCCACAAACACTTTACTCGTAACTAAATAAAAGCAATGACTGCACGATGACGTTCTAATGGTAGGTCAGTGATCAAAGGAACTGTCAAAAAATTAGCAGATTACCGCCTAAGTCAGTCATTCATTTGTCATTATGTACAAGATTACCATTCTATGCCATTTCTTTCAATGGACTGTCAGTGGTTGACCATTGGAAAGTCATAATGACGCCATTATATTAGTAGATTACCAAACTTGTCAAAATCAACAATTATGAAATCAATGACAGACCATTCTGACACTATTGTAATAGCAGAATCGGGCCCCTGAATGCGCGAATCAATTTACGTCCTCCCCAGTCGTTTGAGCAGGTTGTAATTATTTCCATGTTCTCGTATTTTTACTGCGATAGTTCTGTTTCGTTTTTATTTTCTTTCTACGATACGATGCGATGCTTTTTATGCAGTACAGTGGCGTCAAGTGATAGATACGATCGTTTCGCTTTAAAGCGCAGTTAATTAAATGGAAAGTAATAAAGAAATAGAGCACGGAGTCGTTTGATGTCCTCTTATCGCACATGGGGGTGTATCCGAGTAGCTTCCTCGACTCATACCTAAAAATTTCGACGGTGGAAACTTTAAATGTAAGGGGAATGGATATAATGTCCCTTTGGACATACAGTTATACAGGGTTACTGGTAACTCGACGTATTCCTTGCAGGACGCCATAGTAGGGTTAAAATGCAATAAAGTAACCAACACCACCAAATGTTTCACAGAAATTCAATAGTTTTTGAGTACTGAAACTTAAAATCTAACTAGATTTTAAGTTTTTATGAAAAATTCCAGATTCAATCATTTGAAGCCAATTTAAAAATGGTTAACGGCGCGACTGTACTGAAAATTAAGTTATTATCATAGTTAATGCCATAGCAGACCCTTTTTAACAATTAAAAGTTCAAAAATGCCTAAAACTTTGACAAAGTTCACTAATCAAACATTTAATTTTTTGTAATGTTTGCCAATACTTCATAAAAATGTTGTCTTGTGCAAAAAAAATATACTACGCCTGATCAACAAATTACTAGGAAAATATCCTTGTCTTATCAGCTAAATAAAAAGGTTTGAAAACTAACACAAAGTCATGGACTAGGTACATTATGATAATCGTTTTTGATTTAGTACATTATTACTATTTATAATCAATATCATTTTAATACTTTAATTACACTCATTTCACTCGTCTTGCTTAATGTGCAGCCCTCAATTTCGAATACATGTCCTTATTCGTTTCCTTACGTCGGTTTTTAGGGTTCCGTAGTCAACAAGGAAAGGAACCCTTATACATAGTTTCGCCATGTCCGTCTGCCTGTCCGCAGCTTAGCTCAAACACTCTTAGTACTAGAAAGCTGTAATTTGGCATGAATATAAAGATTACTTAACCAAGTTAACAAACTAAAATCTCGAAAAGTATTTTTTAGGGTATCTCCTCTACCTACACGTAAAGTGGTGATTTTTTTTCTCGCGTACCTCATAGTGTTGTATGTCGTTGTATTTTTTAAAGACCTATCGGTCGGTTTAAAAAATATTGCGAGTTTATTCAAATAATGTTTTGATTAAGGGATTCATTTGTGAAATATTAAGCTTTAAAGTGCAAATTTTTGTTAGACTCAAGTGTCCTCCCCCCTCTACCAGCTAAACGGTTGTTTTTGGGTGCATGAAAATTCACGGTGATAGTATATATAACGAAGTTTTAAAGGAATACTATTACAGCTAAGTAGGCTTTATAAGTTTACGCATAATAGTCGACCAATTTTAAAAAAATGTACTTGGATAACATATTTTTCCAAACATAATGTATGGGAGCACAGGTTTTTCAACTGCAAATGTAAGTTTGTTTTTTGTTACATTACAATAAAAATCATCGTTCGGAGGTAAAGCGGTCCGCATATTTTGATGGGCAACTACGGAACCCTACATTGTGTGTGGCCCGACACACACTTGGCCGGTTTTTTTGTGATTCTTGATGTGATCGTTGCCCTCGTCTGGTACGCGGCATCTTTTACGCTCGCCACATCGAGCAAAATGAGTTAAATGTGTAATTAAAGTATCTAAATCAAAATATCATCAATTTTCATAATGCAGTCCAAGACTTTGTGTTAAGTTTCATACCTTCTTAGATAGCTGATAAGACAAGGATATATCTCTAGTAATTTATACATCAGGCGTGGTATATTTTTTTGCACTAGTCAACATTTTTATGGAGTAATGGCAAAAACTACAAAAAACAATGTTTGATTAGTGATCTTTGCCAAAGTTTGAGGCATTTTTGAACTATTAATTATTAACAAGGGTCTCCTACGGCATCAAGTATGATAATAATTTAATTTTCAGTACAGTCGCGCCGTTAACCATTTTTAAATTGGCTTCAAATGATTTAATCTGGATTTTTTAATTAAAAAACTAAAAATTAATTAGTTTGTATTAATTTGCCTTGTTTATTCATTTACAAATCTCGTCGGCTGTTTCTAAAGAAACATTTTACAGCAAATAATGCTGCTCTATTGAGCAAAACTTAACTACATCACACTACGCAGGCACAATTTTTTATGATGTATTCCTAATAAGGTTTTAGCGGCTAATTGTAACATTCCAAGTAAAGCTAAAGGTGTGCACAGCTCTAGGAATATACCAATTAATTATTCCCATGTATATGCGTGTTTGTAGGTTACAGTTAATTTATATATTAATTGCGTTTTCCAAGTAACAATTTCAATTTTCTTTTTTAAACAAGACTCAGTTCTTTTCTTGACAATTGATTGGTTTTGTGCTATTGTGTTATTTTCCTTTTCACTTTCAATCCAAATAATGGGGAAGTTTTTACGTACCGAATAGTAGTTTTTGACGAAATAGTTTTGTTTACTACTTTTTGTGGTGAATTTTTATTATCAGCCATTGAATTGGAAGGTTTAGGCTTATGTTAAAAATAGAATGACAATGAATGAAGAACAGATTTAATTCATAATTTTCTTATAAAATGAGCAATACGTTTGTGCTCTTCTATCTTAATTTAGTGTCCTGTGTTAAGTTGTTATGGCATTCGTCTAAATCGTTTATTACTATCGGTGAAAGAATGTTTGAAATCGAATAAGGAGTTTCGGAGATTACCTTCACATTCAAACATATATTATGAAAAATTTTACCTATTTGTAATATTAGTGTAGATTGGGATACCTTCACATGCAGGAAGGTAGATAGATACTTTTTGGGCCGTGAAAATTCTTATTTTTACACAGGTAGGTAGCCAATATTCACCTTCCTTGCGTCACCGATTTGACTTTTATTTAGTAAATCTCTACCTTTTTTAAATTCAAAATGCTTACACTTTTATTTTTCGCTCTTAATTATTAACTAACCACTGGTTTCCGCAACCCTTACAGGCTTACACAACACTTTTAAAAGTCATTTGTATGGTTTTCTTTTCATAACTTTGCAATAGACTTTCAAAAGGGGAATTCACGTTTTATTTTACAAACGAAAAAACAATTAACTTAAAATAAGATAATTGTTTTTATTATATAAGTAACTACGTTACTTAAGAACTTTAATTGGTTTTGTCGAGAAAAAAAAACGTAACGCATGGTTAGCTAAATATTTAGTTTTGTAGCTTTCGTGCTACGTTTTGAGTGTCGTTTTAATATATGATGTTCGTGTTATTTGTGTATATTTTCATACTTAAACAAATAAAACTTCAGCGCTTTTATAAAATATCTACTGACATAAAATCCTCCCCACTTTATTAAGTGGTAGAGTTAAATCTTGGGTATAATATCCGGGAACGACTAACATAAAACGTGCAGCAGGCAGGATCATTAAAGCGACCGGCAAGTCATTAAACTTTCCTCCATGAGCCAGATTTAAACAATCACAGCGATGCATACTTTAGGGTTACATTGGGTTTCCTCTAGTTCCGCTCCCCACGTTCTAGGCATTTAGGTCACCAGTCTGGAATTGATTAAAGCCTGTAGTTGACAAAATAACCGTCACAAGGGGACTGACGGACGGTTGCCTACCTCCGAACTTTGTCAGCTTTATGGAGGTGCAAACCGTTTCAATTTAGAGGGCGCCGATATAAGTACCTACACCTAAAACTTTCCTTCAGTTACGAGAACGTCATTGTTCGGGAAGCCCAAGAAAATTTAACGCGTTCAAACTGTAGAATATTTACGTTTTTCATTCCTAGCTTGAATATTTACTAAGATATTTCATCGACGTGCTCGGAGCATTAATCTTCGTTTCGTTAATGGTCGTCGCGAATTTCAATAGTGCGATATTGTCTCAAATAGTTCCTAGTTCACGACAGAATGTTCAATGAACCATTGCTTTACACAGTGAAAATTTATTTGGAGAACATCTGATAGATATGCGTTTTAATTTTTTATTATTTCATAACAAAATTATTAACATTTATAAATATATACCGTTATTAATTACCCTTATTTGTTTAAAATAGTTCAGATCAGTCTTACTTCGTTTATCGGTAAAAACTTCTGATCTCATAATGGGTAAATATCAGGACTTGGAAACGACAGGCCTACCTTTGAATTTGTTTCGATGTTGCTTCTCAAAGGTCTCATTTGATTAGTAAACTAACTTACTAAGCATACTTCACCGAAGTACGCTTTTGCCCTTTTGTAATTTCCTAATTTTAATAGGGAATGATTTATTATTTTTTACAATCACTTTAAAAGTTTCTAAAAATATTTCAGTTTATTTAATAGGCTTGGCATTAATAACACTCTTTAGTATAAAATTAGATGTATAAGTAATTTGATGTTAGACGTATATTTTAGGAGTAATAAAAACTCACAAGTTTTATATTTTATTTTTAACGTAAATATTATGGTGTGAATGTTTATTAAACATGTGGTATAATTATGTTTAATGGATTTACTCATAAACTATGTTTCCTTTTATGTTGTATCCCTAATTAATTTTATGTTTGTATCTGTTTTATTAATTTTGTTTGACCCAAAAGATGCATCTTAAACGTTACCGCCTAAACGACACGACCTTTGTCATCGTTATAATTTAAATTTCCATTTCCCTAATACAGTAAACGGAAATACCCGATTAAATCAAAGTGAAGAAAATTTTGAATAATAAACATTTTGAAACATTTATTCGCTAAGTAAAATATAATGCAACGTTGAACAATGAACCATGGATACTTATAATAATAATATTTCAATTATTTACGTAAAGTAACACATAGTGTTAGTAACAAATTGACTTATATCTATGTTAGTAAACCACATTTTATAAAAATAAAGAAATGAACCTGGAATCATCCAGCTGAAATTTTGCAGCACCGGTTAACGATCGCACAATCCAGTCGGCCTGAAATCATTTTTAGGATGCTGTTGGTGCTGCTCCGCACCCTGCGTACCAGGGATGTGCAGCTATTACTCATTACTGTATAAAAGCAATCTACACGAGCTTCTACAAACATTCATGAAGCACTACAGAAACGCGGCAACCCCATCAGCACCCTAAACGCGATGTTATATTGAATTCGAAGGGCGCTGTACGCCTTTAGTGTAAAATGAGCCCGCACGAGGCTGCACGCGTAGAATGAAGTACAATATGCACGGAATAATGCGACTTTGACTTCACTCGAACAGCGTGCAAACCTGCGGGATATCATGTTAGCACGTACAGACAGCGCCCGTCGCTCCCGTTCGATGTCATTATCATCCCTAAGGCAGTCACATTGTGCCATAGATATTTAAATTGGTTTACTCTCTGTAGAGGAACATCGTTCAGTTTAATGGTAGGCATCTCAATAGGTACACTTGCCTCAAAGAACATAACTCTTTTTTACATTGTACACAAGTCCTTATTGTTGTGCATACCTTACTTATGTAGCCTTGATACAAAAGACCTTTTCAACCATCTTCAGATTCATGCACAGAAATTAATTGCTGACGCGCTTGCAAGAGTCCAATCAAAAAGATAGGATTTATATTTATATAAATGTCAACTTTATATGCATAGACATAGGGTTAATGATTGTCGATTGTACTTGTTTCGTGTTCAAATACTATCAGCTAGAACCACACCCTCATCAAATATTTATAGACCAACAATAGAATATATACTGGTAGCTAGGTAATAGAGTTTTAAACCTTAATTGGCAGTTATAGACTTCATAGAAATACTATTAGGCTGAATCAATGTCATTACTTAAATAAATGTGTGTGTCCAATTGTGGACGCAAGTGATTGGAGCTAGTTTATTAATAACCTTAAGCTTAATAAACGTACTGGCACGACACGAGGGACATTGATTGTCGGTCGTTCAATCCGATGTCCCGCCGGTGACAGCCTGACGGTTATTCGACCCATTTATTTACTATATATGTTGGTACATAAAACTTTTAACTAAAAGGCTTTCAATAAAGGTTTGGACTTAATTAACTATTAAAACTTCACAATGAACATTAAGGCTGAAAATAACTTCGACGAAATTGCCTTGTGTGCGAAATCACTAATTACTTCAAGAAACAGCTATGTTGGACACTAATTAAGAGAATTTTCGATACAATTCCCAAACAAGCCTGTTGTTATCCCAATGGGTAGAGGTGAGAAAGCAAGAGTTTGAACAATAACGATCATCTAACTAGGTCTGAAAATAATTTAGAATGAAAATTTATTGTAGGTATTCCATTCATACCGTGGGTGACAGGATGACAGTTAATTTTATCTTAATTATTATTAATGAATGGCAGTCGAACAACCCGCAGGCCGCAACTCATGATAAATTCACATTTTGTAAATGTCGATGGTTTCACATTTTACAAATGTTATTACATCCTTTAGATGTAATATTTTTTTTATTTTTTTTTACATTTTAATGTGGATTTAGACCTTTGCTTTCGAATGGCTAAGTAAAAAGATGAGGGTGAGTTTTAAAATTAATAATGATGAGTGATGAGTTGATGACAATAAATCACTTCAATTCCCTTACAATAACAAATTAATTAGGTACAATTTCATAAAAATAAATCCTATCAAGCTTAATACACTCCAACAAATAATAAATTGATTCGCTTCGATTCGCCTAATCGCGTAACACCTGGTGAATGAAACTGTGGTCGAAGTTAGTTAATTAATACTTAAACCTTTATTCGATGTGACACGAACGACATTGATTGTCGTTCATTCATTCCCCCGTCCCGGTGACAGATTGATGACCGATTACTTTTCTTTATAATTTTACATTTATTGCATATTATGATGATTTCTCGAATGGTATAGTTACAGTCACAAGAATAAGTCTAAAAAGGACTCATGATATAACTATCTATACTTCTATACTTATAATTTTATAAAGCTGAAGAGTTTATTTGGTTGAACGCACTAATCTTAAGAACTACGGGTTCGAATTGAAAAATTATTTTAGTGTTCGATAGCCCATTTATTGAGGAAGGCTATAGGCTAATAACATCACGCTGCGGCCAATAGGAGCGGAGCGTCAATAAAAATGTTGCAAAAACGTGGAAAATGTATTCCTTTTGGGAGCTTCCGTTGAGTGCGCTGCGTAAACGGTTAAAGTTACCCAACAATCATTTATAACGGAATTGTTGCTCTTAAAAAGTTCAAAAAAAAAACCGTGATAGCATATGTCTATTTTAAGATTGACTCACTATAACCTTTTCTATGGTCATCAAATTTGTTCTAAAATAATGCATTATTTTAGTGTTTTTATAACTTGGTATTAATCCTTATCCAAATAATGTCTCTCTTTTATGTGAAGCAAGCGAAGTTGCGCGGTTAACAAAATGTGTTTTACAACTTCGACAAGAAAAAAACTCGAGTTAACTTAATTGAAAAGTTAGACAAGCTCCTGAACTACAACTAAAATACTGGCTGAAGCTAGTTAATTAATTAACCACAAGCTTACCGAACCTTGTGACGTGAAGGACATAGGACGATTGGACGTCGTTCATTGAATCAGCTGGTGTCAGCTCGACACTTATTTACACCACATTGATTATCGCGACACCGCAATGCTATTTAACGATCGATACATTAAAATGTATGTGAGTGAGTTTGATTGAAAGCGAATGCTTGTACCGAGCGCTTTTTTGGATTGATTGATTTAATTTATTGGAAACGTTATATTTATAGGTATGTAGGTTGTTTTGCCTTTGGGGATAAAAACATCATTTTGTAAAGCAAAAGTAGGGGGGTAGGGGGGTCTCTTTTATGTTTTTATGGTACACTAGGTATTCATCAAAAGCGACCAGAAAATGATTGACCCAGGAAGCAAGACTTTGTTGAAGTATGTATGTGCTGCTTTCACGTGTCGTGGGATTTAATGTTTCTTATTGTGCTATTGTTAAAGGTGTTTGACATCCTATGGTCAGACCCGCAATGCACCAGTGGTTGCGTGGCGAATGCTCTTCGTGGCGCAGGGACATACTTCGGTCCAGATGTGACTACTAACTTCCTGCAGAAGAACAAACTGAGCTTCCTCATCAGAAGCCATGAGTGCAAACCTGGTGGATACGAGCTACTGCACAATGGAAACGTAAGTCTGCATCATTTCCGTTCATTGTTTTTTTTCCCTTTTTCAAGGCAATGACCTCCACCTTACCACTCATAGCGCACCATTCGCTGTTAAATAATTTCAATATAAAAAACGAAGGAAAAGGTACTCAACATTTTTTTTTTTATAAACTTTCGAAATTGGTTTCATTATCTCAAAAGAGTTTTCTTTTTAACGTTATTGTGTTGGAGACCTTTTGGATCATTAAAAACCAATTTGATTTTCCTCAAACTTTGTGGTATCGGTATGGACATCTTGAATAGGCAAATGTAAATTATTTTTTAACAGTTAGGGGTTAACTATTGTCATAAAAAAGCTGATCAAATTGTGATGAGAGTTCTTGGTTTGCAACGGGTTTTCTTATTAGTAGGTACCGTACTAAACGAAATTGGCAGAACTCATATTTGCATATTTAAGTACTGGCTTTATTTCATTCTTTGCCGCCCGATGCTTGGCAATTTCATCAGCAAGTTAACTCGTTATTCTTGGTTTATAGTGGAATACATCTAGTGTACATGTTCATCTAGTTTATATTGCGTTTATCTTTATGTAACTACATAATCATGTTGTGCTAGCTTTCACCTGCAGAAAATTGGATAACGTAATTGATTTGTTTTAAAAATTGATGTTATTAAGTTGATATTACGTATGATTAGCTTTTGTACATTGAAAAGTTCAAGGTTACATAAAACTAGTTTTGGCTTCCTGTATGGTGTCATAGTAATAACAGTTATTGTGTGTTTACATGTTAATTAGTTACACTATTAATTCGATGAGGAAGCCTTTTCTCAGGGGACATGTACTCTAACATTATTCCTCCTTTATTAAAATTAACTCGCCACTAATATACCTATCATGAGTTCAGGGTCATGAAAGTAACATAAATTGTATTCCCTTGCGCAGGTGATAACGATATTTTCTGCATCGAACTACTACGAGTTAGGGTCTAACAAAGGGGCTTACCTGAAGCTATGTGGAAACTCCTTGGAGAGACAGTTCGTCCAGTACACGGCTGCAGTCTCCCGAACAAGGCGCCTGACCTTCAGACAACGAGTAGGTCTGGTCGAGTCATCGGCCATGAGAGAACTACACAATCAGATCATGACGGTACGAAGATCTTTAGAAGCAACCTTCCGAAGCCTGGATTTGGATCAAAGTGGTTTGTGTTCTTGGAATGATCTTGCTGTCTAAGGGTTCTTGCTTGGCTACTTAATTTTTGCCGCATGAAAGATCTAAGGTTATTCTTCATTCGAAAATTCTGCTGCACCTTTTCATTTCAGTAAAAAGGTCCTTAATTCATACACTAATAAGTATGCAGTTTTAAATATCTTCTGTGTTGGTATACATATACATATGTGTGTACCTACATAGGTAGAACTTTATTGACTGACACGAATGTTTGTAGGCTACATATCGATCAGTGATTGGTGCCAAGCGATGGAAGAAACCACGCATTTGGGGCTTCCCTGGAGAATGCTGAAGGATAAGCTGGTGCGGACCGACCCTGACACGCGGCGTGTTCGTTACATGGACACCTTTGACCTCACCACCAGCGTAAGTGTCACTAGTTGCCAAGTACATAATAATTATAGGTAGGGGGAATAGTTTTGGGTGTAATATTTATATTTTTCGGCTTTTTTAAATTCTGATAATATATTCCTTGCAATGATGTAGCTTGTAAACAATAAATCCATATTTATGTCCCATCAACATTTTGTTTATGTAACAAAGGAGATATTCCGCGAATTTAGGCCTAATATAAAAACAAAAAGCTTTATCCGTTTGTGTAAGATGATATAGGATAATATACCTAGTCTACCAAACAAAGCCATAGGCTTTTACGAACATGAGTGTCACATTAACAATCCTAATGTTACGAATCTAATGTTACCTTATCGAATTTCCCTTTCAGAAAATTGGCCGTAAAACTGACTCCTCGAATGTTGTCGAAACTCTGTATAAAAACAAAAGCAGTTTGGAAGCGATTTTCAAAATATTGGACAAAGATAATTCAGGTAAACAATGATTTGATATTAACTTGTTCTGCGAATATTTGATCAGCACTAATTGAAATTTTGTTTACAGGTTTTATTACACTCGAAGAATTCTCGGAGGCGTGTCAGCTAATTGGTAAGTATATGCCGAATCCCATGACGCAGGAGCAGTTGGTCGATATTTGTCGCTTGATGGACATCAACAAAGATGGACTGGTAGATCTGAACGAGTTTCTGGAGAGCTTCCGTCTCGCTGAAAGGAGTTTGCAGTATGAAGAGAATGAGATATCTGATATGCAAGCCACCTGACAGGAATTAGACCGCCGCCCGAGTAGGACGGCGGTCGATAAAGATGAGACAGGTGTTCAAATAGAGATTCTTAAACTGGAGGATGATGATAAGAGTAAAATTGTTAAGAGTATTAAGAATGGACAAGCGCACCTGATGGGCGAGAGTGTGGGCGTGGGCCATGCGGCGCAGCACATGGACGACATCGAGCTGATCGACTGCGATGAGCCGCCGCGCCGCGCTGGCCTCGGCCGGCCCGGCTTGCTCGAGAGCGATATGTAACTGTCATGATACATTACTCGTCCTGCCGGAGTCTAGCGGGATTATTGGGATTTTCATATTGTCATGTTCCACAGTGACATTTCTTCACTCATCTTCTAGCTGTTCTGTATTTTCATTAATATTTGTGTATAGATTTGTTTTGGTTTACGTCTAATGTTTGATGTACATTCGAATATATTTGGAAAGTATGACTAAACTCTTTTATTGTTAATCTGATTAGGATAATTTGTGATTTTGATCGTGTTAGTTACAATTGATATTTTATTGAAAGAGCTCGTATCGACCTAAGTTATTCTAGTATTTATTTTAAAAATGTTACCTAAATCTATTATGGAAAATCTTTGTATTTGTTAAATATCGAAATTATAAATTGGTGCCAATATAACCAAAGTGTTTTGTACTTGAACCGAACTGATCGGGAATAATTACACGAACAAAAATATATTTAAGTGCATTATGAAAGTTCATGATGCGATCAATTAACGAATGGGAACAATGATACCGATGACTCTACAACATTTTAGTGGTGTATCGCTGTAGCCACAATTACTGATTATTATCTTATTATACGTAGTGTAGTAAAGTGCTATTTTCTAATTATTGCCTGCATCAATATTTTAGATTGGAATAACTTTAATCTTATTAAAATAAAGTTCCTTAATATGATAAATTTTCTTCTAAGGGCTTATAGGGCTACGATTAGATATTATAATATCTATATTTTGTTATTCAAATTGCAATCTGTTTTAGCGTGTTTCTAGTCATTAGTAGAGCTTTTTCGTATACATATCTTTATACTGAATTATTAAGCATTCCAATCTATCTTTACCAGAAACGACGCATTACATTATTGAATATCTTATGTGCTATACCTTACGTAGTCGGAGTATGTCTGTTCGCGGCAATAGCCTGCTGAGTCTCGTGGTCTTCACTGGTCTGCGCTAGGCAGGCTACGTATTTACTAATCGAATCTAAACTTTATATAATAATCACTATATATTTTATTAAGTATTGTAACTCGTGACGTTGACTTATAGAAATATGTAAAAGCTCCAAATTAAAGGTGCCTACTGACTCGTAACATTTTTGATTTATATTCTGTGTGACAGCGGAACGTGTTCCCAGCGATGATATTTTCATAGCTGTGTCAGAAGTCGGATATTATTACAATGTTGTAAATAAACAAGTCAGTATGCGCTTTAATGAAAATATATGAAATAAATATAAGTATATCGCTATTGGAATTTACGAAACTTCTAAAAACTTATTTTATATCTTATAATACGAAAATATTAAAGCTAATATTCTGTATTTTTAATAATTGTCCATTAAATTGTGATATTGCAATCGGTTGTTTCATTTGTAGATACATCTGTATACCTTCATAAAAAGTGGTTTGGGGGCTGCATTGCAGTATGTGGATGCCTGCAATGGAACTGCATAGTTATGAAATTCACCTACCTACATTTTAAGTTCTTGTGTTATCAGTTGTTGTTAAGCACATACTCGTTTTGGCATTAACTACGTACTTTACTAAAATTCTAAGTAGGTCATTATTATGAGGCAGTCTTATTTAAAACTAAATGTGAGTTAGTAAATACATTACTAAACTAAACGTTTTAGAATATCTAACAAGAATGAGCATAATTAAATTAGTCTAGAATCGAGATCAGATACCATCTCATGTTTGTGTGAGAGGTGCATGCCAAAGCGTCTTCAAGAGGTTTCCGAAAGCTCGTATTAATGTTTACATCCCTTACAGCCTATAAAATAATATTGGAATACGCATCTCCGTATCGGAAAAATCTAATTTTCTTCACACTTACGGAGATATTACGTTCCCAATAACAACAGAGATAAGATCAGTAGGAGCATAGGGGGGAATAGGCTTGAAAGAAATGCATAGATGTTAACCGACATGAAAACAATGAAAGGGAAATTGGTCTGTCAGTAGCGAAAACGTTTGTGGAATGGCTCTCTATCGTAGGCGGTCACTATCCATTTTTGCGTTTTGTGCTGTAAAGAATATTGCCCACTTTTATTTTAGTTTTGCTGCTGACCAAGGTAATAGGTAAATAAAGTTTACCTACTGCCTAGTCTGCCTACTGCTGAGCATGAGATCTTGGGTTTGAAATCCAGGTCGGGCAGTGTTATTAAGTTTTTCTGTAAGAAATTTGTTCTGAGCAGCTACGGAATCTGAATTTGTGACCGGTGGATGGCAATAAGCTCGCCTATTACATGGGACTTAGTAAAATGAGGGTGTAGGTACTATTAGGTACCTCTGCCTGGTTAAGCACAAAACATCACGCCTGCAAGCAGTTATGTTAAAAATTAACATATAATTTCTTGCCTGTAAGTCTTAAATCGATTGTGTCTAGATTAGGAATTCTGGTATATGTAAGGAGCTGTATTTCTGTACCTGCTTCCAGTTACATGCTGAAACCATTTATGTCGGTGTAGCTTGCTAATGATAGTCAAGGAGATGGAGACGAAAACCACATTATATCCGCAAACTGTGAAAGCAATAGTTCTACGATTTTTGTTTATGTGGGTATCTATCGATACCAATTGAATAGAATGACTGAATAAAAAAAACACGAAGGAAAATTAATTAAAAATGAAATGGCTGACAGCTGATCAATGTGTAAGCATAAACATTTGGTATGTTATCGAACAAACCCGATTTAAGGCCTTTTTTGACTTGGCCGCCCTTGTGGAACATCGGCTACGACTGGGTGCTACGTGCCGACCTCCCTAGCGGCGTCAGCGTAGTCTGCTACGCTGACGACACGCTGGTGCTGGCGCAGGGGAGGTCGCACGAGGCGGCGGCCGAATTGATGACACGCGGGGTTGCGATAGTCGTTGAGAGGATCCGGCAATTGGGTCTCGAGGTGGCATTGCACAAGTCCGAGGCCATGTGCTTTCATGGGCCTCGGAGCGCGCCACCGTCGGGATCCATACTCACGGTAGGAGGGGTTCCCATCGGCGTCGAGTCGACGTTGAGGTACCTCGGACTCGTCCTCGACAGCCGATGGAACTTCGTGGAGCATTTCCGACGTTTGGCTCCCAGACTGGAAAAGGCCGGGGCTGCCTTCAAGCGGCTCCTGCCCAACCTGAGGGGGCCAAACGCCTCCTGCCGGAGGCTCTATGCGGGGATCTTGCGGTCCATGGCCCTTTACGGGGCCCCGGTGTGGGCGCGTTCGCTGAGGTTGCGTGCCAAGCACTACCTGAACGCGCCCCAAAAGGTGGTAGCCGTAAGGCTCATCCGTGGATACCGCACGATCGCCCGCGAGGCGGCGAGCCTCCTTGCCGGATTGCCGCCATGGGATCTGGAGGCCATAGTCCTCGCGCGCCTGCACGAGTGGCGCGCGGAGGTACAGAGCCGGGGGGTAACTCCGCTGCCGCGGCATATTGTCGCGCGGCGGACAGACCTCCGCCGTGATCTCATGGCGACATGGAGTGAGCGACTATCGCAACCCCGTGCAGGGCACGCCACGATAGTGGCGATAAGTCCCCTCTTTGAGGAGTGGCTTGAGAGGCGCCACGGCGCCCTCACCTTCCGCCTGACGCAGGTCCTCACCGGACACGGTTGTTTCGGGAGGTACCTGTACCGAATCGGGCGGGAGGAAACGCCCGGGTGCTACTATTGCGAGGATCGACCGGAGGACACGGTGGAGCACACCGTCGAGGTCTGCTCCGCTTGGGAGGAGCACCGCCGTGTCCTCGTAGCGGCGATTGGCGGCGGCGACCTCTCGCGCCCGGCCCTGGTTCAAGCCATGGTCCGGGGCGAGAGGGAATGGGAAGCCGTCGCCTCCTTCTGCGAAGCAGTCATGCTAGCGAAGGAGGCGGCGGAACGTGAGAGGGAGAGAACCTCCTCACGTCCCAGCCGCCGCGGGAGAAGCACCGGGCGTCGGGGGCCACGCCGTGATGGCTCTCGGCCACCGTAGGCGCGGGCCTGTGGACGGCGAGTAATGGGCTAGCTCGCCGTCCGTCCGTCGTATGACGACGGGCAGGCCGTGTCGACGGCGCGTTCGTGTTCCACGCGCGCCTCAAAGAGATGTCAGCAAACGGGAGGGGCCCGCAAGGGCCGGTGCCTGCCAGGGCTGCGGGACTGTTCGAAAGAGATACCGCGGCCCTGGAACATAAAGGGCCAATGAAGGAACATGGGTGTTTTTTAGTCAGTAAGAGTCTGACACTCCCTTCCGCTCCGCCCAGAGCGGGAGGAGTCATTTGATGATTTCTCACCCCCCAAAAAAAAAAAAAAAAAAAAGGCCTTTTTTGACTTGTCTTTGGCCAAACCGTCTCACCAGTTTATCGTGTTAGGACCCAAAAATGCACTGAGGCTAACTTGGATGTAGCGTGTGTTGTGAATGGGGTTTGACCAGTAAGTAAACTTGACCTAAAGTTCAAGGTAACTATCAATATTTTGTAATAAGGCGTAGCCGAGAAGCTCCGCACAGAGGGGTTCCTATTTCTGTTTGAAAGGTTTAAAGTTACTTAACACGAAGAGGATCTCCTTCGAACTAAACCCTTGCCGAGACGGGGCCGGGGTACCTTAAGTCCCGAGCTCGCTTCGCTCGCTCTTGCATCCTAAGTTTTTCTTGTTTTATTCATAACCCACTCCATATGCAAAATTGCCAACCCTATTTACGCAATTTTGAAGAGCATTTTTTATTACAGTGGCATTTTATGAAACTTGGCCCCCAAACAAATCATCGTTTGATGAATTTGCTATAGTAGCTTCTAGGATAGATTATGCAAAGACAGAACAGATTATTTTACTTTTAACGTTTGGTTAAAAAGTTAGGCACTTCTAGGTTTCCCTAAAAATACAGCATTCAAAGGCAGAAATGGGCATCTATTTTTGGGTTTCTGGGGATCTTTAACTATTATTAATACAAATTTGTAGAAAAAAAATATTTATCTCAATTCAAATGAAAGAAAAGTTCGGAATTTTCTTCTCTATTTCCTTCGGAATACTAAAAGTAGATCTAAAAACCCTACCTATGATCGTCTTTTTGCGACGACGTGTGTTTGACCTGAAATCGGGTTTGGCCGGTAGCAAATACAGCAAATACAATTGCAGCAGCCAACGCGGTCACCTGAGTGCAGCACTCGACATTAGTTTAATACTCTTATACATGTGTAGGTACACCTACCTTAACTCATTAAAATGCAATAAATGCAGAAAAACAAAAGACACATTTACATATCTTAATTGGAGAAGATTATTCTTATATCTCATAATATTACCTCAATGAATAAAAACTAACACAAGTCTGAGCTCTTTTCGAGCGCTAAACCAGCACACTGACGATAAGCCGAGAAAAGACTGGATAAAAACAAAAGTACTTAGTTTTAATTAGTTCCATCAAAATAATAACATTTTCTTCGACAAATTATTCTCTTCGACGTAAGTAGTTGAGTAAAAAAAACCCTGAAAATTCTACTTACCTTTCGTTCTGTTCATTCCATATTTACTAATAAGGGGTGTGTGAAAGCCGTGAAAGGTCAGGAAACCCATCAACGGAAACATCTAACCCATGAATTAAAAATCACACGCCAAGAATAGCCATTTCTAATAATAACTTTTTACCGTGAAATTGGAAGAAATATTTTATGGCGCCTACGGCTAAATTTATTTCGAGGCATTTAGTGGACGGCTTAATAAAGGGGATTACGTCTGCTTGTCAGTAAAATGTGGGGCTATACTTATTTATATAAAACGAATAGCTTCAGTAATACTTTGTAAGCTTAGGCAGAATTATTCGTGATTGGGCATTAAATAGATACTTAACTTGTTATTTATCGTGATAAACTCTTGACCAAGTGGCTCTTTATGAGAATATTTATATAATGATAGGACACTACCTTTCCCTTTCATTTAGTAACAATGTTAACTTAATATTTTAAGATAGGGACCTCACTGTCACTGTCAGCACTAATTTTGCTCACAGACGTGTTTTGTTTTTTAACATTGTGAACTTTATTTAGAGTACTAGCTGTGCCCGCGACTTCGTTCGCGTGGATGTCGGAACTTAACAATGTATTTTTTAGTGCGAAGAGCTGTTGGAGGATTCCGATACAAATCATTTTTTTTTATTTATGCTAGTGCTAGACCATGGGAAAAGCATCCAATACTTAGGTCCACCCCCGCATCGGAAAATGTCTGGCCCTGAGCTTTAGTAATCGTCATGGCATAACAGAGACTGACTGGGAATCGCGTTCGTTTGAAAGAGAAAGGAAAGTTGTTAGGAATTATAGGTATTCTTGGAATAAAAACAATATCACCAGCGCCGCAACCGGTTAATATTTCAACTTCGATTATGTTTTGCTGCAGATTTGTAACTTTGAGCCGAGTGCCGTTACAAAGTTTGGAGGACATAAATTTCTGAGGAATTTCTATTTTGTGGGCTGGAAGTCCGGGTGTATTGAGGGAATCCAAAAATTCTACCGGGTAGTGTGTGGCGTCATCTTCTTCCATAACTGTATTTATAGAGGTGTATTCTCTACTATTCCCGGACACATGAATCAATATTTCTAAATTAATTGCCGCAGCTTGGACATTGCGAGGAGTCAAAATAGCTCGCTGACATAGCCAAGAACCGGCTTGATTTCCCATGTTTGTGGAATCTCCGTACACAGAAGAAATTAACTCCTGTTGTGATGTAACGCAAGAACAGAGATTATCAACTATAATAATTTTGCCATCTTCTTGTACGGGGTATGTGCCATCGCCTATTTGTAACAATAAATTGGGAAACTCCTGTGCATTTTCGCAGCCTCGCAACTGTGCACGCATATGTACACTCAGGTGTGTAGATGATATATTGCGCCTTAGAATAGAATTCTTCAGACAGGCAGCAATTTCTTCGGCTCCCGTCGGCCGGTCATTTTGCCTTATGTCCTGTAAAGTTCTATTCACTGCTTCTACAGCTTTGCGGTTTGCCATAGTGCACTCGTCCCAAAAAATTAAAACACAATCGCATAAAACCCTTGCTTTATCGCTATTTCGCGATATGTTGCAAACCGGGCTTTCCGTGCGGTCTAAGTCGATAGGAATTATAAATGTTGTGTGTGCCGTTTTTCCTCCAGGCAATAATGTGGCTGCTATCCCTGAAGAGGCGACAGCAAGGGAAATTTTATTTTGGTTCTGTAGCGGCACTACAAAAAGTACTTCAGCAACATAGAACAAAAAGTACTACAGCGCCATGTATGACGCAGAGGATAAACTAAAAATCGAAATATATCTAAATTCTGCATCGCGCAAGTAAAGTTATTCGCGACTTAAGACTATACAGAAGAATCCGACAACAACTGTTGGGCAGTAGCCCACCAGACATAACACCCGTCTGGTCCGAGGATCCTCCCTTTTCAATGGTGGTTGAAGAGCTTTACACCCTGTTCTCCATACCCCCAAATTGGTGACCCCGAAATGGACGTCAGCGCAGCCTTCGAGCAACGTGACGTCATCAACATCACTTTCTCAAGCTTCCTCAAACTTCCTCAAGTTTTCGAGCAGCGAGTCATATAGCCAGCCAGCTTCAAAATGGGTATTCCTGACCACCAGCATGCAGCGGAAGCACATTCCTGGTCAGCACCCTCAGCCTCATAAAGCTACCTTGGCACTGCACTTTCGGCCGGTTGAGAGCTGTACCTCCCGGTCGATGCGAGCAGTCAGCCACATCGCGGCGCTGTACCACGTCCGACGCAACGGAGCACATGCAGCGCCGACCCCGACTAAAGGGGTTCGCACTACCGCCGCAGACAGTTCCGACTCACCGTGAACAATGCGGCAACGACTTTCCACTGGCCTGGCAATCAACGACTCATTCTACTACCGACCCTAGTCTCCGCGGGGGAGTGATGTAGTGGCACTACAAAAAGTACTACAGCGCCATCTATGACGCAGAGGATAAACTAAAAATCTAAACATTTCTAAATTCTGCATCGCGCAAGTAAAGTTATTCGCGACTTAAGACTATATAGAAGAACCCGACAACAACTGTTGGGCAGTAGCCCACCAGATATAACACCCGTCTGGTCGGAGGATCCTCCCTTTTCAATGGGGGTTGAAGAGCTTTACACTCTGTTCTTCATACTCCCAAAGTTCCTTATTCGAGCCAAAATAACTTTGGTTAGGAAAGTTTTACCTGTTCCGCCCGGTGCGTCTAAAAACAGGATTTCACCCGAGGCGTTTTCTACACTGCAGCATACCCTATCAAACGTCTGGCGCTGATTCTCTGTCTTTGCGCAGCCATTTTGTAAAATTTCAGCGAGTTCCACGGGATGATAACTAATTTCTGATACGTACTCTCTGTTAATACGTTCCCCATCGACTGTCGGTGTGGGCAAACCGTATTGACTGATCGGGTTCCCTGGTATACTTATAACTATCTCTTTAATAGCCAATAAGCACCTGTTGTGACAAATTTCACGTACCCTATAGGTCAGGAATTTCTCCATCAGTATTTAGTTAAACATGCCTCAATCAGAAAATAACGTCACACGCACAATGCCATCTATCGAATATCTATATTCAATGCTGCACGCAGTTGATGTCTAGATATAGTCCAGTCTGAGTTCGATAGATGGCGCTGTTTTAATATTTTACTTCGGAAACACTATTATAATTTTATTAATTTACATTTTTCTTTCTTTCCATTTATAAGGTGTGAACTGATTACGATGAAACAAAAAACTTAATGTTCAATTACTTCAATTTACGCACATATTGTTGTGTATAAAAGTTACGGGAAGTTGTGAGACCAACTGCACATAACCCTAATTTTACTTCTGTAACACTATAAATTCAAATATCTTTTGATAGACTGAACCGATTGCAATGCAACAAAAACTAAATGTTACTCCAAGTTACGCTCAATCGTTGTGTATAAAAGTTATCTACATTGCTTTTGTACATTTTACGTGATGCCCGAACAAATACACAGACAAACAGACAAACAGACAAACAGACAAACAGACAAAAATTCGAAAAATGCTGGAAATGGGTTCTATTGGTTGTCCTTTAACATCCTGGCTATTTTTTTTGGAATTTTTTTCGATGTACAAAAACGACTTTTCTACAGTTTTATTATATGTATAGATAATTATTATTTTCTTATAATTTGGTTTAACAGCAACATTAAAACGAAGCACTTTGAATGTCTTTAGTGCTGCCCTTTCAAACGTAATTGGGGTTGTCGAAGTTTGTCTTTTTAACCGACTAGGGGAAAGCCCAAAAGGAGGGTTATGTGTTTGACCTGTATGTATGTACCTACATTCAGTCAAAAAAGTATCGGGAATGGATGATTTGTTTATGGTTCCAAATTATTTTTTTTGTTCTTAGATTGGTACAACTATTTTCCATTTTGGCGCGAAGTTTGAGTAGCATCTGCTACTTAGATTAAATACAGTGCTGTTTTAGTTAGATCAAATCAAGTGTGTATTGGGAATTTCATAATGGACAAAAACATCGAACAAAGAGTGTCTTAAATTTTGTATCGCAAATGGAATTTCGTGTTCGGAGTCCCTGAAAAGGCTTACGGTGAATCGACTTTATCAAAAACACGTGCTTATGAGCGGTACAAAACCTTCAAAAGCGGTCGAGGTGTGATGGTAGATTTGCCTCGCTCTGGTAGGCCATCAACGTCTTCAACTGAAGTTAACATCGCAAAAGTCAAGGAAATTGTCACTGAAAATCCTCATTCAAGTTTGAAAGAGATAGCCGCTGAATTGTGTGTCTCACGAGTCGATCCGTTTTATATAATCACATGAATTTTTGACCAAAAACTCAACAAATACCATCGAGCAACCACCTTATTCACCAGATATGGCTCCAGCCGACTTCTTTCGTTTTCCTAAACTCAAATTACCACATCGTGACACCCGCTTTCAATCGGTAGAAGACATAAAGGAGAATACGCTGCAAGAACTGAACTCAATTCCGGAAAAAGCGTTTAAAAAATGTTTTGATGATTGGATTAGGTATTCGTTGTCGTAAGTGTATCGTTTCTGAAGGAGCTTACTTTGAAGGTGATAAAATAACTTTGGACGAATAAGTAACATTTTGTGTATTATTGATCGTTTCCCGGTAATTTCTTGACAGAGTAGTATGTATGTCTGTACGTACATGTTCGTTTCTTTATTGCCTCGTAACTCTTCAACAGATTTAGATAAATTATACGATGTTAGGTTCGTCTTCGTGGCGATGGCGCGAGTGGCAGGTGAATTTCTTCCAATACCATCGAGTGGGGTATAAAAAATTTGTTAATTTAGGAAGTTAGTATAAAATAGTTACTAAACTCATCTGACTATTTAGTTTAAAAGTAATTCGAAGTGACAAATCGTTATATCACGGAAGACTACAGTAAATAGATATAGGTAGTTAGAAAGAGAAACATATTTAAATTAAAAGAAAATAGAAAGCAGGCGGGGGCCGCGGGGGCCATTCCATTTTCATAATTTTATGTTTTAATGAGCCTCACCTGCTTTCTTCTACTTTCGATAAATTTAAGATGTGCTTGTTTTTTGCTTTTCAGTTTATTCAGTCAGGTTTTTTAGTTTTTTCAGGCTTTCAGCTACTTTTCTTATTAATCGCTTTTTAGTTGAGTACTGTGAAAGATTTCGCAGACGATTTAACCGTTTTTATTATATACGATTTTTTCACTTTTTCTAACTACTCGTATCTTTATCTAGGTACTGTTGTCTTCCTTGATATTATTTTTATCCCCTTTTGAACCCTAATTTTCGTAAAATAGAAGTAGCCTAAGTTACTCCTTATTACATGAGCTATCTGCCAGTGAATGTCCCGTCAAAATCAGTCCAGCCGTTCCAGAGATTAGCCAGAAGAAATAGACAGACAGACAAAAATTGTAAAAAAAATGTTATTTTGGTAGGTATATGTACCGTATACACATTCACATGCATGTAGTAGAACGCGGTTATTTTAATATTGCAACCAGACACTTCAATTTTTTTTATTTGTACCTATGTATGTATGTATATGTCGTGAATAGCAATATCGTTTTTAATAAAAGTTGCTCTTTTGATTATTGTAGTAGTGGGGCAAACGCTGTGACGTTATTTTGTAATGGCGGCACGTGGACAGAGTCGTTTTGGGAAGTGAAGATTGTAAAACGAACACTTCGCATCGAGACGCGGACCAAGTCACTTCTCCAAAACGAAACTGTCGGTTTGCCTAATTAAATTATGATCACCTAATATTGTCGATAGTTATATTGTGATTAAAAGTGAGGTTATATTAACATTTCGTGTTATTCGTGTACTTCAACGACACCTACGAAATGGACCCTTTACCACCGAACCTAGATCTTTGACAGTCGTTACAGGTAGTCAGTGGCCCGAAAGTCTGACATCCAGTCTTACCAAGGGGTATCGTATTACCTAGCACTAACTGGGTTGTGGAGGTCCGACAGGCAGTCGCTCCATGTAAAATACCGGTATTCAGCTGCATCCGGTTAGACTGGAAGCCGACCCCAACATAGTTGGGAAAAGGCTAGGCAGATGATGATGACCACCGAACCTAGATGATGACGTTCCTATCGCTCCGCCGTCGCTGACGTCGTCATATAGATGATTATTATGTCCTTATTTATATTGTCCTTATTTGTAATTTACTGGTTGATTATGTGTTACTAATAATAGTTAAATAAGTTCATGTCAATACTAACACTATGGACTTCAAGCTCTGCAAATAAAATATTATTTATTTAGTACCGTTCATACTACATTACATAAAGTAATGTAAGTGCTCATTCTTAATCCCATCCATTCTCTTCACTCCACACATTCCACTTATGATTCTCTGCTCAGCTATGCTTAATATTTTGTCCCTATTGTCGCTCATCATTCCGAATTTAGACGACAAGATGAGCTCTACAAACTAGGTATAGTACCTAAGTACAATACAATATTTAGAGGGTGATCAGAGTTCGGTCACTGCATTTTGAATAATGCCAAGGTGCTTATCTATCTAGACTTAGAGATAAGTTGAGACTTCAAGCAGTTTCACAGGTCCTCAGACGTCTATTTAGACATCTGAGGACCTGCAATCATGCTTGAGGTACCATTTGGTATATCAGGTGTCGTGTTATACTAGTTAAGAGTACAGCAAACAAATACTAGTAGTTCAGATTTATTCAACGAAACTATAGTAGACGTGATGTTAATTCTGCGAGAATTTGGGGACAAAAAAGGACAAATATTTGCATACTAACAAACAGCTTATGCCAATTATAATCATCGCATTACATAAATCCACACCATTGTTACATCAGTTTCATCAAATGTGACTAATAAAGCTTCCCAAGCGTAGATAACGAGATGTATGAGATAATATACATGATAGACGTGCTCTGATAAGTTCAACTTAAAGTACTTACGTCTGATGACACGTCGAGACAACATAGCGCAGTTTTCCTGCAATTGTGTAAGGTGTACGAAAACTCCAGAATGATTAATTCTTAAAGGTTTTCGTCTGTTCCCCGCATTTTCCTGGCTCATTTTAAGCATATTACATAACTGGTATTTACATGGGAGTTTCTTCATTCGAGTTGAACATTAGTGGAGGAGCAGTTCACATCATCATCAACTGCATTGACATCAATTTAGTTTTTATTAGTTTATCGTAATGGAGGTAAGTAATCACACGTCTGTCTATCTAGAGAGCCTAGACAATCGCTTTCAAAGTCTTTCACATTTCTACAGCGACTAGCAATAGGATTGGCATAAGTTTTATTGTCCGTTCTATCTTTGTCATCCTCATTACCGCTGAATGAATGACATTTTGTCTTGATCCTCTGACCAAAATGTGTAGCAGTTGGTAATTTTGCGGTTCACTATCCATTTGCATAAAATGTTAAGACCTAATATAACTTAGCATAATTTTGTTTGGCATAATTATATTTTCGCATAATATAATTACGCATAACAGCTTACGCATAATTTTTTAAGCATAATTTCTCTAACCATAATAATGATGAAGCATAATATTCTAAAGCATAAATTTATTAAGCATAAAGTTCTAAAGCATAACTTTTTTATACGCCCTAGCTTTTTTGCCCGAAGAGGATAATTATACCAATTTATTTCGACGATTGGAAAAAAGCCATATCTCCTGAATCAGGTAATAAATAACATATTAATATAATAATTATACCGTATTGAACAATTTTGTGGGTTTTTTTTTCGCTGTAGGAAGCATGAAGCAAGCAAGCATACAGCATGCAAGCAAGCATACAGCATGCAAGCAAGCATGCAAGCAAGCATGCAAGCAAGCATGCAGCAAACAAGCAAGCATGCAGCATGCAAGCAAGCATGCAGCATGCAGCATTCAAGCGAGCATGCAACATGCAGCAGGCAGGGTTTCTGTCACGGCTCCGGCGCTGCGGGCCTCCGGCGGCCCCACGCATGCTAATCGTCGCAGACGGCTTTCGCTCACCACCGCAGCTTCGGCTTGTTGGCCGGCTTCGCCGGCCAGCCTCAGCCGCGGCGGCTCGCTCGCAGCCACCTGCTCCTCAGCCCGCGGGCCGCCTCTCCCCTACGCGCCTACGCGATTTTAAATTACACTCTAGGGGTAGGACAAACAAGACTACGTGGAGTCGGTTTTGCAGCAATTCGGTTCTGTCACTAACTTTTGTTGCACAGCATATTAAATTTTTAACCAACAATATTTTGTGTGCCTAAATATTATTATGCTAATAGTCATTAGGCCTACTAACGTTATGCGAATCAAATTTATGCCAAAACAAATTAGTCTTTAAGATGATTATGCCAACAGAAAATGTATGCCTAAAAAAATTATGCCGAAGTATTATTATGCCAAAACAAGTTGTGCCAAAATCGTTATGCCGAAGTATATTAGGACAAAGAACATTATGCGAAAAGAAGGGATCCCTAATTTTGCATTAGCATTCTTCTGCTTCATCCTTTGGCCACCCAATGCTTAGTGTAGGTCTCTTCCAAATCTCTCCACTTTTGGCGGTTTTGTACCATGGATATCCAGTTTTTTCCAGCCACTTTAATGAGACCGTCTGTCCACCTAGTCAGTTGTCTACCCACATTCCTCCGTCCCGTCCGTGGTCTTCGCTCCAGCATTTTCTTTCCCCATCTTTCATCCAGTTTACGGCATATATATGGCCCGCTCACTTCCACTTTCTTTTTGTTTTCGCTTTTGCTATGTCCGCAACTCTAGTTCGTCTCCGTATTTCGGTGTTTTTCACGATTGTTCCATAGCTCTCTGAGTGACTTGCATGCGGTGGATAGTATATTTGCTGAGCCCCCAAATTAGCATTAATGTGAGACATTTTCGCCGAGCGTAGAGTGACTAGTGTAACGTCCATTCACACTATATCTGTTCTTGACCTTTTTTCGTACACCGACATTTCTCCAATTACAGTTAAGGCCGCCCACGGAAACTGTATTTTAAATTTTAATGTGGCGCGAGCTTATTGTCATGCAACGGGCACGATTCCAAGCCACGAGCTGCCATATAAATTGGTAACGAACAAACCTAATATCGCTCGGTTCGACAACTGAAAACAAACTCAGGACGGAGGCTGAATTCGTTTTGTCTGCCTCAAAGGATAAGTTAGTTAGCTATACCTTTTAGTTTTGTTCCCAGTTTATATTGTCTATGAAAAGCATAACCAATGTGACAAAATGTTACTTTAGCTCTTTAGCTTAAGGTGAATGCTCCAACCAGCCCGCGAAATTCAAAATTTCTTGCGTTTTTTGCAATTTGCAGGCCAGTGCTAGGTTGTATGTTGATTAAAATATTATTCGCGGCTGTAAGACATATGTAGTTACAGAATTATAATCATCAAAATCACCAATACAACCCTCCAAGTTCATAAAGGTGTAGGAACAAAAAAAAACAGAAAAAGTCATTCCTACAGCTTTATGAACTTAGAGCGTTTTATTGATGATTTTGATGATTATAATTCTGTAACTACATATGTCTTACAGCCGCGAATAATATTTTAATCAACATACAACCTAGCACTGGCCTGCAAATTGCAAAAAACCCAAAAAATTTTGAATTTCGCGGGCCTGGTTGGAGCATTCACCTTAAGTTAAAATTTTCTTAAATGATATGTACGATGACATTTCACCGGTCACACCTACCTATTATTTATGAAAACTCAACCTAAAATGTTTATACAAATTATTTAATACAAGTATTCCTCCACTTTTATTCATAGTTTTGTGACTAGAATAAATCAATGGTGTGGCAAGAGCATACTGACCTACATGACACAATTAATTAGACCGTAATTTACGGAGTCCGTCATTAGTTTGGTTTCCCAATCTACCCTTGCCTTACAATGTCGTAAATAAAAAGGAAAAGGCTTTACTTGTTTATTGCTTACCGTAACCAATTTCCTGTCTTCTTTCTAGCGGATTTTGATGGAGTGATAGTGTCAATTTGTTCCCAAGACAATTTTTTTGCAAAATCTAAAAAAATGCTGGTAGGTATACTACTTATTTAAAACACACTTAAAAGTTACCCCTCAAGAAAAACAGATCGCAGTTAAGTTGTGAGAAGTTTAGATAGCAGTTACTTTTTAATCTAATTTATTAAAATCGTCTGTTACAAAGTCCACTTAAAGTTGTTGGAAAGAGGCCGTGGTGATTATGACTCTAAACTTTCCTAATGGGAAAATTGAACCATTGAAACCACGGCGGTGGCAAACTCCATCTACCAAAAATATTCAGTTAAAGTTGTAAAGAGACATCTGTGGAGCAAAAACAACTTTATTTAGAAAGCTCGTTCAGTAATCGATCGAACTACCATCTATTGCCAGAAGTATGAAATGCTCGGAATCCACTTTTACTAAGGTGGAATACAACAGTGACGTGTAATAACAGATGGCGCTGTTTATAATCGTGTCTCTACGGAACTCATTGGGGAGTTGGGTAGATGGCGCTAGTACAGTTTAGAACATGGTCAGTGTGTCGCTGTCCTTTTTTTCAAACTTCAAACTTGGCTTACTAAATTAAACATGATTGATGCATTATAGATACATAGTTGTTAGCGTATTAGAGATCTGTCCAAAGCTTTTGATTGCCTCAGTCATAATATGCTTGAAACTTTAAAGATACTTATTAAATGAAATTCGTTTATGCATACTAGATCAATAAATTGTAAGCTAAACTAAATTGATAAAATAATTTTGAAAAATTGCAAGTAATGTACTGTATATGCTCAAAACATGTAGGTATGTTTAAGATTAAAGTAGTAATGGGTATTCTACAAGGCTTGCTGCTGGGCCCAGTATTATTTTCTTGAGCATCCTTTTTTAACACCATAATCACTGGAATCAGTTGCATTATCGTAGGTACTAGAATGATTAAAACTTAAGGAGTTCCTGTTTGGATAACCAAATTAGTTAGGTAGCTCTTTCAGTTGTGGTAAGCAATGATTGTTTCTGCCAATATTATTCTACAGCACAAATATTTAAAGGTTGTTATGTGTCAGATTCCAAATTTTTTATTGGCAAGGGTCTTCCTTAATTTACGCTATTGTTACGCGTTTGAGTAATAGTTGGGACTATTACTCAAACGAACAAAAGCGGAACCAATAGTTCCTAACCTAGACATAAATGAACTATTAAGTAAATTACAGTAAAAAAACCGTTTACTTAAACGGCTATTCTGAGACATAATTACCTGCTAAATATTTGGACCCATCTTTAGTGGTCAACCACTTATTAGGCTACCCTACATTCGCGCCAATCCCCAAAAAAACATAATCAAAACTGGACAAAGATTCTAGGTAGGTGCTTACTGAATGCCTCTCGTGGAATAATAGTTTGTAGCTATTAGGATAATTTATAGCCGTTTAATATCCAACGAACTCGCAGAGATTTGATTATCGATGTAATATTTTTTCTTTGGACGCCGCAGATCGCGTGTCGCGTGCTCCGAAGTTTTTTTCGGTTTGTGTTTCGGGGGTGTAACGCACAAAAAATATTATAACTGGCCAGCGACTACCGGAATATAATTTTTGTCAATTTTATAAATTATACAGGCGTATCGCTTAATAATGGGTAGCTACGGGCATGTTTTTATTGTTCCTAAGACAGTCAGTAGCATTTGGGTTCTTATTATGTTGGAACGAATATTGTACATTTGTAATAGTTTGTAAATACGTCAGAATAGGATAGATAAGGAGTTAAAGTTGGACGATTGAGATACTTACAATCTAATAAGAGTAATGAGCATTAATATAATCAATCGGCCTAAAGGTACTATTCCCACAGCTGGGACACAAGCCTCCTCTTTAAGAGAGGGAATGGGTTATAAATCCACCACGCGGGCACAGTGCAGGTTGGTAGATGTCGCATGTCTGCGATTTTTTGGTTCTAGGACATGCCGGTTTCCTCACGATGTTTTCGTTCACCGTTTTGAGAGGTGATGAAATATTACAGAAAGTAACGGGCCGAATGTCGTAGGTTCGATCCTAGGTAGTTCGAACCCACGACATTTAAGTTGTAAGTCGGCCGTTACCTCAGTAAGTAAAATCTTTACTTTACTCTCTCATTCCCATAGTGTCTAGTGAGTGTCATAATACCAGCGAATCAGCGCGGGCGAAGCATTGCGGCGACGAAATTGCGCGGTCGCGCGCGCCTTCGCTCCACCGCGAAACTTGAGCCCCGGTGCAGCAGCCTGCACTTTACAAATACTACATGACGTCATGATTCTGTACTGCTAACGTTACATGCGCTTCGAGTGTCATAAAATTAGTGTTTCAAACGAGATTTAAAAATCTGTTTCCTTTAACGATCAAAGGTTTCTTGTAAATCAAGTCCATTATGACATAATCTTGGCCAGTAAACCGTTACATGCGCTTAAAGTGACAGAAATTATGTGTTTCCAACGGGGTTTACAAAACGATTTTTGTTAACAAATCCAAGATTTCTTTGGAATCAAGTCCCATAGGATCTTCTTGGCCAATCTTTGCCAGCAAATAAAAACTATCTAAGGATTTGTCGCTGAAATAGGTGTTTTCTAACGATCTATGATTTTTCTTCTAGGTATTTGTGGATTTGTCGCATCGTCATCAGCTTTATATTCGTTCAACTTCAACTAAGGTTTTTGCAACATGAATCCAAGAAACCTAAAAACAAAGCGCATTGACATTGATGAAGCTTTAAGTCAAGCACCTAATAATCCTGGGGCCGTGATGTATGTACGGTATCAAGTTATTTCTAGAAGAAACTATACCTACCTGCACTTTGATCCAATTTTCTCACAATCAAAACAGTTGGAATTCGTATGCCGTGATCACGTTACGTCGGCCGGCGCGCCCAGTAGCGATGCCTGCCCGAGCCGAGCATTTTTTGTCTCATCTCTGACAGATCGAATTAAAATAAATGCTCCGATAAAGCGTCCTATAATATCATCCTGTATTTGGTTACGTGGACGAGTGACGTGCAGTGGGAACATACGAACGCCGTAGGTGGGACCAGAGACTATTTTTAAAGTTGCTCTATGTTTTTTTTAAGATTAAGATTGGGAGTTTATCAAAATCGTTTAATCGTTTTGATTGTTCGGATTGGGTTGTATTGTATTGTTCACTGGTAATTATTACTGCTGTGTTTATATTTCTTATAATGAATCCAGGGATAATTTTCTATTTCACAAAATACTGGATTTTCCAAACAATTTCCACTATTTCCGACACTACTTTATCAACTCTTTACTCGTATTCTCACGCGGTTGTATTGTACTATAACAAGGCATAGTCTTATAAGATGTTCATGATGACAACAAGAATCAACCACCAGTTATATCTGGTAATCCAGCGAATGTTCCCAACTAAGGAACATAACTATTGATTTTCCATTACTTTTCACCAACGATGCACGATTATTGCGTGGTTGAGCAAAATGTCCGTGCAAAAAAATGTTGTAAAAACATTAAGGCGCAAGAAAAACTAGAAAGTATATCACACTACCATAATTATATTAAATGCTTCACCGATAAAGTGTTACAACAACGTGTAAACAAAATTTCAACGAACAGGTAGTACATTAGATAACAACAGTCAACAACAAACTCAGTGAGGCGTAAAAGCTACTGAATTCAACGGAAAAAGGTTTGCCTTTTTTTCTGGTAGACCGTTACAAATTGCCAGATGGTCTATTTTCTTGTTTCAACACATCCATAATAATTATGGTCGACACGTATGATATATGCTTCAACGAGAATTGGGAATTCAGTAGCAAAGCACCGAGAAAAGTAAACACTTAGCTGTGTTGTGGAGAACACCATCTTTGTATTGTATGATGCGCTGTGTGAATATTTCTATTGTGTGATTCGACTTATGTGTTTTCAATTTTTCAGGGTGACGACAATAGAGAAATTGCGTACCTATCCTATAATTGGTTGAGCTGGTGCTTGGAAATTATTTCAATTAAATTGTCTCAATGTTTTTCATAGTAGAAGTAAGTTCTCCTTGTATTTTTGTGTGAACTATTCCAACCTCTGATATCAATTAATCACGTATCTTCATCTCTTTCATGAGTCATAAAGTGGTCATTTTAATTTTGCCGATATTATCCGCAGTACGTTTATAGAGGGTTTCTTGTCATGTCAGTGCTTATCAGTAGAATCCGAAATAAACAAAAAAGTATCAAATTCATTTCAAAAGTTCATCGTACAATATGAACATCTACATGCCCAAAAATTGAAAATACTAAAACAAAAGCAATTTCATCTTAATCGTACGAAATACTTGAGCGGAGGCAGAGCGATATCCACCTTATCGAGTTACCTAGGCTACTGGGCATCTCCGAGCAGACGACGCGAAATGATCAAACCATAACCTTGAATACAACAATCAGGCCTTTATTGATTACTCCCTAAAGTTAAATATCAAATGAAGGCTTGGTGTGGACTTGAAACAAAGAACGAGAACACAATAATAGTCGCTTCGGTGATTTTATGGAAACGTGATATCGTGTTGGCCTCTTACAAAAAGAATAAAGCAAAACTCGAACGAAATTGTTTTAATCGTCGGAAGCCACGGTGTACTCCTTATTACTTAGTAATTATATTAAAACGATTATGCAATGTTTTGTATTGTATAATCATATATTAGGTAGGTAACTATGGTTAAAAAGTTTGGAGGTTTAACAAAAAACTAAATCTACAAATTACTTTTTTGCTGAATGGTTAAACGCATCATGTGTTATTGCCATACGGAGGTGGAACAAAAAATATGATTGCCTAAACAATACATTGTCCATGGCTCGTTGTAACGAGTTTATTCATCTCGATCGTGACCGTTGACGTAAAAATAATGACGTGATGCGATGGGACACCGTACGATTTGTTTGAACTAACTTGCGCATGAAATATCGGTTGGAGTCAGCTACCGATGGTTCGCTGGCTTACCTACCGCCGCCGCAGCCACAGAAAAAAACTCATAGCTCTGTCTTAAGGCATCCAAATTCCTTTGAACCAAATACGTGTGTGTAATCGCACGTAACAATTTATTTAATTCAGCGCAAGTGAAAACGTTGAACCAGAAATAAAAATCCGATTTTGTAGTTCGACATGCTTAGTCTTTCGTGGTGAGTTGTGGTAGCGAGATTCTTTGTTTATTCACCGAGCGCAAAGTTTAGCATTTGCGTCGGCGGCGCCTGCCTACCTGAGGTTTCCGTGAAGCGCGGATCGCGTGTCGAATACAACGGTGAACATTCACGAAGTGGACTTTTAATGGAGCCTGATAACCTGACCAACGTTACATATTTCGTTCATTACCTACTGCAAAATCATAGCCTCACTAGAATCCTTTTAAATAAAATTGGTTCTGATTAAAGACCGATACCTTTTGTAAAAAGCACAGCTTGCGGGGTGTTTAAAACTTTCTTTTAAATTTCAAAGCACATGAGAAACATCGCATCGGAAGGAACAGGTGACAATGAAACAAAGCCCTAATAGATTTGCAAAGTTGACATCAAAAGGGTGGAAAGCCTAAGGTATCTTTTTACGAAGTTTCGGAAACCACAATAAAACCGCATGCCTTTTAAACGGTGTCGCGTGGCTGTTACTAAAAACTTTTACCAAATTATGCTCCGCCATTCAAAGCATTTTGGCACATGGCTTGCCTGCTTAATAGCCTGGAAAAATACCCTCATAAGTTTTATGGCTAACGAATTAATTTAAGAAGTTTTGGGAGTTATTTTCTTCCTAATTATTTCTTGGGTGTTTTATTGTATCAATAAACGGATCTTGACAAATGCAACAAGGGTTTATCTAACACTGCTCAGGAGACAAAACATCTATAAATTAACTTGTCTATTTATAATAGCAGTAAACTTGTCGTCTTTTAACCGATAATGAGGTCTCATTAACTGTTTTCGAGGACTTTTATAATGTAGCAATGAACTAGTTTACAAGTTTTGGTTACCACATGACGTTTTATGAGGGTCAAAATGAAGTCATTCTATGAACTCAGTCTATCGGCCTCCACTGCTGGAATGGGCTGCTATAGGCCTCTCCGAAGAAATGCCACAACACCCGATCCTCGTAACTCCTAGTCGTCTTTTTAAGGTCTTCAGTTCATATTTCGTAGATGAGGGGACACTCAGCGGACACGGGCGACCAAGTGTCTATACAGCTACGGCTATCAAGCTGTAGAGATACTGGGTCGCCCGTGTCCGCAAGCTGTGTCGGATTTTCCTGTTCATTTCTAGATAGTTTCAATTCGGCATGCCTATTGTGAAGACGGTGACTTGGTTTATCGCAATCAACTGCTGATCGGCTAATTCTATAAAGATTCGTAACGGAATCTGGATCTCCACTTTCATCATCCAGTCTTCTCTGCCAGTAAGCGCTAGAAATTAAATCCAACAAAATGATTACTTAAAAAACAGCAAAAACACACAGTGGATTGTCATTATCGTCTTACTTTATCTTACCGCATCTCAAAGTCTGTAGCAACATCCTTTATGCATATCTTTGCAACATTTATGATATTTCCCATAGTCACAATTGGGAGTTGCTCTCATTTATTATTAAAATACAGTCTGTTTTTGTTGCATATCAAATATTATACTCACATAAATATTCGGTTTCTCCGTTCACGTTGAATTGAATAGTAGGAGAAAAAAACCTGATATAAGTTAAATCATGTCGCAGGCACGTATTAAGAGCTACATTATTGCTACAAACCTGAATCAGTGGGTGAGCAGGCGATGCATCAATTGAGCGCCGCAAGGGGCCGCCACCGTCCCGTCACTCTGCCTTCACAGCGAACAATGTTTACCACGCCGAATATCGATGTCCATACGTTTCTTTATACAAAATCATCGACTGTCGACATTTTTATGTTGGTAATATTTTATTAAGAGCTCCTTTGAATATAAACTTTCTTTTATTTGAAATGCGAATTCTCATAATCATTACGTCGACTACTTATGTGTATTCAGCCGGCGATCCTCCAGCAGTTTGTAAAGATAGGGAAAGTTTTGTTAATTTAATTAAATGGAATCGATAATGACACGTTTAGCATTATATTATGGAGCACATCTCTTGAAATGTTAAGGCGATAATATTAAAGGTATGGTCAGTGATGCAGTTCGGAGAAGCTGCGGCGCGGACGTCGCATTCCCGCGCTCCTTCACGGCGCATGCGCGAAACGCCGCCGACACAACTCGATCGTAGATAAAAACCACTTATGACATGAACCATGCCTTTATTCCAACAAATTGATTTCGAACATAGAAGTCATATCGACGATTCCGATCTCTGTAGCGATGGAACAAACGCAATGTTATCGTTTATGAATTGACAAGTTACTTCAAAATGCACCTCACTGCGAGCACATGATTGATCGCACGATTTTATTCGATTATTATTATACGTAACCGGCACATCGAATTGCCGAAAATTAGTATGTATTTAATTTATAGGTAACAATCACAGAAGAAAGTCGGAATTGGAAATACTTAATTCCTAACAGAACACATCCAATTATTATGGTATCCGAGTCCGTGATCAAGATAACCGATTATTAATCGTCTCTAATTACTGCTGGTGTTAGTTCGACCTTTATCTGGACACCATTTACCTATGGTTAACAAAAAAACTTAACAAAAAGTGTAAAGAAAGGTTGATTTGTTGTGCGATGTGTTCCGGCGGTGACCGCTTCACCTGTTCATTGTTTGGCTGGCGGCTGTTGAACAAAAGGGTCAAAATATCACAGTTTTCGGGATATAATCGCCGTGAATGCAATAAATCTTATCGTAATAACTGCACTTGCGAAGGCTTAGATTATCGCTGTAATGTATGGGCGAGGAATTTATTACTGCATGTGTGATTTATTGGGAGGATATCCTTGTTTTAGTTAACATGTGGACGGGTACGTATTAGCACATTGATGGATTTAATTGATGGCTCATATTTGGTTAAAAAAGGGTAAAAAGTTAATTGATGAAATAACAATTATTAAGGAAGACGTAGATTATAATTTCAATATGCTTCTATAGGTACTTATCAGCAGTTTCAAAAGCTCAACAATTTTCAGTTCTGAACTTGGAACTATTCTATGAGCTTAAGATTTTTTAACTAACATTTAGACTTGAGACTATGAACTTGTTGCCATTACTTTAAAATAGTAGAGCTACAAGCTGCATCAAGCAACCTGAAACTGTCAAATTTTCAACCTTATACTTCAGCGATAAAGTTGAAAATCTATTAAAGAAATTTGACAAATTATAGTAGCTTGATGTGCTGGCGTCGCGTCCGTACCTACTATTTTAAAGTTAGATATGGCAACAAGTTCATAGCTCATGAAAGGTCACAGCAAAAATAATGTTACCTACATATTAGGATGTCCGATCCAAATGTAATCCGAACGATTACCACAGCCACTTCAATTGTCAATCATCACACATCCTACATATTACTCCTATCTTCCTCGTTCACTAATCTGCGTACGTAGTGATCTACCTACGTCGTACGTGTCGCATAGTGATATGCCACGCGGCCTCGCCCCGCACAGCGGATGCAAACGTCGGAGCTGGGAGTCGCGCGCATAAATCCCGGGATCGCCGCCGGCGCGGGATTCGGGAGCCATCAATCATTATGGAGGAGCAACGTCGCTGGGGGTTCCGTAGAGCGCTTTGTGAAACAGATCAAACTGCGGTTAAACGTCTTCTTTAAACGTCGGTTTGATGCATGTTTGAGAGGTTTTTTATGAGAGATCTCAATAGACCCTAATAGGTTTATGTAACTGCTATTGAATGTGGTATGTTAGTAACTACAGTATTTAGGAGCGTATTGGGTATGTTTTTAACCTTGTTTAGGGAAAAGTTTTTGGGAGCCCGCTCTTGACGTACCTACCGTCTTTAAAGATTATATTGAGTGACCAGCAATTGATTCTACCAGACACTTTAAACGATGATAGTTCTGACACGAAACAATACCTTTATTCATATTCTCTGCTTTTATGCAGTTAAATTATGATTAATGTCTGCTTATCCACATATTTTTCGACGTTTTAAAGTTTCTCAATTTGAATCAGTGTAAATTTATAAACCCCTCAATTACTAATTTACGCAAACTTGACAGTTATCTTGCTGCCTCTGTAGATTAACTACTCTGCGCAGTCCTCTAACGACTCGTTATTAAAAGGTAAGCGATGGTTAAGGACAGAATGTTTGATACATGATAACTAGATTCGAAGTCATATTAAATCGCAATCGTTGCTCGCACTAACCGGGCGATTCACTTAATTTCACTTATACGCTTATTGGCGTAATACCGTCATATTAAGTATTATAAACATCATTCAATTCTCGTGGTGGTTGTGATAAATGATCGATATGCAAATCGGAGGATAAGTAGCTGGGTTGGATAAAGTATTCGCGTCTGAGGGAAACAATTTGCAAGGAACCTAAGGGAGGTTTATGTTTACGTTTAATTTTGTGTAATTTCAGGCTTGATGGTTTAGAATTAGGTCCTGGCCACTTGGCTGTTCCTAGTTATTGTTGACTAAATGGGGATTAAAATAAGTCTTCGTCACCCTATGAGTTAACAATTCTAAATTTTGAAATTGAATTGTCCTCTGGACCCTGTAATTGATACTTGAAAATACTGAACATACCAAGAAAGCGTTCACTAGGTACACCATAAAACATTTAGAACGTCAAAAAACACATTTCTATGTATCGCTTCCAGTGAGCGTCTTTGACGCCTGTTTAGTCATATTCGTTTTGCCTTCCAAATAAAGTGCTTCTCAGTCATTTGTGAAGAACAAAGTCAGCGTCAAGGTGCAAGTCATTACGGTCAAACGAATTACAGTAAAGAGTGCGATTTGTAAGCTTGAGACTAACAAAGGAACGTTTCGCGCGATTTTGATTGATCTCAGGATAATATTCACCCACAGGAAACTAGGATCCTATTTCCCCAATCAAAACTATCTTCCAAAGCAAGCGAGTTAAAGTTGAATTTCGTTTGAAGGAAGGCTCCATAATTAATTACCATTGTTTGAGAGATTCTGTTCTTTATCAGCACGTACATAAGGTTTTGTTTTAGATAATGGATTAGCAGGCGAGGCTGGATGGGTGCGAAATCATCGCTCGAATGAAACGTTAGCCGCGAGCTGTCGATTAGGGGGTTTTGCTTTTTCTTGTATAGACCTAGAAATTGTATAAATTGGAATATGGTTTTTAGAAGTCTAAAAAAAATAGATATTTGATAATCCTCGCCTTGCCTTGCCAAACATTGGGGCATACTGAGCATGCTTGAGCATCTGGTGGAAAGTATGCTTACGCTGGGAGCAGCAAATACTGCGTTACTGTGCTTCAAGTGACAGATCTCGACGATATGCGCGAGTCCATCTATTGTGGCCAGTTTAGGGTTTAATCTCGGTCCCTTGGACGTAAAGAATGTCGCAGTTAGTTTTCCGGCACAAATTGGAAGAGAAAGTGCCAAAACAAACAAACAAAATTGCCATTGCCAGTTTCACGAAAATACTGATCAAAGGAATCGTCATATTCGTAGAACGTTGACTGCGCAAATAGTGAGAAGGTATAACAATGTGTTACTTTACCACCAATGAAACAAACTTTGAATTAATGCTTTCGGTATTTTAATGTATCCAAAGTCTATATTTTAAACATGAGCAACATGATTCGCCAAATAGTATATGCGTCCATTTCACAACCTGAGAACTTCCTGCTGGAGGAACCTCTGCTACCCGTCACTCACGCTGTTTTGGAACCTCTACCGCTTCCATGGTCCCCTTAATTCAAAGGGCCCATAGCTGTGAAGGAGTCCACCTGATGGTGTCTAAAGTGTTTGTTATTTTGTCCTACAGGCACTTATTAGAGGCTCTTTGGCGGCGAGTTTATCACCCGCGGCGGCCCTAACGCGCTCTCATTGTGGTTTATTATCCTCTGAACATTTTCACCCTGATTATAAGGATTATCAAGGTGCTGTGCAGTTTCGATGGCATTAGGTTGTACTTTTTGCAAATTGTGGTCGTCGACTCACAACGTCGACGACAACAGGGTTTTACGATGAAATTATTATATTTGAAGAAGAGATTACTTTTAGTGTATGGGCTGCTATATTTTTGTTGGTACATCTGAACATTTAACTCAATTAATGAAATCCTAAGCGGCCTTATAAATAAGGTTACTGAATATAAAAAGATATATATGAAATATTGAGCACAAATCTATAGAGATCATACACACTGCATAATCTCTGAAGCACATCGATAAGATAAACCACCACACCTTTTACATAATATCTCAATGTCCAGCCTCCAATATTTAACCTAGATAAGAAGTTCACGCTGTGTTTGACTAGGCTACATCTAAGTTATTAGTATTACTCGTTTAGAAATTGTAGCAATGGTTGGGTAACCCCAGCATTACCACGGGCGCGGTAACAGATCACCGCTTGGCTTTTGAACTCGATGAGTGAGCCTTCAACACAGCCTTTAGTGTTGGCAAATTGTCGATATATAAGATTGTGGTTAACGGTTTCGCTCGATACGATATAAATGCTGATATTGTTTGAATTAATGTTCTATGGTACATAATAAGGTAGGCACTGCGACTTAAGTGTTAAATACCTAGGTAGAAGTGCGAAAACTATGGCGGACTCTTTTGCATCTTAGTTGTATAATCCAATGAAGTCTTGTCGGAAGCAAATCTTGCGGTAAGAACACAAAATTCAATAACTTGACGAAGACTTGTACGTGGCAAAGAGCGGGTGGTCTTTCACAAGAAAACCCACACCTCCAACAAATTTTACTTAACATTTCCACAGGTTAGCTTCGCAAAAAACTCACAGCAGCAAGCAACCTACGAGTCAAATTGAAGTTCCGTTGAAATCCGTTGTTACCTCTAAAAGGTATGGTCAGCAAAAACTAGAACGGTAATCAGTAGGCCATCACTAGGTTGTCAATTTATACCCTCGAGCGATGCATGGAAGTGACCAAAGTATTGTAATAGGCGAAAAAATGGAGGCCAAGATTCTGATGGAAATATATTTGTGTGTATTAATAGAGCTTAAAAAGCTGGAAATAAATTACTTAACTAGTTGTGCTGTTTGTCACCATACTCCAGAATAAGTTAGTATGGTTGCTTTAAGCATTACGTAGTATCAGTCACTTCATAAAAGAAAAGAAGGTATAATCCACTGTGACTTGAACTCACTTTTGCACGCCTTTTGTAATTTATCGCCTTCCGATATTTGGGTTTCATCGACTCACTAGACTGATGGGGTTTGTTTTCACTGTATGTTAATTACACTGATTGATGTCGTCTGAGAGTAAGAAACAGAAGGCTTTACAGCCGATACTGGGTAATTGGGTATTTTGTACATCATAGGTAAACCAAATATTATCGATATAACTAGAAAGTGTCGACAGCACTTAGGGCCGTGTTATCGGTAATCGATACGATTAATAAAGTTGTGAAGCGATCGGTGCTAGATGGCAGTGGTGGGGCCGGTCGCGATCACCTTTATTATCCTGTCGATACCGCAACTCGTGCGCACGAACATCGCTGAATTACAACTCTATTTACTGTCAAACTTAATTCCTCGCTCGTGTCGTTGGCTTTCATTGCCGCTTTTGATATTTTTCGTCGTTATTATCATGTTTCTTAGTAACGGCTTAATGTTCTCTCGTGTATCTAATAGTGAGAACTCTAAGCAAATGTGGGAATAAGGTCTCATTGACTAAGGAGAAGCTAACGTTTCTGAGTTGTTGAACCCTATATGACAGGAGAAAGGTCATACTCGCAGCCGGCCTGAATGTATGATCAGAGAGTATGAAAATGAAAGACGCAAAAGGAGAAGATCAGTAATTTCCCTATAAAAAAAAGCGCGAGTTTATGTGTGTCTGTAAGATGATGTCCGAGATTGAATTCCAAAATTTTATTGGTTTACGGACGTCTGATGCCTAACTTTGATTTTGTACTAAAAAAAACAAATACATATCGAGTTTTTACTCGATTTGTAGTTGTTTTTGTAAATTAAGGTGTAAATACACCTCTTACAGCTTAACCTTCTCAAAATAGACTAAGAAACACGCACTGCACACTGGCAGTTAACAAATCAAAATGAATAGTTAAGAAATAGATCTTGTTAGTGGCTCGCAGATAAAGTTAGAGCATAGTAAAGTGCGAGTGATTAGTTAGGTGTTATAATTTAGGATTAGCGTCAGAGGGACGGTTTGTATGGACCGCTTGTTAGCTTCACTTGTTATTGCGCGCGCGCTCATCTACGGACGCGTTTTGATGGAGATAGTGTGGAGAAGATTTTCATGTTTTATAAAGAAAATGCGTATTAAATGTGTACTTGATTTTCTCTATAGGGACTTATCCAAATTCAAGGGTTTGATTCGGATTCTATTTATTCGGTTTTTGGATTTGGCATTTAGACCAACCATTTGGAGCTAACATCTGTCGCAGCTTTAATCATTCTGATGATCAATTTCTGTTTTAGAATGTTGTGTCTCTTTTTTGTTTAGGACTTTAGGAGCGTATTTAAATATGTAGAAATAGGTATATAATTTTGTCAGCATTTTCTGCTTTTTTGAGCCTGTCTGAATTAAATTATAATTTAGTCGTTTAAAAATATAGCCTACTCCACAGTTACCGAGCCCGGTGCAGACACTAACATATCGATGACCATTTATTTACATTAGAACCATTTCTTTATCAGTTTATCACTGATTGTCTCGAGGTCCTATTGAAGAGCAGCATAACTTGAGTTGATTTATAGCCAATGACTAAATGTAAATATGATTGAGCTTTTGTTACACCTCTCCACAAGCGTCTGCGCATGATTTTGTTTGGCCACAAGAGCCAATTGCACGATCCTATTTAGTGCCGAGATATTTTGACAGGACAAAAAACTTTATTGATGATCACAAAACTTGTAGAGCAATGAAAACATCATTTGTTGATGATAATGAATGGCTAAGTGTATTTCTTTTTGGAATGACTCACTGATTCGTAGAAGACGTTCATGTAGACGATGCGTGATTAAACTTAATGAAGCATTTATTAGATACTGAATCTTCTATAGTTTTTATACAGCGGATATTATCATTTATTTAATTTTAATATAATGTTACCTTTCGTCACAGCATCGTCATGATAATATTCAGCGTTCCACGGTGACATGATTACGAGAATCCAAGAAAAGAATTCAGATAGAGCCAACCCTTTGAGCGCGGACACACCGTATAAATATGAATTAGTAGGTCGACTTCATTCAAAGGTTGTACCACCGCTGTGCTTTTGTGTAGGCTCCCTATTAACTGCTTCAGAAGTTCATAGTATTTTTTATCCCGACTCAGCGGTGACATCTATTGTTAGTTTGACTTATAAGTGGGTTTCTTTGAGTTATTATGAACACTTCGACCGTCCTTAGGCGTTGATCGTATTATACTGGAGTATTTTGACACATTGCTTTACATTGTTTATGAGTTTTTGAGGTAATAAATTATTTTTTTGAGCTTCGTGGTGATATTTGACGAGGATTCAATGGGATGATTTGGAATTAACTTGAAGTTATGATTTACGAGACACATTTGTAGTGAACCTTTACTTTTGTCAAACGAGCGTTACAAGTAATATTTGTTAAGACACTTCCAAAAGCTTAGAATTCAACACAAAATTAAACGCAATTATCCTTTAAGCAAGCAATTAGGTGAATTGTTAATTTGTCACCATTCAAAAAATATTAAAAAAAAAAAAAAAAATGTTTATTGTGTCTCAAATGGTTACGTTTACAAGTACGAATGAAACAGCCCCAGTAAGTAATTAATAATACTTGTGTTGGGGTTGTTTCGCTCCTTCCCCTTATGTATAGTTTACAATATTGAGACTTAGTAAAATAATTTAAAATGAAAAACACTATTTTAAAATAAAGATAACAATAATAAAGTAATAACAAGCAGCTCTGTGTAGTGTTTACTTGTATGTGTATGTGTGATGGTGGGTTTGTATGTGTGTGAGTGTGTGTGTGTGTGTGTGAGTGTTTGTGTGAGTTTACGTAATTTTAGTCGAGATTGATAAAGAATGTATTTTTACTTTATCACTGTCGGCAATTTCTTTCGTAATTTTATACTATTATTATATTGTTGGTGCTGTCGAATATTTTGCTATCGTTTTTTTTCACGTAGTACTTCGTATTCGGATCCGTAAATATTGGCATGTTTCCAATGTTCCGTTTTAGGAAATTTCGCCAGTTTTTTCATATCGTAAACTTCGACTATGATTAGGTGCGTTGACTGGCTACCGTCATCTGTATTAGTAAATATTATAGATACTCCTGCTGCAGCTCGACTCGAGTCACTGTTGATGGTAGTTTATTATTTTTGTTTTTCGGTTGTACCTACTTCGAAAAATTCTTCTAAATTGTTTGCGGAGACTTCCTTCTCCTCGTATCACTATTCGTTTTTAATACCATCTGCCCACTGTCTTCATCATTGCGAGAGGAGAGTGGATACTAATAATGTATGAATGATAGATCCGTAATTGATTTCTGTATCTCTGCATCCGTGCAAGCTACTTACGTAAAAATGGATGAGAGATTCGAAAACAGTCCACACCCAAACTTTTTTTTTTTGGATTGACACGCACAAGGATCTACTATTAATGATTCGCTTTTGCAACAGGCGCGAGTAACGAATGTGATAACTGCCCATCATTCGATGGCTTAAGGTTATTATGTATTATATGCGTTTACGGAATTTAGTGATTCAGTGTCCGAGTTTTTTACAATAATTGCAATGCTTTGGAACATTTGCAATGCTTTAAAACAGAACATTTTCTTGATGTAGCGTCTTTTAGAAAAGCCTGGTTGAGTAGAATTTTTTAAAACATCTGTCTAGCACTGTTCAAATTACTAACCTTTCCTTCTTGGATAGCTAAATTTTCCTCATCGGATAGCGTTTAGAATGCGGGAACATGAATCATCACAACTTTGTCTGAGCAGATTCTTCGGCAATTGCTATGCGATGCGGCTCCCTTTGGGGAATTCGTTTCAGGAGTGTGTTAAGATAGATTTCCAAACGAAGTACTGCACATAATAAATATGAGAATAGACATTGGTTTCTCGGTTCAGTTAATTTATTTTCATTCCATTTCCAATTTATTTCTGATTATTTTCGAATTTCTATTAGAAAATTTCAATTTCATTTCCAATTTGAATTTTAATTTACAAGTACTGTTTTTTATTGAGTCAAGTAAGTTCCTTTTCGTTAATGAATCAGAACTTCTATGTTTATGATGAACTTGAAGCACTCTAATATATATGACTGTGATTGTGAAAGTAATGATTTTTCCGATCTCTTCGTACGGGCAACTACTAAAAAATAGTACGTTGGCAATCATTTACGATTTTGGCCTACCAACACAGTTATTGCCATACAGACGACTATTGTAAAATTAAAGTAAGAAATATATCCAATGTAGAATTAAATCTCAAAATGTAATTAATGTTTTGTATATTACCTACCGATGTATTACATCTTTAAAAAAACATAGTAAGTAGGTAAGTAGAAGTTAACAATTATTAGTTAGTTAATTATTTAACCTTCCCCAGGTAATTGACTTGATGTAAACTGAAATGATTTATTTACTATTTGTATTTTTGTACATAAATATGGAGAACATTTTTTCGTTTCCATTATTGATCATGACGTTGGTGTGAATAATGTTGGTATTGTTATGGTAGCCATTGCAATTGTTGATTAATCCTGTTTTTAATAATATTATGATATCAAATTGTTAGTAAAATACTCAAAAATAGGACTAAATAATGTAATATTATGTCTGCCCATCAAGTACCTACAACTTATTTTCAATCATCTTTTAATGCGATGGCAAAGGAAAAGAGACATATAACTCAGTCTCTTTTACTTTGTCATACTCATCTAACTTATAGCATTATTACAAGTTTTTATGTAGATATGATAAAAATAATGTATTTAATCTCGACGGCACGGTTGGCGCAGTGGCTGAGCGATTGACTGCTGCGTCGCGTGTCGCGGGTTCGATTCCCGCACGGAACAAATATTTGTATGGCCTACTGATAGTTGTTCCGGGTCTGGCTGTTTGTGTATGTGAGTTTAAATGTTTGTAAACGCACCCACGACACAGGAGAAATTCCTAGTGTGGGGCAACGTTTTAAAAAAAAAAAATATATATATATATATATATATAATATATATATCTTAGGTATCTATAAGATATTTTAGTTTAATGTACAATTAGTTTTTATCTTGTTAATAAAAATTATATTTCCCTACAGAACGTATTTGATTTCTGTTCCTGCTCTTTCTTGTAAATATCAATTAAGATATATAATTTTTTGCCATAATCCCGAGAACGAATGATCAACTGATCATACTACCTACGTATGTACTCGCAATTATTTTTCCACAAAAAAAAGTTTGAAGTATACGTATAATATGTTGATTTACTTTGACAATTAACTACCTGTCGTTTTTTAATTCAGCAGCAGACCTTTATAATTAGATACAAGTAATGGCGAGCTAGTTATCGTTGGTATACTACCAACGTTAACTAGATTGCCACAAAAACTGAGTCACACCTTAAGATTGGTGTAGACAGGTGACAAAAGCGCGGCGTGCCTTTGAAGACGTCTCGCGTAACAAGTGTGGTAAGTGGTAACCAATTGGGGAGCGGGGGACAATAGATGCGCACAGTAGCGGGCTTCCGTGTCACTGGCTGTAGTAGGGCTTGGAACACACACAGAATACAACTGTGCGAAGGAAGAAATTGTAAGTCAACATGTATGTATGTAAGTCTAACATAATATGTTTTGTCCGCGCAAGGGTTGGCCATTACATCCACATTTGAATGTAAACATGCAAAAAAACCATTAAATTTTTCAAATAGGATCGATTTCAAAAGTTTATCTTGAACATTACTGATATCGCTGAAGGAAAACATCGTGTAGAAACCTGCACTTATAAATGACAAAAGTAGAACAACACCAATCCCTGTGCAAGCGTGATGATCACAGTTCGTGTCTTCTCTTTATGAGAAGAGGTCCAGCAACTGACCATTAGCTGGTATTATTTTATTAGCGAATGATATCGTAGTAGGTAATAGAAAAGCGAGTAGGTGACACTTATAATTATTGTTGGCTTTCACTGTCAGTGCGGGTGAACGGGTGGCAAACAGGTGTCATCCATCACTACAATAATGGTTTTAGTGCTCGAATGTCGTTGACGGATGTTGGTAAACACTTGTGAAATTGTTTTGTGAAACGTGTTGATGAAAACACTTAACGTAACTAGACTTAGTAACTATAACCTAGTATCTAGAACTAATAACTACATGAAGGGTGCAACAAAATCCTTAACAAATTCCCGTCATTGCGATATTTTTTTATTTTATAGACCATACCTGGGAACCTTCTAGTTACGGAGATATTGGGAATTAAAGTTCCAATTTTTTCACAAGTTTTTTTTAATACTTTATTTTAATGCAAGATTTTTGCTTCAAACACCTTCACGACCATTACTATTCAATCCATCCATCAGCATAAGTTTTAAGTGCGTTACATTGAGTCTTACCGTAAAACGTGATTTTTCACCCAAAACAAAAAGTCATTTCCCAGCAAAAAAATTCGCTTAGAGTTATTTAGTTTGATGTACAGAATGCTTGGTTGACTGCTTCGTGATGGGTCTGGTTACACCCTGTATAAGATAATATCTAGAACTAGTTACTAGTGCATTGAATTAGTGACTATATTAGACTAGACTAGGCCGGTACTGATGCATTCTTTCGGTACACTCAAATGAACTCAAGACGGAACTTGATGCCCTGGATAGGGTCTGCGTACTGCTGACTGCAAACCGTATGCATCACCTACATCCCACATGTACGCAGAAAGCAGTACTTCTGGACACGGCATGCATAGTGATTAAGTTCCTCTCTCTGGAGCTTTGTTCCTGATGCTTATGGGCCATCTATTTGTTTATATTTTTAAATGTGTTATATACTTTTGTTTTTAAAAAATATGAGGTATAAGAAAAAAATGAATAAAGGATCTTACTTTTAAACCATCTTTAAAGATATTGGTCTATGGTCAGCGCTGTTATTGCGACATAATAGCTTGTGGCGAGGCGCTCATAGGCCACGGTAAACAATTAGCATATTTTTAAATCCTTTGACTTTGAACGCAGCCGCCTGCCGCCTGGTTTAACTAAAGGGTTAACTTATAGACAAATCGAAGTGAGTATGGAAAATAATGTACTTCAGAGGTATAAATAAATGAAAGAAATAAAAATCATTTATTTCAGGCAAGAGCCCATACAAAAGCCAAAAGACAAATAATTTCAGGACAAATTTCAATCTTTATTTAGTAAAGAAAATGAAATAAAAGTATTAACTAAAATTAAAATTGTTAGCAAGATTTATCGAATGGTTTAAACATCTACTTACTAAGCCGTAATATTATAACTATTGGAGAGTTGTGCAAATTCCCATTATTTTGATGCCCAATGCTCATTTTTCTTCGTAAGTATGTATTTGTCTTGTCTAAACTTCTGTTTCTTCAGTGTGTCGTCATCGACTGGTTAATATGGTCATGTACTCAAATCTTGTACGACCATTATGAAGACCTGAACAGTACTGTCGTTTGCCTCATTTAAGTCCTGGAGGGTATCCTCCTGGACTTTAATTAAAGATAGTTATGAACGACGGGGAGCAGAGAAGGTGCAGCACATAAAACAACTCTATTATAGATATAAAACCCATAAGACTTACCACATAGGTAAGGCATTTCCTTTCAGACACTTTTTATAGTTAGCTTTATCAAAGCTCATCAGAAACTCAATAACTGTCTAAAAATTATACGAGTTGGAAGGGACACCGACGCGAAAACGGTTACCACGAATTAAACATTTATATGTAGGGGGGGGGGGTCAGAATGCTATACTGAATACGTGGTAACCGTTTTCACGTCGGTGTCCCTTCCACCCCGTATACCCAACACGAACACAATAATGCTCATTCAAGACTTATGTACCGTGTTATATACTCGACCCTAATGCTCAGTCATTGGCGAGCTTCACCGAGCATTCCCCTTCGGAGCAATTAACAGCTTTATTGCTTCCCCCATTGGCTACTTGCGCAGCTTTTGACGCCATATGTTTAGATAACAATGCTGGTAATGACTTTGTATGTATCAGTATATAGTTAGGTGATTCGGTACTTTTATATGGTGATAAGAATTTGATAAAGTTCTTATGTGTCAAAATATGAGATAAAGTTTATGTGCAAAGTAATTATTAAAGAAATCATCGAAGCAACTTTTTGAGAAACTTAGTAATCTTGCCGACTGTCCTAAGTTCCTAAGTGTACTAATTCGAAAAAAATAAATTTCTTAGTATAATTTAAATAACAGAATCGATTGATAAAAGTTTTGATTGGTTTGACATAATTAAGTGCTAGCTACACTGCTACTTACAGTTTACTTCTCATGACGAGCATTTACGTGATTGGGAAATTAATGAAACCCCCTTTGTATTCACACATTTGTTTACACAAGGAAAAAAAAATGGTCGAATATTCACGAAACTAAAAGACCATACATAAAACTTTTATTATGATCGACACATCTTATTAGAAAACGTTCACAATGTAACACAAAATATAATTATTAGTCTCTGTAGATAATACTGTTATGATAAACAGTCGTCAAGACAATGTACGAAAATCTCATAACTAATTAAATTCTAATTGCACAAACCGTCCATTTTAATATCTCCAACGGAACGAAACATATTTTCACATGTTAAAACAATGGCTACCGACAGTTGCTCCGTATTTGCTTATCTGCCACATCAATAAATGCCTTTCTTTGAGCCGTTCAAGAACTTTATATACAATTTTAATTTTTATATCCGCCCAAAACATTGAGACCTTTCATTTCATAGTTTAATGGTTAACAAAGAGGTCATGTTTGTGTAAAGTTCCTAAATTAAAGTATGTGGAATGTAAGTGAGCGTGGTATTAGATATGGGTGATGATGGTCACGGGGTGATCGCCATGTGTTTCCGTTGATAGCGTTTTAATTGCAGCGGGGCAAACACTCCGCCCTTGCGCGGTCTGCGAGGCATTAACAATTTGTACCTTTTCCTTGTGATTGTTCACTTACAAAATATGTTTAATTAAACGATTAGTATTCAATTAGGTTGATGTAGTAAACAATGTGATTCTTTAAAAATATCTATAAAATTTTTCACAAGCATGAAGTTGCCATGCAGATATGAAACAGCTTAGTAATCGAATCAATGTTATTTAAGTCAAGGGACAAGATCTCCGGCCATAAGGAGGGGCCTGCGGGTGGCGAACTTAGGCTGAGTCGTCGCCCGACCAGCCAGGCCCAAAGAAGTGGTGCGCAGTGGTTCCTGCACGCTTTTATGGACAACGTGTGGCGTAGAAGCCGCACTTGGTGATTGTGCCCGCTGAGAATGGCGGGCTTATACCAGTCGGGAGAACAATCACAAAAACTGGGGAGCAAACTTAAAGATCGTCTCAGGGGCATTATTTGAAATGTCTTGTAACTCGCAACTTAGCAATAAAAAACGGAGTAGAAAAAAAATTCAGACGACGAAGTGGTCAATTCGTCGTCATAAGAATTTTGAGTAAATATTGTTTCAGAACTTTAAAAATAATAATAAATCATTGACAGAATATACCCATCAGTCCATCAGTCGACTACACCTTAACCCTTCAAATATTAACACACCTGTCTATGCATATTGTTTTGGTCAGATTCTTTTTAGTCCAGATCCCCCCGAATTATGTGCCTTGGGTCTTAATGCTTTAAAATTCTAACAGTCGGCCATCAGGACCGCAAGGTGCGCGTTTGAATATGATTAGCAGCTTGTCAAAAGTGAGTTAAGGGTTTAATGTATTCTAATTTAATCAGCAAAGGGTTGAACTTATTTTTGGAATAATTAATGTAGTTGGAATAGGTTTATAATAATTTGGTATCAATTAGCTGGGAAATTAATATACTTTCTATAAGTTGGATGGTAGGGTGTTTTCAAATACACACAGAGTTTTCAGAGAAGTGTAGAAACTTTTTTTACAATTGGGCACAGGCTGAAATGATTTTACTCTCATCATAAATAAGTTATTCTTAAGTTAATTAAACTTCGTCATCTGCCTAGCTTTTAGTCGCTGTATACTAGTATTTTACATGGAGCGATTGCTTATCTGACCTCCACAATCCAGTTAGGACTAGGTAATAGGATACCCCTGGTAAGAGTGTTTGTCAGACTGTCAGGTCACTGACTATCTGGACACGGTGGAGCACACCGTGGAGGTCTGCTCCGCTTGGACGGAGCACCGTCGTGTCCTCGTAGCGGCGATTGGCGGCGGCGACCTCTCGCGTCCGGCCCTGGTTCAAGCCATGGTCCGGGGCGAGAGGGATTGGGAAGCTGTCACCACCTTCTGCGAAGCAGTCATGCTACCGAAGGAGGTGGCGGAACGTGAGAGGGAGATAACCTCACGTCCCAGCCGCCGCGGGAGACGCCCCGGGCGTCGGGGGCCACGTGGTGGCTCTCGGCCATCGTAGGCGCGGGCCTGTGGACGGTGAGTAATGGGCTAGCTCGCCGTCCGTCCGTCTAATGACGACAGGCCGTGTCGACGGCACGTTCGTGTTCCACGCGCGCCTCAAAGTGATGTCAGCAAACAGGAGGGGCCCGCAAGGGCCGATGCCTGCCTGGGCTGCGGGACTGTTCGAAAGAGATACCGCGGCCCTGGAACACAAAGGGTAAAAGAAGGAACATGGATGGGTTTTAGTCAGTAAAAGTTTGACACTCCCTTCCTCTCCACCCAGAGCGGGAGGAAAAAAAAGGTCACTGACTACCTGTAACGATTGTCAAAAATCTACAAATGACAGCCGGGAGTAACGGCTTGTCGTGCTTTCCGAGCCGTTGAGGAACCTTGGTATGTAATAGATGGTCACCATCCAAGGACCAACCTTGGCAACACGTGCGATTGTTATTATTTAGCCAAAAGCTCCTCTATAACAGATTTAACTTGAAAACATTTTATATTTTAACCACCTGGACCACTTTGTTGGAACTGTCAGTTCATGACTTTTTGTTACCCTTTTTCCCTTTCATTTCTAGTGAGGGTTGCCAATAATAAAATAGTCAGGTAGATATATACTGGACACATTAAAAATGCCTATAAATAGATGATGTAGTTTATTTAACAATAACAAGCGATTAAAAAACTTTTAATCATTTAAAAAGATCACGAATACTACTTGAAATATACACTCGGAGTCGGAACTAATTGTATCAATGATAACAAAGCCAAATAATTTACATTATCTATTAGCATATACTTAAGTGTTTCGGATCGATGAAAAGAATGAGTACTGATATATGATAGAGATAGTGATAAGCCACCTTAACAGTACATTGTACAACTGTCCGATTCGTGGGGGTGCTAAATCGTCCCGACAACTCATTAACATATCAGTTTTACATTGTTTTGCATAATTACTTATGTCTTGTAACTAAATGAACGTTTGTTTGATTTCTGCTATAAAACGTTTAATGATGACGATAATTTTAACGTGTGAATCCTAAAAATAATACAAATGCGAAAGTTTGTGAGGATGCATGGATGTCTGGATGTTTGTTACTTTTTCACGTAAAAACTACTGACCGGATTTGGATGAAATTTGGCACACAGATAATTTATAACCTAGGATAGGATACTTTTATTCCCGTAGTACGATCCCGTGGGACAATTACCGAACTCCAAGCGGGCTAAGCCGCGGGCAATCTAGTGCTTATAAAGTTTGGCGTGAAAGTTCTCTAAAGTTTAATAGAGCTTTCACGATAGATAGATGAACATTTTCCTTTCAAAATTTCCTAATCTTCATTTCATTGTAAGTACTTAGCTAGATCAGTATTAAAGCTTTCCATGCTGTTTTAATTACTAACAACGTGTTGTTTCATAGAGGCCGGTAATTCGACGAACGTGTGGCTTAACCATCAATTATATTGTCCCATCAATCCATTTACATAAACGAGTACCTACTACGGGTGTGATTACATGACCGAGTTACCACCATAATATCACATGCCACGCTGAAATTCCCGACATTTCAATGACAGTTTACTATGAAAACAGTAACACCATTGAATTGTCTCGCATTGTCACCTCGCAAATTGTTAAACGTACATGTGCGAGTTTTGTGTGCAATGTTCGTGCTTCCTCATCAAGATAGCGCAGTCAATTGTTGGAAGTGCACTTCGTTGTTACCGAGGTAAATACACACTCCGAACGGTAATTTTCCTATGACGCGCGTGTTTTACGACGCGATCTGTTTTGTTCAACACGCGAACAGATACCGCCAACTATTAATGTCGTACCCGCACATTTTATCTGAACACGCTCAATTAACAGCGCGGGATAGACTCTTCATTACTTTTCAATGACAATGACCTTTTCTCCACAAATGTAGTTTGATGGGCATTCTCTCTGCAAATATATTTTTTACATCAGGTTTATAATGCCACAGTCTGACAGCAGATAATATTATTGTCGATCCGAAGATAAAGTCTTTTATACTAACATCTTAAATGAACAGCTTACATGAATAATGTCGATAAATACACGTCTTGAGCACACGTAACATATTGACGATAAGCCTCTATAAAATGAAAGGAGTAGCAAGCATGCTCGGGATATTTATCATGCAAAACCGTATAACGCGTCTCACCCTTCCCCTTAAGTATTGAAAAGTCAGTAAATTAATAGCTATAAAGCTCCATCATATGCAAATAGTGGCATCCCCTCGGCTTAGCGTATCTAGCACATCACGGCTCCCATCGTACGTCTTGTTTAAAATTCGTTCCACCGCGACTCTGATATGCAAATGGCGAGCGACATTCGAATACAAAAAGCTCGAGCGCGGTGGCAGCGAGTAAATCAATCGATCAACGCCGGATATACTCGTAGGAATACGTCTTCATTGTGTTCATTAGCGTCGTCGAGCACCGCGAGCCGACCCGGCGGCCGCACCTGCCTCTACAATGTCCCGCATTCCGCAAAAAGCCCACGAAATTAAACACCCCTGCCGTTTAGTAAAATGATCTTGTTGTTTCAGAAATGATGTTTTTAAGTGTTCTGTTTGATCGAGTGATGTATGAGCACATGTTTTGTATTGCCAGTTGTAGAGTGTAGACACTTCACAAATTGCTTACGTCACTTCACCAGTTCATTACAATTGACACTCATTTGTATGCAGATTAATCCGCGTAATATTTATGTGAAATACATTGTAAATGAAACAAACATCGCACAATAAGTACCTATTTATCGTGTGAGTACAAGTAGATATGGAGATAGGTGTTACTTTGTTTTTTTTTTGCACATTATATTGAATTTTAAAGGGACTCTTTCTGCTGTTTCTTTTCATAAAATAATGTTCTTATAACAGGTACTGCCAATATGCAAAAAATAAATTAGATACACAGTTAAACGTGTTAATCTATCATTCGAACGATCAACATTTAATTATCTACCCATCGAACCAACGACCGTGATTTTTACCAAAACGAAAGTAGAAAGTATCAAAATACGGTTAATTTAATGATATAACATTATATCATTAGATAATTATCAGAAAAGGACACGCATTCACCGAAGTTTTTTCGACACTTTCAATACAAGTTGAGGTGCTTTAGAGTCGTACAAAAAACACAATGCTTTTCGATTGAAAGCCGTTACGAACTATTATGCTATTAAACACCCTAATTACAGATCAAACGCTGTGACCACAAAGGCTTCATCTCGCATCGCATTTTCGACTTTTGTGTCGTAAAATTCATGGTGGACGAGCTGACTGTATTTAAGCGGTTTTTTAAATTACTTCTTAAGTCCCGTTTGCTGGTGCTATTTGTGTGGCTATGAGGAAGATTTAACTGTTTACTGTGTGCAATGAGTTTTTGGTGTAGCCCGATAGAGGTCTCTTGTTCTTCTTCTTCTCGAGTCGATTGTACTCTTGAGAGCAGTTTGACCCAGTACGAGGCGTCAATAGCAACGTCAGTAACAGTATCTATTAAGAAAAATATATGGTTATTTTGAAATTGCACAGGCATCGTCATTGGCGATGACGATGGATGCGCAATTTGCCACAATTTGCTAGTGTTGCCAAATCGAACGGTATTGGAAAGCCCGGCAAGTTTATATACAAGGGTGGCATTATTATGTTCGCTTACTGTGATAAATGAGATGTGTTCACGCTATATATACGCGACCATAGACTGCTGTAAATCGCTGCGTCTATAATTTTAAATCAAATCCAAGTAGTATGTCATGGACTGTAACAAGTCAAATTTTCAACAAAGATGACGATAGAAATTAACCAAGTTATACTCCTGTTAAGAATAAACTCTGAACATCAGACACTTTTTATATGGTGAGTTAGGTGTATGGTACACGTAACAAAGTGCATATGTAGACGTATTCTTCGTCATAAAACACTAAGAAAAAGATTTTCCTCGGAATTATGAGTAAGAATCAACATTTAAATCCGTAAATCCGCATCTGAATCTATTCATTCACAGATGTTATTCAATAAAAGGAATATAACCTAAAACATAGTGGATTTATAAATTGTCCCGGAAAGAAGTTCCAAACCGCATATTAAAACCAACACATACGACTATTGTGTTAAAATGTTACAGTGTTGAACAAAAAGTGAGCTGAACAAAGAACAAATATTCCTTACATTATACATTGTGATGTTTTCATTTCACATTATTAAGCGTTTTCATATCATAAACCACAAGCCGCAGATACTTTTGAACATTTTTGTTGTGATTTTTGCACTTACTTGCTTGTTATTTTTCTGTTCCCACGTAGCTGGCAAGCTGTTCATAAACCTTGGGTTTTGCTGGATGCTAATTATTTTGAGTCAGTACCTACTTTAATTGTGTGTGTGTATTCTTTATTCGCAAGGAGTGTTCCGGGGTTCATTATTTGGGGTAAGTAATATATGATATAACTACAAAATCCCTAATACGTATTTACGAGATATAACAACTGAATCTATAATTTTATTTGATCAGATAATATAATAAACGATTGATGTTATTTTAAATTAAGTAATTTTTATAAGCATAGCAGCATCTCAAAAGACATCAAACCTATTTAGTAAAATATGATAAAACGCCTAGTTGAAAACACGAAAAGCAGCAAAAAGAATATTTAGAGTGTGAATTTTTACGAGCTCTGGCTTATAATTTAAGATTAAAAAAACAATAACTTTTTGTACTATATTTTTTTTTGTTATTTTACAGTTAAAATCGTTTTTTGGCATACATCTCATATCGATAGTCATTAAAAGGCAGAAAATCAATCTATCAAAGCTTCAATCATTATAAAACAGTTGTTGATTTCTCTGTAAGAAGCATGCAAACAAGCATACACCATGCATGCAGCAGACAAGCAAGCATTCAGCATGCAAGCAAGCATGCATGCTTGCATTGATTCTGTTGTTAGTTGAAGTCACCGTTGTTAAAGATTTTTGGGGAGATCTATCTACTTAGCTGTGTGACAGTTCTTCTCGTATGTTCGTGTCTTATTTAAGGGAATTGTCAATTGTCTGTGTGAACACGTATATTTTTTTTCGAACTCTGTTAAATCAGACCCTAATGGAATCGGCATAGCTTTTGAACTTAATAAACGCCAGCAAGATGAGGAACAACTTTCAAAATCTGGATGACAAAGGTTCCCCCAAAATAAAAGAAGACACCTATATGATTCTTATTTGAATAACTCAAAAACACCTACACAAATGACACTTCATTGATATGAAATGAAGAAAAAAGCTTTGATCTTTATTTTATTTCATAATAAACGAAACCATAGCATTTCTCCTCGAACGTTTTAGAATCGAAAGACTATTTTGTTTCAGTAAATTTCTTATAACGTTGTCCAAAACGGTTAGGGTCGTAAAATCCAAGCAAACGACACCAAACTGCGGTTGTTTAGAGAATAAACCTTATTAAGGCGCTTTATCGCACCATAGCTACGTGTAGCGTATTTACGACCATATATATGCCTTAAATCGGAGCACAAGCGGGTAAGCCATAAACGTAGTCAACCGTCCATTTTCCCGCTATCGGGACTACAGGCGGCCAACACGCAGACCTCGCTGACCACAGCCAAGACAAGGGTCATAAACACCACTGTTAGTTTAAAAACAATTAAACTTAACCACCTTAAAATATGGTTGATTTTCCTGTGACATTATAGGTGGCTTGTATGAATGTCTGTCTGTCAGGTGGTCTATTAGCATAACGACCCGCGCGCCCCTTAACGCCGCATGCTTGGTCACGCTGCCCCCTGACGTTGGTCGCAATTTCCACAGCGGGACTTTTCGTGAAAAGTGGCGCGACGCTACCTACGTTTTATTTTAATGAACATTATAAAATAATGGCAGAAATGGGAAATTATACTATTTGTAAAGATATGAAAGAATGTGTATGAGGTCGGAGTTTTCTTTTAGATGAAGCTTTAGTTGTAAGTGGCGTAATAATTACATATAGTTACGTAGGTACACCGTACTTAAATAATTATTACGTTTGCAAATGATTACAATAAACCTCTTCAGTTAAGTATTATTTATAAGTAAATAATTTGTAGATAAGTCTAATGTCTTTGAACTTTATTCTTTTGTTATGGCATTCCTTATCAGAAAATAAAAAATATCGACATCAACTTAACAAAGATATCATCAAAATATTACTTATACATTCATGCTTGGCATATCACCCCAAAAATACATACATCAAGCCGTGTCGCGGGTAAAACTTGCTTTTCACGTAAATCCAATTTGTGCGGCTCGTCCGAAAGGGCGAGTCGTGGCTGGCTGTAATTATTCACGTGTTATGACATCTCATTTGCATATAATCGGTGAGCCAGTCCCCGATGCGTGAGGTAGTGAGGTAAGAAAGGCAGCGGAGGCAAGCGGCAACCGTAGGCCATTCACACGAACGCAAACGGCTATCTTGATCGACGCCGGCCTATGAAAAAGCGGCCACTAATTAAAAAATAAACTGTAGCTAAGATCGTTCGTAAATACACGGAAGCCGCCGGAAAGAGATTTGCTTTCACGTACTTCTATTAGTTAAGAAAGTCAAACGAATGTTGGTAATTATATAGAAAACTTACGGAATATGTAGCGTTCGATATGCATCAAAGTGGTTCGACTAATTCGTCGGCAATTAGTTTTTTTTTGGGAATATTTAATTTGATGATTACTTAATTGGTTTTGTGTGAGAACATTAATAGTCATTTTAATTCAATCAATCTAAAGTTACGTTGGTGATCATAACGCAAGTTTTGTCTTGTCTATAGATATAGATACTTGTCACTAGTCGGATTTCTAGCTCCAAAATTTCGAGAATGAAAGCTATGACAGGCACAGTGGAAACTCGCCACCCATTACATAACGAATTTCCTCCGTACTTTGGAAAATATGTAAAGCCGTTGGTCCTGACAGTCAATTGTAGATCTTTGACAGTCGTAACAGGTAATCAGTGGCCCGAAAGTCTGACAACCAGTCTTACCAAAGGGTATCGTATTACCCAGTACTAACTGGGTTGCGGGGGTCAAATTGGAAGTCGATACGAGTACATGTAAAATACTGGTACTCAGCTGCATCCAGTTAAACTAGAAGCCAACCCCGACACAGTTGAGTATACGAATGCGATTGCTATTGTCTAGGTCCACATGTAATGATGAATAAACCTACCTTCACATTGCGAGCTACTAATGAATGAAGCAACAAATCATTTTTATCACACTTTTTGCTCTCCCTCATTACACGCACTTATGCACGGCAGTGATATGCGTCCGATAGCCGACTGAAATGTTTTTGTAAAAAGAAATCTAGGCTGGGGACGTTTGTATTTCATTTTGAAAAGGGCTACTTATAAATTGCTTAAAAAGGCACTCCTACGAGGGTGTACTGTTAGGTACACCTCTGCCTAACCCTTTGGGGATTACAGGTGTGATGTTATGTTAAAAACTTAAATATTACCATTAATTTGTATTGGAGATCTCTATCAACATCGATTGGTTTTTCCTGAAAACTTCTTTAAAGATGCTCTTAAATCAGTGTGACAACACTACAATGGAAATGAACGAGATTAAAAAAAAAGTCATTTCACATTCACACATAAACACCGCCTAAAAACATAGCTTCCACAAAAATCACTTGACTGCATTTCGTCAGTCTGAATCTGCCCGGAACATCAACAAAAACTCACCTCGCTCACTTATCAGCCAATCTGATCTGAAATCGAACAGACGGACTGCGCTAACAGTTCACAATGTAAATGATGAGACGAGAGGCAATTTCCCGAGGCAGCACAATGGCCAGCAATTGGAAAGCGTGGTGTGATGTGTGTGTGAGCGGAGTAGCTGCGTATTTGCATGACCTGCATCGTTTAGCAGTATCTATGCATATCGCCAGCCCATTGTGCCCGCCCGGACCGCGAAGCGAGCAAAATCGCCTCCTTTATTTGCGAAATGGTGTACACTTGTACAGATACACACAATGTTGTTGTTGCAGTTAAAGTGGATCTGGGTTGGGTTCGGCCGGACCTGCGACACCTGAGCTGCGCATTGCTCAAATTCCTGAATATGTAGGTGGTCATTAAGTGGAACTGGTGCAATTTGTCAATGGAATGCATTTATGCTAATTTCTGGTAGTAAACTTAACAATTATAATGTAATCTTTAAGACTAATTATGCTGAATTAAAAGGGGCTTATTAATTAATTGAGTAAAGTGGCCATGTGGGTGATATTCGGGGCAATGCGTACAATTTTAAACAAAGCTATAAATATTTTCAAAGAGAAAATCAAGACTTTGCGCGACTGTACCAGTCCCTTTGCAGTAGACAAAAAAAGTAAGTGCAAAAACTGCAGTTTCTTCCCAACTGTACTTCGTAGTCTGAACATTACCTGAGTACTCGGTTTCAGGTTAAACCAAATATCTCATGTCGGTGGAGAGCGTATGTGAAATGACGATTAAGAACAGTTGTAAGTAGCTTTTGTTTGATCGCAGTGCAGATAACAACGACCATTGTGGCTGGCGATACTGGCTCCTTTCAAACGGTATGTAGCTGAACCTCTGGACTCATTGCTTAGGTTTGATCAGTTTATTATACCAAATAGTTATTTTTAGTCTCTTTGTCTTGGAGTGTGACTAGTTTTGGTAAAGAAAATAAATGCAGTGCTCGATATTATGGCTAGAAATATATTATATTGATGAATCGATCAAATCAGTCAAGAGTGTGCACTTTTTGTAGTGCTACCGTGGTTTTCAAGATTTCACAAAAAACGCACTGAAAACAAAGCTTTTTGTTTTGTGCTGCTTGAAGCATGAAAATATAAAAACAGGTTATCTAGACGAGACAAAACCCTTTAAAAATGTTTGATCAGTTTCCAAAATTTTTAGAAATACCTTATTCTAAATGGATGAAATTCAGTGTTTCCAAAACGAAAACTAAGTATAGAGCAAATTACTAAACTAACAGTAGAAAGGGAAGTTCGTGATTTAGAGATTACAAACAGTTGATGGAAGCATATTCGTATGCATACGTAAGTGTAGCATGTAGTTGTAGGCTCTTACACACAAAGAACAATGAGTTTCTCCCCAGCCATCGACCACAGATTTCACAAAACGTTCGACGTTGCGTCTATTATAAATTTTGGAGCTTAATTTAACTTGCTACCACCTATTGTCAGTTTTCGGTTCTCACAGTCATTTAATTACCTAACGTTTCGTAATTAGCGGCTCATACTCGAATTGAAAGGATAATAAGAGGCTATCCGTCGTCTTTTCTCAATAATAGATAATATTCGATAAAGTAGCGTTTAAACTATTTACAATTGATATTTCGACAATGTAGAACGGTCGTTACGTTTTAGTATTTCACTGGCACATTCCCATGGACAGCCAACAACCTGTAATTAGACGGAGGCATACGGCAATTGATTTCCGTTATTAAACTTGGTAATTTGTATATCGGTTTGGTCGGTGCGGTTCTCGGCATAATGGGTTTCGGACTGGACATAGGTTTGTTATTTACATAGCAGCCTGGTCGTCAGTTGTGGACGTTTTTTTCTGTTAATGTATGTAAATGGGAAGCAATTAGGCGAGTTAAAACACGGGGCAGGCAGTCTAGGCAAGTGCGCCTCGCGCCCCTTCCGACTGCCGCCATATGTTAGGGGCGGGCGGCTATTATATAGCGTGTTACTAAACTTTCATTTATTTTCGAGTCACATACAATAAAATGTTTTAATTGCATTTTAAACTGTAGTTAGAATCTTGAAGGTCTCTGTTCATTTACCTAATTAGCTTTTGAAGTAATGCAGCGTTTTAGTCGGTCGCTGGAAATAGGATTAAAAAGAAAACTCGGTACTAGTAGCTAGCACCATTTCAATAGAAAACAACACTGGTGAATGTTGCCTGATCATCTAGAAATATGCTTTCTAACGCAGAGCACGAAACACAATGGAGAAGAAATAAGATACTCAAACGTAACCTCCAAAGCCTCTTTTATGAATTTTCTTGTATTTTCAAACACTCGAACTGTTCACATTCCATCAAAACACGTAACAACTCTCTAATGTTCGCACTGTTAGGGACTCAGGGATTTTCCCAGTGATAGCAATTGGGTCGTAGTCCACCACGAACCTAGAGCGGGGCATGTGGTACAACTTTGGGTTGGTTGGTTGGTTTTTGGTTTGTAAGACAAGCCAGTTTTCTCAAGATATTTTCATAACATTAAATAAACCCTTTTCCATTTTGATTGGTAGGTATCAAAATGTTTTTTTTTTTCAATTAATATGTGGAAAGTTTCTGAGATTGTCTTTGACTGTGACAGAAGAAAAATTCGTGAAGACATCGTGAGGAAACTGGGACTTAGTACTAATCATCGAATCTAACTAGTCTTTTCCTTTTGTGCCACTCTGTTACAGGGTCGGCTTCCAGTTTAACAAAGAATGCATCTGAATAACAGAATTTTACATGGAGCCACTGCCTATCTGACCCCTACAACCCAGTTAGTAATACGATACCCCTTGGTAAGACTGGTTATCAGACTTTCCGGCCATTGAGTAGGTAGGTGTAAGGTGTAGGTACCTGTAAAGAATGTCAAAGATCTAAAAATGCCAGCCGGGACGGGTTCACGTACTTTCTGAGGTACGGAGTAAACTGGGTATGTAATGGATGATCACTCACCCACGGACTCATATTGGCAAGAGCGGCTCAACCTGAAGATCGGCCTGTGCGCCGTTATTATTTAGCTACGAGCTCTTCTTTCTGGACTAAGAAATTTCCAACACAAGTTGAGCTATCATGGTGATTAGGGATTGCAATACCGGGTTTCCAAGATACCGTGATCCCGCAACCAATATGCGGGACTAATATCGCTCGTAAATTGAGAGGGATCCGGGATTTGCGGGCCTGAGGTGAGACTAAAGAAGTAAACAGAGCGTTTTCTGCTGCTGGCTAGTACCTTGCAATTTCAGGAGCCGTTTATTCGGTGAAACTATTTCAACTTTGACTTTATTATATGACGAATGCCCTAACGACATTCAATTAATGAACAAGTTTTTCAAAATAGATAAGTCAAGGAAGTCGAAAAACGTGCCAACCAAAATGCTTGGAAGAGCTTCTGGGACCTAAAAGAAAGGATGATACGTGAAGGGAAGTTTTCCCATAACATTGAAAAGAAAATTTATCTACATTTTGTGCATCCTACCTGTCAGGGGTCCATCCAAACCTGTGTTGCACAAAGTTGGTCGCTTACTAAACAACAAAAGTCCAAACTCAAGATTAGAATAGGTGTCAAGCGAAAACCGACCAGCACGTAACGTCTCTAGGTTTGGAAGTATAAAGGGGTCTTTGCGAAACAGTGGAATACGATATAGGTTAGCCAAAAAGCGACGTTCAATTTCTTTAAATAATAAAGTCTTTGACAAGTTTAATAAAATAATGTTGGTAAAAGAGCACTTCTTAATTTTAATAGTATCAAATACTATTAAAATTAGAATATGGTGCTCTTTTATGATTTATCTACTACGAAGTTTTGTAGCTCCCTGTGGGATCCCACAAATACCAGGATTGAAATTGTCATGTAGAATTGCATGCCCTAATGGTGATCAATACATGCCTTATCTGTGGGGATGAACAACATTTGCATTTAATTACTTTGGATCGATCCGGCTATAATGACTTCGATTCGATTCTCCAAATATAGAATGGTTACGTATCGTTAATTGACTGACTATGCAATTTAGGGCATTGCTTTTCGATATGATCTATTTATCTGATACCGGTACTTTTGTATTGATCCAAGCATTTATCGTATTCGTTTGTAATCGATGCAAAATATCACAGTATCGTATCCTGTTGCACTAAGGAGCTCGTGGTTAAATAAAACCAGCCGCTTGGATCAGTCTTCAGGTTATGGCACGCTTGCCTAGGTTGGTCTGTGGATGGGTGACAATACATACTGAGTTTCCTCCGTGCCTCGGAAATCACGTTAAGCCGTTGGTCCCGGCTGTCATTTGTAGATCTTAGACAGTCGTTACAGGTAGTCAGTGACCCGAAGGTCTGTCAACCAGTTTACCAAGGGGGGGTATTACCAAGTACTAACTTAGCTCTGAAGACTCATGCATTTGCATTTGCTCTATGTAAAATAGTGGTATTCAGCTGCATCCGATTAGATTGGAAGCCGGTACTAACATAGTCAGGGAAAAGGCTAGGCAGATGATGATGCATGTTCCTGTTGCACTGACAGCTACTGAGGAGTATCGAATGGAGTCGTGCGTCACTTCTTCTTTGTAGGTACGGAAAGAGACCCTGCAGACAGACAGATGTAGGCTGATTTATTTTTGGTCTTTATTAGTCAAAATGACGTCCATGCTATGAGTGTCCCTCATGAACCTTTGGGAAGAAACAAAAAAAAAGAAATGAAAATAATTTTATTATTCAACTCTTACAATAAATAAATATAGGTACGCAGCAGTAATGTATTAAACTTTGAGCTAAATGTTTTAACTTAATAAGTTAAAAGCTAGACTAGCTTATAATGCAGTTGGATTTTCGGTTCGGCAGCTAGTTACACGTTTTAGAATTTGTTATCAGCCTGTATGTGAACCCCAAATTAAAGTGATACAACAAATATTGAACTTTTTCGTTTCGGTACCATTTGGGACACAATATTTACAAGGTCTACTCAATGTAGAGCTTTTTAGAGTGTTGAAACTATTATAAAATTGGGTAAGGAAGCAAGTGATTTCTGTGTAAATGCTTATAGCTAGAAATTCGTTACTTATTAGGAAACGTTATACGAATCGTTGTTCATTACTACAGGAATATTTTTTTAAATGTTAAAATTTGTTTTCATAATGAGAGATTATTCAGAAATATTCAAAGGAACTTAACCATTTATGAAAAATAAAAGTTTTCTTGATCAGTCTTAGTCAAAGATTTATTCACTTGTCCAATAAGTGTTCATAATAAACTTCTTGTCATTTTGATCAGTAAAAATTAATAGGTATTAATAACTCGCTCATCACTAACCTAAAACTAATTTCAACATTAGGTATACGTAAACGTAAACAGTAGGTATATATTTTTGTTTTCATTAGCAGCTTTTGTTTTAGCAGTGAATAGCGTATTGTCGGCTCGGCGAGGGGTGGGGCTTGTCGCTCCGCCCCGTATGCAAGCGCGCCCATTGGGCAGGGCGACGCGCGGCGTTGCCTTGACAAGCATCGCTGACATCGAAAACGAACGCCGTATATTTGCACCGGATTTTTTATTGACTTGAAGAAATTGTTTTTTTTTTCGGTTTTCGGGCTTTTGATGTTTGAGGGAAATTAGTTTTTTTAAGATTTCGAAACTTTTGAAGAGGTACTTAAATAAAACATTGGATTTTTTTTTTTAAGTTTTCAGGGTCAATATTTTATTTTACAAAAAAAAGGTATTTTGTTACTATTCTATTATTTAGGTTTTTGAAATTTTAATTGAGTAGGTACATAAAACGTGCAATATCCTATAAATAAATAAAAGCAAGTAGCAGTCAAATCACGCTCTAACTATTGGTTAGCTCGCAGCCTCTTAGCGCCTCTACGAATTTCTGGAAACCCCGTTATAGCTATTTTCATAGCCATTTCATCGCTTGAATATAACAATTATAATGTTTTTTTAATAGCTTTATCTGTTTTTAAATAACTTGAATAGAGTTGAAAATGTCCTCCAGAATACCTAAGTACCAAGCTATTATATTTGAATGTTATAAAACAAATTTTGCAATAAGCTTAGTCTCATCCAAAACCCTTTGGTCATAGTGTGCTCCATCATCTCATGACAAAATCCGGTTAACATTACCATAAATTCATGAAAATTACAGCTTAAAAAAATTTAATCTGTAGATATTAGGGATATTGAAAGACAGGCTTTTAATTTGTACTTATTCTGTTTAGGAACACCCATATCCATGTTTATTGCTTTGATAAGTCGAAAATTATGTAAACTATGTCGAAAAGAATTTAAGAACATACTTACCGCTACCATATTTTTTATTCAAAATAGGCTTGCGTTTGGCCGCAACTCGCCTGATGCGACGCGATGACGTAGCTTACGGTGGACCATTTTTGGAAGTAAAACTTATCATCTTACTCTACCTTTCTACAATGTTGACGAATCGAAGTAATCGAGCAGAAAGGGAGCGAAATGGAGAACCTCAGCCATTGTTCTTACAGGTACCGTCATGAGGCACATCCTGATCATGTGTCACCCACCTGGGTGGTCCAAAATAGATAGCACAAACATTTTGTACACATTATAATGATAATATGTCCGTCTGTGGAGAAGCCGCGGCATTGTCGTCGCGAACCACGACGAATGACAAGCCATGTTTAGTAACAAACATCCATTTTACACTGAGCTCTAAGGGACACAGTATTGGGTAACTTTACAAGGAAGTGTTACGCAGGTAGGGATCAAGGTTCACTGGTTGCGAGACTGCGCACGCGATGTGTAGAATCCTGATTCTGTATGTGCTGTGGGTGATGATTCGTTAGCCCATTGTGGACGGCCCTATTGTTCAGTCGGGTGCTAATGCGAAAGGCATATAAAGAAAGAGCTGCCTGTGTTAGAAATGCTTTTTGCTGCGGTTTTCTGAACGTTGGTGGGGAAAATAAATGGTTTATGTAATTTGATGAGACCTTCAGACTTCATTTCTATAAGAAATATAAAAGAAATATGTCTGGTAACAACCAGACCAGGGTTGTACTTAAATTTATCAAAAACAAAAATTCTAACTGGTTATTGTTAAATCTTTTACTATGGTTACCGGGTTTGAGAGAGTTTTTACTTCTTCTCTTCATGAGAAAATCTAAACATGAATCAATTTCCTCTCTAAACTGTTTTGGTATTCGCTGACTCTTTTTCGTTTTATATACCTAGTACTAACTGGGTTGTGGAGGTCAGGTAGGCAGTCGCTCTATGTAAAATAGTGGTATTCAGCTGCATCCGGTTAGAATGGGAGCTGACCCCAAGATACTTAGTTGGGAAAAAAGGCTTGGCAGATGATGATAGGCATGTTTTCTAAAAAGAGTGATTTCCAAAGGTTAGGTAAGCAATGGAAAAGTAAAGAACAAAGCGCTGGAACATGCGGGTCCACTGCTGAAATATTTTCAATTCGATTCGATTCTGATAGAAGTCTTATGAAGTTATGACCAATGCTATACTAATTCAGAAATTGAAACCTTCAAATTAAGCTCCTGTAGTTTGAATAGTAAGGATCAATGTCGTTCAATTTGTCATACTCCGATTACTTTAAGTTCAAACATCGAAAACGAAAGTGTAATTACCCCAAAATCCACCTAATTATGTAAGACTTGAATCGTTGTACCAACACCGTTACGCCGATAAAAAATCACGGAACAACTCACATTATCGGACCACATATTTTGATTACAGCCATATTTATGGGTGCTAGTCCAATTATAAAATAATCACATAACGACCACATACAGGATAACGCTTAAGTAACTGGTTAATCGTAACTGGCGTGGAACAAGCACCAACAGTTCGGTATTCACCTTCGGCCAGATAAAAGTGACCGGGTCCACATAAATAAATTTATTCATTAGGTGACACCCACACCATATCGACGCACTAAATCCTCCTTGTCGGCCTCTGTCTGGCTGTACGTAAGGTAAAAAGAAAAATTTGTCATCATTATACACTTACATTTTATAGGTTTGTTTGGGAGCGCGCTCTGGAATCGGAGAATTGATTTTGTTGGTTTACGGCATGAAATATTGTTTGTAGATAGAGTTATGAAACTGCAATATGGATTACTTGGTAGGTTTTAACATGTTAAAGAAATAGCTTTTTGTTATTTCAAAGATTCCTCCTAAAAAATGTCCCTAAAAACGCGGCTCCCGGAGCTCAAAATATTTCTAATTGAATTTTTCCGGTTTTCTCTACTGTAGGTAATGATTGTGGTACAAAAAACCTCTTCTATTTATCTTTCTCAGGTACATAAATTATTAATTTGTCTCAGTCTTCTTCAAGGAGAAAAAGACATAAACGTCAATATTATCCTTTTTTCCGAAATTAAAATAAAAAAAGAAGGTCGACTGTGTGCTAGCCTCAGTAATGCTGGCCAGCATCATTTTGATTCTTCATATTAAAAAAAATGGAATTAGTGCTATGGCGATGACAATGCGTTAACAAATAAAATAAACATGGTGATCTGTAACTTGATCTAACCATATAACCTCATTGATCTAACCTATTTTAATGATCAATTGATGATTGGATATGTTCATTTACCGTGAAAATGTAAAAATGTATAAAAACTAAACGTTTGACCCTTAATATATTTTTGAGCAGACGTGGGATCGTTGGGGACGTGTGATATTTTATCTAATTTTTCTCTATGAAAATTTTGTAAACCGAATGCATTCTTTTTGTGTCTATTTTGACCGGACTAAATAATAATGTAGTGCGTATCAAATTGGCTGTGAGTGGACGAAATGTAAGAACCTAAGTAGATGTTCTTGACAACTTTTGTAGAAAAATAGTAATTAAACATTATGGGAAGTAGGTTGTAAAAGTATCTTTTTTTCATGTTTTCCGTCATGTTTTTTTTTAGGCAATTCAACCCGACTCTTCTTATTTGTAGTTGTAAGAACTTTGCTAGACTTTTGTTACAGTCATTTTTATTGTGTACATACACACCTGGATTTTAATCATACTAGGTAATAAAATGCTTGTACATGTATCTAGTGCCTCCAATGTACATATATGTAATGCCTTTAATGTACTTATATGATAATAAAGTAATCATAGTAGATTGTGTAGGTGTCTATTATTTGTTAAGTTAAATTGTTGCTAGAAATATAGATTCTTAAATATATAAAATAGCCTACAATAATGCAAAAATGAAAGAAAAGGATCATAGCTAATAATTGTTACATTTTTACATTCATCAACTAAATTTTGCGAGTGGCAAATAAATGGGTACAAAAACCGGTTGGATTTGATTTAAATACTGAATTAAATATTTACGTCTTAGTTCAACTAGAAACATATCCAAACGGCAATTGATAGACCATAGAATGCCTACAAAGTGCCGTGTGCGCCGGCGTTGCATTCAGTAACGAATTTTCTCTGGTTGTTCAGCTAAAATATTACTTGATTTCGGCATGTTTTACTTATGTACTGACTAAATTGTTGAAAAAGTAATATTTTAAATTACAAGGTGTAAGTAGGTACGGATTTTTTTTTCAGATTTTGTTTATTTTCATTCAATAGAGACAAAAATATGTAAATTTTCGTTTACGATTTAATAATTTGTTGTTTGTCGGTAATTGCAAATAAATTAATTAATTCGCTAGAAAGAATACTTTCTTTAGGTATGAGTTAGTATCTAGTACGTACCTAGTAGTAGCTACAAATTGAAGTTATCTATAGACATTCATAAATTTTGTATACAGTCTATCGTAATTATTTTTAAACTCCTTTAATTAACATTTAAATACCTTATGTGTTATTATTTAAATGGATTCGTTATAATCTCAGCAATTACAAAAGTCGCAAACCAATAATTAAGACAAAACATAAAGTATTTTTCAAAGAAGTTTCAATAAAGAAACCCTTTCAAAATCCCAGTACAAAACGTATTTACTGTGTACAGGAAACCACAACTTCGGACGAGATTGATACAAGTTATTGAGTAAAGAAAACTTCCAATTAAATTGTAAAGAACGGATATACAGGTACGTAGTCGAACAGACGCGTCAGTTGCTCTGCGGCCAACGATACACTTTTCCCTTGTAATTATAGTAGGTATAAAAACAACCCAGTGATACACTCCATATGCTGTAATCTAGCGATTCTCCAAGATATGCTACTGTAAACCTGCCTACTATATTTTTTTCCATAATTGAACTAAAGTTAACTTAATATTCTATATGATAAAATATTCTGAACAGATTGTAGTACACGTGGCTACATTGATTGTCGCCAAAGGGTGAATAAGGGACATTTCGTGTTTAACTTATTCTACCAGAATGTATTTCACCATCGGCATGCTCCCACAATTTCAATGAATAAATAATTGGTACACATAAGCTCTTTTCAACGATAAAGTTTAGAATATTGGACTACTCTTCAACTTAATTAGAATGGAACTCACTCAGTACAGTAACTATTAAAACGGATGCTAAGCATAGTCAACTAGAACTAACTTTAATTAAGAAGCTAATCGGCACTATACCGTTGTCTCTGCCGGCGCACACTAAAGTATATAAGATAGAGCGAGAGAGGTATACATTAACACCTTCTATATGAAGAAATGGTAAAAGATCACCTGTGCTCACTACCGTAATTCTACCGAGCGGTAGAGCACCTGTCCCTTTCATACGATTCATGCTTAAGCTGAACCGAACGAGTGCGAGTAGGAGTAGTTTCATTTGTGTGTCGTGCCAAAACGTCGTGTGAGACACTTTAGCGATAAAACAATATAGTCATTGTGTGTATGGCAATAAGAGACATATTGTTTTAGTCCTGATAAGTTTACATTTTAAAATCTAAGAACGGGACGGAAGGTTGCGTTGCAATCGAGCTGTGTTGTAATTTTGACGCGTTCGGAAATCGAATTAAGAGCGTTAGAGTGAGAGGTGCGCGGAGGTTTGCTCGGCGGAGGTAGTTTTTTGTTATTGTTTGGCGGCGGAGATTTTTTCCGAGGCGTGCAAATGGGAGTAGGCGCACGAGTGGGCGCGCCGGCACGACAAGCGCGCTCTTCAGTGTTCTGGCTGAGCTTCAAGCGAGCGCGTGCGAGCCGGGCCGCGTCCTATAGGTGCTCATAGCTTATCACAAACTGGCTTCTTAGAGCCAATCGAACTGTTGACTAACGTGGACTATCTGAAGTGAACTATTTGGTTGGTGCTGTATGCTAGCGTTGCAGAGAGCTCGTGACCTGAAGGTGGCTCGACCATGTTGATATCGGCGGGCAGTGGCCCCACGCCCGAGTTCTCACCCGTCTCGTGCTGCGCCCCCTGGAAGATGGAGCCGGCGCCCCCAGCCCCCGCTGCCATCACACAATCGCTCAACTTATCACCCAACGGTAAGCTCTTGTGCAACTTTGTTTTTATGCCCTGAAATCCATCTGCCTATTTTTAAAACGCACAGCAACAATCATCATGAATCGCCAAGTGCATTCTTTATATTAGATTTTTAAAAACTTTAAAGCTTACTAAAAGTCGATGAGAAATCTATACATATAATAAAACAGTAAAAAAACTGTGTCTGTACATTGAATATATTAAAAAAATAATAACTGAGGGGGGTTTAGAAACAGTAATAGAGCACGAAACCAAAAAAAAAATTCTGTCTGTTTGTCTGTTTGTCTGTTTGTCTGTTTGTCTGTTTGTCTGTTTGTTTGTACACGCTAATCTTCGGAACTACTTGACGGATTTGAATGATTTTTGTTTTGTTGTATAGGTATAAAGTCTGAGCAACACATAGGCTATAATTTATCTTGGAAACTTGAACACCTGATGCAGAACCGCAACAGACCAGCTAAACTATAAGAGATACAAAAATGGTACTATAGCAAAAATTGTTTCACGTGATGAGCATTTTCTGCTAAGAGAATAAATTTGAAGATCTGGAACACCTGATGTGGAACTCTTAGAGCCCAGCTACACTATAACATATATAGGAATGACGTCTTAGCAAGATTTGTTCAGCCTGATGAGTACTCTCTGTTGTCGTATAAAATTTGAAGATCTGGAATAGCTTATGTGGAACTCCAAGAGCCTAGCTACACTATAACATATATAGGAATGACGTCTTAGCAAGAGTTGCTCAGCCTAATGAACACTCTCTGTTGTCGTATAAAATTTGAAGATCTGGAACAGCTGATATGGAACTCCAAGAGCCCAGCTACACTATAACCTATATAGGATTGACGTCTTAGCAAGAGTTGTTCAGCCTGATGAGCACTCTCTGTTGACGTATAAAATTTGAAGATCTGGAATAGCTTATGTGGAACTCCAAGAGACTAGCTACACTATAACATATATAGGAATGACGTCTTAGCAAGAGTTGCTCAGCCTAATGAACACTCTCTGTTGTCGTATAAAATTTGAAGATCTGGAACAGCTGATATGGAACTCCAAGAGCCCAGCTACACTATAACCTATATAGGAATGACGTCTTAGCAAGAGTTGTTCAGCCTGATGAGCACTCTCTGTTGACGTATAAAGATTGTAGAACTGGAACACCTGTTGTGGAACTCCAAGAGTTCACTGTGTAATTATAAAATAACATAAGCTGGGAGTACCTCCACGCGGTGAGGCGGTAACAGTTTAGGACTGATTTTCGATGAAAATTCTATGAATCATTGAAAATTTTACTCTACTGGCTAAAACTCCCATTTATTTCCTTTTCCATTTATCTTCGCGACACGGTAGCCTACCCGGTAACGCAGGGGAGCAGTCACTTAGATTTTAATTGATCAGGTTTTTTCAGAATAAAACTATAACCATGGCTAGAAAGAGGTCAAATCTTTCCCAACGTTCCAAAGGAGCTAAAAGATTGAGGATCATAAGATCCCAAGAATCTAACGAAGAGCGTCAGGATAGACTTGATGCTGTTCGAGAACATCAGGCTGCAACTCGCTCTGTAGAAACCTCTTCGGATCGCGAAGCTCGCTTGCGTTCTCAGCGTATTTATGCATCTACATCCAGGTCTCTAGAGACCAGTGAAGAATATGATGCGCGCCTCTCCGCTGATCGTGAACGTCATGCATTGTCTCGCGAGTCGGAGACATTCACGGATAGAGAATTGCGCTTGAGTTCTCAGCGTATCTACGCATCTGCTTCAAGGTCTCTAGAGACAAGTAAGGAACATGATGCGCGACTGTCCGCTGATCGTGAACGTCACGCATTGTCTCGCGAGTCGGAGACGTTCACGGATAGAGAATTGCGCTTGAGTTCTCAGCGTATCTACGCATCTGCTTATAGGTCTCTAGAGACAAGTGCGGAATATGATGCGCGACTGTCCGCTGATCGTGAACGTCACGCATTGTCTCGCGAGTCGGAGACGTTCACGGATAGAGAATTGCGCTTGAGTTCTCAGCGTATCTACGCATCTGCTTATAGGTCTCTAGAGACAAGTGCGGAACATGATGCGCGACTGTCCGCTGATCGTGAACGTCACGCATTGTCTCGCGAGTCGGAGACGTTCACGGATAGAGAATTGCGCTTGAGTTCTCAGCGTATCTACGCATCTGCTGCTAGGTCTCTAGAAACAAGTGCGGAACACGATGCGCGACTGTCTGCTGATCGTGAGCGACATGCATTGTCTCGCGAGTCAGAAACGTTTACCGATACAGAATCACGCTTGAGTTCTCAGCGAATTCGCACATCTACTAACAGGTCTTTTGAAACGAGTGATGAACGTGATGCGCGACTAACTGCTGCTCGAGATTATCATACATTGTCCCGAACACGCACACAACAAAATATTCATAATCAGTTAGAAAGTGAGAGAGAAAGGATTGCTGGAGTACGGCATGAAGAGACAGAAGTTAATTCAGTGTACCCTTGGGATCTGCTGCGGAGTAACGGGAAGAAAAGTTTTTTGTTGTATAGTCTGGGCAACATAAAGGCTATAATTTATTTTGGAAAATTAATACCTGATGCGGAACCGCAACAGACCAGCTACAGTATAAGAGATATAAAAATGGTGCCATAGCTAAAAATATTCCACGTGAAGAGCATTTTCTGCTGTGAGAATAAATTTGAAGATCTGGAACACCTGCTGTGGAACTCCAAAGCCCATGGCAGCGCTATAACAAATTAAGGAATGACGTCTTAGCAAAAGTTATTTGACGGCACGGTTGGCCCAGTGGTCAAGCGATTGACTGCTGCGCTGCATGTCGCGGGTTCGATTCCCGTACGGAACAAATATTTGTATGACCTACAAGTAGTTGTTCCGGGTCTGGGTATTTTTCTATCTATAATATGTATGTATTTACAAAAAAAAAATGTATATATGTAGTTTATCAGCCATCTAGCTACCATAACACAAGCATTAGGTTGCTTAGCTTGGGACTAGATGGTGCTGTGTGAAATGTCCAGGGATATTTATTTATTTATTTAGTCTGATGGGCATTTCCTGTTGACATACAAAAATGAATGATCTGGAACGACTCCAATCGTCTCGCTCATCCCGTTGTTTTCCCGTCCCCGGGCCTTAGAATTCTACATCAGACGTTTCAAATTTTCGATTTTGACGACCCCGTTGTCGCTGGCATAAGCAACGGGATCCGCGTACGAAGTCGCGGGCAGAAGCTAGTCATAAATAAAGTGACAACCAAAAAGTGGAAAAAAATGACGTTTGCATACATTTTTATATAGTAACAATTTAGAACTGTCCTCCAACGTCTATTCCAGGTAATTAAAATAAAAGCCCTAACTTTGATAATGTTCCCTGAATAAAAAATACAGATGACCCGCCTTTTCAGACTGCCTATATTCATTTGTAGGCCTTTTATATTTTCTATTTCAAACTATGCACTTGTTTGTATGACATTTTATTACAAAATAGCAAAACCTCATCTGCGTCCTAAGATAACAAAACTATGGCTTACATTTTGTCAAAGCTTTTTCAGCTGCGTTTTCTTCAGAATCTGCCGATTTCTAAAACTTTGATCTCTAGTTAATAGCATCCTAAATAATTTCTGAGCGTACACCTGACAAATCTATTGGTATATTTTAATTAATGTAAACAATTCAACAAGTCTATTTATGACAACAATAGGCTCAGTTTTTATTCGTGCCATTTAAAAATTAACTGTTGATACTCTTTGCACTGAATACTATAACAAGAAAGAAATCACCTATTATAGCAGGTTTCTTCTGGTCTATTATTAGTCAAATGAATATTTAGTAGACAATAAACAATATTTAGATTTTACCAATTGCCTGAAAAGATTCGAGCAGAGGAGTTAACAATAACATTCCAAGATTTCTAAGTAGACTTTCTAAAATGATGGAAGTAGAACTGCATACAGATTCAATGGATTTTTTTTTGTTTTGCTGAACAATATTCTGACAAGTGTGTCTCTTCAGAACATTCTACATTGTCATCGCTCATCAAAAGACTGAAGACTGAAATTCATATTTTTTAAACAATTTGTTCCTTGTTATCTTAAGTTTGTCAACACTTTAGCATATACACTTTTGTAACAAATGAAAATAGAAAGCAAATAAATTATTAACCAATTGGATCGCATCAATCGTCTGATTAGTGACACCAAATTAAAAATAACAACGCGACAAATTGATGAAATAATATAAACGAACTTTTTGTAAGACTATTTTTTTTTGAGTTTACCTTTGTTTTTTAATGAAACAATGAATATTGAACGATTGTAATTATATCATAAAGTAGAGACTTTATGATATAATTATAATCATTATGACTGTAGAATCCATTACTCAGCGGCGATGATGTCCTGTTTTCCAAGCACCTTTGTAGCCTGCCCTAATCTTTACTTAAATACACTACACTAAAAAAATATATGCAAGTGTTTACGGAAATAAAATAGTTTCATTCATGATAATAATTATAAAATTGTAATTTTTATTTAATGCAAATCTTCTTATAGAACCCTGTAAAAATAAATGTAAAGCATGTTTATATATTTTTTTAACTAAATAATCCATGCAAAATTTGCGTTTCTTTACTGGACACATAAAAAGCGTGTGTAATGAAAAAGTTGACCAGAACCATTTTATTAAGCAATGAATAAATACAAAAATCTGTTTTTTATTGCTGTGATTGCACCAATGTTTAAAACTGGTAAAACCAAGACTGTGAAGATAGTAGAGTACTTATCTCTTTCATGGTGGAATTGTTCAGCAAGCTTTCGTAAGAGACCCGTGATATTGGGTGACAATTTTATTTGAGGAGGCATATTTTGATTTCTCAATGTTTTGTCATCATCATCTGCTCAGCCTTTTCCCTAAATCGGCGCCGGCTTCCAGTCAACTCGGCTGCAGCTGAATACCAGTATTTTACATGGAGCAACGGTCTATCTGCTCACCACAACCCAAGTACTGGGTTAATAAGATGCCCCTTAGTAAGACTGGTTGTAAAACTCACAGGCTCATAACTTCCCGTAGCAACTGTCAAAAATCTAGAAATGACCAACGGTTTATCGTATTGTTATTAATCTAATTCTTAAACAAAGTATGAACATACAAAACTAGTCAAAGCAATAATTGACACCAAATAAATCTTGTTATAAGAGGAGAATATTTCATAGGGTTGAATATAACCACAATATATATCCCTGAATGAGGCAAGCGGTATATGAGGGAAACCATTAACACAAATTCCAAAAAAAATGCTGATCATCTCACTGGGATCATGGGGTCTGCGTGCCAACCGAATATTTCAGGACATAGCCAAACGGTTGGTCGACTCTTCTTGTGATTAGGGAATGCTGCCAGCCTTCTGGGCGCTTTCCCCGTTGACAGCGATGCGGACGAAATTATTACCGTCTTATAATTTTTTTTTGCTTTTGATACGTCAGTTAAAGTTAATAATTTCTTAATTGTCCGTCTACACAGATTATTATAGATACAACCAACGTCGTAAAGTACAAAAAAAATACTATAACATTGACAAATCCAGCAGGTTATAAAACATATCATTGTTAAACTTACGTTTTTGTAGTTATGCTTTAGTCGGCGTACAGGTAACAGTTAATATAACACCTTACATAACAGTTAAAGATGATAAGATGCCCCTGTAAATTAGTATTTTAATTGCATTTATCTGATCTTGCCAAGCCTTTTGAGTAGCGCGTACATTTATCTAATGGGCGCAAATAATCTACTTGTTTTAATGAGGTGGATAAGAAAAGTATCATGTCATTTAGAATCACCTATACCTATTTATATTTATTAAAAAAAAACATAATAATATTTAAAAAAAACGTAACAGTATTATAAACGTGAGGACCGGACTGGGGAACAACTAATACTATAGAATAGATATTGTGTACAACGATAAGACCGCCATTGTTAACATATAATTAGCAATATTGAACAACTTTTGTTTCAATTTTGGCGTACAATAAAGAATATTGTATTCTGACTGCGGACAGCGGACACCGAACTATGTCATATATTTCAGTACAATGATCTGTAAAATTCCGGTGTCCACAGTCTTGTTGGTCTAACTGTTCAGCTGAACAGTTCTGCGGATGGTACGGTTTAATACGTTTTATCCAAAGCAGCATGTAATAGTTGTAAAAATACCCTTAACGAAGTCAAAAAGCACTTGTTCTCCTCATCATTGGGATTTTTTTTTGTTATGGTCCATACCTGGGAACCTTCTAGTTACGGCGATATCTGGTTTTTTTTAAAGTACACGATTTTAATGTTATAAGTTTACTTAAAATACCTCCATGGCCCTAAGCTATTCGATGCATCCATTAGCACAATGTTTTGAGTACGTCACTTTGAGTCCTGCAGATAGAGTGATTTTTCACCCAAAAAAAGTCTTTTCCCAGCAATGTTTTTTGCGTAGAGTTACTTAATTTGATGAACAGAATTCTTGGTTGTCGGCTTCGTGAAGGGTCCGTTTATGTATGTTCAATAGGAAGAAGACTAAAACGGTGAGTTAAGAGTAATAGGGAAAAAAATGACTAAGACTGCAGAACTCTAATTTTTCTGAAGCAAGGACATGCTTGACTCTTGATGTAAAAGAAACATTTTGCTTGGGATTTTGGCATTGTAGATATTTTCAGTTAAGTGGCTCCTGTAAAATGAACAGTAAATATAATCTAGGTGTGTCAATCTAATGTGCATTTATAATCATTTACCTGTAAGCAATAGTAGAATACTTATGATATATATTAATACATTAATCAAATAACGTTCATAGACGCGACAGATAACGGCGTATTTATCTCCCGAAGAGCAATTTTAAAAATAAGTACGTAAATGTACACATCACGAAGCTGATCATTCATACATAATTATGTAATCAACTTAAGATAAGTGGTATGTACTAGGTTCACGATTTTTGTCACGTCACTGGCCGCGTGTATGTGAACTGTGGTGGGCTGCTGGCCACGTCGCCTGTCATTTGTCATCGCTGGAGCCAGCTGCCGCGATGAGTGAGCGGAAAGTGCCTCGCATCGCACAACATTGTCTGCATTGTACTGCCGATCGAACTAATTAATCGATAGATCGGCAGCTAGATTGCCCAGTAGCGTTTCCGGTGAAGGTTGCTCAATATTCACCCGCCGATTTGTATTCGATACAGCATTCGAAACGTTTTGATTGACGATAGCAAATAATTGGACAAACAGAATTGGTTACCGGTTAATACATCGGAAAAAACTTAATTATAAAAAAGTGATAGAATGTGCATGTAATTTAGATAGATACGTACCTAATTAAATGAATAGCCTCTTAAGTACTCATCAACGTCGAAGCTAGTTGGCTTAACTTTATTTGATTCAGTCCTAATTACATACTTCACCTTTAGTAATGTTGACAAAATGTTAATAGGTGAAATAAATCCAATGATGGATGATTCAATTGGCAATACGTTAATATATGTATGTAATTGAAAATATAAAGTATTTTCACGTCAATTATCTGACTCATAAACGTCGAATAAATTTTCATTCAGCACAATACATCGTAGGCAATGTTTTTTTCACGTCAACGTTTATATCGAGACGCGTTTGATCAGGTGCTTTAATAAATCTAATTAACATTTAAATGGTGATCACGCATAATAATCAGGTGGCTTTGTAAACTGAGACGATGCTCCTTTATTAGTAGACAATAGCAACAATGTGTTAATGAGCCATTAAGTCGGTTAAAACATTGAATATATGAGTTGATGAATATACAGTGGAGCACTTGTTCACACTGAGCGAGTGGCGTATGACACAAGTGCGGGGTCCGCAGTGCAGCATGTGCCGCTTGTGCCGTGTGCCGTGTGCCGATGCCGTGCCGCAATGCATCGAGATGGCCGATGCTGACACAACTGTGTGCGCGCCCTACCGCCTGCCATTGAAATACACCGCCACCCGCAAACAGTATAATCGTGGAACTTTTAACTGTGAGTTATATTCCAGTCTGAATCCAATGAATTTACTAATAAAACGTATAATTACCTATGGCTTAAATAATTAGTCAGCTTTTTTTAAAAATCATCACAATTAGTATTTTTCTATAAACGACGAATTTATTCACCAGAATAATTCAAGATCTTACAATTCTGTGCAAATGTGTATCTAGAACCGATTATTTTCTTAAAATTATTCAGTCCATATAATTATGTATAAGTCTAGCAACTTTAGAATTTATTAATATAACAATATGCATGAAATTAGTATAAGTTCTGGATTTCATCAGCTCCATGTCGAACTATAATAGTCGCACATTGTTGATACAAATCAATCGCATAATGGTTCTGGACATAAACTACGGTACGAATTTATTACAATTCCAATGAGATTTTAATAAGATGCTTGACATAAAAGATCAGCTAAGTATATTTAGGTAAAGTAGAGCTGTTCCCACGTTTTCTTATTGTAAAAAATATTATTATTATAGCCAATTTTACTAACATAGTAGTTTTTTTTAAATTAAAAACTGCAAACAATATTTATGAATTTCATTGGTTCAAAAGTATCTCAAGAAATTATTTGATAAACCAATGTAATCAATTTAAAACTTCGAAGTAAATTTCCCGCATTTTCTGTTAAATCAATCAATGTTACACATAATAGATGAAAAGATTCATTTTAAAATTGTAAACTCACTGGATTGTAAGGCTAAGCTTGAAAAAAAAGTAAGAAAAACGTGTCTAAATAATTGCAATAGTTAATGAATTAAAGTATCTGTAATTTGATGAATACAGACGGTCTGTCACGTAGCATCCTAAGTCAGAATCCTCATTTTCTGATCACAAAAAAGCTATTATCGAGTTAGAAAAAGAAGTTTAAAAAAAGAACCAGTAGAGTTTGGAACAGGCCGAGTACATGAGAACAAAACATTGCGATGAACGGAACAATGAGAATTGTTTGAGGTGATTTGTCGATTTTTTGGTAATAGAAAATAAAAGAATAGTAGGTAGTGTAACAATACCAGATTTTCTCTAAATAAAGAAAGGAGTAGCGAGTGAGTGTTCAGTTTCAGAAAAGACTTTCAACACACCATCCTTTTACATAATTCCCATTACGTTTTTTAGTGTTAGTTTTCAGTTTCTTTTTCTCTTAAGTAGAATCATAAGTTTTTGCTTGCAGGTATGCAATGCTTTAATGGTATGTAACTAAATTATTTTAAAAATCCATTTCATGGCTAAATGTAGATTTCGTTCGTAACATTTGTTATTGGTGATGTTTTAGAAGAGTTTATTTATTTCCGAGTAGGCAACACGCGTGGCCCCTGAGCCTTACTAAAACTATCTGATTTTTTTCAATAAACTGGTTAAAAAATTTCAACAACACGTGAAGAGAAGCTAAGCATAAACGTTCATTTAATATTATCTACATATAAGTATTAAAGCTTACTTCCGTCGCGGATGCCGTCTGAACCGACTATTAAATCTTCGCGAATCGAGCACATTGAATATGCAACGAAGTCGAAACACACAGGATAGCCACGTTACGTTTGTCAAGCATACCATCCAACGTAATTTATTAACATAAACAAAAAGTACTCGCTGTTTTTGCACAAGTTTTTGTGCCGTGTATTTTTATACTCTTGCAAGTAGAACTTACTGGTGTTGAGATATTCGCACATCGCTAAAGTCGAACTTGACCAAAACTAAATCATTAGTTTTGAGTCAAGTTACACAAAAGCTGACAAATGCGTGCATTGACTGGACAGGGCCACTCAAATCTACGTGGTCCTTCGCTCAGACACTTATTGGCCATTAAGACCATCTCAGACATCTATTGGCCTATCTGGTCTTCATATCATCATCATCATTTGTCTAGGCTTTTCTCAACTATGTTGGGGTCGGCTTCCAGTCTAACCGGATGCAGCTGAATACCAATATTTTATCTGGTCTACATACTAATAACTAGATCAAAATTAGTTCTGGAGTTTAAAATTAAAAGAGACTGTGACTACTGAGTGGTCCGTGACCGTGCTATGTCCGTGGTTCTTCTCAGAGTAGTCGACTAGGAAACACGGTTAAGGTTTTTTTTTAAATTAAATTTATCATTAATAGCCAAGCAACCTTCTAAGCATAAGCTAAAAATCAATTAACAATCTACGGAATAGTATGACACTACATCATTTTTCATCAAGACTTTGACCGGCTCTGTTGTCTTCCTTCTCTTCCTTCCAAACTAAAGAAAGCCGGGTAGTCAGCAGCTCTGCTTTTCCAATATAATCTTCCAAATAAAAGTATGCTAATAATAAAACAACATCAACACACAAACAGACGCAACATGTGTCGATACTCTTGCGCCATCCCATCTTCCTAGCTCATCGTGCAGTGCTGGGGCTGCCGCTGCGGCATCGGAGAACCTCAAACAGCGTAAATATAGTAACCTTATTGGAAACTATATTTTCGAGCCGTTTGGGGTTGAAACTCTAGGGAAATATACAGCTTACCTAGTTGATACTTCCCGTGGCCCAAGGCCTGGCTTTTACCTTGGCCAAAGGCTGAGGGTTGCCATACAACGTAGCAACGCCGCAAGTCTTTACGTACATTACCAGTTGATAGCGTTGAGGAAGAGTTGCTGCCGCCATTTTTAAGTATATTGTTTAGTTAGTTACTTTAGGTTATTTTAATTAAAATGTATATAATATTTAGCAAATAAAGATTTTTTGTAAACACACAAATAAATACAACATAAACACACAAAGTAGTCATACCGAAGCCATATTCAATCACATTCATAACCATCACGCCTGGAATCCCCGAAGGGTTAGGCAGAGGTGTACCTAATAGTACACCCACATTTGCCAGTTATGTTTAAGTCCCATCATCTCATGTAATAGAGAGCGGGCCTATTGCCATCAACCGGGCACAAATCCAGACTCCGTGGCTCCTACTGAGAAATTCCTGATATAAAAACCTAATAACACTGCCCGACACGGGAACCGGACCCAGGACCCGCAGTCGCTCTTGCGACGAAACGACGCAATTAGTCATATTCAAACTAATTAATTGCATTAGTCTTTTACGTGCAACACTATACAATAATTATGTGATTTGTCAGTCACAGCAGTGTCGGATAAGAACAGTCCAACCTATTTGGAATCATTTGCTGTTTCTATCATCAGCCAAATTACCTCGTCCCTTTCACGAATTTTAATGATAATGAAATAATCATTATATCTTGTATGTGCGTCTAGAAGATACATCAGTGTATAATAGGCTATAAACATGTGAAGTTGGTAATTATACTTGCCCATTAGTTTGTTTCCATCTACAGATCAATTTATGAGCAGGAATGTGGGATCTCCTTAAATATATTTCTCCCCCTTTTAAGGAGAAACATTGTGCTTCAGATTAACATTCTTATTGTTATTTATGACATAATTTCACTTTGCTTAGTTAATAGCAAACATTGATTTTAAGATCTTTAAAACAATCTAATTAGGAGTTTAAAACTATACTTACATTTAAATATTTTATGAGTTGTATGAAAGGCTTTTATTTGAGTAGCTACAAAATGATGGATAAAATGATTGATTCATAAAATGGTCTAAGTTTAAAAATAAAGATTTTTATTTTGTGAAAGGCGAAGGAATATATAACATAGGCAGACTTAAGAGAGACATTGCGTCTACTTGTGTCGCAATAAGCCTAGTTCATTTGATTTGGAGTTCAGTGTAGGCATGCACATATTCTTAGAAGTGTCTTAGACGCTTCGTAGACCCGCTTAGAGGTAGCGGCTACGCTTCGTAGACCCGCGTAGAGGTAGCGGCTACGCTTCGTAGACCCACGTAGATGCTGCGGTTACACCACGCAGAGGTACCTACTACCGAGACCACTGACGGTCGACCACTTTTCTACCTTGTTACTTAAGGCATAAGGGTGAAAAGTGGCTGACCGTCAGTGAACTAGGTAGTACACAACGTACCCATTACCCAACCAATGTTCAATGCAATGATGAAAACTTGCAGGGAAAAGGGTGCTCTTTTTCAAAGTCACTACTGTACTCTCTGCTGAACTTTTCGGTGATGCATTCACCGAAGAGTTCAGCAGAGATAACACATGGTTAACCTAACTAGATGATAATGAACGAGAATAATAAAAGACCCGCTACCCAAGCAAGTTGGATAAACAAAATCGCTCTGTGTATCAAACTGGCACCACGGAACACACGGCTGTCTCGCTCAAATGATACAATTCTTACAATAGTGTCATTGGTTCTCGAAGCGCCCGCGCAGGAAAGTCGTTTTACGTTGTTTGTGTTAAAATGGCAACTTTTATTGTATGTCCTGCAGTGTAACCTTTAACAAGCGTTTTCGTTCCAAGTAAATGGTGGAAGTTCCTGGCACGGTTGGCGCAGTGGTCAAGCGATTGACTGCTGCGCTGCATGTCGCGGGTTCGATTCCCGTACGGAACAAATATTTGTATGACCTACAAGTAGTTGTTCCGGGTCTGGGTGTTTTTCTATCTATAATATGTATGTATTTACAAAAAAAAATGTATATATGTAGTTTATCAGCCATCTAGCTACCATAACACAAGCATTAGGTTGCTTAGCTTGGGCCTAGATGGTGCTGTGTGAAATGTCCAGGGATATTTATTTATTTAAATATAAACGTAAATTGCATATCTATTGAATTTCTTATGGGTAGTTTTCAAAACAGTTTTATACATATATTCTTCCTCGGAAAGTGCCCTAAGACTGTTCTGTAGATGTCATACTCATTAGTTACTAGTTCCACATAATATATGTAAAGCTCGAATGTAAATAAGTTGCTATAAGGTTTAATAGAATCGCCAGGTTGATTACGATGAGGTCGGTATTCGACGAACACGATAGTCGATTGATATAGTCACCGCACCCACCGGCCACCATGCAATAATTTAATACCAATAGGTACGTTATAAACTAAAAGGCATAGAAAAACTAAAACTCGATTCCATGAGAACTGATTCAATATCTCAATTCCCACTTAAACAATTGTTGATACCTACTATAATAAACAGTAAGAATTTATTGATTCGCCATACTCAAATCGAAAACAGTCTGGTAATGCATTTATTTTGATTGCTTTCATTTCGAGTTCAATTATTATTAATACCTCACTTCATACCCGTGATATTTACCGTATTTTATTCTTTCGAGATCATTTTACGGACAATTAACCTCAAATCACTGAAATCGCCATTTTAATACAGAAGCGAGTAACAACGGTCTTTAACCCAACTCATATCCATTATTCATGCGTATCTTTAAACAATTTCAAAAGAATTGTTGTGCATGTAATTCTTTGCAATCATAAAGGGGCAATATCGAGTACACTTTCGATCTCGTATTGAAATTTACACGAAAGGTGGTAATTTTCCGCCTCGTGATGACATTAATAGCGGCGAGACGCGCGGGTAGAACAATATTTTTTGCATAAAACTGTTTTACATTCGGACGAAGTTGGCGCTCGTCGCACTCCCCCTCACTCCCCCTCGCCACCCCTCGCTGCCTCGCATCAATTTACATGTTTATACGACGCCTGCGCAGGTGTACCGACCAAACTTACTTGTTTGTTTATACAATTAAACTATTGCCGCACAAAATATTGCGTACATGTATGTAAATTATAATTTTCGTACTAGTTTAAATTCACAAATAGCGCCTTATTAATTCCATGTTCGTTAATTAACGATGCGTTTTATGATCATTTTTTAATTCTAACTGTTATAAGTGCATTCACCTAACTATAAGGACTATAGAGAGGTGTCTGAGGTGTCTTATTCGCAGTGCTCATCACGAGTGACACCCGATAGTCGCATTTCCATAAGTACCTAATTGAAAACTAAGTTTAACCACGCACATCTAATAAGATAAGCGAATCACAATTTGCATTAGTGGCGGAGCTAATTAAATAAATAAACTGTCTAGTTGGATCGTTAAACATTAACAAATAGATAAAATGGGGCCGTAAAAGCCTAAAAATCTGATGGCCAATAAATTATAGCGGCGACCATGCGCCGGAGTCAACGCCAGTCAATACATTCTAATCAGTGATTTATTGCCACTAATCCTCAGCTCAGCACAAATAAGCTATCTTGTCGATTTAATGTTGTATCAGCTCAGGCGTGAAACTCCCGCGCACCACTAAGTGGTCCTTCCAGTTTCCACTCGAAATATTTTAATAAGGCCTCACTGCTCACGCACCCTAATAAAAACACACACACGCACTTACCAACTCGAACGATCTCCTTTAAAACCTCTACTCGTTTGAGTCCAATTTATTTATAATAGTAGCGACACTAAGAATCTACATTTTTGCTCTAAACGGTGTTAATTTATTGACCGTGGGCAGATAATATCACTTTTTTTCTCCCATTATTAAAGCGATTACACGAGAAATTATACGTCGTAGTCGAGTTCCGAGCGCTCCATCGGAATGGGCTGCTATCTAAAGTGCTCCTTACTTCCCCACGACAAGTGTCAGTTTCCCTTGGAAGCTTTACGAAAACTTGATAATACTTTCGTTGACGAAATCGCCTTATTGACTCGCTAATAAAAAGTCTTAAGTTATGGACAAGTTATGCCACTTGCATTAATTTCGATGCTTAACCTGATAAACAAATTATGGTATATTAAGTTAATAGCTTAATTTATAATTGAATGTGTTACGATGTGTTCATAAGAAAGCATTGTTACGGTCGGCCTTTAGCATATCTGGATGCTGTTAACGACAAATTGCGTGGATAAAAGTATGTATGTGTACGTGTTGAGAGATCGAAACTTTAATGCTTGAGAAACATTTTAATTTTGTATTTATGCCATCGACGGATCCAGTTTGTCTGCCTATAAAATTTTATTTTTACACCATTCTGTCTGATTTAAAAAATTGTATTTCTTAATCTTATTAAAAAGTTATTTATTTTATTACTAGATTCACACCATATTCCATAAGATGTGAGGAAGGGTTTATGGACGTCGGTCTGTTATCATGGCGAGTTGATTACGCGTGGTGGAGTTTTCTACGACAATTCACACAGGCTGTATGGTTAGCGTGCCGCAGCTAGTAATAAAAATGGTTGCTGAGCCTTTGACACGGTATTGTAATGACACGGGGACGGGGCGTAATGAGCGCGCACGGAATCACCACTTACGTGGAATCAGGGCCGAGTGTTTCGCCAGAGGCAATCCCATCACGGTCACATGAAAAAACGAACGCTATACCAACGAGGATCATAAAGTCTGCCGAATGACTGTTGTTATTTGTTTTGATGACTTAATTTTGTTACTTTTCCTGACAGGGTTTGTAGAAATCGATAAAGCAGCTAATGATTTTAATTGATACGTCTTCAGATTTACATTTATTATTTATTCGAAAGCCGATACCGTGCTGATAAAAATGCGGTTTATAGGAATATGAATAAATTAATGCAAGGAATATTTTAGTAATTTCACACTTCCACGGTGAAGCTTATCATCTTGTGCAAGTCGTAAAAGACGGCTGCGGAGAGGTGTCGATACGGCAGTAGCTCCTACTGATAAACAGGATATGTCTGGCATGCTGTGGTTGGACAGTGAAACTCTGCGAACTTTTCATATTTTAATTTATTAGTTGTGGATAACTTGAAAGTAAATAAAGACAACGAAATTTTTCAATTGTTAGCTCTATGCACCTTGAACAAAGGTCTTTTTGAGAAAAAAAAAAAATACAAGTTGCAAACAGATCCTTCACGACGCCGTCAAACAAGCATTCTGTATATCAAACTTAGCTCTACGCAAAAATTATTGCTGGGAAAAAGCTTTTTTTTTGGGGTGAAAAATCACGTTTTACGGTAGGACTCAATATAATGCACTCAAAACATTGTGCTGATGAACGCATTAAATATTATGGGGATCGTGGAGGTATTTAAAGTAAAGTTATAATTTTAAAAACTTGTATTAATAATAAAAAGTGTGAAAAAGTTGTAACTTTGACCCCCAAAATCTCCATAACTAGTAGATTCCCAGATATGGTCCAGAACAAAAAAAAACTATCGCAATGATGGGGAGAACCTTTGGCTTTCGGCTTCGTTAAGTTTACTTTTACCCCATTATAGAAGAAATAACCACATTATCTTATTCATACTTAACCTGGACTTGTAGGCTACAAGTGCCGACACACACAAACACGCAGAAATAAACTTGATTCTTTACAACATTATTGGCATTGACATTTAAGTCTTCATAGTGTATTGGCAGCATTCGTTTGTGCAAGCTTCAATATTGTAATGTTACAGAATAAAGGCAGAGTTGCGCAGACTTTACGCTCTGACAATGTATTCCTACAGCATTTATACATATTTACTACTTTATTATTGTAACCCCTGGAGTTACTGAAGTTGAAGTGAATACTCTCACCGTTGATCCTATAGTCGGTTTTAAAAGTATGGTACCAGGACAGCTAGTTTAATATAGAGTTAAAGTCAAGGGATAGTCACATAAAAAAAAGATCTAATCAAATCAATTTTATTTGCTATAAAGTATTGGTACCATCCTGGTTGGTCATCTTGGTATTATCCTGTACCAGTATTTTTGTACTTTACTGCAATATACCAGTCTTCTTTTTCTTCATCGTGTGTTAAGTGCCCAACCTGGTGTTAGAGTTTTTATGCCACCCATGGGCCTCTGACTTGGCTTTTCAAGCCGACGAGAAATATCTCTCAAGCATGTTGGTTTCCTAAACGATGTTTTCCTTCACCGAAACAAGTGATAATTATACAATACGTACATGAATCTGATAAATCAGAGGTGCGTCTTGAGTTCGAACTCGAGACCTATGACTTGGCAGTCCGACGGTCATACCACTAGATTATCACTGCTTAATGTACCGGTAATATGTCAAATGGAATTTAAGACAGAGAAGATGGGTGATAGAGACAAAGTTCAACGAAGCCAAATTTTTACTTAAACTCAATATTCCGTTTATGAACTGGTGGGTAGGTATCTGCTGCTGGTTTTTTTTATCTACGATTACTAAGGATATCATTAGAACTGCAGACAGTAGCATGATCAGCCTAAACTGTTGTCACCGCTGGGGCACAGCCCCCCTCTCTGTGAGAGGGGACGAGCTGTTATCAAACACGGGTTGATGAATGTCACATGGCTTATGAATTTTCTTTACTATGTTGCCTTCATCGTTTGACTCCAATAACAATACTCACATTAACACATTTTATTTCCAGTACCTGTATCCCCTTCATCATCTGGTGGAGGCGCAGGCGGCGGGACGGGCACCCCCCTGTACCCCGGCGCGGCGTCGCACCCCCTGTCATCCCTGCTGTCACAACAGAGGCTGCTGGAGCTGTCCCGGTTTGGGCTGAGGCACTACGACATCGCACACCATGTGCTGTCACAGCAAGGTGCTGTAACCAAGTTGCTTGGTAAGCTGATAAGCTTTATCTTTAAGTTGATGCGGGTATCATATACACAGTGAAATGAAATCGACGTATAAATTGTTATCTTGAATTTAGCCTATGATTCCATACAGAAACATCGACTGGCTCATACATAAGCGCAATACCCACACGGTCAAAGAGTATAGAAAAGCTTTTTTTTTAATAAATCGACGCAAGGTTTCAATGCTGGTGTGTCTAGAATCATGTTGTGAATTCATGGTAACAGTTGGTGCGTCAATGTGTACACAGTGTATAGTCATGAAGCAGAAAAACTTCGAGATAATAAAATAAATAAAATTGTCACAATCAATTAAAGACAATCGTACTAATTAATTAAAGCGTCGACAAAATGTATACTTACTCGAACACGGCTTGCTTGTCAAGGCTGTGTTACTATGACTACTGCGGAATGGAAGTTTGACACAGCTGCTTATTTATTTATTTGAACTTTAAGTACAATAATGGATTATTGGCGGACTTAATGCCACAAGTCATAATCTTCTTGAAAGCGAAAAGTCTATTGACTTTCAAGGGAGGAATATAATCGATTGTCTTTTTATTGAATGGCGGAATACCAAGATTATAACGACAATTGAAATAATTGGCTGTGAATTTTCATTTAGACAATTCAAAAATTTCATTGCGTGATTTACGTTATAAGTACGAAGACCGGCCTACTATTTCGTACTGGATCGCGAAAAGTGAAAAGTGGGAAGAGAGGCCTTTACTCTGCTGTGGGGCAATATAGGCGATAATAAATAATAAGGCAATTTAAAAAAGCACAATGAGTGTTTTGGGTTTTCTTCAAATTCCTTCGAAACATGATTTAAGATGTGTTACACAATTGGGGGGCTAGTTAAACTCATAAAGTTATAAATTTACGTAGAATAGGTATAAAGAGATGCGTAATAATACCAGAAAACCCATTCCTCAAAACATTTAAATGAACAACTCACAGCTTACTAAGATAACCTTAACATACGTTGTAGAAGGACTTTCGTATTCATCAACTTTGGCAGCAATGGATGATCTGGCTATGTCGTTAATTAGATAAATATCAGTGTCTTCTGCTGTCTATGCTTCTCTATATAATTAATCACTTAATCAACTTGATTAGTGCGAGTGATTAGCAGAAACACATCGTGTATTAGGTGCTAATTAAAAAACTGTAAATACACCTGTAACTACTAATGAACATTCTCTTGAAGCTTTTATTGTATTAATCACTACATTAGTGGTAATCAAAGTACCCTACGACAATCATTTTGTAGAGATATATACATATAGTTTTCATGCAGATATAGGTTACGTACGATTCCCGGTCGGGCAGAGTGTTATTGGGTTTTTCCGTTAGGCATTTCTCAATAGCAGCCACGGAGTCTGGATTTGTGCCCGGTAGATGGAAATAGGATTAGAGACGCGAATTTTATTTCCAAATCTGTCGACATCCAAAGAAAATTCATGATACGCTCATAAAGCTATATCATGATTTGCCATACCCACCTGAGGTACGGTACGGCATATCAATTGGTACCAACAAAAATGATGCCAATCGTATGAGCAAAGTCATTTGAAACTGTCAACGCAAAGCTTGAATGGAGAATTTTCGCGTTAGTAATGCGCGTATAGTTCAGGCTTTTATGTTCTTTTGATGATTCGGAGGGGGCGGCTAAAGCCATATTTGGCACATTTTATAGCTTTAAAAATATCTTCATTTTGCGTTTATTGGTGTTTTAGACCCTGAGGATTATTTCGTCATTTTTATTTATTGATTGAGGTATCATAAACAATTACAACATATATAAAACATAAGATTAACAAAACTAAGTAGTAATGTTGCAGTCCACTGCATTATCCATAGATAGATAAAACATATTTTACATTACCAAAATTAACAAATATTATGAATTTGAAATATTTAAATAAATAAGTTAACATAAAGCTAGCTATAGCTACAAAACCAAATCAGATCAATAACAATTTCATTTACTTACATTATGCAATAAAAAAATAAATAATAAGCATTGATATTTTTTCATAATATTAGTTTTTTTTTTTCGATCAATGAAATTTGAATTATAGGATTCCAACATTCTATGAATAGGGCAGCGTAAGCCAGAGTTCGTACGACAAGAATTCAGCGCGAACAGAGTACGTGCACGAACCTCACGCACGTGAAACGTTCGGGGGACAGAATAACACAGCCTACTCGTAAGATCATTGGCATCAAAATGATTGTGAACTATATCATGAAGCACATTGGACTCCAGGTATTTGCGCCGATTCTCCAAGCTGATAAGCTTGTACTTATCAAGAAGTTGGAAATATGACAAATAAATCTAGTCCCATAACATCTATAGCGCATAGCACGGAGGAACTTGCGCTGGACCCTTTCTATTTCAACTACGTACTTTTGGTAGAAGGGGTTCCAAATAGGGACCGCATATTCTAACTGAGAGCGAATAAGCGTCTTATACAGATAGAGATAGGTTGAGGTACGCTTAAATTCTGTTGAAGATCTCATCACAAATCCATACATTTTAAAAGCACTATTGACTATGGCTTCGATATGCTGGTTCAAGGACAGTTTGCCATCAAAGAGAACACCTAGATCCTTCACTATAGAAATATTATTTAAGGGCATACAGTTAAGGTTATAATTGAAATTAAAAATGAAATTATTCTTAGTAAAGTGTGTATAGTTACACTTGGGGATACTAAGATGCAGCTTATTTTCAATACAGTAGACAGTCAGTCTGTTTAGGTCCTTTTGAAATGACTGACAATCTTCAGCGTACATTTAATGTAATTCTCAGTCATCAGCGTACATCAAGAATTTGGATTTTTAAAACAATTCTTCACAATATCGTTGATATAAATAATGAATAATAGCGGTCCCAGAATAGAGCCCTGTGGTACTCCGGAAGTAATATTAACAGAGACAAACTGGTGGCTATCAACAACAACCCTTTGTGACCGGTTTTCGAGGACACAAACCAACGCAGTAAATTACCACATATACCATTGTAAGCTATTTTATTCAGTAGTATTTCATGATCCACCTTGTCAAAAGCTTTTTTGAAATAAGTGTAGTGTATTTTAGTGTGTTTTGAGTGTTGTTGTTGTCGTATCACCTCAAGATAGCTTTTTGTTAAAAAAATATTGAATTTGGCTTGTGATTATCTGAAATCAATTGTCATCATCATAATTCTCCTGTCATTATCCCAATTGATATGGGGTTTGCGCAAAATGTCTTCTTCTGCCATATTTCTCTGGTAGTGTTCACCTCATAAGTGACACTCTTTCTACCTGTGCCACCTTTTCACATAGTCCAATAATGGTTTCTTTAGTCTTCTCCTACGCTTAGGTATAGCCATCCACATTCACACTCTACAATCAATTTCGCCGCTAAAATTGTTCCACACATAAAGTCCTTAATAACGCTACTTAGCTAGAAAATGAAGCAATCTACATCAAAGCGAACAGTGCCATTACCATTCTCAATTGCTCTTTCATCAGGACAGGTGTAGCATGAATATTTGATGGCTGCAGTGTGCGATACTTCCATATGCTGCCCTACAAACGGTCAATAAGTGGGTGTTATAAGAAATAAAAAAGCTAATTTACATCAAACTGTGTGTTTGTTATTAGCAGCTATATAATCGAACCGTAATATGAAGTTTAATAGAAGACTTCGGGTGTTGCAGAATTATAGTGTCATTTTTAAACGTTGCTTTATTAAAAGGAATAAAAGGCTTTTGTTTACAGTGTTTTTTCTGTTATGGGAATTAGAGGGAAAGCTGGTTATTTATCGCGTCGTGGATGGAAGGATAAATGTCGGCGATTATTTACCTAGGTTGATATCATAAAAGTACATTTGCATTTCATAAATGTTTTGGCTTAGTCAAAAAGGTTTTCCTCGTTAGTCTAGTGGTCGCAATCGCGACTGCTGGGCATGAGGTCCTGGGTTAGATTCTCGTCGGTCAAATTGTTATTGAATTTTTTCATTAGGAATTTCTCAGTGGCAGCCATGGAATCTGGATTTCTGCCCGGTTGATGACAATAGGCCCGCTCCCTATTAAATGGGATGATGGGACTTAAACTTAACTGGGAAATGTAGGTACACCTCTGCCTAACCCCTCGGGGATTACAGGCGTGAAATGTATGTTGGAAGGTTTAGTGGTGACACTTGAACTCGTACACTCTCACTTCTCCTCTCCCTTGTACTCTGGTGTTATGTACCTACCTATTGTTTTGATGTGATTTTGATCACGTATATACTACGTAACGGATTTTGTTAAATTTGTCGTACAGATAGTTTACAACCTGAATTAAGTCAAAATATACTTTTTATACGACAGTACGATTCCGTGAGACAATTACCGAACACCACGCGGGCGAAGCCGCGGCCATAAACTAGTAGTCTATAATCGAAGAACAGAAGGAAATTATTCCCTCAATTTCGAAGTAACGTAAGTTCGAATGTCAATTACACATTCACATCGATTTAGTTGACCGAACAACCTGAATAGTCCTGGCATACAGTTAGAGGGCTGGATACTTATTACTTATTATTTTCCTTTAAATTACCTTTCACAAACTGAACTTTATGACTTTGTGATACAGTTGTCGATTGTTGAAGTTTTGTCAGGAAAGTTAAATATGCTCGAAGGAAGATAATTGATAAAGCGAACTTATGCCTACTGGGTCTGCTCCACTGTAATTAGTGTACGTACGTGTTATTTATAGTTTGTCGTAGTAGTGCTCTTCAGCGGTATATATTGATTTATACGTGCGCTCCTTACAGAAAGGCCCCGGGCCGTATTGCCCGCAACTAAGTAATTTGCGATAATTACTTCACTCGCCCGCATAGAATGGTCAATAATATTGCCGGTTAGTAACTCTACAGGTGACCTAAAATGCTAAGTGTTAGCTTGCTATGTTAGCTTTTTCACTTCATGAGAATTGGATTGAACATGTTCTATAAAAAGGATAATTAAATGCTTCGTTGTATTGGATTTCAGCAAGTAATTATGGTCGCTATATGACTAACGAGAGCCACAAATTGATCACGTCCATAGCTTCTTTTGTGAAAATATGCCGCCTTATTTTAAATAAATCCTAAAATAGTTCGTCGGTTTCGAAAAAGAACAAAATAAATTACTCCTTTTTCAAATAGCCAGTTATTAACGCGATAAATGATATCGGATCATCCAATGACAAGTTAGCAATTATCGAAAGCGACGAGGCCACGGTCCGAGTTTAACTCGCATCTAATAACACGGTTAGGGCAAAAATCTCAATCGCTATTAATCATCGATAAGGATAAGGCATCGGCAGAGTCGGCCGCGACGAAAGCTGCTATTGACGAAAGCTTAGATCCTAATCGATTCATAAAACTTGCAGCGTGTTAATTATAAGCCACCGGGGTGCGGATGAATGCGCCCGCGCTGCCGCCGCGCCGCCTCGCCGCGAGCATGCGCTCCCGAGATCTCGATTGTCGATGTGAGAACTATCGTATCATCGACGATTTTTCATATCGACAACCCTTTATTTGACTGTTTCCTTTACAATTATCACAGCTGCCTTTCAATGCAATCTCCATCTCGAGCAACAAACAGCGAGTCTCGCGAAACTTTTTATGAGCACTACAATCATCTTCAATAATTTTGTAAACATAAAAACACAACAGGAAAGGTAAAATTAATGTCCGGTTTGTCAAGCTCATAGTAATTATTGCATTCGTTGATTAACGTGAACAATGTAGATAGAGCTAATTATTGCGCTATAATAGCAAGGTTAGTTGGAACCGAAGCGTGAGTTGACATTGTAGACACTTGGCTGTACTCAGTTAATTTGCTGAATTAGTTCTGTGCGCGGTGTGTAATTAGGACACGTGAGACACTTTGTGTTTGCTCAGGACTCGTGAACGGCGATTTCAAAACCACTCGACCGTTTACAGCGCGCACTGTATTATTTTACGCCGTTTGAACATTCATATTTCTTACCAAAAGTGTGGGTTTTTGTATTTTATTTAATTTTTATTTTCCTTTGAACGTTTTTCTGCCAGTTTGGATTAGTGTTATTATACTATTTTTTCCAATGATTCAGCGGTTAGATGCTATGCTAGATATTGTCACGTTCTGGGAATCAATTATCTGCAAATAAATAAACGTAGTTACACGTGAAGGCTGAGTGGAGTTAGCTACGTTATAATTTTCCAACTTAAATGCTACAAGGGAGGTGACGTGCGTCAAGACTTGGGTATAAGCGGGTCGTTAAAACGATATTACACAAGACGATAGTCAAATGTGCAAGAATACCATAAACGCAGAGACGCTATTGAGGCGAGCGTATATTATGAGAACAGAGGAGTGTAGTGTCAATCAATTTTCGCCGCTGGTGATTTCATAACGTCACGTGTTGGGTTCCCACGGAAGCCCGGCTACAACCCGCCTTGGGCCGTCATGTCCAACCACTTAAGTATTTAACATAGGTACATAGCCTTAGCTTAAAAGTTATTATCTAGCCTAAACAATTTCTAAGCTGACGTTATGGAAATGGGCACGCATAAATAACGTTTCATGGCCGAGTTTGAGTATTAAATTGTTGGTTGCGATGCGAGCGGAGTGACGAATAAATTGCCCATACACTGTCTAGTTTGCTCCCTCTTACAGATTAACTTGAGCACATGGGTTTATGCGATGCTACAAATTGCGAGTCTGAGTTATGTGCGAATCTTCTAATTGCTCATAAACTACGCCATGCCGTGACATTAGTAGTGCTATTTGGATTTCTAATTTGAAGTGAAGCAATGTAGCAGCGGATGTGTTTGTTTCAAATAATGTAGGAAGTCAAAGAACCACTAAAGTCATAGACTGAGTAATTTCATATTAAACCGGTCATTTTATTTCGTCGTACGTAAATTAGTTGGTAGCTAATGATACCTACTCAAGATGATTGTCCGCGGATCGCCGCGGCCCGTAATGAAGCCGTATTTAGGCTTTGGTCCTATAATCAAAATTGAATTATCCCACTTGACATTCTTGCTTCAGAAATCATGCTTTTTCTTTTTCCGCTCCAATTCTCTTGGACAATTTGAATTTTTAATGGTCTTTATTGTCAATAGGATGTTATTTTTTGTAGTTTGTCATACGGATCTATGATTTACCCTCGGGTAATCATGTAGTAGGTGATATCATTGAGTCTATCCGTTTTAACACACTACTCATAAAATTAAAATTCATTTAGTTAGTGAAGCAATCCCATCATACCGTATGGTTATTTTACTAGGTTTAGTTTAGTTTATGATTTCGCTAATGGACAATGGTCAGATTATCCTTTCTTTGTTACAGTTGACTAAGTACCTACGTAGTCTGGGTAAACTAATACCTTTTCATGATACCCTACCTATTGTTTAATGTCATAGACCTTAGCGATTCCACTTCAGTAACTTCGGTTCTTGAACTGCTTTTTGTTACAAAAATATGATCTAATTGCTTCCGAGGGAGCAAGCGCGAACTGATTCAAGTTTCACATAAAAAAGTCGATCAATCACCGAATCAAGGCGTCGTTAACACGCGTTGCATTATGTTCAATAAATCAGGCCATCCAGGCCCACTTCGCCGCTAAAGATTTTGATCTATTAACTGGATGACAACGCACTCCTGAGCCGCGGTTAACTTTAGCGCCAGCCAATATAAAGAGCCACTTCTGAATACTTTTAATACAAATTTAATTAACTGGATTCAGACCTTTTCTGTGTCGTTTAAAAAGATCTTTGTAGACGCACCGTGTAATGACTTAAAGCGTCCATAAACGACTTCTGTGTGGAAATTTATTAACAGTCGTTTTGAGTGTGCATTGTCCCTTTGTGGCTCTTACTTCCTTAAGCGTACCGCTGATGATTAATTGCTCATCTTTGTTTTGCAACATGAGTCCCTTTTAAAATGACAACAACAAAAACTGGAAGGGATTATTCGACACCTTGTTCGTGCATTGTGAATGTGCTTACGTAGTTTCTCTCGCGTTTATGGTGAAGTGTTAAACTTTCAATTGATTCGTGCCGATCATAGTTATGCCGCTCATTATCATAACGAACACGGCGTTTAGTATTTATGAAGCCATCGAAAGATGGTCAGGTTAATTTATTGTTTTATTTTTATTTATAACAACACCAACACGCTATATTAATAAGCACTTCTTCATTTTAAGCGTTTTCTAGTTGAAGTAAATAAATGTTTATATTCATTAGGTGTTTAGCACTTCATAATAGATGTCAATATACTTTGTGTAATTTCCTTCATTCTCTTTATTTTTTTGGATCTTTACGAGTATTATTTCCAAAGATCAGAAGCTATAAACTTATGTTAATAAAAACTTTTAGAATAATTCCATTCGAGCAATACATATAACAGAAAATGTGTATCTTGTGTAGTTTTCCCGCAGGTCGTGCGTACGCGCCGGGAGCGCGCTTGCGTTTCACGTAAATAACACACATTTAGCAACAGTTTCAGTGGCTCACACGCTCCGCCTCTGCCTAGGCAACGCCGAGTAATTGCTCCCGGTCATGCGATTACGTTTCTAGCCGATTTAATTATCGCGAAATGATCAGTGTGCCGGCCTCCCGCAATTTAGCTATCAATCAAGAGGAGAACGGTTATTGGCTTTCTGAGGCGGCCGAGTAGCAAGCAATATGGGTTTTCAATAGTTACAGCAAAACTGTAGTGAAAGGTACTGTTGGATTTCATGCACGTACGGCGTAATGTTTGACGTTCCGGTGTCGCCTCGCCTGCGCCAATGGACGTATCCGCTGGCCAAGCAATTAAAAGTATCTCACATTTTAAACGGTCTGCTTTTAGGTGACATTTTCCGTAAACTTTTTTCCATAACTTGTAGATTCACGTGTAACTTGAGTGCAGACGTTTTTGTCATTGTAACTGTTGTTTTGTTTAAAAAAAGAATTCAATCAAAACCGAAAAAGCTTTTGTCAACAACACGAAAATCTTACCTAGTCATGATAGAAAATATTAGTTCAACATTGACCGTATAGATACTTTATAAATAAATTAGAAAATTCTTTGACAAAATAACCACGAAAAATCATTTGTATTAAATCAAACCAAAGAATGAAAAATATGTGACACGAATAAATATTTTGACATTATAAATGGTTGCGGTTTTTGTACCTTACTGTATGAAATTCATCACACGCTATATTTTGAAGTTTGTTTAAATGAATAAATGAAATAAACTTGGGTATGTGAGCGCCTTCATGTTATTAAGTAGGTATAGTAACTAAGTAGGTATATAGCTACTATACGACTGTTAACAAACTCACTTATTTTCAGCTACGTGTATGTAAAGGGTTTAATTTACCATTACGGTTTTAATAAACTTATGAATATTATCGCAATGTTCTAAATCTATGTTGAAATAATTACACAAAACGTGGCGTTCGCTTTTTTACAGTTTAGTATCACGGCACGCTTGCTTAATTACCTATACTTACCAACTTTATATGGCCAATACCTACTTCGTATGAAAACACACAATTTTCTACATAAATTCATATCGCGGTCGCAATATTAAAATGGGTTTCACCCATTAAGGCGATGTGTCGCGGACCTCATGTAAACGCGAAATTGAGTTTTTGTTCGGCAGCGCCATTTTGGTCGGTAAGCTTTAGTCTTATCAAGACATAAAGAGACTTATGAATTCATCTTGAATGGCGTTGACAAAAATGTGAATATAAATAATGTGTTGAATAATTCAGCGTGTTATCGGTATGGAGGAGCAGTGTGCGCGTAAAAAGCGAGCGGTCCGCGCGCTCTCGCCGGAATGCCGCTGCGCCGTTTTTACGTAATTGTCCTGATGCACGCACTCATCCATTATCTAACTGACTTAGGCACCCGAGAATACGTTAGTTTTTACCAGCCAATCTAATCATAAGCCACTCCATAAGTCTAAAGTTGCAAGAATTTTCCTGGGTCATAAATACTTGAAGTTTCAGGAATTGCATGCATTATCATTTTTTGTTTCTGGTTAGATATTTCACATTTTTTAAACAATATTGGATTTTATTGTAATAGGCCTAGCTCTGTATATCATAACATTCCCATGTTTGTTTTCCACAACATCATTAAGTGAATCCCACGTGTTTAAACCCAATAAAAACAAAGCTTGGGATAAACAATAATTAAAAATTCACGTCTCGTCACATGCAGGCTTCATTTAGCCGATGTCAATGATTCTGTAATTATTAATACTAATTTAAAGCTTTCATTGTTATTCTTACCGCCGTGCTCGATTATCAATTTTTTGTGGGGACGCACGTCCACTGTCCTTTTAAATGTTAAAATACAAATGTGGATGTGCAGTTTTTAGGTTTATTTTGAGGTTTATTACTGGTTGGATAAGGGCTAAAAAGTAAAACTACGGATTGTGTTGCGAGAATTGATCGCGACAAGTAACTTGCGTTTACTCACGTTTAGCACTCAATGAAATTGCATCAATCGGTATCGTGTCGCTATTACTGGTATTTTTATTTGAGTCTCTAATTTGATTTTGATTTTTCTTTTATTTCCTTTAGCGAGTAGCAGGTGACAGTTTGTTCAATTCGTTTTTATCTACAAGTTGTGTTACACAGATTGGAATCACAACGGAACGCACTTTTCTGTTCAGTAATTAGAATATTAGAATAAATTTTCAGTGCTACATTTATTTACAAGTTCCTACCTATAGCGGTAGGTACCTACCTATAGTTTTTAGTTAATATTTATTCAAGATCCCAACTCAAATACAAGTAACAATTAGGTATTTTATTAGCCGACATAACATATCTACAATTCTATTATATCGTACTAATTGTACTAATTTTGTTTGGTCCAGGCACTCTCCGGCCGCCAGGTCTGATTGGAGGCAGCAAGCCAAAAGTTGCGACTCCAGCAGTGGTCTCCAAGATTGAACAGTACAAAAGAGAAAACCCCACCATCTTTGCCTGGGAGATCCGAGAACGACTGATATCTGAAGGTAAACCATTTATGTATGTTGGTTTTGGTTTGTACACTTGTATTGTATTGTATAACGGGCTGGTGTGCACAACTACACGTCCAAGCGCGTATAATTATGACAGAAATTATAAAGGTGAAAAATGAGGTGAAAGGAAAAATGAGACACCATTGCCAAATTATGTAAAAAAATAATTAAAACTTTTTCTTATGAGCACTTTCATGAATATTAGCTTCCAGTCTTACCAAGGGGCATCGTGGTATCCATTAACTGAGTTGTGGAGGTCGGAAAGGTGGCCACTGCATGTAAAATACATCATACATACATTTAGTTGAATCTGATAAGACTGGAAGACCGACCTCAAGACCTCAACATAGTTGAGAAAAGTCTAGGCAAATATTTCAGACGAAATCAGGGAAAATCGATATGATGTGATAATTGATACCTATTCCTATGTAGGTTACCATAAAGCTCCTAAGTCACAGCTCTAAAATCATTAACATTTCTGCGTTTTTAAAATACATCAATTACCTACGGGATATGGCAACATTATTGCTGATATTCGAACTGCGGACCGGGAAAATGTCTCAACTCAGTTGCACATTCACACAATTTTTCAATGCATTCAAAGTCATCGTAGCTTAATCATACCAATTACTTTGGCTTACCAATACAACCAGGAAGTGTCAAATATATGAGTTAAATTCATCAGTTGATAGGAATTCAGGTAGCTTAACTAATATTTTGTACTTAGTACCTATCGATTTGAAGAAAAGCAGGTACATTTTCCAGCAAATCCCTGGAAAATGTATCTACTTTTCCGAATTGTATTTTTTCCTTATAAGTGACTACCTCATGCAAAAATGCCTATTCTCATATTCTTCAAATAAGGTCCAACGGGTTTCAATTCCCTGATTTTCTTTACCTCCCAGATCATGCAAACAAACAAATTACGGCCATCAGCCGTAGTCTATAGCCGTTTCCTATGCGTGTGCCGTGAATGCTGTGGGCTATCACGAGTGGACCGATGTAACTGTGCCCAGTAGGTACTGCTCAGGCAATGTGCCTCCGCTAACGTGATGCACACATTGTTCGCCATTTTGTACTGCTATAATAATAGTCCTGCATTTTACGTCGGGTTTTGTATGGAAGATGTATTAAACTTTTAATCCAAGAAGATGAAGACTTTTCTTCAGAGACAACTTTTTTTTATAAAATATTAAGTTGTACCTATCCAATGTTTTTAACTATCACAGATATTAGGTCCTATCGTGTTATCCCTAGAAACTGAGTTGTGTAGGTCAGATAGGCAGTCGCTATTCAGCGACGTTCGGTTAGACTGGAAGCCGACCCACAATAGGAAAAAGCCTAGACAGATGTGATGGTTATTGAAATTCTGGCCTGAAAATGTTTAAGTTGTTCTCAAATGTTGTGGAAGCTTTAGTACAGGCTTAGAATTCATGACTTTACAGTCAGTTCATAAAAATAAAATAATTTTATTAAAAAAATATATATATACTTTTTGTGGAAGTTTTTTCAAGATGGTAGGACCATAGATGAAAACTAGAAATATCGAACTATCTACTTGTGTATTTGAATATTATTTAGCCGTTCATGCAAACTGATTTAATGCAGGTTTTAACTGTCACAAATCGATTGAGCTTCACAAAGAAGCTGTAGTGAGCTGGTATGCCTACGTATTACCCACCTATTTGTCAATTATCATGCTGCGTCAGTGTGGACGCAGGAAAAAACGTATTTATTTAAATGATAGAAACCGTTTCAAGCTTTATTTAAACTACAATGTGTTTGCATTTGTTGATTTTTTTCATGTCAATCTGGTTTTATGGGTTAAAAATTAGAACTTTCTATAAACACAAAATTAACAAAGTTAAACTTAGTTCATTTTGTGTTTGGTACAACTCTATCTATGAATCAACAACAAAACAACTATAATTTGCTAACTGAAATTAAAGACAAATCTGTCAATCAAAATTTAAGAATGTTCTATTTGAAGGATCTCTAGTTATAATAATATAAACCGACTGTCGCGTAATACCGGTGAGTGACTCAAGTTACAGGCATTGCGTGCGCGCACACACGATACGGAACCGTCTGATCATCGAATTATTACCGAGTTACCTTATTAAAATAATTTATGGCAATTTACAGTTTGTTATTAAGTCAATGAGGATCGTTCTTGAGACGTGTTTTGATCGCGGCAAATCGCGGCTGGATGACGTGCGAAATGTGAAGCTCGTGTAATTGAGATGGATTTGTCTAGGAACTAGTTTATGGAAACCTGTCAATAATTAGACAGAGCAACCTTCTTGATCACCGTCTATCTATACATGCAGGTTGGCAGGGACACCGACGCACAAACATTGAAAAAAAAAATCTACTGTTCCCTACAAAAGTGTATGCACGGTCAAAGTTTTATGGAACAGCTGATTTTGAAAAAAATAAATCAATGAAAAATTTCGGTATTATGTGTATTCAGTACACCATTCTGAACCTGGGGGGCTTAGAATGGTGTACTGAATACGTGGTAACCGTTTGTGCATCGGTGTCCTTTCCACCCTGTATTGAATACTTACAATACTACCTATTCGTGGTTTCGCTGGATACGACACGCAGAGGACAGGGAGCTCTGGCGCCGATTGTTCGATAGGCTGAGTTGATGAACAATACTCCAATGAACAATACCATACCTCCAAAACTGGCCAACTAAATTGATAATCAGATTTGGTTATTTTGATAGAGTTTGAAACTGTTCAGATACCTATCATCTGTAATGCTCTGTCGAATTTGTGGAGTACTGTTTTTATATTACTAAGCATTCATATTGCTAAACAATCTAAGGTTACAATACATTAAATTGCTAATTTTATTTGATACCTAATGTTAAACGACACCGCCGAAAATATAAGGTCACGTAAGCCACACATTGCGAACCGCTCTGTTTACCCAGAAACCAAACACTTATCTAATTATAGGATTAAAGTATTTGAGTAATGAACTTTAGATGAGTGTCAAACAGTTTCGGCAGGGCAATAGGCAAAGCCATTCAAGTGCAAGCCCGAATATGGTCTGTTAGTTTTGTAAATGGCCGCCGCAGCCGTGGCTGACAGCGGATATAATGTAATTTGAGAACATCTATTGGATTTTGTGTCTATGTGCGAGCAGTATAATGCTTTAGGTATCATTATATTATGTAAATTGTTTTTAAACTAGGTTCGGAGATATAAAAGTTGGCTGTAAAGCTGTAGATATTGGCAAATATGCGCAAGGAATGCTGCATCCTAATCTTAAATGATTGAAGCAAAAGTATTGCATTAAGCATCACTTATTTCTGTCATTAAGAATCGGGTCGTAAGTATTAATTTAATAAATCATTATCTACGGTAACGATCCGAAGATCTAAAATCTAAATAATTCCTATGTTTAGCCGACTAATCTTGAAGTTTAGTATACGTTAACCATAGCATATATTAAATCGAAAATTATGTCAATCTGTTTTCCTTTGATCACGAGATCAAATGAAACAATTTTGACAAAATTTCTACGCAATAAAGAGTAATAAATAAAAATGCCGCGTAGTGCCGCGGGCCCGAAGCCAACTGCACAATAAATGTGTCACTATAGCCGAGGGCTTTGATTATAAAGATGTCGTTGTTACACATATGCAACTATATTTATATATAATGGTATTATATTAAAATAAAAAGCACCAATTTCCGCTGGCAAATGTAACATTTTCACAATTTTAAGTTATTATTCGGTTTCCACTCATTATTTTTTACAGTAAAATTCAAATTATTTTTATAATTTTACCAGCTGATACAGCTTTCAAATAACTGCAGCCTGAGTCTGCCCACAATTTCCCACTTTGTAAGCCAACGTACAAACATAACGATTAGGATAGACATTTACTGAAATGTCTTCTCCTATTATGTTACCACGACACACGAACAAGCGCACACATATCTTAGAGTACGATGGGCGTCTTTAGCTCAGAGGCCAACGAGCCAATTGCGATAATTGCACCAACGACACCTCTCGTGCCCATGCGTGACGTTAAACATCGGCAGCTGATACAAAAGACGGCTTAAACGCCAACAATCCGCTCAATCTATTTGTATCCAACTGCTTAGCAACTTAAAGTTCAAAATCGCTAACCTAATTAAACATCATTAAAGCGTTCGTCGTCAAAGGACGTTCTTCGCCTTGATGTTTTCTCTAGTGCAGTTCAGTTCGGTAGGGTGCGTGCGATCGCACTGGAACTGGTTTTGCTTACAAGACCACTTCTGGTTTACGATATCAGTGGGGACCGGATTAGGAGACGATAACATTCTTGATGGGAAACACTGTGCTAAACTGAGTTGTTAAATTGGTTCGCAGCCATTAAATCCGCAGGGGGCGCAGTAACTTCAGAGCACATGATTGGGTTAACGTCTATATAAAACACGTTTTATTTACATGACTTTATAATACTTGGAAAACATTTCTTGTAGGTCAGGCTAAATAATATTTGTCATGTAAAATTGAACACCACAAAAACCTTTTTCCTGATGTGGAGTCGTTTACGTACAGTAGATAACTCCAATACTTGTGTAGGAAGGGAGTGGGTACAATTTTCTTCAGATAAAGGTCTTACTCTCAACAAGTGAATGAAGTAATATAATTTTGATTATGAATATGTGGACGAGTTCTTATGAACGAGGGGTCGAACAATTGCTCAGCGAACGCTTTTATTTTTCATGTTTTTTTGTTCTTATCTCTGCGGCCGGCTGACATTATCGTCATTTGTTGAAATGTGTTTAAAATAATTGCTCGAGTGCAGTGAGCGCTCATGCCTCCGTTGTATGTGAAAATTGCACGCGATCCCACGTCAGTCGGTTGTTTTGCGTAAATGCTCACATATTTGTCGTAAATGTTGCTGTATTTAAATAAATTCTGCTGTATTTTGACTCAAAAACCGCTAACTTTTGCGATTACAATTTAATACAAATTGAATGGCTTTATTGCATTGGGAATGCTTTGTTCAATTTGTTCGGTCCGGGGTTGTAGTTATGATTGATTCCATTAGATCTGTGGATGGTTTCGGTGTATCAAAGTGTGTTGACCGGTGTGGACCACCTGCTGGCCAGGGAGCCCCGAATAACTATTACTGCTACAGAAGTATTAATCCTTAGAGGCGACCTCGTAACCGGATTTTGTTGTATTTTTTTTGAATTGACAAAAAATTGTTCTTATGTTTGTTGGTTTTTGCAAATTGCCTTAGGTATTTTTACCTATCCCATGAGTAAAACGCAAATAAAAAAACATAATTATTTAATGCCTTCTAACCCAAATGTACTCGTAGGTAGAGTACGCACGGCGCTCACGTAAAACGTAAAAATGTCAATTATTTTTCACGAGGCCTAGCATAATGTTGCTTCTACTTCTGATTTTTCAGCAGTATTTTATTCGAATTCAGTTCGTCCTACTTTTTTTAATCAACAATAAATCTCCGATTTATTCTCTATTATTTTTCAGAGAGCCAAAGTTTCTAATTCTGTGGTTCGGTTAGAAATATGTCTAAGTAATAGAAATTTAATCAAATTATAACAAAATGAGCACGCTCAACAGTCGAGCCTTTTGTCATAAGCGCGTGCCCGAGCAACCGTACCTTTCCACTTGGCTAAATTGATTAAAGTCACATCTGCATTGTCGGCAACTCGGCACGTATCTACACTCAATTTAATTTCTTTAACGATAATATTCACTTCGGAAAATATAATGGTCCGCTGTTGATAACTATCCATCTAAATATTCATCTTATTCAAGATTTTGATTGCAAAAAACCTATCTTTCATATGATATTTATAAAAATATGAATCGTCCCGAACGGTCCAATTTATTTTAACTTAATATTTATACAAACGGTGACTACAAAAGGAATGTGTCAAAAACGCAACCACTCGAGAGCGGTGCGCATCTGAACGTCTGTCGATCGTTTCCCGACGAGCAGTTATTAAAACAGAGCAGCTCATCGAAGCCAGCTAAATTTTAATAAGGTATCCACTACCGTCTTTGTTAGCCGTGACGAGGCAGTTTTGGACAATGGCTTGCGCAACTTATCGACTAAATCGATATCGGTTTACGAGGCGTTACGGGCGGCTTTAGCTACTGACCATATTTTGATTAATTGCATTCTTAGCCCACAAACTGTATGGGTTACGTAGAGGCCCAAATTATTGGCTGGCGCCGATTAATTAGCGAAACGGATGACGAGTAACTTTACGGTTGGGGTGTTAAAACGTTTTGGTAGGCCATAAAAACACTTTTATAATTTATTATTTCTTGTTAATGTTGTTTTATGATTTGTGTTTAGCGATCATATTAAAAATATACATTTCCGATCGCCGTTCTTGTTTGTTTCCAATTTCTCCGAATCATTATGTTACTTTACCACGGTACAAGTTACTATGAGATAGTCGAAACGCTTTTTTGTGAGCCTTTTGACATTTACTAACAAGGTCCCACCTCGTTTGCCGTTATTGTACGGTCGAAATAAATCAAATCGATCTCTACACAGCTTCCAATAAACCGATACATTTATTGATTTGTTACAGCATTAAATTGGTTCCCAGCAGTGCATCACATCAACAGTGTTGCCCGACGTCGGGAGGGTCACGGTCATGATTTCGGATTTCGGTTTTGGAGAACCTTTAATCGTCGCTCGTTGTACATGCGCTACAAAAACATGTTTTGATCAGTTTTTGCTTTGCTATTGTCGTGTTATTGAATTACCTAATGGGCTTTGTGAGTTTTGAAAGCGACGAAAGTTGCACAAGAATGGTATCTGTACATAAATAAATCGTACCGATTATCGTTTATTGTAATGCTATTGGCGGCAATCGAATTGTGAGTTGTCATTTTGCTTTTAATTGTTGCTAGACAGGTTGGTATTCAAATGACATGGGAGCTCGATGTTGCAGGGCGATTATTCATTGCGGGTTGGCACATCTTTTGTGACTTTAGCTATTGAGAGCTAATTGAAACGAGAGGCCGCGTGTGCGTAGGGTAGGCGTTTAGCGCAACGGTTGCGCGAGGCCCCCTGGAGGTACAGACACCTTTTTACTCAGTCGACGCGGCGGGTGCCGCTTGATTGCATCCGATCTCATCGTTTTATGTTCCCCATAAAGCCAACAATAATTCATTTAGACGACGTGACGCCACTCATTCGTTAACTGGTTCTAGACGTTCGATGAGGACGTGATTTTTATTTTGGAGCGACAGCAGTGAAGGAAGCGTCTAATCGTCTTCAAATTAGAATTTGAGCTTTGATGGAAAACTTTTCTACTAAGAAACGGAAAGTTCAAAAGAATCTTATAATTAACTACTTAATAAAACAACACGGGCGCCTAGAAGTCTGATTGGACTTGCAACATATTTTATATAAAGAGCAAGCAATTAACAAGATTTATCATGATTTCTAAGATGATTAAATCACACAAAATTCTCAAAATGTTAATATTGGTAGAATTTGCATGCTGTCTGTGGCAGATTGATCTACAATTTATGATTTTATGTGATAGAAAAATTGAATTCGAACTCAATTTTACTATTTTAATTGCGCGTTAAATAAAGTACTGAGAAGCTACACGGTGGACGTTCCCCATTACATTTATTCACTATGATAGACCAGCTGCGATCATGTGATAGCCCTGATTTCACTTGGGTAAGCTTTAAAGAAGAAAATGCTTCATTCCATTTGATAGATTGTAGAGTAATCTATCTTTGTATGTAGGTATATTATTGTATTTGCTTAATAAAACAACAATTCCTACCACCTATAGCTATAGTACCTACCCTAACCGTCAGATAAACCTTCCGCATGATAACAAAACTCCAAGGTATAAATTGATTATTGAAAGTGTCGCAGATTGAGATAAAACAGTTACCCTATTTAACACAACCACAATGGTTTATCAAAGTCTACTTAAAATTTATTCATCATTCTTGAATAATGTTTATCCGAACAGAGCACTAAATAATATTGGAATTCGTGTCTAATACTACAAGTTACACAAACGATTTCGCCAAATAACCGTCAAGCTAATTAATTAAAGTCGTTTGAAACATTGTCTAAGGCTAATTAGCGTGGTTCGATAGAATCCGACATCCGTCGCGTCACCAGCCGAACGTATCGGAGAACCGGTATAAGTAAAACAAACAAACAAATTCATTCCAAACCATTAGGCACGAGATGCGACTGTTAATGTCTCAATTTAGAAACGGGCGTAAATCTTCAAAGGCGTGACAATTACTGTTACTTCCCGGCATTACAAACAAAAAGGTTTTCCGTCAATTATCGATAAATTAACCCGATTAAACAGTCTATAGCCAGACGGCGCCGGACTGCCTTATCTTTGGACATGCCACGCTTTTAGACAGGTACCAACTAACAACACTCCGACGCAGAAACATTAAGATTTTTTAAACCAATTTGCTTTTTATTAGGATGCCATGGGAAACTTAATGCTTGATATTTAATGTAACACTGCATATTTCAATTTGTACTTTCATTCAAGAAGCACGCAACAATTAAATATTGATAAAATAATTACTGATTCGTATCAACACCTATTATTCTGTACTAATTGCAGTAGGTAGGCAGTAAGTAGTAGTGCAAGCGCTTTCGTAAAGCGCGCACGTATAAATGCTGTTAATTCGATAATTAATCGCTTTCCGCCGTATAATGATAGAACAAGAAAAAACTACATCGCTTTTAATTGTGCCCTCACCGACAGCCCCTGCGTACTGATGTATAAGATGCTCTTTATGTTGTAGACATCTAACCTTTTAATAGAAGCGGACCCTATTGTGACTAATCATGATTAAACGACTTTAGACAAATTGCATGACCGTGACTAAGCATGTAGGATCCGGGCCCGATCCCAAATCATTAAAAGAACAATTATAGATATCGCATTCCCACCTGCAACCTGTTGATGGATAATGATCTGGCTCTAAACAAATAGTAGAACTAAGACCACTGATCGGCGCTCATTGTCAGTGAAGTCTTCAGTAAAAAGGCGATTGATATTCGCAAACTTGTTTCGACTCATTACAATCGATACCTACTCGTTAAATGCAATCAAGTGCTGAAAAGTGAATGATTTCGCACCATGCAGACTGTCGAAATAACATGTTATCAGATCATTGACAGTAACGCGTTTAAAGATACTTTTTTTATAACGAAATTATCGACTTATCCAAATTGAAAACACGCCCGCGTAGAACGTTGTCGATCGAAACTATCGATAGGCTACGTGCTTGTTACTAGACAAAAACCAATTTAACTGTTTTGTTAAAGATCATTGAAGTTTTTTGTCATTTAAAAGAATAGAAAACGAAGTAGATTAAGTAGCGGCGACGCGTCGCTGAGCTCCCACAAAACGTTAGGAGATTTTCAACGGTTTGTTTTATTTCTGAAAAACGGCTGCTCCCATTATAATTAGAGATCTTGACTGGTAAGTGATGACTAGTCACCATTATACTGTTCTCAGCCATATCAAACTTTGACGTCCAGCGGCACAGAAGGCGTTCTATCGAGCCTTCGTCTCAACGCACCGATTACGAGCCAAACAAATTGTGTAGAGGGCACCTTTTTATGCTTTTCGACGTGCTAACAATGAACCAAGCCGCGCAACTGATCATTACCATTATACTATATAAGGCTTTGTGTTTTGAGTAAATTATAACAGATACGTTTTGTGTTTTATTTGATACGTCAAGCGCTGGTTGCGCCGAAGCGCGCCGGACGCCTCACAATAGCGCTTCATTATCAACGGTGACCGCCTTTAAATCCATCTTTATAAATCGCGATAGTTTCAACTCGTTATTATTGTAATTATCATTCATGTCTGTGAGGTCTATCAAATCATTTTCTTATAACAAACAATTGACAGGGTGGCATATTTTCAAACGCTACGGTGCAATTTTGTGTCGAGTCGTGTCTAGAAAATGTCTCTTTATTGGCTCACGTGAACAACAATCATTAAGCAATTAGGTTCAATTATTGTTCCTGGATATAATTATCCTAAGTTAGAAGTAAGTACTTAAATGACAGGCTTGCAATAAATTGATCTATTCTACGTAAATGCAAGAAAATTGGCTTTGAACATTGGTAGTACAATAAAGTGTGAGTAACATTTACATAGACTGAACAAGCAGTCGTTGTTCTCATTAGCTATGAAAATTGTTTGATATTACAGGCGCTATTAGCTCTATTAAGTGGTTATTGTTTATTGCATGATACCTAGGTATAGGTACAATTCTTACCTATCAGTAATCGAGTTCTAGAATAATTATGCGACGAATGTAGGTATATAGGTACAACTGAACGTTTGGTGAAAACCCTTCCGTATTCTTGTCATTATGCCTTGTACTGTTCACAAGTAATCGCTACCTGTAATTTGAAATATTTTGATACGGAATGGTTAAGTTAATTAAAGGTGATGGTAAAAAAAGGTTGATGTTTTACAGGAATACGGAACCCAGCTTTTCTTATTCGACTTCACACACCTGGAAATTGACTGTTTCAGGGATTAGGCGAAGAGAAGTTTTTAGGCGTTTGGCGTTTGTAGATTAGATTACCGCTCTTAGCAATTCGAAGTGGGTGCGTATACTCATATGTTTTAGAAGTGCTAGAGAAAACTTTATGAATGCAGTTGAAAAACGCAAGCATTAGCTATAGGTACCGTCAAAATAAACTCTAATATAAACAGCTACCTACCAGAATATATAAAATAACCGACAAATTGCATGAATAACATAAAAGAGCAATCAAAAGCGAGTTATTTAAAACAGTTGAGTGGCTGCGCTCGGTAGCTCAACAACGAATCCTACGACAATTACACTCGGACAGGCTATGATTAAATTATGGCACTTACTCGGAGTGTTTCCTGAAAATTACATGGGATGGCTCTCCAAGGCTGCACCGGCACGCGATCTCGGCGCACGCAGTTAACTCGCGCACACATTTAGTTTACGTTACGACACGTTCAGGGACGAGGTGGCTTTGTGCCTTAATGACTCTCGTATCGTACCGTGTACCGTGGTGATCTGACGCTCAGTTGAGAATTCTTCTCGAACCTTTACTTGCCTTTCGACCTTCGGGCTTGAGCTGAGCTTTGGGTCTTGGACGACGCTGAAGTATTATGTAGTACAGCTAGACTTATGGCGGTAATTAAATCTTGAATGGGTTTTATTCACATGTAGTTATTATAAACTAAAGTTAGATAAAATTAAGAGACTTTGATTTTGAAAATCCAACAGTAGCTTTCTAAGGATGTTACCAAACCAACCGATCGTCGACCGATGCCACCGATCGATGGTAGAATGGATTAGTCGAAAAAGAGAAACTATCGGTCGACGTCGACTGATCCCTTCTACCATCGATCGACGATCGATCACCCTAAATATTAGGGTGATCGATCGTCGATCGGTGTAATTTTTAGTGACTAACAATTTTCCGCAATATATTGAGAAAACTAATACGATACTAATTTTGTCATGATGTTTTACGCAGGAAAATAGATAAAGCCTGTGTTTTATTGGAAGTACCTATCTAATAGTCACTCGTTAATCAGCAACGTTGTCGTACACACCCCTCAATTGATAAGGCTATACTTATGAATTATAAGACACGATGGGCTGGTACTGTATACCTCGTATGTCAATCCTATTGTGATTATCAACCGTCCGCCTACGAAGCTTATATGCGCGTAACACGTTAAATTGCAGAGGCGGCCATCTTATGTGTAATTTACTAGTTAAACATTGATACCTAAGTCATTATATGTATAGATAATTGCAAGGAAGTAGAAGTGTCGTCATATCATCAAAAGTTGTGATGATTTCTGTGTTTCTAGCTGCGTGACCAGGTTTCATTTCATTCATTTATAGCTCTAACTCGTGCAAAATATGATTTTGTAACATAAGCTGATTGTGCCACTTAATGCTATAAGTGCAGGGCATTTTAAAACGCGACCAATGACGCATCGGTTTTAACGCGACCAGTAATTTTATGCACATTTGTACTGCGCTCTAAGAGACATCGGGTTTCAAAACTGCACACATAATTGCTATATTCGTGCTCAAAGCGAATGTTTCTAGCAAGGTGTATATTAACACTAAATACAGCTCACTGAATATAACCATCGCAGTTACTTGAAAAACAACATTCACTGGCGTGCGTTGTTGTAATTTTAAAATTTTCTTTTCAATCTTTGTGATTTTGACGACGTGCCTTTGTCGGAATGCCAACTACAGAATACCGATAAAGATTCCAAAGGATTGATCCTTATTTTTGCGACCAGAGAATATGCTGAAAAGAGATGCTATAGACTCCTTAACCCAAAACAAACAATTCAATTGGGACAAAATCCAAGAGGTAATTAAACTGCTACGTAGAAGCGTAGCCATAAAGCGTAGCGTCGTAGCAACCAAATGGTCGTCAACCAAACTTTTCTAGCAAAAATATTAATAATCTATACTAATAATGGGTGTAAAAATACCCTTAACGAAGCCGAAAGGTACTTGTTCTCCCCATCTTTGCGATATTTCTTTGTTCTAAACCATACCTGGGAACCTTATAGTTACGGAGATATAAGGGGTTAAGGTTATAACTTTTTCAGAAGTTTTTTTTTTCAAATACAAGTTTTTAGTTTTATAACTTTACTTTAAATACCTCCACGACCCCCGTAGTATTCAATGCATCCATCAGCACACTGTTTTGAGTGCGAAATATTAAGTTCTAGTTTAAAACGTCATTTTTGACCCCAAATAAAAAAGTCGTTTCCCAGCAATAATTTTTGCGTAGAGTTACTTAGTTTTTTGTACAGAATACTTAGTTGCCGGCTTCGTGAAGTGTTTTTTTACACCTTCTATTATAAAGAGGTAAAAAATTTCAAACACTGTTTTAAGCTTTAACTAAACTTATACTGTCACTTACGGGATAAGTATCTTCCGTGATTGTTCATTATTTTGAGCTCTCGCGCTTGCAACAGTGTCGAAATATCGGGAGCTCAAAATAATGAACAATCATGGAAGATATCCCGTAAGTGACAGTATAAGTTGAGGTAAAATTTGTTTGTAAGTTTGTACCCCCTGCGTACAAATAATTTCTTTAACGAATGGTCCAATTCTAAAAATTCTTTCACTGGCAAAAAACTACATTATTCGTGGGTGCTCTAGGCTATACGTAAATTATATCTATATTATGCATATTAGCCGAGTTATCACAATTTTTGCGGATAAAGTCGCAGGCGAAGTGCTAGTATTTCTATAAAAAAACAAAAATAGTTCAATTGCTTATCCTTTGTCTACAGGTGTCTGTACGAATGCGACAGCTCCCAGCGTATCTTCAATCAACAGGATACTTCGGAACAGGGCTGCTGAACGGGCAGCTGCGGAGTTCGCGCGAGCTGCTGGTTACGGCCTGTATGCCGCGCCTCCACCCTATGGTGCCTTCCCGTGGGGCGGCGGCGGCGGAGTCTGGCCGGGATCTATGTCCCTACCCCCTGGAGTACCAGGCCCTCCGTCAGGAGTGCCACACCCTGACGTCAACCAAGGGTTCCTTACCTCTGGACGAGGACTAATCGGTAAGAATCTTTGAGTCCGTTATTAAATTATGAAAGTGTCGGACTCTATAGTACAAAATTATGTCGAATCTTCAAATATATACCGTGACACTTTTTTCTCAAAATTCCTACTCATTCGTGACTCTTTTTACCGAAATAGACGTCGACGGCGATGACTCCGGCTCTCTAGATGGAGAACAACCTAAGTTCAGACGGAACCGCACGACTTTCAGCCAAGATCAGCTCGAAGAACTGGAGAAGGAATTCGAGAAATCCCACTACCCATGCGTCTCCACACGAGAACGACTGGCGTCCAAAACGTCGTTATCAGAAGCACGAGTTCAGGTAACGAACTCTAATTTAATTGACCTCTTGCATAATTACATAAATTCATATCATTCGAGACAACCAAAGATGTCAAATCAGAGTTGCCACTTTTTGTCAATTTGCATTAATTTGAATTTGTTAACACTGTGAAGACAGAATACTAATCATTTTTATTTACCGTTACTGACAGGTTTGGTTTTCCAACAGACGAGCCAAGTGGAGACGCCACCAGCGCATGAACCTCCTGAAGCGCGGTGGCGGCTCGCCCCCGCACCGCCTCCCCCACTCCCCCTCCCGCTCCCGCTCGCGCTCGCGTTCCCTCTCCCCCGCGCGCGTATCCTACCACACCCCGCAGATGGGCGGCGAGAATAGCGCCTTCAAGGCTCTCTCGCACCAGGACACCAACGCCCTGAAGGCCTTCGCGCACCAACAGTTCGACGCCAACGCACTGAAAGCGCTGTCGCAGCAAACCAACTTCGATGGAAGCGCTTTTAAGCCACATCCTGCATTAGACAACAGCGCATTTAAATCGCTTGTACCACATTCAGCGGCTGCAGCACTTCTGGCGGCGCAGTCCATTCAGTTAGCCCGCGGGTACGAATCCCACTCGGATTCGGACGAGGAGATCAACGTGCACGACGAGAGTGACATCGAGGACCGGCGGACGCGGACGTCGCGCTCAGCGTCGCCGTGCCGGCAGCGCACCACGTCCAACGACCTACCACTACAACTAACGAAACACGATCGTTGATAACTTGATACAGTCATTATCATTAATTTATTTACATTTTACCTACATAAAGTATTACAATTATCATTCCTATCGAATGTCCATGTTCCGAATAATTATGTAAATTAAGATTCTAGAGTGCTAATACTCCAGTTAGTTTGTAAATTAATGTAAATACCTATGTAGATATTGGAGCTGTTAATTAGTGTAAAGGCGAGTATGATTAATTTTAATGATGCACAAACTATCCCGTTTAGTAGGTACATAAGAGAATAGTTGGTGATGTTGAATTGTTTTGATCTGGGGTACACATGGCAAGTAATTCACTCGACTTCAATGGATATTGTAATGGTAAAGGTGTATAGCTGTAAATAAAGTTAAATCTTCGCGACTGAAGTTGCTCCGTGGACCCTAGCGCAACACGTACTAGTAATAGACAAGGATACTAACTGGTTTGTATTTACTTGTTGTGATACTTCGACTCGAGGGAGTATACCAAAGTATTATTATCAATGGTAAAAAGTATGGTTTCATTAGAAAAAAGTTCCTAACGCTTTTCATATCTACTGAATACAAAATTTAGACGTATTTACACAAATTTTAGACGATTACAAACATTTGAAAAGTATTTGTTAGACAATGAATTAGGTCACTAAAAGTTTATAATTTCGGCACTATTCGTTAATTCGTTAATTAATATGGGCACTTTGCATTCCAACGATACGCCAAGTTGTCCTTAGGTAGTTATTTTTGTAAATATTGTTACAATCAAGTGTTGTATACTATTTATTGCTTAAAAGAATAATAATTATTGTAAAATATAGGAGACAATTTACATACGTACCTAAATATTACAAAAATACGAAATTAAAATAATTAATTACAATGTTTTGTTTTTTTTTTTATCTCTTAAAACACACTGTGAAAACAATGAATCCCTCAAGCGCTCCGGTCGATGTCATCAATGAAGATAAAAATTAAGCTTTGGAGGAAGATAAATAAATAAATAAATAAATATCCCCTGGACATTTTCACACAGCACCATCTAGTCCCAAGCTAAGCAACTTAATGCTTGTGTTATGGTAGCTAGATGGCTGATAAACTACATATATACATATTTTTTTTTGTAAATACATACATATTATAGATAGAAAAACACCCAGACCCGGAACAACTACTTGTAGGTCATACAAATATTTGTCCCGTACGGGAATCGAACCCGCGACATGCAGCGCAGCAGTCAATCGCTTGACCACTGCGCCAACCGTGTCGTCAACATATATTCGTAAGTATTATGTACCGACTGCTATCTGGTGTGGAGAATTCTACAGGATGTAACATAATACGCGTAATACCTCTTAGAAATAAGTGGAATTTTCATACTAATTACGTCGGCCTATGCGATATTTTGTATGGGAAGTGAAAAACAAATTCTCCCGTTTTCTTAGGGGAAAGTTGTACAGTTTGATAGTCCAAATCACCACTTAAGATGTAGGTACTGCGCTTATTCTGTTACACCCTGTATACCACTGAGATGTAGGCGTATACCTACGTTAGGCAAACAAATAGACTATATTTGAAGGAGGCCCGCGGGTTCGATACCTAAACAGACCAATTTCGATACATTTAGGACCAAGGGACCAAATCTGATCCCAAAATATATACCGGTAACCTAAAAGCTATGATGAAGTTAAAATATAACAAAAAAGATGCTCTGGCTAGATGGACCGACAACCCTAAAAAGGTGCCTGGGACAGATTGGATGCGGAAGCCTAGGATAGAATGTTTTGACGCTGTTTAGGAGAGGCCTAAGACCAGCAGTGACGAAAAAGAGATGCTAGGGTAAACGTAGAATAATATTCTTCCGCTGTGTAAATCTAAAGAAAATGCCTACAATTTTTTTTCAGTGAATGTAAGAGAAGTTTCGTAAAAAGAAGCCTGAATTTTGAATTAAAATAGAACCAAATTATACGACCATTAGGATGACTGAAAAAATGTAAGATTGTATCTGAGACGAAACATGAAAACAGATCTGAAAGTCTGATGAAAGAATGAAATGGTCCGTTGCCAGTAAGCTTTCTTCAGAAAACAATAATGTAGGTACTAGCGAAAGGTAATTTATTAAAAGTAGGGCAAAGATAAACACTCATAATAATATCCTGTCGTATTCTTTACAAAGGGCTCAAAAACACTTAACATTTAACAAAAAACTGATATCAAATCCGGCAATCCGTCGGTGATTAAATCCTCGGACGATAGAGTTGTGATTCTCCGTCCTTTCCTCGTGTTGCAACGACAATTATCCCTTTTTTCCGTATTGTTATTAAACCGATTCACTCCTTCCCGGATATCGACGATCATATCGGTGAAAGCTGATCGGAGACAGCAGAAAAACCTGGTTGGAGTAACAATGGATGTCCGTCATACGGTACTCGTACTACGTTTGTGCATAAGTAGGTACCCACCAGCAATACGTTTTTTACAGTAGGTTAGTAGCCTTTTCAAAATGTTTGTAACAAAATCAACTTTGAGGTTTGCAAAAGTTCATGTTGTCAAGGAACTGAACTGTTTCACAGTTCCCTTAAAACTAGGATAAGGTGCAGTTGATTCGAGCGGACTGCACTCCGGACCCGCCTGCGGACAAAACACTTGGACAGATAATTTACTGAAATCTATCTTAAAATCCGTTGTCCGCAGCCAGTCCGCAGTCCGGTCCGATCGGTTTGCCCGCACTTTTAAAGGAAATTAATTTGTTTGATAAAAGCTCAGACTCCTTCACTAAATATGCGTCACCAGTGGAATGTCTGAAACGAACGGTGTTAGGTATAGAACGGATATTAAGAAGTAAAGTAAGTATAACTTATCTGAAACTTCGGAAAGTGTATGCAGCAAGCACAGCTCCAAATGTTTAGAGACCTGTCGTTAGGAATAAAATGTCAACTTGACCCAATCATAAGCTAGACAGTAGACGCAAATGGAGAAATAATATCTTATATTTATATTGGATACGTAGTTTGCGAGTAAATGTGCATATTATGTAGATGTAGTATCATTAACAAATTGGCGATGGCACAGAAAGTTTATAGTGTAGCGAGAGAACGCAAGCAGCCTTATTCTGGAAGTTTTCTTAGAGTATTAGATGAGTTTATTCGTGATCCAAAGTGACCAACAACCCTCAGGGTTCAGAAATGGGAATAAAAGGAGATTTTATTTTATTTTAATGAAATAATAAATTTGGTATTGAAATTTGAAAGACAAGACTTCGAAAATTTCTATAGTGCTTTTATGTAAACGGAATTCAACTGAAAGTGTTTTACAGGCTTAGCAATTGTAAAGATAGACCAACGTTTGTTTTTTTTTTATGTATATGCAAAAAAAAGTTAAAAACTCCGAAAGACTTAAAAAAATACTTTTTTTAAAATAAATCAATACAACAAATCACCATCAAAGAGTTGTCAAACAAATCAAAATAGCATATTTATGTGAGTCGTAAAAATCACGTGTACACAGAATAAAGTCGTTACGTTTATTCGGAATAGTGAGGTGCTTCGATAAAGTTGTAGCGCGTGATAGCCGCGGAGTGTGGATGCATGTACGCGCGCCGCTCCAATAACAATAAATTTTGTGCGTCGTTTGAAGCGCCGAGCGGACATGGCGCGTCACTACCAACTATGCGCTGAGTTCGGTGATGTTTTTAAGGAAGAATTGTGAGAGATTTTATGAAGAAGAAGAAGAATACAAGAAAAAGTATTTATTTGCACAGGAAAACACAAAATGATTAAATTTAACAATAAAACAAAAAATATATTAAAAGTAGAAATATGAAAAAATTAATAATAAGACAGATTACATTGAACTATGCTAGTTGAGACGACATAAATTAATAAGTTTGGTTCCACTGCAACGAGATTAAATCACAATATGAGATAAATTTCAGGTAGGCTCTCATTTAATGTACGCGTCGTAGCAACTGAAATGATTTAGTGTATGTATTATAATATCATCTGAATTCTGTTACCACCACGATATTTTTATGCGAGCAGGGTCAAATACGAATCGCTTTCTACTTCGAGATGTTGTCTATCAGCTTGTAAAGCTAGAGATGACAATGTGAAATATTATCTTTTTTTAATCAACAAGTTTTCATGCAAATGTTACGAATGCTTAGACTCAATAAACAATTAATGTTTTGGTTGTTAGAGCATGCCTTGTGACTATGTACCGCTACTGTACATGATGTTAAATAAATAAAAACTAAGACCAAGAAAAAAAAATACCTGGTCAAATAATACTCCACCCCAGTGCACACTGCACTTCATAAATACGCGTCCCGTGTGCCTTGCGCTGTCACACGGGGCACAGATTAAGAGCTCGGTGTGAACCGCCCCACTATCTCCACAATACTTTAACACGTAAAAAGTGCTAATACTGCGATATGAGCCGGATTATTACAACGCATATTTATTGTATTTTATTCTGTTTCATTATTCTATGTTATGTTTGTTGGGCTGTTTTAATACTGGGAGCTGGATTATGATCGCGATACAGTACTTTAAATTTTTACCGAAACAGACAATGAGACAATTGTCGAAGCTATTATCTAAACTACATTTGCGTTTATTTGATTAAAATTGGTTGATATTTAATTTTTCCTATAATTGCCTGTTAAACTGTAAAAACCTACGTACTCTGAAAAACTATGAAAAATGTCTTTTTTTTATTTTTAACCTACTACGCTACAGCAAAGAGAGTGTTATGTTTTTATATATTCTATAAATCTTTTTTTTGTGAAGTTATTCCTACTTCTTTTTTTTTGTAACATTAACCCCGAGTAAAAATTGTTGAGATTCTACAAAAGCTAAACTTCAAAACTCTCTCAAAAGGTGCGGGATCAGTAAGAAATTACAAAATTTTATGATGGACTCCAGCAAGACGTCATACAAAATACGTTATCGTTACACGTATTACGGTCTGATACACCACTATCATCATTATCTCCTTATTAGAGTTATAATACCTAATTAATTTGTAGTGATTTGTATGTATCTGTTTGTAAGTGATGGATTTGAATAAATTAATAACATTATTTTAATCATAAATTATCAAAATAATTTGATAGCTTTACGATGATAAGCAGTTATTTATTTTACAACCATTAGCCTATGCTTTAAGGTTACTGACACGTTTTATCTATATGGTAAAAATGAGATTGGTTTTATCCCATAAAGAAAGTGTTAATCCGGTATATTTTAACGGATTGCATTATCATTATTTTTTTATCGCAAGCAATCAAACTTTTCCGAAAAAATAAACTCATTCAATGTAATCTCGTTAAGTTACAAAAACAACGTTTATTCATGTAATTTTTTTTTCACACATTTCTTAACAAAACACCGGAGGATATGACATCATTCGCACATAAAGTTCCCATATTATTTTTATGCAAATTGACTGAGCAATCATAACATAAATTCTTTAATATACCCACTCGGGACGGAGGTACCTTGGAGGCAATAATGTCCTCCCATAAGGAGCGTCGAGGATTTTGGGTTGACATACAAAATTAGCTTTGCACTCAACTGCAGAAGCATATCGGTGCATCTCGCAGAGTAAAATCTTTTAAGGAATTTTATCGTAAAATCAGTACTGAATGAAGGCCGATTAATTTAACAAAGAAAATTAAAAATCCTATTGATGAAGTGACAAAATGAAGCTTTTCCACAATTAAAGAGTTAACTATGTATATTTCGCTCGATTGTATTTATTATGAATGGTTCCCTTTTGATAGAGAATATTACCACCATGATTCTAACCGGTTTTGTAGTTAAACCAATAAAAATAACTTAAATTGAAACTAATCGAAATATCAAATTGAAAGCAAACAAAACGGCGGACACATAAAATTTAGGCAATTCAAATTAAAAGATTAAAGGGAAATAGATATAAATTGCCGAGCGACAAGCCACTCATTCCGGGCACAACATAAATTCATTTTAATTAGTCATACAAAATCTCGATGATCGATACAGTAAAAATATAATGATCATCGATTTAAAATGAGATTAACATACAAACGAGTGTTACTAACGATTATGTTTATCGATTCGCGTAGGACGATCGGTATGTACTATTTACTTGTTCACACGTGTTATGACTAAAAACACGATATTATAAATAAAAAACCGGCACCAAATCATCAATTTCACAACATGAATATTGAATGAAAAAATATACGGCGTGATAGTTTCCCATAAAATCATGAGCAGATCCGAAATGTAAGCACATTAAGTTATCGGGCAAATTATCTCGTAGTGTGCTACAATATTTATTTGTTTCTCACTAAGGACGGCCCGGCTGCCCGGCTGCCAGAGTGTTCTCTCCCAATTAGGTGGTTATTGACGTTTTACTGTTATCAGGTTAATCTTGAAGTGAGAAGCCGTATTTATAGTGCTATTGGATTTTGTGCAAACGAAATACTTTCACTGTTTACGGATTTTTTTTATGCAGTTACAGATCTTTAAATCTTAGTCTATAAATGTTTCAGCAGTGTTTATAGATGAACCTGCTGCAACAACTATTTTAAAGGCTAAAAATGTAGTTTGTAACTGAATCATTTAAATAAATTACATACATTCTAAAACGTCATGGTTCAGTTTTATTATTAATTACATTGATTTATTGGATATAATACGAGTGAAGCAATAAACTTGTAAGTTTAGAACAACACTGGTCATCCCACACTATAGATAAGGCTGCACTACGACATATCCCAAAGTCGACATTTATCCCAAAAAGGGAAGCTGTTAATAGAGTCATTCAACGTTACCGGCCGAATTATCTACAAAGAGAGGAGTCAGGCCGGTGTCGGTCGGAAATATAAATTTATTTGGTGGTTGTCGCTGCGACACGGGCGCCCGCACCTCTATCTCGCCGCGTAATCTTGAACATTGGCGTTAAAGAATTTAAATTATACGCTGATACAAATGAACGGGCGAACCCGCCTTATTTATTGCCTTAATCCAAATTATATTGACTAGGTTTCTTCGATTCGAATACGTCGTCACGTGATCCACTTTATGTATAAAACGTCGAGTTATTGGATTATTATAAGCTTGGATTATCACCTGTGTACGTTTGGGAATTTTACATCTATTATCATTAGTGTCAATATTACAAGTGTTATGATGTTTATGAATTATATTATATTGGAAGTCGTTGCTCTGTCGTTTATCAAGAGAGGCGTCATATCTGCCTATAAATTCCAATTACTAATATTTCTGCTCGGGCGCACTAATTAAGTGCAGCAAGCAATTCGCGCGTGCGCATCGATCGAGCCCCGCCTGGAGACACCATTAGTCTTGCTACTATACTTCTTCATTGCCGCAGACATGAACATGTGTAAGATATGAATAATATTAGGAATTAAATAAATTGTTTTGACAATTTTTATATTTTACTTATTTTTCATAGGCGCCTAAAAGTTAAAGCGTTAAAAAATAGCGTTAAAGGTTAACCGCAGCTACAGTAAATTACATATTTAAGTAAATGTCTTTAACAAGCAAGTGAAATTAACATTTTTAAAAATCAACGTGTGATGTATTAGAAAAATTTAAAGACAAAAAAGGACAAAATGATATTCAAGTGTGCACACCAAACAATAACAGAACAAAACAAAAATTATTAATTTATCATAATGCTTATCTAAATGTTCGTAGGTCTGTGATTTTGCGTAAATTTATAACATGACAACTTCATCCCGAGCTTAAATGCTAATATGAACGGTGCGATCAACTAATTTAGACTATACATCTTTATTTAGCCCTTACAAATGTTCTACTTCTTCCTTATATAGATTATGGATTTTACGTTGAATAGCTTATGCTCGCGGCTTCGCCCGTGTGAAGGTCGGTAACTGTCCCACGGGATCATACTACCGGGATAAAAAGTATATTTTATATTAATCCAGGTTATAAACCATCTATGTGCCAAATTTCATCCAAATCCGTTCAGCAGTTTTCGCGTAAAGAGTAACAAACATCCATCCATCGTCACACACTTTCGCATTTATAATATTATTATTAAGTAACACAGAGAAGAAGTTCTTTTTAAGCCTTGCATCAAACGTGTTGTCATTATCATCTGCTTAGCCTTTGACTTCCAGGCTAACCGGCTACAGCCACAACCCCGTTACTGGGTAATACGAAAACTTTATAAACCTAAATTATATTAAACAATGGTTGGTGGAACGACAAAACTTATAAAACGATAACGATGTGTTAATTACTATTGGACAGTTACAGTATGATTTAAAGTAAATTAGGAAACGTGTCAAAAGTGGTAAGGTAAGTCAAAACGTAAAGTGAAACATTTCAGTTTTAAAAATGTTTTATCGTGCAACCTAATTTTGTATTTAATACTAGTCATCAAAATACTAAATTAATTTTCAATAATTTGATTTAAACAAGACTTAATTGGCTCTATCATAAGACTTTTCTGATACTGTGGACTGTACCTTAGATATAACTTTTATATAAGAGGAATTCGCAAGTGCGACTTCTGGATTTTGTTTGCACCGAGAATCAGTAAGTACATCTGGGCTGGCTGCTTCGTTTTCGGATATATGATTGTAAATGCCCGGGTTCATCAGATTATAGTATGTCTTATCATGTATAAGATACGAAAATGGTATGATATTTAAAAGTCCAAGTATTGTTAATAGACCTTTTTATTATAATAACGTCACATAAAAAGAAGAAATAATAAAGATAAATAAGCATTTATGTATCTAATAATAAAAAATATGCTGCAATCAGGAACTCAGTTTGATTCGCAGCTTACGTTTCTCTTCTAAGATCTTTTTCAAATCATTTATTTCTTTTGAGGAAGAACTGTCCAATGTAATGTTGGGCTTATTGCTGTGTTTTCGTGTCACTGTCTTCTCGCTCATGTAATTCTTGATAGACACTTTTGTCTCCTCCAGGTCTTCTCTAGCGGCTCTATTTTCATCTCTGATCTTTTGCTTTTTTGCTTCCAGTTCTTCTTTTAAACCCATTTTCATGGCCTGTATTCTTTCTTGTAACTCAGCCAGAGACATTTCACTAAGCAATCCCAATCCAGCTGTTTCTGTCAGATCTACTATTTTAGGAACTTTGGCTTTCTTAGCAATCATTGCTAATATTTTTATTTCTTTGATCATATTGACCCTGCGTTCCAGTTCCTCATGTTTCGTTCGAAGGGCTTCTACTAACATCATTTCAGATTCTTTCTTTAATTCCTCTGCTGTTTGTTTTTTCTTCGACACCATATCGCTTCTAACTTGAAGTAGGTTTAATTCCGACATGCAGAGTTTTTCAATTTGCTTCCGATTTTTTTCCGATTCAAGCTTTCTCCATCTTTCTATTTCCGCATTCCAGGATTCTTTTTCTTTTAAAAATTCTTCGTATTTCTTTTTATTCTCGTCTATAAAATTCTTTTTCGCAAGTAATGCTTCTTCATGGGATATTTGACCCAACAAGTGTTTTTTTTCTATATCCATTAGCCTTTCTCTTTCATTTTCTTGTCTTACATATTGGTTTAGTTCATCAACTTTGTATGTGTTTTTACAAAACATCAGTGCGTTTTTAAACCATAGAACCTCTTCTTCTTCCTCTAATTGTATTCTCTTATTAATTCTTTTTACAGTTGCAACATTTTCTTTAACTGGTGTCGGATTTGGTTTCATTGTTAATTTTGGTTTTGGCTTGGTCTTCCAAAATTCGGTTTCGATTTCTTCTCTAATACTAGAGATTCTTTTGAAATATTTTTCAGATTTTGTTTGAGCATAGTGAAAATCTTTACTTTTGACGTCGTTCAATAGATTTTCTGATTTTTGTTTATTTTTGTCACTAATTAGTTTCAATTTTTTATCAATTGCCGTTTTTGTTAGCATTCTTGTCTTTCGACGCATAGAATTTGCAGGAGTTGCGGGAAAAATAGCTGACGGCTTGTTGAGCGTAGATTCTTTACCTTTTCGGTTTAATACATTCGGTTGCACCGGAACAGTTGGTGGTTTAAACTTTCTGCTCTCCAGCTTATTCACGTGTTCAGCATAGCTATGTGCCATGTCGCTAATGTAGGGCTGCCATTCGAAAAGTGGCTTAATAATTTTTTCGGTGATAAAATTGGTGTCGTAGCTAGCTTGCGCTATTTGTGAAATGAATGGCAGTATTTCATTGTTACTCAAAAACTTTGTGAATGTGTCAAGCAGAGGTTTACTTAAATTGAAGAGACATTTATAGAGATTCGGCATATCCTTTGGTTCACACTGGAAAGTGACAGCGTGTAAGGCGATCATGAAATAATCTTGGTCGTCAACTGTGATTTCTTCAGATAAATGGGATGCTACTTCCTTCAAAAACTGTTTATGTCTATGAAATCCCAGAAAAGATTCTGCAATCCATGAAAGTTTCGTGTCATCGATAGTTTCTGGACACTTTTCTATGTACGTTTTCATGTACTCGTAGGGTGACATCTCACTGGCACTCCCATAATCAATGAGAATCATCCTTAGCATTTTTACGTTCGCAGATGTGTGGTAGAAAACCATTTTTCAATGGTTTCTTTTTTCTCAGAATTTCAGAAACATGTCACAAAATACAAGACGACAAATAATTTAGATGACAGATATTAAAGTTGAGATTATTGTAACGTCAAATAATTACGGCCAGTTATGATAGTTATTGTACCTATTTTTGTGTAAAACTCATTGATTCTAAACTACTTATAAAGTTTCGTTTTTATAATTTACTAGCTTTTGCCCGCGGCTTCGCTCGCGTTAATTTAGAGTTTGACAATCAATTCGGGTTGTACTCTGCTTGTAATAATATAATTCAATCATAATTCGAAAGTCGCGTGGCGCTATCAATTATCTTAAGAACGTTATTGTTGTTTTCCTCGGGAACAGTACTTTTTTTCGGGATGTAAATGCAAAAAGAAACGTATATGCAAAATTTCAGGATGATCGGTTCAGTGTTTTAGTCGTGAAAAGGTAACAAACTAACAAACTTACTTTCGCATTTATTGTATTAGTAAGGATTTAAGCTCTTCTACTTTATATGAGAGCCTAGTACCTAGAGAGCAGAGGTCGGGTGAAAATGTTATTCAGATTGTTGATACTGAGGTCTCTTACATCTATGACATCCTGGTGCCTTGAGGTGGAAGCGCTAGGCTAGCCCGGTATTAGTAAGGATTTAAGATCTTCTTCTACTTTGATATGGGAGCCTAGTACCTTGAGAGCAGAGGTCGGGTGAAAAAAAACTGAAGGACTTTCATATAAACCTTGCATCCCCTATTTTACCCCTTTAGGGGTGGAATTCCCAAAAATCCTTTCTTAGTGGATACTTACTCTTCACAAAGAACACACCCTCCAAGTTTCATGTCTCTAGGACCAGCGGTTTGGGCTGTGCGTTGATCTATCAACAATCAGTCAGTTTATCATTTTATACATATAGATTTTCTAACAATTGGATCACGTTTGTATACTTATAGTTTTACCTAAGGATAATTAGGATGAAAATAAAAAAACCTTTGCTTACATTCAAATATAGTGCTGCTTGGATCTTTTGGCACTTGAATGACGTTGTAAGGAGGGCGTTGTGGGTAAACATTTGTGAAATTGTGGAAATTGTATTTAAAAACCAATATGGCGGCGATAGTTCCGACTAATACAGTGGCGTAGCAGCGTCAGCATGGTGATAGTCCACATTTTGTGAAAAACATCGATTTATTGCGTTAGACTATGGAGTTACTTTATTTCTGCTGACTATATAATATAGGCGTAAATAAATCTAGTGGCTGGATGGTTTAAATTGATGCAAAGTTTAAATCTTAGACGATGCAGCTCCTAAAAAGCAGTGGAAGAAAAATAACGAACGACGACAAACATCGAACTCAACCTCACACAAAAAAGGCAAGTAGGTAAATCAATCGTCAGTCAAACGTTCAGTTCATCATACATTCCTGTCATCCATCCTTGCCGACGGGAGTATTTAATTAGGTAGCCGGTCTGTTTTCGCCGGGTGCGTCATTAATCAGTCAGTTTGGACGCAAAGCTATTATTCGACAGCTCGACACCTTAGGCCGCTCGGATACGCGCGAAGTGCAAGTCATATACTCCCTCTTAAAATATAATAATCGTGTTAAACACGACCATAAAAGCCATATTCGATTAGAGGTATTTTAAATAGGTTCCTGTCTTGTTATCTCGGACCATTGTCGGAGTAACGACGTATCGGTTTTTGTTCTCTCTCTGTATAATTACTCTCGCCTCATAATGCGGTGAGTAGAAGTTAGTATGTTAATAGAGTTTTGGGATTTCTTGTGTAGGTTCTGTTAAGTAGTTATTATAATAAATGCGTGTAAAAGAACTTTTATGCGTAATAATATATTGTTATTTCTTTCATGTGTGTGAATGCGATGATTGATAGACGAGAACGAAAGAAAAAAATCGATTGGCTAATTAAATAATTACATTTGAATGCGTTCAATGACTTAAAAAATACTGAAATAACCTATCTGCAGCTTACCCAGTGCGCGCTGATCTGAAACGTCTGCCCTTCAAATCTTCCTGCCCTTGTCCTACCTATGTTACTTGGGGTCAGCGCAACATGATTTTTTCTTCAATTCTCACCTGCGTGATTTGACTAAATCGCAGAAATGTTCATACTTAGTTAATATTTTATAATTGAGCAATTCTTAAGTTGTGGTTTACTTTTCCGTGGTAGACAGCTCATTACAATACTCATAAGCATTCAGTTTTTTACATCAACTCCACAACGATGCCACTACACTAGGTTCAACTAACTCCGATCATAAGAAAGCGGTGGCTTATTGACTCTGTCAAAATTAATTCAACTTTGAACACAAATCAATTTCAACATAATATTAGCTGTCAAGGCATGTCAAATTACTACCTTTAATTAACGATACGGCTCGCCTTTCTCACGTCATATAAATGTCTAATGATTCTCGATCGTACGTACTCTGTATTCTTATTTTTGAGCCTTTGTGCTTTATTTCACTTTAAGTACGCTTAGAATTGGAGTGGTGAAGTGATATTGAAAGGTCTTTTGAGGCCGTAACTTAATTAATTAATTGATGAGTTTTTTGTGGTTTTGTTGTCTGTGATTATTGATTAGGAAGGTATATTTGAATGCGAACAAATATTATTATCTGGAACCAGGCGAGATTAAGTTCGATTGATAAGTAAGTATGCACTACAGCACACTTACTCGTACAGACACCAAAACACTGAACTGATGCTGCTGAAAAACAGTTTTCGAAATAGGCACTTTACCTTCAACTGAAAAATAATAATGATACCAGCCTATTACTTTCCCACGGGGCAACGCCTTTACTCAACAGGGAACGAGTAGGTACTGCTCACCACGCTTGCTCAGCAAGCTTCGTCTTATATAGTGTTATTATTTAGTATAAAGGTACTTACTAATGCCTAGGACTTTGATTGAGCAATCGACAGAACATCACAATTTAATAAAAATATGGATTCAGAAGTTTCATAACAACATCGATCAACACATAACAAAGTGAAACTTTGCTTTCACAATTATTATTATGATTCGTAAAGGAAGTACGTAATAGGTCCAATATATTAAAATCCATAACTACTGCAGTTATAAGGAAAGGAAACAATTAGCAAGGTGAGATGGAAGGCGTAATGGCCGCGATTTTTCCTCCCGTTTTGTGAAGACACCTTGTTTTCGCAGGTGTCGGAGGACAATACCTACGGCCTAGCTTGTCAGTCACACTTATAACTTATGACCGTCATTACTATATTATGGAGTATCTAATAAGTACGTAGTTGGTGCCGTTGATGGTATAGAAAGATGAAGCGTCACTAAGTAAAAATGATTTTACTATAAATAAGAAATAGCATGTTTATGTAAATACTCAAACTTAATAAAGCAGTCAGGTGCTGAAATCCTCACTAAGCCAGTGATTCCGATAGAATTATTAAAACATGTGTAGGTATTTTTATACGAGATAAGAAGACAAATATACTGTATGTAGATACTGGAAATAACTCACCGTTACTGTAATATGTCATAAGATTTTTTTATATCAATCACTTAATTTATAAGGCAACAATTCGGGGCTTTAATAATTCGTTTTCCATCAATTTTGATTTAACCCTAAAAAAAAACTTCACAACAAGTAAAATTTATTTAAACCTATCAAAAACCCGACTAAAATTGAATTTTGTTTTTTGTATATATTTGTTAACTCCTTTTAATTTCTTTGATTGTGATACCCTACTCGACAGTTTTGGTTGAAAAAAAAAATTATTAACGACTTACAATTTAGTGCCCAAATTCCGCCATTTTGTTAAAAAAAATCCTTTCTAAGGACACTTGGGTTTTTAAGACAAATATAAGTATACCTTAATTGTCGAAAACCATCCAGCCGTTTGGAAGATAGAGATGTTTAGGTGATGGATATAAAGAAACTTACAAACATACAATATACGCGCGAAAAACATAACCCTTCCTTGGCAGTCGGGTAAAAAAGTGTGGTAGGCAAAAATAGTGTTTAAATCAAAACTAAGATAAACGTTAAGTGGGCAGGGCGCTCGGTCGCCGGTCGTCACGAAAGGTCACGGATCAGTGAAGTTATTTATCGACGGCTGCGTCACGACGACTCGTGAACACAGTCGAAAATCAACGTAGGTATTATGTGCATTATCCTTGATAATAACCGCTTACAAATCACCATTGACTGTCAAATATTTAATGACACATCTAGTAGAGTCATGGTTATTTTGATGAAGTGGCCATAGTTCGAATTACAGTCGCGACAATTTCATAATATTTACCAGCAGTGAACTTGCTAACAATAGAACTCAAGGACCATACCTCGCTTGATGTGATACCAGTTCCAAATGTGGTGACAAATCTATAAGTTCTAACATGGATTGTGTAGCGGGTTTCGTGGACAGGAACCTTAAATTTTTCATTATCTATTGAGTTAAGTAAGACACGGTTCAATTTAGGTATTGATGTGTCATGAAATTGTGTTAATGCAATGCTGTTGTTTACGATTTTAACCCAATATGAAAATTACTACAAAGCGCGCTTAAAGTATTACAGATATCAAGATTTAGAGTATTTCTATGCCAATGCATGGTATATTCTGATGACATCATGCATGATCGCTTCTATGCCATTTTTCAGGACCACTCATTCTTCAATGCCCGGCAAAAGGACACACATGAGTCTCTTAAATGTCAATTTATATCAGTCAGTTAGGTTCAGTCATGGTTATAACATGTTTGATGCTAATATCATTTTTCATGATACGATGGTGGTGCATTTTGAATACGGGTATCTTATCTTACTGGAAAAACAATTCTAAGTATAATATAAATACATTATATTACGTCGTACCTACATACGTAGTTTCCGTCTGTGTTATATCACAACTAGCTTGGGCTTTTTATAGGCGATTTATTAGGTAAATACTAATCGAACGTGAAAAAACTAACACTAATCAAATTGCAATCAATGCTATTCTTGCACATAATTCACATACATGTACTCACCAACACCTTTATAATATCTAGAAGCACTTCACCATCAATAACAATACCATAAACATAATAGCCAATAATTGAAACGAACAGAAGTTATCGATTACTATATTCGAGTCGAAACAAAATGATTGGAAGCTTATTACGGAGGGCCACCTAAGGAGAAGCACCATCAATCTCCTTTGCCAGTTACAAAGGAACTTAACAAAGAATTATAGCTCTTTATGTATGGTCGCTACTATGTAGGAGGATTATTACTTCAATTTAATGACCCTGTCCCGTGATTAGACATCGCCTATAGGTACTTACTCTCCGTAAGTTTATTACATAAATCTTGATGCGGGTAATAAGGTGAATGTCTTAAGCTCTAATGCCGGTAACGTTCATTAAAAGGGCAGTTAAAATGTTAACTAACCGTCGTCAGTGTTGCCAGCTTGATGTTTAAGATAAAGTAATGAATTTCTTCTTGGTGCTCATTAGAAGTTTGAACGCGTAGGAAATGATTTTTACCTTCGCCGGTAGAAATTATCCTCATAGTTTTTCATGAAATCAAATAATTAAGATAAATTATCTTTTAATTTCTAAATTCGATTGACGTCGATGTTTAATTTCAAATGATCAGTGAAAATTAGTATGTAACAGACCCCTCAAGGTCTGTTATCTAATTAAGTTTTGGGTCATCATTTTCACCGACGAATTGGAAAATGATAGTGTTGGTAAGGTTGGGTTCTGTAGGTACTTTAATTACTCTTTAATCAACACGTAATTAATGATAACTAGATTTACCTTGACGATAAATCGAAGTTCATTCACGACTTGTGAGTGTCTGACTGTCAGTCCCTTGTTTATGTCAAGTGCGTACGTAGGTACTACCGAGCTCACTGAGGGTCTGCCACTTTTCACCCTTATGCCCTAAGTAATAAGATTGAAAAGTGGTTGACCCTCAGTGAACTCGGTAGTACATGTGCTTGGTAAATTATTTTATTTTAACGAACAAATAATAAAAAGTCAAATTATTTAAGTCCTTTATGAAAGTTTTTTTTAATGCTGAAAGTTTAAAGTTGTTTCTAATAATTTTACCAAATTAGTATGACATTTAATCTTCTAATCGATGCCACTCATAATTCAGTTGAGTTTTTTTTCGAAAGTTAATAAATCAAACAACATCTTAATTAGCCCGAAAGGAAACGTCAAAATAAAATATCAACAAAAAAAACCAACAAGGAAAACTTAATTAAATTATAAACCAAATCGAATCCAGAATTGTTATAACACAAACAATGTTAAAAATCTTGATGCAATCACCGTCAGAGATAAACTTTGATGACCAACGATGTTATTTATTTGTTTAGTAATTTATATGAGGTTAGTTACTGTTTTATTGGGAGTATTAAATCAAGCCCCAATAAGGCAGCCATTCATGTTTATTTTTACGAAGTTTCTGCTCGGTATGCCCAATAAATTATTGGCTTGGTCACTTTTATCACGGGCCCATGGTAACGTTTATCGGACGTTAATAGTGTGTGGATAGACCCGTTCGTATTATTACGTTTTTTTACACGGCAAGTTCGAGCAGCGATATGGTAGGTGTTAAATTCTCGTTGATTACGTTGTCTCTTTTAAATGCTTTTAGTGGTAGCTTTAACAATTTAAATTGGTTCTAATATCACGATTGAGTTAACGTAGAACTTTTACAGGGACACTTAAAACTACTCTGAACATAATACCTAACTATAGAGACAAATGCATTTTTTAATCTAAAGCGCCTGGTGATAAGCTTGGCTAATGCTGTACCTACACTACTTTGCCAAATCTAAGGCATAATTGATGCAATAATGTAAACAACTCACGTTTACAAAATCAGTGGAAAACAATCCGTTAAATTATGGACCATAACTTTCCATGAAAATTAGAACGTCATCTCAAAACCTGACTACTGATTGTACTGACGCCAGCACATCAACCTACCCCAAACTGTCAAACTTTCCCAATGAACTTGAACCTTTAATGCTTTAGCGATAAAATTAAAAATCTATTAAAGAAATTTGACAGATTGTAGTGGCATGATGTGTGTGTCTGTACAATCGGAACGGTACCGATAACATCCACACTAATCTCACGTGTACCGCAAAGTGGCCCAACTCGTTCGACTTTATTGATTGACAAGCGCACAGTTGGATTAAATTCTCGCAACACTACACACACATTAGCTTTACACCGGCCCTTCAGATATATCTGCATCAAATTATTCTTCTCGCGATTACCAATCGGAACGCGCAAATAAATGCGTCAACGTCATTTGGAAAATTGGCGTTAATGATTCCGCTAGTCGTGTTACTTGTAGCGTTAATGTCAGCGCGACATTTTGTTCAACAAACTTGTAGTGGGTAAATTTTCTTGATGTTGTCTAGTTGTTGGGACGATATGTCATTAGGTAAACTGGATAATTCACAGAAGAAATCCCTAATTAACTAGTGGCAAGACTAATAAGATGAATTTGAATGAGAATGTTCACTTCCTAGTGGGGGCATAAATCACAGAGTAAGTTTTTATTGAACCCCAAAAATGTCTGATCATGACGAACCATTTATGTGTAATTGGGATCAGCGGCTTCACATAAAATATGAGATGCTGGCTTCAGAGGGTTTTATAGAGAACATAAACACTTTATTGTGTTTTATCCACGTTGGTTCAAACTTACACTGTTCACCTCTTCGCTACTCACGACAACGCATTGGATGTTATTAGTGTGTATTTTGTTCTTCTTTGATCAAGCATTCTTATGATATTTATTACAAAGATGAAAGTTTTTGGGATACTTGAGATAAATTAAAAATACCAAGATATTCACTCTAACTTATGTGCCTGTCAAACAACGTATTTTCACAAAATAATAGTAGTAACTACAAATATTTACACAGGAAGTCATTGCCATTTGAAAGGACACATATTTACATCATACAGACTCATAAAATGCGCCATTATATAAAAATATACCGAGACAGTTTCAAGTTTACGGAAATTAAATTTCACATGAGCGAAGTTGTAAGCCAAGCGGTCGAAATGTCAGTCATTAAATAAAAGTAGAGCAATTCATATTAACGCAATATTCCTTTGAAGTATACGGTTGATAAATTAAGTGAACGACATAGGTATGTCATGAAAATAGGTAGTAAAAACAATCTGAATGCTAGACTAGACGCGAAAGAAAAATAGCTTTAGAAATAGTTAGACGCCGGATAATTTACTACACATAAATTCAACATTAGAATTCGTCGCATTAAGGCAACAAAAATAAGCACAACAGTTATTATAAGAAAGAAAGTTCAGGATTTGCAAGTTTTTACAAAACGGTTAAAATACAGTATTTTCATTCAAATGAGGAGACGACACTGGAAAGCTGTCACGCCCCTGTTGTTATATAAAGCATAACTGCAATTCAACTCCAAGACAACGGTGTGCGACACAGAGGCACACCAAAATTGCCATTCAAAATTTTCCGAGCGAGTTCCACTTCAGGTGAAGTTCATTTAAGCATAAAATTACATTGTCTCTTAGACATTGTTGGGTGGCAATGAACTGCACTTTGACATAAAATCGTAGTGGAAGCTATAAATCCATTTCATTGCCTTAATAAAGGATGACTAAGGAATTCGATAGGAGCCATCAGTCTCGGGACATCTTTCATAGGTCACAGTCATTAACTGCCTTTTGTTTCTTTCAAGTAATTGCACGGGCTATTTACATTGATGACTGGGATTTAATGCGACATATGTAGGTAATCAAGGTACTTGATACTTATAACTTCTAGAGAGCTGCAAAGATTAGCCAGAATTTATGGAACGTGATTTCTCGCTGTAACCCAAAAATTGATTATAAGTAATTGACTCCTGGTTAAGCTACGTTTTAACACTTAAAAATATAATGTAGGTCTTTCGTTTTCCTGTTTTAATGCTCAAAACCACAAATGGTTAAAAAAACGACGCAGACTTTTGCGCATCAGTAGCAATTTCACAAATTATGTTTTTTCACGCAACGCGTTAGCTTATTGGAAATAAATTAGTTGTTAACAATTGCTAATAAGGTGGAAATGTTATGTGGACTATCAACAAAAACTGCTTTACATAATCCTTTATTATGTTCTCCTGTTGCTTGTCAATCAGAAGCGGTTAAATCCACATTTTGTGGTTGAAATAATGACCCTCGTTAGGTTCAACGAAGAGTTGGGAGATATGTAAATTCATGAAAGGTTCGACCACAAAAAATCCTTGCTCATGCGTGTAACAGGTGTGCACCTGATTTCTAATAGCAGCATTCGTATAATTGCTGAATGAAATCTGCCTTTAAATGTCCTTTTTTCCCTTTACTTTTACTATCGTGCGACCGCAAACTTTCGATTTTTTAAAGGACACTCCTCGATATGATTACATACATTACTAGTTTTTTTCTTCATAACTTATATATAAAATATAACTCTCGGCAGATGTTTTCGATTTACCTTTTTTCATTACGTTCTTGCTGTGTTTTGTTCGCCTTTCAACTTATTATTATTTATATAATTATTGTTTTCTCATATCACTTTCAAGTGTCGTAATTATAACAGGTCACATTAATTCAAAGGCTGATCATAATAACAAAATTATTGCATTGTATTCAAATAAAAGTATTATACCTATTTATAAAATTAAATAGATATTATTCTCTATAAAATACTATTAATCTAATTTACAGTAGGTGGGTACCTACATTAGATACGTTGGATTGATTATGTTCATGACTTTCAAGTGTCGTCATTACAACAGGTCATATTAATTCAAAGGCTGATCCTAACCCTTTTATACTTGTACATATTTAGTTCTATTATAGTTTTGTAGTTTGTAAATATTTAATATTTGGATTAAATAAATACCTACAAGGCTGATCATAATAACAACATAATTGCATTGTATTTAATAAAATCAAATAGGTACAACTGTTTTAATGTGAATACAATGCAATAATATTGTTATTATGCCTTTGAAATAATGTGACCTGTTGTAATGACGACACTTGAAAGTCATGAATATAATCAATTCAACGTATCTACTGTACAGTCAGCATCAAAAGTTGATGACCACATTTAAATTTTCAAAATCGCTGTACACCGTATTATACCTAAATTGCTCAACATGACAAGCGCCAGAAATGAATGATTATAATAAAAGGGCATAAGAAGGTGACCATCACTTTTCAAAAGTCGCTAAACAAAGTTATAGTAAAAAAAAAAACATAACATTCTTCGTCTCTAAAGTCTCTGAACAAATTTTTGTCAAAAATAGCATACCATCGTTTATCTCTAAAGTCCCTGAATAAAATGAAATGTTTTTTGAGTTTAATATGTGTGTATTGTTTTTCGGTAGGTATGTGTTTGGTAAATTAAATAGACACATGCACATATAAATCGCCACCCTTTTATTTATTATTAACAAAATTAAATTAAATGGTCGTTCTTTAGGTTAAGCCGACTACCCATTACATACCCACCCCACCCCTACTTAGGAGAAACATTCGTGTAATGATGTGATGTAGATGATAAATAATTGCAACCGCAATGGTCTACATCCGATACAAAGTGATAATTAAGTAGAAATATTATTTTTACATTAAAGGGTAAACAGTTTTTCAAATACCTGTGGGTATTTGTTTACCCTTTTACTATGTTTCCCAAAGAATTGAATTAAAACGGAATTTGTGTGAATTTTGAAAATGAGTCTTATATTTATACAGATTAGGTTCTAATTCAATCGTAACTATAAAAATCATAAACTAAGTCGACGGTATGAATTTGAACAGAATCCGCGTGATTTTTGAAAATGAGTCTTATTGCTTTACGAATAAGGTTATAATTCAATCGAATTAAAAAAAACATGAATTACGTCGATGGTATAAATTCAAACAGAATCTGCGTGATTTTTGATAGTGAGTCTTATAGCTATACAAATAAGGTTACTAATCAATCATAATACAGAAAGCTTAGATGACGTCGATGGAATAATTTTTAAGCGGAATATGCATATGCACCCACTTCTAATATTTCTCGTTGATACTATGACAAAAAAAAACAAAATTATTTTGGAAAGTTACATTCGAAAACATCCATATTTTTTTTGACATGATTTTGTTCGGATAGGACAAGATTGGATTTATAACTCTGAAAATAATAACAAGCACTTTTTAAGTTTGCAGTTCAGCTACTTTTGATAGTATAAGTTTACACGCTACGTATCCGAAACAAACTAATGTTCAGTAACTTTTGTTATTTAAGATGTTAAGTTATTTTTGGACGTTGTCGTGATTACACTAGATAACCAAAACAAGCATTTTATATGGTTCAGTGACTTTTGTAAAACTGAATGTTATGATTTTTTCGGATACTATAACGATCAGCAATTTTTGACAAAATGGTGTTCAGTGACCTTTGACGAGTAGTGTTCAGTTAATTTTGAATTTTAATGATGTTCATTCAATACTGGCGCCCTTCTTGTTGAGCGATTTATGGGTGATATAATGTACAGTGATTTTGAAAATCTGAATGTGGTCATCGACTTTTGATGCTGACTGTACCTACCTACTGTAAATTAGATTAATAGTATTTTATACATAATAATATCTATTTTTTTATATCTTAAATATAATTGGCGAAATGTGGGTGTACTATTATGTACACGTCTGCCTAACCCTTCGGGGATTAATTACAGGCGTGATGATATGGTATGTAATATTTATATTTTTTCCTAAAAAACTCAAACCCCTAAATGATTGTTTCGAGAAATAAATTTGTACAAAGCACACTGAATTAGTGACGTGTGTTGCAAAGTGCAAAACATTTATCTCCAAGAAAGTTCGCATATCACGAGAATACTAGAATTATTTCGCACTTGCTCCGCACTTAATCAAAACAAACTTATGCGTATCCAGCTATCGGTTCAATAGAATATCGCATAAACTGGTTCCCATAGGAAATGGTTTATAATAAAGAAATGTGATATCAAATGTTTGACGGTAGCTTCTGAAATGCGCGCGAGTGGGTGTTATCTACACAGCGTGGATTTACGAGCCGTCCCGCCACTTTGCGCCTGCACAAGGCAAAATAAATATTGTTCCTTACTTATATACTTTTATCGGTTATATTATTTTGAATAACTTTCTTCGCAATGGACGCTCGGTTGTAAAAGTTTTGAGGAGAGATATTGTTGCGTATGCGTGTGTTATTCACTTTAAGACCGTTTTGGATTACTGCAGATAATTAACTACACGTCGGGGGGTATAACGTGCTAAGTCATTTTTACCCGACTGTGGAGGGTAATGTTTTCATGTGCCATTCGTTAACTTTTAAATACCTAATCATCTAAGATTCATTAAAATTTTCCATAGGTATCAACAATGTTTGCTGAATACAAACTGATTATTTGCCTGAATACATAACAACCAATAGATATTATCTACTATGCCCCTCCTACTACACATTAAAACACATACAAATCAGAACAAGTTTTATAATTTAGCCTAGGTTAGTGTTTTCAATAATCCAGAAAGTTAAACCCTACTTCTAGAATTTTACAGTTTTTACTACTATTATAAATGAGAATTTTTGGGTAGATGGATGTTTGCTGACGATTCGCCTAGGTTAGTGTTTTCAATAATCCAGAAAGTTATGCCCTACATCTAGAATTTTACAGTTTTGACTACTATTATAAATGCGAATGTTTGGGAAAATGGATGTTTGTTGCCCAATCACGCCAGAATGACAAAATGGATATGAATGAAATTGGGCACAGATATAGATTATAGTCTGGAATAGCACATAGACTACTTTTTTTTCAGGCGTACATATCAAGATTTCCACGCGACCGAAGACGCCGGAAAATTTACAACAGCTAGTTGAGAATATTAGTCATAGGTTTCACTGCAGGTACTTATTTTATTCATGAACTACAATAAATGCTGCAACTATGTAATACCAGAATACTGATGCTGTCTCCTACTGTACCGTATTACAGATTAGAGAGAAACTATGGTTTCGTCCTAATGGTGGGAGGAGATAATGGTCATTCATTAATGTTTATTGTGATATTAGTAATAGGCACTATATTGTTAGACAACATGAGCCTAGATTTAAGATAAGGCGAAACTTATGATAGAAAGATAGCATACTTAGGTTGCATAATCTGTTGTGTAGTTAGTAAATATTTACTGTAAAACTGTAAAGTTAATGCGCACGCGCATATGGCTATTTTAATGTGCTTTGTGTAGAAATTGTTTCAAAATAGCTCAGTGCTGCCATCTTAATTTTGGTAGCTCAAGAGTCTCCATGAGTTACCAAAATCCTTCGCAACTTGGGCAGTCAACTCCCGCTACCAGGTTCCTAACTGAGTTAAATTTCATGCAGATACGAGGAGAACTTCAAGAAAAATCGAGATCCCACACTCTATAATCTCTATAGGTACCTCCTATGTGTATGTCCTTCACCGGCGCCTGGCGACGACTGAACTATGGTGCACTGAGGTAAGGAATTCGCAATGTCTGTTTGCCGACCTCGTGAACAAAAAACCCACTTGCACCACAGAAGCGATGACTGGTGTGGATCGTCAGTATAAAAAGGTATACTTAAAGGGTGAAAGAGTTGGAAGCCATGCCACGCCACGCAGGCTAACAGTTTCATCTGTATGAAAGTCAGTATGTCCGAAATTTCCTGGCATCTCCGTACGTACACGTTACAGGTACCTTATCTTCCTATACTAAACAGATGCAGATGATAAAATATAGATAATACAGTTTTCTTTAAGTAAAATAAATTACAGATTGATTATAGTCCATTGTAGAGTGCGTGGACTAGTAGCGAACGGCTGAACGCGGTCATTCTGTGGGCTTTCCACGCAATGAACGAACCGACAGACGTGCCCCGCCGATATTTTATATCTATTCGAGTGAAATGATTTATAGGAACCGGTGCAATTGCGATACCTGCGTATGAATTGTCGCCTTACTTCCTTTTGACTTGCCAACTTGTTATGATTTCATTTCTTGGGAACGAACTTTGTTGTGTAAAGGAATTTATTAATGTGTGTGCGAAACACGAGAGTTGTGATTCTGGAAAGTGGTCCCTGTCAGTCTTTCTTTTACATTACCAAATTATTTTTACAAGACTCTTGTTAAATGAAAATGATGATTTAGGTAAAATTTTATTCAAGACGGCACCTAAGTAACTATCAACTATCAGCAACATCTTAGAACCACCTACTTTGCACATCTGCCAAAGAATTCAGTCAAAAATCTTAATAAAACCGCAGAAATCCTAATCTACCTTAATAAAACCAACCAAAAAACTGTAAAACAGCGATCCAGATCAGAATTAGGCGCATCGTGACTGTGACCTCTCTGCTGTCCCCGTGCGGTGTGCGGTCGCAGTGACGAGCCGCGATTGATCGATGATTATGTCTTCATCCCGCCCGACTCCCAGATCTATGTCCTGGACTTGAGGAGCAACGCGTTTGATGGAGCGGGGTGGTTTTGATACTTGATGCTGCTGACAAAAACATTTTCGTGTTAGGTTTCTGTGGACATGTAGATTTGTAGAATGGATGGATTGGAAATTGGTTAGGTGTGTTATCTTCACTAGTGTATCTAGTTTTCTGCTTCTCAAGTGGGTTTACTGTAAACTACGATTATAGTGTATTCAGAATAGATTACTAATAGTTTCGTATGTACCTACTGTTAACAATTTGGCTGGCCAAGTCAGATCCAGAAAGTATGTTTTTATTGCTTCAACTAGAAGAACATTCTATTTATCGGCTAAACCTTTTCACATTTCACACCTACCCGTTTTATACACCTTAACAAGTATCAGTTTACCTCCACCCACAGCGCACCATAGAGCAACAAGAGCAGCAATGATCAAAACGTAGTGATCATGACGTAATCCGCTCTACCTGTATCATTCACCGTGTCGTTACAGGTTGCTCCGCTACACAAAAAAATGCTCCTTTCAAATGTAAATCAGCACAAACCGACAAAGCAAATTGTCACAAATAAACACTGTTACGTTTAAAGTTTTTTGTGAAAGTTTATAAAAACCCGGTCGCATCGGTAAAGGGTCAGGCAGGGCAATCAATCTAAGATAAAAATTTCTTTTATTGATTTTTTGCTGGGACGTCGCTTTAGTTATTCTTTGTGATTCTTGAAATGATTGTTATCCGTGCGACTTGATCAAATACAAATGTTCCATGTCAAATACTGAGATGTTCATGATTTGTTTTAATTGTAACACGGGAAATCTATGTAGGTTTGTTATTTTTAATCTCCTGGTGTGACTTTGAGATTTATTAGCTCTTTGTTGGATCAATTAGACTGGCCTGTTGGTCTAGTGGTTAGTGACCCTGACTGCTAGGACGAAGGTCGTGGGTTGGATTCCCGCACAGGACAAATCTTTGTGCGATGAGTACGATTATTTGTTCTGTATCTGAGTGTGTAGTTTATCTATAATATGTATGTATTTAGAAATATATAAGTATGTTTATCAGTTGTCTGGTTGCCATAGTACAGGCTCTGCCTAGTTTGGGATCAGATGGCGGTGTGTTGGTTGTCCCAAGATATTATTATTATTATTCCCATTATTCATTATTATTATTTTGAAGAGTAGTTAAATTGGAAGCAGAGAACAAGGTGTTTTTTTATGGGATAAACCCGCCACTCTATTCCCAAACCACTGCAACTCCTGAAAGCCAGAATCAACAGTGGCAACCACCAGAAAAGCGCCGAGACAATGAAGCTCGACGAAGTCCCAGAGAAACAATTTAACTTTCTTGGGTCTCGCAACGAAGTTAAATAGAAAAGAATAGCAGAGGAGTAGGAAAATACAGATGAAACTTCATATCACATAAACTTATCAATGTAAATTAGGCAGTAGTACTTAATTAGTTTTTTAAAATCGGTAGGTAACGTGATGCTAAAATGTGTAAAAAATCGTTTTCCCACGCCAAAACAGAGGCCTAACAATATTTATGAGGTAATAAGTTAGTTGTCCCCCTATTACATGGGACTTAAACATAACTGACGAAATGTGGGTGCACTATTAGTTACACCTCTGCCTAATCCTTTGGGGATTACAGGCGTGATGTTATTTTAGTTAGTTCTTTTCAGTAGAACTTTTACCTAGTGTAGCAGTAGACTATTACCTTCGGATACAGTCATTGAAAAGCCTGCTTCTGAAGGCAGTCAATAATAAAAATTGGTAAAACATCATCAAATATTATATAGTGTTACAAAAAATACATCAAAAATCATGTCACTCCTACTTCCACCTGACTCTTACTTTAACCCAGAATGCATTTTTTTATCAAAAACACTCCCGACGTCTAATCTAATTCATAACAAAAAGACAAAAGATTTGAATATGTTAGTCCAAATATTGATTTAACCCTATCGGCGACGGAAGCAGGTGCCCTGCGCACGCGCTCCGCTTTGAAATCAATAAGCGTTTCCCGACTATGAAATTAAATGATAATCACGACTTTTTTCATATTTATATAAGCAGTTAATCAGTACATTTTGACTGTGAGAATAGGGGTCGTCAACATTTTCTTGAAGCAAAAGAATCAAGAAAGTTTTTAGTTGAGACTGAGAAGAGTTTTTAGTTGCATAAAAACGAAATAGTACTACTCATGTTGAAAACTTAATGTCTTCCTATACTTAAGGGTTATGGGGTGTATCTTGACTATCATGTCTAACAGCTAAGAATACGACAATATTAGCCGTAGCCGTGGCATAAATAAAACGAGCTTAAACTGATAATGAAATAACAATATAACGTGAAATTTATAGAGTATTTAATGGTAAAACATAATCTGCATTTACCTTTAAAACAATTTATTATAGTAATAAAATGCTCAGGCGTATAAATAATAAAAGGGTAGGTAAGGTATAAAGACAAAAGTGGTTAAATTTTGTTAAGCGGAAGATCATGATTTTATATCGACTGTAAATCTTTGTTATTGACAGTGATCATACAATATACCTGGCTGTTGACTGGACGTCAGAATCCAGACAAACAACAATACAAAAAAAATCCTTTCGGAACGCTTTCAAATAGCCTTCTAGTGTAACGTCATTGAAGCACTATTCCCGGCGGCGCGGCGCTAACTTCGACAACAACCTTCCCGATTAACATTTTTTTTCTACAACTAAAACTAATTTTCTCATTTTCCTAATGCAAGCAAATCACTACCTAACCGTACAATAGTACACGGCAACCAAAGTCCCAAAAAGAAACATTTTCTCAGATGAGATATGTCTAGTTTTCAATGTTCCCTTAAGGTTGGCAACTCCAGCCCCATCGCCGCCATTACTCATTTTAACGGTTAGACAACACTCCTTCACCCCGTCACTAGGCCCGAGAGGGTTGCCGTGACGCGTCATGCTCCGATGTTACGGCCTGATATCAAGCCTTCACGGGCAGATGCAAGCACCTCATAATTGGAGCGTATCAAAACATTAGTGGACCATCGTTAGAACATCGTAGGGTGGATCTGACGAATGTCGGTAATTATAGTTTGTGGCTACGATGATTTTTTAGATCACTTTCTTCAGAAAACTGTTTAGGCGTTGAATTTTAGTTTTCTGCTTAAAGCTTAAGCGACGGCTTAAATCTCAAGTCATATAAATCACTTTGCTTAAATATTTATAGGCAAAATTTAAAGTTACTAGGAGCCTGGCATTAATTCCAAAATATCATTTTGCGACCTTCCAAAAAATTCTTCTGAAAACAAAAAATCGCTATCGTTCGCGTCAAATCTTAAAAAATGGAGTAATTTGTCAGAGCTGAGCACTTTGCATATTAAATCGCGTAGGGGACGATTGGCGACTTATGAACATACACACGTACCTACATAATCGTGGAGGAGCTTTTTCGCTGAGAAAGAGAATCTTATAGGTCTGTAGGTACAAAATACGAAAAGTTTTGCCACTACCAAAACTTACAATAATAAACTGCTTTACTCTTTGAAATTTGTAAAAAATATGGTAGTGTATCCGGACTGCCAAACAACTTTACATTAGGAGCATTTAGAATCGGGTGCGTTTCCTTTGTCTCATCAGCTCTTTGTACAACTTTTATTACTTATCTTTGCATACGCGTTATACTTAACTAGCATACTTATTTGATTGATCTGAAGTAGGTTACTAGTACTTACTGGCAATAATTTTATTTTATTGGATGACCAATAATTGTGTCCACACGGTTTTTATGCTAAAAGGTATCATGCATAATCATTATATAATTGTATAATTTTAAAGTAACAATGGTTCAACGACATTTTGTAGGTATTTTAATCAGTTCAGATCAGTTTAACGTTCCTAGGTAATACTTACATTTTTTTTGTTTTCTAGCAATTGTTTCTACCTTACAAATTCTTGTGAACTAGTGGATTTTTCCAGCGTAACTAATACCAATAAATAGTACCTACCTACCAACAGATGTACCTAATCGATCTCGTAGGATCAACAAATTCAGTGCGCTGAGTTCAAAACATAATTTATTAGCACATAACAGCTCGGGTTGACTGTCTCGTTGGACTTGCGGTCGCAAGCGCCAGTGCTGAGCATGAGGTCCTGGGTTCGATTCCCATGGCGGGAAGAATGCTATTGGGTTCTTCTATCGGAAATTTCTCAGTAGCAGCCACGGATTTGTGCCTGGGTGATAGCAATAGGCTCACCCCCTATTACATGTGACTTAACTGGCGAAATGTGGGTTTACTAATGTGTACAACTCTACCTAACCCTTCGGGGATTATAGGTGTGATATTCTATTATGTTTATGTTATAATTGTTGGGCTGTTGGGCCGTAATACACCAAGCGGGTTCGTGAATGTCACGTGTCTTCGAATTTTGGTTCCAGGACATGACATAATTATTGTGTTGTCTTCGGTTTCCTTATGACCTTTACCGTTTTGAGAGTTCACGCACTAATTTTGTTGTAGATTTAAGTAATAGACATTGAAGCTAATAGGAAATTTGTTCTATTTTCTTAATCGATTACAATTGGTTTCCTACTTCGACTTCTAACAAAATACCAGGTGGGATTGAACAAGTGTTTATGCCAAAAGAAGATACTAAATATAAATAAGATAAACAAGAGATTTCAATACGTTCAAAAAAACATTACATAAATTCTTGATATAAAAAGCATATTATTCCATCAATGAATAATACCTAGAAGAAAAATTAAAACTGTTTTTATTTTATATTTGAATATTTTTATTCCCTAGCTTTAGTTCATAAGATTTTTCTTAGCCTTGTATTGTTTAAAATTGTTGTTTTTGTTTAATGTACATTTTATTAAGGATTTTATACTACGTAATTAGCTGTAATAACAGTATTTTAGTATTTATTTAAGTTTAAGTTAATGGTTTTTATGAATATAATTCATAAAAACCGGCCAAGTACCAGTCGGATTCGCGGACGAAGGGTTCCGTACCATATTCTATAAAAACGGCAAATAAAATCATGTCTGTTGTATGGGAGCCCCACTTAAATATGTTTTATTCTGTTTTTTAGTACTTTATTTGTTGTTATAGCGGCAACAGAAATACATCATCTGTGAAAATTCCAACTGTCTAACTATCAAGGTTCATGAGATACAGCCTGGTGACAGAAAGACAGACAGCGGAGTCTTAGTAATAGTATCCCGTTTTACTCTTTGGGTACGGAACCCTAAAAACTATAACCTACACTAATTAATGTGCAAACATTATTTGTACGCCTTGCAAGGCGTACAACGTGAGACGTTACTTTTTTATAATACTGTACTTATTTTCTTATGTGTCACAAATAAACATAGATACCTATTTGAATTCTTCGTTCACTTAAGGGGCCCAAATATATTTTCTGTAACGGTTCCTCGTTCTCCCGCTTGTGGCAATAAAATCTATACTTAGCATTTTTTCTAAACTTAGAAAAACTAGATTATTACTTCACGAAAAAGGCGCTTCGGCTGACTAAAATATAGCTGCGCACAATTACAGCCGCCATCACTGGACACGGCTCTTTTAACAAACACCTCTTTGCCATAGGAGTCACAGACAGCCCCCTGTGCGGAGCCTGCATGGAGGAAGATGAGACAGAAGCCCACGTGCTTCTGCACTGCCCAGAGGTTGCATCATACAGGGCAAAGTACTTCGGTAACCCAGGTACTCTCCGCGAGATGGTCAGCGACATCAAGGCGCTGCTGGCTTTTCTCGGGGAGCTGGGGTGGATCGAATGAATTTCCCACCCGCACGCAATATACGCGCATTTGGCGTGGAGTTGCGGACACCAGCCCGTTACACAATACAATACAAAACAACTAGATTAAATATTAAGAAATAAAAAGAAAAAAACATTATAGCGCTAAATAAAAATGTCTTAGTAGTGCCATCTGTTCTCCAATATTTCAACTACAGCTGCAGTGAGGTGTGCTTAGTTAACCAGGGCGAAGAGAGATGGCGCTTCTTGTACTGCCACCTAGTAGCGTTAAATGGAATTACTGACATACACGGCTGCCCGGCGCGGCACAGTTTTTAAATGCCCTTGTGCGACAAGCCGGTTTCTATTTACTGTAATAGATGGCGTTTTTAAGCTTTTTCTTCGTTATTGCTTAAAAAATATTTTCAAAATAAAGGTCAGTGGAAACTAATAAATTGTAAAGGATCGAAATTTATAGTAAAACCCTGCAGAGATTATTTTTTCAAGAGAATCACCAATTCCTCCGTTCCGTGGTGATTAGACTGTGTTTTTGTGGATCACTACTAGACAGCCCATGTACAGACGCCAGCAGGTCAACCTACCCGAAATTGTCAGATTTTCCCAACCAACTTTGAACCTAATGCTTTGGAGATAAAGTTGAAAATCTATTAAAGTTTGACAGATTGTAGTAGCTTGATGTGCTAGCGTCTGTACCTACCTAAAGCTAAGAGCGACGTGGGTCAGGAATGTTTTGGCAATTTCCAGTTTACAATTAGACGCTTTTATTTAGTAATATAAATCCAAATTGTTAGTAGATACTTAGATATAACTAATGTTAGTAGGTAATAAGGTACACAAGTTAAGTACCATTACCTGTCTTTCTTTTATTTTTCCGGATGGGAAATCATCAAATGACTCCTCCCGCTCTGGGCGGAGCGGAAGGGAGTGTCAGACTTTTACTGACTGAAAACCATCCATGTTCCTTCTTTTGCCCTTTATGTTCCAGGGCCGCGGTATCTCTTTCGAACAGTCCCGCAGCCCTGGCAGGCATCGGCCCTTGCAGGCCCCTCATGTTTGCTTGCATCTCTTTGAGGCGCGCGTGGAACACGAACGCGCCGTCGACACGGCCTGTCGTCATACGACGGACGGACGGCGAGCTAGCCAATTATTCACCGCTCACAGGCCCACCATTACCTGTCTGGGTTCGAGCCTGGAACTGACGATATGAAAAGGCGGCGGTCGTTTCTGGCCTCCGCTATCATCACTGCTCTGGCAACTATGACAAAACGTTTTTTTTCTAATCACCATCATTCAGTTCTATTTCAGACTTAGGTAAACCCCGCTCCCAACACAACGCAGGTCACGGTCAACGCAGTTATTGTGAACTTTTACTGTAATGATCAAATCTTTGACTTTTTAGAAGCCATTTCGCTTACTCTCTTTGTGCACTAAACGACAGTGTTTCCAATATAAATAGCAAGAGTATCTCTTCAAAAGTCAGGGCCTAGAAAAATTGAAAATCAGCGAAAATGATGATGAAAAAGTTAAAAATGCATTAGATTGACATATATTTAAATGGTCCTCCTGTTTTCGGTTTTTGTTTATATTATAGTGCACAAGTGTGTACACAAACACGGGTGCACTTTCTCTTCCCTCACTCTCATAGTCCGATTGCTCGGCAATCTGACACGACCGGAGAGAGATCAGGAGCAAGACCTACGGCTTATCGTGATTTCCGAGATACGGGGTATCATACTGCAAAGTTCCAAACTCCGGATTCTACTTAGAAATTCGTTATGAAAATGCGCAATAACACTTTGCCGGACCCGGGAATTGAATCCAGGACCCCACACTCAGCAGTCGCGCTTGCAACCGTGAGACCAACGCTACTGAACAACTTCATCAAAAGGAATCCTACATCGCAACACTCGCAACCCAGGTCGTGATCTATCCCTGATTCCATGTGCCAAATGTATTCTTATACGTTTGTTGGTTTCAAATGGTGTCAAAAAGACAGGCAGAGTTACTTTCGTATTTTCAATATTGGTTTAAGGAATTGATTTTACCTGGACTTACACTTACCACCTATAGTGAAGAAATATTCTCAGTAAGTTATTGTGGTGAAAGGTAGGCGTGAGATCGCGCTCTACGGCTCTAGGGTCTTCAGGGATTACGGGTAAGGGGTAATTTTATTTATTTCTAGCGTTTTTCTTATAGCAACGTTAAATTTATTTGTTTCAGCATTTACGTAACTCTTGGGATAAAACCTAACGCAGTAAAATAACATTACAGCCTCATCTTTAAAATACAATCGCATAAAAACTCTAGAGGTCATTACGCTGACTACACCTGTTTAATATAAAAACAGTTCGGTATCATTGGCAATGTAAATTCGCACATTATATTTGAATACTTGATCTGCAATCGCATCCCGAGGGATGGCTTCCAATATCTGTAGAACGCTTTGCGTTGCGTTCAAATTCTCTTTAAAACGTCGAACGGGCCGTGACTGGTGCAGGTCGATTAAACGATGTCTTGAATACCTAATCGGAGAGGAGAGGCGGCATGTTCGTTCTCAATTCACTCGCCGGCGCATAAATTAGCGGTGCGGCCACACAACCGCAGCTATTCCGCAAAAACTCCAATCGTAGGGGAAAGTTTGGCGATTAAGCCGTGAGGCGTGGCGTGGCCAGGTCTGTTCGTGACAGTTAGTGCCGCCACTTGTTATAATCCGTTAAACTTTCGACCCTCGTCAAGGTACGCTGAGAATTAATGGAAATGCTTTCTTTCCCAGATTTATGATATTCTTTTTTGAATCCCCGATCCACCTTTCAGTTTGACCCTCCCGCGATAAAAGTGATAAAAATAAAAGCCTACGTCGCGCCGGGCGTTATGTAATTACGTAGCGCATACAACGCTCATCTTAATAGAATTAATTTGCATCCTCTTTAATGCGAAACCCTCTTAACTAGTTTGCATAAAATCTCGTTTGTTTATGTAATTTTTAATCAGGTCAATTAACGCCCTGCACTTATTCAATTTTGTTTATATCTTCGTTTGGCCTTTTTACGTGAACATTGTAGGCTGGTGAAATTCTATTTTGAAAGAATATCAGAAAACGGTTAGAACCAAAGTGTTCATGTATGTGTCATTATTAAAAAAAAACCAGTTTGTTTGTGTTGATTATTTAGATCTTGAGAATTGATAGTAGACATTATTAGATGACTTGCTGCCATGCCAGGCGTTTAGTGAATGTAATTTAAAAAACTTTTCCTTTCAGACATTTTTATTCCTCCTCAACAGAAAGAAATACTTATTATGTTTTTTATATTCCAAACTATGTCCTGTTATCAAATCACTAAAAGTAAATTATCTTTATAGACTACGTCAGCGGAATTACTGACAAAAGCCGCGTCTCTGCCTACATTTACCTAACTTTCATCGATAGAAGCACCTCTTCTAAGAAATTCCTGAAATTATCAACGAAATACCTGAAATAAATATCTGTCTATTTGAGACGCTTGTAATTTTCGGAATTCAGCCGAAGGGGATGGAAATTGATACTTTTTGAATAATGTTAGTTGTATTTTATATTTAACTAGACGTTGCCCGCGACCCTAGTTCGCTTGACATTAATACAAAAACAATACTTCCCTTTTTGAATCGGATTTTGTTCATTTCAAGGGTTTTATTTTTTTGCACGGAACCCTAATTCTTGTTCTAAAACAAAAGTAGCCTTAGTCACTTCTTACAACATCAGCTAAATATCTGCCAGTAAAAGTTCCGTCAAAATCGGCCAGAAAGACATACAGACAAAATATGAAATAAATGTATTTTTGTTCTAAGTACCGTAAGTTGTATAAACTTTCTAATTCATTTAGTAAAAAGCTGTTATTTTGATGTCGCAAACAGACACTTTAATTTTATTTATTTGTATAGATTGTATACTTTGTATAGATAAAGTGTGATTGTCATGACGTAAAAATATTGATCCAGAGGATGTCTTCGTCTTAGAATTTTTCTTAAAATTTTTGGAATTTCAGATAAAAGAAAAAGAACGAAAAATATTTTAAAGATTTGCGTTATTAAATCTCTTCATTCATTTAACTTGTAGCTCATCCATCTTAATATTAATATATCTGGTTGCAACACGCCAAGTCATGGACCACAAACTCATCTAGTTAATTGGTCCGTGTTACCGAACAAAGTAGCAGCTAGTTAGTTATTCGGATTGCAACGTCCACCCAATTAAAATTGGTCAAATTCCTAGACCCTCAACTCCCAAAATTAGACCGAACCAGTCGCCAACACAAACTGATTTAGTTACATCACGTGTACGAACATTCATACTGAAACTAGTGTTACTGATAAACATAAACCTAACCTTTGATTCAGTAGCTGAAACTTTCCCTGAAACAGAAACAAGAAGTAATCAACGTGTATACGTAGAATCGAATTCACAATATAGACATTATGATAATCACTGGTACGAGCGAAATCACAATAGGATCAGATATATATAAGAAAGGAGAATTCCCAAAGACGAAAACATGGCGGGAAAAACGCTACCGTAAACCGTGCGCAATAAAGACTGGCAACAATTTATTTATATGACGCTTCAGGGAGAAGTTATCCGCGGATCCGGGGTACGAACGAGGTGGAATCAAGTTGATGCGTGCCGAAACACGAATGAGAAAATGCTCCTGTACGGTATAGTAATCACAGCTAATCTTCTTATGCGGCCGATTGACTCGCTGGCAAAGCAAATATTGACTTCATTAGATTTCCAAACTAAATTATGATATCAATCAATTTGGGTCGAGTTTTCTTGATGGAAGACTAATAAGAACCAACGGTTTCTTCTAGTCAAGCCTAATTGTTAACCTAATATTCATCCGCCCCCTTATACCTACTCCAATCTTAGGTTAACTCTATTGTATACTCCATAAGTTTTACACTTTATGACTAATTTAAATGTTAAGTGGAATGGAACTTTGAACGAGTAAGTTGTTACCTACTAAATCTAACTAGATTTAGTAACTACGTTTCGTTTTTAAGTAACTACTTAATATTCCAAAATCTCGACAATAAAATGTATTTAGATAATAACTTCTCCACATTATTTCAAAGTGGATAATCCTAGAACACACTTTAAAGTATTTCAAAGTGGATAATCCTAGAACACACTTTAAAAATTAAGATTGTTTCAAAATATATTATGTGAATGCAAAGTGTTCGTAGCTGGTGCAAAATTGTTGTGTATTTTTCAAAGACTTCAAAGTTGAAGAATCTTGAGGATTATTGGTGTTAGCTCGATTGCACCAAATGCCTTTGAAACTTTATCATTCTTCGTCGAGATTTCATTAACTTTACTATGATATCAGACTCTGCTAATGCTGTTACAAGATCAAACGCTAATAATGAACTTTGGAGTACTTTTACATGAAATAAAGTGCTGCAAATGAAATATGTTTGTACTAACTTGTTTGATAGCATAACGCACTATTCCCTAATTGCTTTGTCATATAGTTGATCCATTATTTTTCATTTCTAGGAATTTTTGTTTTATGTTTTATTTCATGAACTGTGAGTTACTTTTATTCGTTGTGCTCTTGGACAACGAGCTTCCAATTGCGAATTCTTTGGAGGCAACAGATACTTAAGGTATAATCTTTAGAGAAACCCACGAGCTTATGGGATATATTAAAGTTACTACATCACAGCATTATCTCAATCTTTGATTTAAACTGACGCTAGTATATCAAAAACATTGAGTGCATTAAACAAAAACAGGTCCTAAAAATAGAAATCCATGTTAAAGGTCAATACAAAAATAATTAGGCACCCGTAAAAGAATTTTACTAATATTATAAGTGTGAAAGTTTGTGAGGATGGATGGATGGATGGATGAATGGATGGATGGATGGATGTTTGTTACTCTTTCACGTAAAACTACTGAACTGAATTTGGCACATAGATAGGTTATAACCTGGATTAATATATAGAATACTTTGATCCCGATAGTGTGATCCCGTGGGTCAGTTACCGAACATTAGGCGGGCGAAGCCGCGGGCAACAGCTTATTATAAATAATTCGCTAAAATACCGTTCATTATAAAAATGAAACAGCGCAATAAAACCGGTGCACAACTGCACATGCACGCTATACGAATGGTCTAATAAAAGTCGCGTGCACACAAGCTGATGGTGCGTGGCGTAGCGGCGGATTAAACAGTCAAACTGGAAATACCACGGCTTTGCCTCCATGCCTCCATGGCTAGACATCAACGTACTGTCAGCGTTAACATTCAGAGAAGCCCTAGCACGAGTGTGCGGTGTAAACGTACCTATAGGCAAATTGTGCAAGATAGTTAAGAGGACCGAACATTATAGTATCGACAATACTAATAGTCCTCCGGACTGTTTTCGGACAATCTCAACGGAGATTAACCATCGGCGCGGAAGGTATTATAGTGCACAAGTGTGTGCGCAGGCAGAGGTGCACTCTCTGTTCCTTTACTCTCATAGTCCGATGGGACGGCAATGTAACACGACCTTTCCGAAGCTCGGGGGTATCATAGCCAATTTCCAAACAGAGAAATTTGTAATAGGAAAACTCAATAGCAATTTTTACCCGATCCGGGAATCGAACCCAGGACCCCAAGTTCTCGCGCTCCAGGACTCGCGCTTGCAACCACGAGACCAACGGGGACCATTAGTTAAACAATAATAACGGGGAAGTTAAAACGATGCAATTTGCAACAATCACGTGTTTCTGTACAAAACGCATCTTGGAATATTATGGATTGTTTCCAATTATAAAATCGCTCGTATTGATGCCACGCTCACTCGTGCTAGTGCCTCAGATTTGAGAGGATCGGGGATATTAAACAAGCCGGCCGGCTCCGCTCAATGCGCGTCAAATACGTAGCAGATGCGTGGATAGCACATGAATAGACATCACGCTTGACCAAAAAGTAATTCTGCGTTCGGAAAATGTTCCTCTGCCTGTACCTGCTCTAGTCACATTTGCAACGTGCTTATTATTTTGATCTGAACGTTGATTTTGGGTTCTGCAATTAAAACTGATACTGAATTCTATGAAATTTTAGATTTCATGAAAGTCAGTTTCAGTACTGTAATTGAGAATTTATTGGTTACTAGCTCATGCCCGCGGCTACACCCGCGTGGTATTCGGTAATGTACCACGGGATCGTACTACCGGGATTAAAAGTATCCTATGTGTTAATTCAGGTTATAAACTATATGTTTGCCAAATTCCATCCAAATCCGGTCAGTAGTTTTTGCGTGAAAGAGTAACAAACATCCATCCTTACAAACTTTCGTATTTATAATATTAAGTAGGAAGTACCTAGGATGTTCTACTGGAAAGGATACATTTAAATGTAAACATACTTGGTTAAATGTAAACCTATTTAATTAGAATTTGCAAGTTGCCGTTGCCGTCCGTAGTCGCCTTTCACAAAGCTTTGCTACTTCCGGGAGCTGACACCTTATTCAATAAACTGCTGATGAACAGTCAAATAAAAAAAGTCTTATTGATATGTAGGTAGGAAGGCGAGGTATTCCTGCAAAAGTAGGCATTTAGCGCTGTAGGCTGCGTGCAAAATACTTCTCGTAGACACAGCGCGTTCGTGAACTCGCGTGACCTTGCCTAGCGGCACAGCATAGAAATATGCAGTTGGATAAGTAATATTACTTGACTTTTATGAAATATTTTTTCTATGATCAAAATTTGTTACGGTACTATCTAGTACTTAGCGATAAATTAGAGCTTTGTTAATAAATGAAATAATTGTCTATAAAATATAAGAATATAAAATAATCATAATTGGGCAGTTTGAGTAATTAATTGAAAATAAACAGCCAGTTCGCTATTAGTAGGTTCGAGAACTGTAAAGATAAAATTTTGATTTGTTTATGTGTTTTTGTGAAAATTGCAATAAGTGTATTTTTATTGAACCTTCCTATTTCATTCAAACAAATTTCATTTTTTTTAATAAAAATGTAATATTAACAATCACAAAACTAGAAAGAAACTCAACTAAGTAGATGAAATTAAAATATTTACTATAGGCCCGGCGCAGCCCTATCGCGTACGTACCACTCGGCTGTAGGTAATTATTTCAAAGACAGGGCCGAGTCACAATACTGTATATATTTGTACTGTGACATATCTTTGGAGTGCATTCTTTTTATTAGTTACTTTTATTGCTTTACACGACTTTTTTCGCTTGCGTTGTTCATTGCCCATTATAACTTGCAACAATTATAATAAACTTGGTTAAAAACAGACGGTATGGTACGCGAAATTGTCGCGGATAAAACTGACACAGGTCCGTCGTCGGTAAGCGCCAGCGCGCGACTAATCGGGCCTGTCCGAGCCGCCGCGAACGCTTTTAATTCATTTTAAAACATAGTAATTAAGAAAATAATGTTATCAAGTTAAACTCTGCCACTTTGTCTAGAACTAATTAGTTTCTTTAATTTAGTATAAAAATTAAATGTAAAACATCAGTAATTTAGTCATAATATTGAAAAAAAGTTACAAAAAGGGGTAACTTTGCGATTTTTTTGTATCGAGTGAAGTTCATCAGGTCTTGCAACTGAATGCGACTGTGACTAGATAAGATCCTTAACTATAACATATATTTTTTTAAAATTTTTAAACACTATATTCTTTGTCTCAGATGGTTTTAAAAAACTCAAATGTGCGCCCACCTCGCCTTAGCATTATTCACGCATGCCTCATAAGATATCAAATGTTAAACTATGTAATAACTATGTTTAATAATAAAACAACATTGCTATACATCCAATTAACTAAATAAACACGACTCAAATTACTATTAAGTACAAGGAAATCAATCTAGAAACTTATAATACAGCTAAAACCCACGCTTAAAGCTGTGGAAAAATACTGAATACATGTAATATGAAACTATAAATGTTTAGATCTACACACTTCCTTAATAAACATCATAGAAAGTGGAAAATTTCAACATCCTAATTTCTGGAAAATATCAAATTAATGAACAAGAAAAGAAAACAAACGATTCTAAATATAGAAATAAACAAGGTCGAAGCGAATCAGATTACTAAGATATCATAGTAAAAACAATGTTCAATCAAAATACAACTAAGTACTTCCCACACTTTCTATAAAAAATACTCGTAGTAGGAATAGTGACAGTGAATAAACGGGCCATGAAATTAAAAATGTTCGATTGTTGGTTGTAACCGCATCCGGTGCGACAGACAGCAGGCAAATAGGAACTATTTGTTCCGAAACGGCTCAGGTAGGGCACACGCACGACCGCGAAATACTCCTACCTACCGACTACACGAGCGAGAATACACGGAAATCCAATTTTGGATTTTAGACTTTGGTTGTTAGTACGAAGGCCTCGTTTGTATCTGACATTAAAGGAATCAGATGAGTTTACGGTTACAGTCAAAGGTTACAGTTAAAGAAACGTGGTTGGACTATTGGCGCCCAACTGCGACCGTTGAGGAATCTGTGTTGAACACCAACATTTATATAAAAAATCTTATAACAATGGTTCGATAGAGTAGTTTTTTTTCCTTTCTCATTTTGTTAGTATACTCTTTTAATTTTCTTTCTCTATTGTTTGGTTTAACTTTTTATAGCTAGATTTTCTTTTCATTGACGTCGTTGTTTTAGTCTGTAGATATGATAAGAGCATAAAAATCTCGATAAGAAATTGTAAGCCTTTGCATTTTCTAGATTATCTTCAGATTGTTACGAAAGATCCGCCTGCCTACGCAATAAAAATAGCTTTCTTATAATAATATTATTATCAAAAGTAAGCAATAAGAAACCTCATTTCTTGGTTATGATTGTGTTTTCTCAGCGGGATTATGAAACGATATCCTTTTACCGTTAACTCGGAAAACTCATTAGCTCATTGACTTGGTGCGGTCAGTTCTGCTAACGATATGGGAGCAATCAAATCTTGCACTCTAAGGTATTGGTTTTGTGTCCTAAGTTCAGTGGTAGCCATCGCGACTGCTGAGCATGTAGTCCTGGGTTCGATTTCCCGGACGGACCAATTGTTATTAGGTTTTTCCATTACGAATTTTTCAGTACCAGCCAAGGAGTCTAGATTTGAATACGGTTGATGAAAAAAGGCTCGCACGCTATTACATGGGACTTAAACAAAACTGGTGAAATGTGTGTGTATTATTAGGCGCACCTCTGCCTAACCTTTCGGAGATTACAGGTGTGTTGTTCTGTGTTTTTTTTCTCCAAAAGTATGCACATCCCTAATGAACGCCATCAGTAAACCTACCTATACGGCGTTCAAAAGTTACAATATTCCATAGCAATAGCACTGATACTTCTTGAATGCAGTTAAAACAAAAATACTTTAATTAAATTTAAACATAATTGTCGAAATGTGGGCACATCCTCTGCCTAAACCTTCGGGATAACAGGTGTGATATTATATTTATGTTTATTCGCAAGAAACATGTGATTATTATTCCTCACTTTTAATATTTTGTTAAAACTTATTGTGATAAAAGGCATCTTTGCATTATAAATTGTTAAATCAATCGCAAGTTCACACTAGACCTACATTATACTGTTCCATTACAAAGTTCAGAGATAGAAAAACAATAGGTACTACAGAAAAACACTCATAGAAATCACAAGGACACGTTATGCATAATGCACAACCCTACACCCATCCCGTTTACCTCACTCACGTACAACAAAAACAGTGAACGAAATCAAAAAGAAGGTTAAAAATTGTCCGACTCAATTGTATGTAGTAGGTGTCAGGTCGCAGGCACGCGAGCCGAGTCCCGGAGTCTCTGTGGAGTTGCGAGTCCCGGGTCCCGGGTCCCGCGGTCACGTATAAATTACTCTGAGGGGAATGGCTCCTCTTTGTTGTCCCGGCAAACTTACTTTCTTCTAAGGTTTAAATCCTGACTTGAATTACGGGGGTCTCAGTTTAAAGAACTCTTTAGTGCGCATCCGTTAACGCCATTAGGGTAAATCTGTGGAGAAAGTCAATAAAACTTTAGGGAATTAACTTTAGTTTGCATAATTTATATTGAGCGTTTATTAAGAGCTTTGTTAAAGGTAAAGACTGGTGATGAAAACTTTGTAACAGTTTCGTGTTACTTGGTGTGTGGAAATAATTCGTCTTATTCTGGACACCTCGTCTTTAACTTCCAGCTTGACTTCCTGAAAATTAAATCAGTGAATTAAAAAAGAAAAGTTAAAATTGACAATAATCAAATACGACGTGTAACAGAAAATAAGGTACCTACATGTAGAAAGTATTTGATTTATTTAGCAAACAATTTGTGAAATCAATGGCGTCCAACAAGCTCATATCACACACCAAACACACTGTCTGGGGAGCTCGAAAAAACATTAGCGTTGTAATTTGACACTAATTAACCATGGCCGTTATGAAAGCGATACATCAACAGTGTTGCCTCACCGCGCCTACCCACCTATTACCTACCATCATAACTTGAGCTCTAACGCCCCTCCAACAATACTTAAATCAGTTATAATGAGGGTAGATTGTGGGTCGGTCAGGGGTCTTGTGGAAGTGGTTGTGTGTCGCAGCGCATTCATCAGAGCAGTTAATTTGCGAGCAGATGAGTCACGACATCATCGCTCATCTTGTGTACCTATGATACACTCATACGTCGGGAACATTTGGCGCGATTTTGTGCGACGATGACTTAGTGGCTGTTCCGTCTGGTGGAGTGTGCTAGGTCTTGTCACATTGGTTACCACCGTGTGGCTACTTAAGCTGGCTACAAAAATGTTTTACAGTATTAATTGTCCCACTATAATGTTACCAATGATATTATAAGTAGAATAATTGAAGGTTACGGGATAGGTGCATCATGAAGATAATCGCCTATATTGACACTTTTAGTAGTGACCCGAACTAATTAATTGCTTTGACAAGTTTCGTGTTCTTACGACGTACAACATGATTGACTTGCTTTTTGGCAGCTAATGTCAATCCAATATAAATATTTACTTTTTCATCATGGTTTTTGCTGATAGAACGTGTCAGCAGGACAACATCAATGTATTTGCATTAAGGAAAAATTTTGATAGAATTTCTCTAATAAATTAAAACCAACCTTGTTAACTCTAAAAGAAGAATTCTAAAACGCGTTACATTTCACCAACACCACACCATTATGGTTTCACCGTATGAAGTACTATCAAAGGCTCAGTTTACATTGGCTGACCACCGTTTGATAGCAGGTAACATGAAGCTCCAGTCCTCTGCTACATTAGTTTCAAAACGCGCAATGGTGGTAACTGGTGGACAAATTGTCGATACAACCAGCATTTCCACAATAGAAATTACTAACAGACGACTGATCATGTAAATTGGCCATGTTGACCAATTACGACTATGGTTTTTAATTGATGAACTCATTAAAATGACTTGCTCTACTAGGCTACACCTAAAATGAATAATTGTTTATGTCGCAAATGTAGTCAATGTTTGACACAATTATTAAGTTGAAATCCATGATCCATAACACCACGTTTACAAAAAAATGTAGTTTTTTTTTTTTTGTAGTTGGAAATATTAAACACCTATTATGCCATTACCGATTTGATTGGCAATCGTGATGAAATACCAAGATAGCTCTCGACGTCCCATAGTTAACTTTTCATACGCGCAGTTTACTTATGTTTATACTACGCCACAAAACTTTACAAAACATGGGCCACATTTAGCAAGCAGTGCCTTATAATAATAGAGTCATATTTAAGTCTTAACCAACTTCTTAGATCTCTTATCTTCGCAAGCTGTTACAACCTAAAAGAGTTGCGGCCGTGGGTCAGCCGTATTACATAACCTAATGTTATTTGCATTGTCCATATGAAAAATTCAAAAGAATTAAGCAGCTGCGTCGGCTAGCATCGTAAACATTTCATAGTGTTTTTACGACAGTACCCAGCGGGCCTCGGTCTTGTAAACGGACATGCCTTTAGTTCGTGTACGAAACAACGTTTGTCTACATTTGTTTGTTGCTTTGGAACATGTATTTTTGTATGAAACAATAGTTTCGTGACAAGAATCGTGTAAGTTTTGTAATTTGTGGGGTAATAACTGCGATTAGGGTTTGGTGGTGACGTTAGCGGGTAGCGGTATGCGTATTGGTGGCGATATTAGAAACTAATGATAATCTTACCCATTTCAACTAAAACAAATAAGGGAATTTTATTTGTTGGAGCTCAAAGTGATTCTTCTTTTTAGGGTTCCGTACCCAAAGGGTAAAACGGGACCCTATTACTAAGACTTCGCTGTCTGTCTGTCTGTCTCCAGGCTGTATCTCATAAACCGTGATAGCTAGAAAGCTGAAATTTTCACAAATGATGTATTACTATTGCCGCTATAACAACAAATACTAAAAATTAAAAAAAAAATATTAAGGGGGGCTCCCATACAACAGATATGATTTTTTTGCCGTTTTTATAGATAATGGTACGGAACCCTTCGTGCGCGAGTCCGACTCGCACTTGGCCGGTTTTTTTATTCTTCAATTTTTGAAGGTTGGCCATCAACTCAACTCCGAATATTTCTTCTGTCTTTTGCGACTTGCGAGGTGGATATCCGCTCCATTCGCGAATGTTTCTCAGCCAAGATTTTTTTCTCCAGCAACACCGCGTTTTCACAAAGTGATACTGAATCTTGAATATTATTGGTTACATATTTTCGGCTAATCTTAATTTTTCTTATTTAAAGTTGATGGTTTTTTTCCTAAGTTTTCCATATGAAGAGATGGTTAGGAGTTTAGATTTAAGAACTCGCCAAACAATCATTAACAGAAATTTCAATTTCAAATCAGCACACAATTCTTTCAAAAATTCTAAATGGATTTCGATGGAATTCTTTTTCGTGAGACTGTTTATAAAATATGAGGTATGAATTATCGTGCTGCGATGGGGAGGAGATACAATGGGGTGAACAAAAAGACTCCCGTCCCGATTCCGTCCACGCGAGTGGAGACGCGGGCAAAATCTGGAAGCGGAATATAGTTGAAATAACTCGGCATTGTTTTATTTTCGTGCAAGATTTTAAAAGTTTCGTTTTTCGTTTAGTTCCTCATTTGTATGGAATTTTTAATAGTAACATCCGTGAGATGGTTCCTGAAATGAAATGAATAGGATTTGTTTTTTTTTTGGCTGAAAGGTACATAAGTTTGTCTGATCATGTTATGATTATTTAGTTTTCAAGATAATTTAGTTGCTTTTCATCAGTATCCAGAGAAAACTTTAGGTAGAAAATATTGTTTTATTATTCTGAATAATTTAGTAAATTATAATAATGTTAACGCAATTTTTCATCTCTTCTCTCGTGTCGGCAATCTTATTAAATGAAAAACCAAACCCTAATTTGTATCTAGTAAAATGTGATCTTTTAATTTTTCATCATTTTGCAAATGATACTCACAAAATAACAAACCTAATTAACTTAATGATAAATAAACATTAATTTGATCGCTTTTGTTAATGTACTGGATCGATATGCACAGTTAACAAATAGCGGTGCCTACATAGTGTTTATTAAAGACAAACAATGAGCTTGTAACTTGTAAACACGAAGAGCGAGCCCTTGCGGCGATTTGTAATAAGGGTGCGACCTCATATGGTTCTCAACTAATGGCGGTGACCTGTGAAATTAGCTTACGGTAGGTGACATATACTTCTGCTGGTGTGCTTGTGGAGAATGCAATCGTTTCTCACCGCAGTCCAGCTAGAATTGACGAGGAGGAACACCGTGTGGTTTTAGTCAGTTGGAGTCTGACAGACCCCTCTGCCGGTCCCACGGCGGAGGACATCCATTGAGGATTACCAGACGGAAAAAAAAGGATGTCGTATACTTCAATATGTCAGGCTGTCAGGATTTATTCCGTTAGGCTTGTACATCATGAGGGTAGCAGATGGGTTTCGTGCAATGAAAATACACTGTGTGCGATGCACTGTTTCTATTAACTAACAAATTACTTGAAATTACAATTTAACATGGGGCACAATGAACCGGGGTACAGTTCCAGAACGTCTCAACTCCGCTGCGATCTGAATTTTAACTGTCGTCGTCACCTTTGAGCTGTAAACATCAGGGCTCTGTAGAAGCACGCTGTGGTGTGGTGTGGGTAAACTTGCAAGAAAGTCGCGTGATGTCACCACTGCGTACTTGCAATTCATTTTAAGCCCGTACCAATGACCGTATCCGACAAATATATTTGTTCAGTCGACTTTTAGTTACGAAAAAAAAAACACTACAGAGATTGCCATACTTTTAAATCGCGAAAAGTTAGACCGAAACGTATAAAGTGCACCACCGACAGTAATGAAGGTTTTTCTCATTAAAACTACTGTTAATTTTGTAATTATTTGCAAGGCTCATGCTTACAGTAGTACAGTATCATAGTATTATTAAACAACGCGTCCTTAAACCGTTGATTTCGATGTGGATTCGATCATGGAATCTTTTTCAAAATTAAATCATACATAAACTCACGACTTTTCCCCATGGGTACCCCCAGAAGCCACAGAACGCCACCTGCTACGATCCTTTCTTTTGGCTCGTTCAAGTTCATACATCTGGTTATACACACACACCGGTTGCAAGTACTACGCACCTGACTTTTCTGAAGAAACTTACCAATAAGGTCAGTGTATGTGCAAATTAAGCTAAAACGAACATTGCAGGATTTGGTAAGCGCTTATTTATCCTCCCTTCTTACAAAAATCGACCGTCAATATTACTAATCATTCTTATCGAAGAGATACCGGCACAAGCGATACGTCACTTAATACAGCGAATGCAAAGAGAACCAATGAAAGAAGTTGTTTAAAGCGCACTACAAATCACCGTTACTTGGACGAAGCAAGTCGTATCGCCCGAAACTGTGAACGGGGCCTAAGATCAATCGGGCCACAGCCTAACTTATATTTAATGCCGAGTTACAGTCAAGAGTGACGTAACCTCGAATGTTTTGCTAAGTGTATGTACACGAAACGTAAGTGTATGATTGTTTTAGTGAAGTTACGGTTTGAACACTCTGTGGCTTCCAGCGATATATATAGAGGTTTGAGTTTAATTTTAGTGAGTTATTTGCTATATGCTAACATGTTGTAGTTTAAAAGGTTACAGTTACAAAGTGTGTAGTCGTTACTTCATGATGTTAAAGGTACATACGATCTGCCCATAATGTTTAAGTTAAGCATGTTCCAAGTAACTACTATTAATTTTAAAGCTTTTTGCCTCAACGACCGAGAAAATATGATATTTGGGTTACTACATTTTGCATTTGAAGAGGGAAGAAACAAGTAGGTATTCCATGCCATTCCAGATAGGATGGAGCTGATAGCTATTTTTATTGACATCTTTCTTCTAAAAGTCGTCTTTCGTCTTTCTATACCATCTGTATGATGATGTAATGCAGCATTTAAAATGCCATATTTTTAATTTAAAGTTTATAGCAACTAAAAATATATCGGTGGACATTTTATATCCCTTGTTTATTTCACGGTCTATTTTTCACGGTTAGTTTATAAGGCTGAGTATTGAACTCCGCTTGGAGTCCTCATTAATTTTCACTAGTATGTCCCGCGGCACGGCCTTCGTGCGGCCCTAACATAAATTCCGAGATAACTTGAACAAACAAGTGGAAGTCCAAATAAGTAGAGCCCTTTAGAATGCGCCCCAAGTGACGAACTCGTTTGTGAACTCAAATAAATAATTAAATTCTCTTTTCGTGTAGTGGAAAAATTTCAGCGTTATTGTTTTTTTGGGGAAAAATGCTGAAAATGTAGGAAAAACTTCGTAGACGTATAGGTTTTTTATATGTTTAGAAATTATAATTTCGTGTATATTTTTCTCGTCTTTATACTTTATAACAATACCTCAAAATTTTGCCCAATAGTTCATAATTAAACTATTCAATGGCACAACCATGAAGTTCCAATGCACAAAGTCAGTTCAGGAGCACAAGTGTTGAACCGAAACACTATTTACGTAAATAAACTCGTTCCGAAGGCGGTCTACGTCGTCGAGCTTCGTTTAAACTTTTAATCGCTTTGGAGCCGTGATAAACAAATTTTAATTAAGTTTTAATATCACCACGTAATTGCCGAGCCGAACGGATATCACAATTATTTATGTTTATGAATATTTTAGTTGAGTTGATATTTAATGTTTGAGATTTTGCATAACAATTTGTCTAAGTTGATTTGCTCTAGATTACAGCGAGACGAGCCGGCTGTATTACGCCTAATACAAGGTTCTGATATTCCTCTTTGTTTCTGTTGAATAAATATTTAGCAAGTTTGTTTACACAAAAATTAGAATCCTATTTTTATTTGTATAAAAAGTTGCATTAATTTTTTTTGCTTGTATTTGCTTCGATATCTAAATACAATAATTTTAGAAAAGAAATGATTTTCAACACAACGGATTTTGGAGGTACTGAACCTTTCCTTTTTGAATAAAGGAAAATAATTTAGTGAGTATCTCAAGTCCTTAAATACCTACCTAAAATGTGAGTATATTATGTTGTTGTTTAAATGGTTCGAGATACCCCCACACATATTAGAATAGTATTGCAAATATTAGTGGCTTAGTACTTATGTTTATTTTAGTAGAGTTTATGGCATTGTTTATGTTTTTATTTTGAAGTGCGTGAAAAACAAAACAAAAACGTTTGTAAATTAGTGTTCGCAAGGATTTAGTAACAAAACAGACGAAAAGCCACAAAAATTACCGGGATTTTTGTAATTTTTGTACTTTCTCCCCTCCATTTGTCCCTTGGCATATTTTTTATTTATCAACTTAGGTGCTTTCTTTGTTTCCACCGAGCTTATTGTTAATTTCATTGTGTAACGGTCTCACTGAAGAAGTTTCCACGCTTAACATTGGCTTCCGTGCGAAATTGTTTATGGCTCGTAAAAATTGTGCTTTGTTATTTCATTTGCGTTGTTTCGGTGAACAATTCATTTGATAACCTTTTTTATTTTATAAATTCTGTATGGAACTGTTTGTAATCAAGTTTTTAGTTTGATTGTGTTATGATTTATGTGTGCGGTTTCTATGCATAGAATTAGTTTTTGGTACAACATTTACAATATACCAAAAAATATGCTCTAGTTCTATTTACGTTGCTACCTATTGAATTGTTTAAAAAGATCTCTAGATAGCACAACTAAATAAGTAGTAGCTACAGTAAACCCTCTTTTTGTTCACTTGACAAGTGAAATCGAGATAATGCCACCATTTTTCATCTCGGTAGGAGTGTGGACGATGCGACGTTATTCTGAACGAATTGTACCTCGGGGTATGAATTTAATCTCAGAATTCAGCGTGTCAGATTCATAAGAAACGTCTCTTCGGCGATATTTTGAGTTTTATACGAACATCTTATATAGCGTCTTGTTTTCGTATGAACATTTATTGAAGCAATAAAGAATAAGAAGGTTTTATTGTTGTTTGTTTAGCTTGTTAGGATTTTTTCCTTTTTTTGTTATGATGCCTTAAGATATAGGTACCTACTTGTGTTCTTCATGTTTTACGAATTACGATGTCACTAATGGGACTCCTAATGCAATCAAAATGTTGATTAAAGTACCTGTATGTGCAACGCTTTATCTTTTACTTAGATATGGCCTCTTATACAGGCACACAATTGAAATGTACCCCTTGCTCAAGGGCTTATTGGACACTCAGGGAATGAAACAAAGAAAAAAAAACAGATAATTGTAGACATTTGCACAGAATTCTGCAGCTCTCTTTATTCAGTTAATTCAAAATGTACTCTTAATTAAAATTATTTTGTTTATTTCTCACAATTTATAGAACAATAATAAACAATTCAAACTCAAACTCCACCATTACGGCACTTTTGAGTGTCAATAAAAAAACAAAAGGAAGCGAAGCTATAGCCCCAGTCACAAGGCATAATAACAACAACATGACATTTATTCATTCCCTGACCGTATTCAAATCTGGTCGCCATTTTTCTGCCTCAGGAAAATCCCACCATTCCATAGGACTACGACTCTGCCCTGCCATCCCTCGCCTTGCTTTCCTACAAAAGTCAAGTAAAATAACAGCAAAAATAATAAAAATGCCGACGCAACGAGATTCTGATGCAATAAATCATAAGTGCATTATAAGGCAACGTCTCCGACGCTTCGTTAAGAAAAACAAACCTGCCTGTTGCTGGGGCCTACCACCCCCTCTAGCAGTATTATTTCGATATTTTATCAGTGCGGGAAAATTGCTGTAAGAGGCGATGTGGTGGTATGAACCCTGGTCTGAATTAGTTTTGTATTAACGTGCTTAAAGTGGAGTGTTTATTTTACACTATTACTTAAGTAGGTACAGCTAAGTTAACTTAATATTCAAAAAACAGGTTTTGAGAGTTATTTAATTTAGTTGTATTTTAGGTTTTCGTTTAATTTATTGTTATTTTAGTTTTTATAATCGTTTTTAATTTTAGTTTTAAAATAAGGTATGCTGTAATTAATGATGATATTGAATAATTTTACATAAACCGTGTCAAAGATCAGTAACTTTTATCGTTATGCAGTTACAATTAGAGCCAAAACAGTAACCATAACCGCGGTTGGCACAAATATACTGGATTAAAAGTTGATGCTGAGGCAGATAAACCGCACATAGGTACTAATGAAAGGTTGCCAAGCCATTACATGAACCAGTACATTACATCAACACAGCAGTTCACAGCTGAAAATACCTAGTCCGGTAATAAAGCCCGTGCCAAATTGTGATCTCCAAAAAAACTTACTGATAAATTTATCATCATAAGCCTACAACAGTCAAACTGGACATAGGCCTCTCGAATCACTTTCCATCCATCTGGAAGTTCGTCTCATTCAGCTGCTACCAGCCACACTGTCTACCTAACCTACCACCCTAATTAAAACCATCTAATTCTATCAAAAACTATTAATTTTGCAGGCGCTAACCAAATAACAGGCGTTTTTCTGTCAATTTCAGCTTCTGCATCACTAAGTCACCGAACCTCAAACTTTTTATCGTGGAGCCCACAAAATCAAAAAGCTCCAACAAACAGTTACTATTTCTATTAAATCCGCTCGCAACGTGCGGACAGCTAGAATATAAGTTGCAGTTACACTAATGAATGCGAGCGAGATTACCTCCACGGCCCAGGGCCAATAACATAAAAGTTGGCGGACATTTTGAATCCTGCACGATACATTATATCCCACTGCTCGGCTTTTCAACGCTTCTAATATTGATAGTGAAATTAATTGTCACTTTGCGGTATCGGTAGCTGCGTGGTTGAAAATGTGTGCGCTTTATTGTTTATTAAAGAAGTAAGGTGGCAAAAAAATATTACGGTGAATATGCATTGGCGGACCTGAAATATTGTTTTATAACTTTATCGTGTTAAGCAAACTGCTGTTTTATGAATTAAAAACCGGACAAGTGCGAGTCGAACTCGCACATTAAGGGTTACATACCATCGTAGCAGGGGAGCCCCCTTTAATTTTTAATTTATTTTTATTGTCCGTATTGATATACGTTTTGAAATGAAGATTCACCGCCATAAACTAATACAAAATTCAATTAAACGTTTAGATAAGACCACATTAATTTCAAACAAAGAAACATTTAGGTAACCTAGACATAAAAAATAGTTTTAGCTTATTAGAAACAAAATTTTCAGAAGACGCATAGGAGCAATATAATAACATAAAAGACATTTTAAAAACCGCTAGCCAAAACATCAAGAGCCATAACAAAAAACAAAAGAAACTCACCAATTACACAATTCACCTTATCGAAGAACGACAGACAAAGAACTTTCAGTCTTTAGGTTACAGAGAGCTCGATCGTAAAGTAAAGAGAAGTATACGACATGACATTAGACATTACAATACACAACTTGCTGATGCAGCTCTTACAAACAACCGCTCCCTAAGATCTGCCATGCGCGGCATGGATACAGGCAGGTCCACAATAACACATATAAGGGATAGCAATGGTGTGAAGCAAGGAGATAGGACCAAAATTATTCAAATATGCACTCAGTTCTATAAGTCCTTATACTCTGATAATACCACTCCCCATCTCTTAGCAGACGTAACCTACACATGCCCTGACGACATTCCAATAATTTCTGGTTTTGAAGTCCATCGGGCTCTTAATGGCATGAAATATAGCCGAAGTCCTGGTGAAGATGGCATCACCACTGAATCACTTCGAGTTGGAGAACCAACCCTGCTACCTCACATTTGCAACCTTTTTAACACTATTCTCAAAACAGGCATCTTCCCTAGTCACTTCTGTCATTCGAATATAATTCTGTTACACAAAAAAGGTGATAAATCCGATATTGGGAATTACCGCCCTATCAGCTTAGTCTCGCATCTTTACAAAGTTTTCATTAAAATAATCGAAAACCGCATATCAGGAACATTGGACCTCCATCAATCTCCAGAACAGGCTGGATTCCGCCGGGGCCTTTCGACTGCTGACCACCTACAGTCTTTAAACCAGATTATCGGAAAACACCAGGAATTTAATCTACCGTTATACCTAGCATTCGTGGATTATTCAAAAGCTTTCGACAGCTTAACACATACCGCAATATTTTCTGCACTCAGCAAACATAATATAGAACCTACATATATAAATCTGTTGCAAAAAATATACCAGAACAGCACAGCAGCCATACGCCTAACTACCACCGGACCAGCTTTTCCCATTCAGAGAGGAGTCAAGCAAGGCGACCCGCTATCTTCTAAACTCTTCACAGCTACGCTGGAAGAAGTTTTTCAAGAAATAAACCCACACTGGCAGGATAAGGGTGTTGTCGTCGGCGGAAAGAGGTTAACTAATCTTCGTTTCGCCGACGACATTGTCCTTTTTTCTTCCTCAGCAGCTGAGCTAGGCCTAATGCTCGATCAACTGAGCCACGCCAGTCTTCAGGTCGGGCTTTCAATGAATATGACCAAAACAAAACTGATGACGAACAGCACAGAGCGTAACATAGAAATTGGGGGTGTGGGGATTGAATATGTCCATGAATACATATACCTCGGCCAGATAGTCTCTTTCCATGCAAGACAAGATAAAGAAGTTGCTGGACGTACCGAGAATGCCTGGAAGAGCTACTGGTCGATGAAACATTTAATGAAGGGATCTCTTCCCCTGTCACTTAAGCGAAAGCTCATGGACATGTACATTCTACCCACCCTCACCTATGGAGCGCAAACGTGGGCGCTTACAAAACGTCAGAAGTCCGCACTTGGGGTCTGACAACGAGCTATGGAGCGAAGTATACTGGGTGTCAAACTTACGGACCGCATCAGAAACTCCATACTTCACTCCAAAACCCAAATAGCTGATGCTGGCCTTACAGCTGCTAAGTTGAAGTGGAACTGGGCTGGTCACATCTGCCGCATGTCGGAGGAGCAATGGGCAAAAATTACCACTCAGTGGATACCCAATAGCAGGAAACGACAACGCGGCAGGCCCAGAAGGAGATGGCGGGATGAGCTGGACTCTTACGCAAGGGATTGGCCTACAATCGCTCTAGATCGCGAAATGTGGAAAGAGGGAAGGGAGGCCTTTACCCTGCAGTGGGACAATACAGGCTTATAATAAATAATAATAATTTTATTATTCGTTGTTATAGCGGCAACAGAAATACACATTCTTTAAAAATTTGAACTGTCTACCTACCTAACCTATTATGGATCATGAGATACAGCCCGCAGATAGACAGACGGCCAGACGGACAACAGAGGCTTAGTAATAGGGTCCCGTTGGTGCTAAAAAGTTATCGATTCTGAAAAGGATTTGCGATCTCTTTAGTCACTACGATTCAACAATTCGTTAAAGTTAAGTAAGTTAAATAAGAACAGTGCTGGTATAAACTGTTTAAAAAACCAACGCTCACTTAGATTTGAGTGATTAAACTATTATATAATCTAACGCAGCTAGGGACATTCTTTTCGTGCCATGAAACAATGGAAGCGTTTTTCTATATTATTGTTTGGTCCAGGAAACCTGGATGATGGTTACGTGCCATTTTTAATGGTCGTGGGCGAAGCAGGCATTATGTATACCTTTTTTGTGTAAACCATTTCATCACTAATGTTCTCATAACTGTGAAAGGAAACAACGTAAGAAAATCTGCTTTTACTACAACAAACAGTTCTAAGACATTTGCAAACTTTCACTGAAGTCGGGTGGCAGATTTTTACCCCTAATGCCCCATAGAAAGGAGCCCTTAGTTACAGCAATGGGAACAATATACACTAAAATAATTTAGCATAAGCTTATGCTTAATCAAAAAAGCTAACGAGTTAAGATGACTTTGTTTAATTCTGGCCTTTTTGCTGGCTATAATAACACGTTTTTATTATTTTCACCTTTAACTAACTTTGTAAAAAAATCTTAGAAGTAATAAACTGTCTTTTCAGTTTCCGATTGACCGGAAATTTTGCATACATGTTTAGTATGGATGTCAATGCACGGTTAGCTAAGTGACGTCATTCTGAATTCAAATTTCCTAAAGATGACTCGTTATTTTTTATGCATTAAAAGAAAGGGTAAAAGTTTGCTAAGAAAAAAAAATGAGAAATAAAATGAGATCACATTAAAGCGTTTTTTAGTTTTTTTTTTTAAACTATAATATTGTCCCTATTTCTCTTCCTTACCTGACAATCAACACTGCACAGTGGCAAAAAAACGCGCTCTAAAAAACAAAAACATTCTCAACATGACATCCCTAGTTTGCACTAGATTCTTCTATGTGTACGCTTACCGTTCCCAGCAGATATCGTTATGTCTGTTGGGCCACTAAAAGCTTTTTCCGTCGACATGTTATATTGTACACATGACCTCGCTGTCCTGTGTACTTAAGTTGTTCTATACTGTTGAATATAGTTTTGGGATACTCTGTATTAAAAGTACAATAATTTTCAAGAATTTCCATGAATACCATTTATGAAGCCGCAAAACAGCCTAGTATAAAAAATAGAAAATACAAATGTTTTTTTTAATTTAGGACGCAAATAAATGTTAATTCGTTGATAAATGAAAGCAAATAATTAAAAAATAATGATGTTTGTTTATGATATTCGATTTTTAAACACAATTTAAATATTCATAAAATATTCAGGCTTTAAACATACGAGGTCTTTAAAGGTTAAAAAACAAAATAATTTGCTGAGATTAAAAAAAAAACAAACACCGTCGACTACTCGAATTGAACCATGTTGGACTTAGTTTATAGTTTTCTGTGGAAATAAAACTAGTAGTAATAAATGAGAAAAAAACACCACGAGTGTGAAATACACTGCATTCCGAACCGAACAGTAGTGTGATAAGAGCCAGTTTTCAAGGAAATGTATAGAAAAAGATTTTACGTAAAGCAACCATTTGTGAATAGATCAGAGATACAATCAGAAAGGGACTATAGAATAAGTTAACGGCAAAGCTCTCAAATATTCAATCAAATTCTGAATCAGATAATAATTTATTCCTAGGCCAAATTATATCTAAAAGAAAATCGTACAAAGTGTCATTTAGTAATATTTTTCCTAGCAATGGTCAAGATAATCCGGGAATTGGTCAAACAAAGGCAAAAATCATCCTCTGTTTACATTTAAGCTGTTGAACTGACTTCAAAAGTTAAAACATGTAACTGATAACGAGTAGGTAATTGGCTGAGTTTTGCAAATTGCGACCCTAAAACTATTAACGAAAACCAAAATATACAGGCGTATTTTTCTCAGTTAGAGCTTTAGCTTAGCGTAAAGGTTTGTTTGTACTTACAAAATCACCATAGTCTACTATGGTGATTTGATTTATGGGGAGCCCAGTGGGTTTTTCAGCCAGCATACACAGCATGGTAGCTGAGTAGGTAGGGCGTGATGAAGGAGCGGTAAAACTATACTATGACGAAGGGTCTCAAAATTTTCATATTATAGTTTTAGCGTTCTCAAGTTTTTATGCTGAATATGCTTCCTGGAAAACCCTGTGGGCTCCTTCCTCGCTCCTACCATAAGTTTTGGTTTTTATTTGCAAGGGTTGTACCCTTGCAAATAAAAACCAAAACTCTTATCTTCTGCAAACCACAGATCAATAGTATTTTACCGCAGCAAATAAACTCCAAAACATATCCTTGAAAATATAACCATCATAATTATTATTCTTATCCCAGCTACTTCCCCGTGTCCCCAGCGGCCACATTTCACGCTGTGCCAGCTCTGACCACGCTTCACACACACCTGAGGCAATGGCCGCCATCTGGAAGTGACGTAAGCCGAAGCTTCCTTGTGACGTCACCTCGCATTGCATTACCTGAGCTAGTTAGCCGTGGCTAGCTTTAATTAATTTCTTGGTGAGATTGGAGGAATAGTGATTTGGAGGAATGTTGCTAGTAGTAATAACAACTTAGTGACAAACTCTAACCAGATGAAGTTAGTAATGCTGCATGACAATAATACTTATAAAGAAAAAGAGGGGGAAATTGGTGAGGTAATGCAGGGCACTAACTGTCTGTAAATAATACTTCGCGATCAAACTTCGATTTCATCAATTATCCAATATCGGTCAAATATCGACAGACCTAAAATGCACAACCCAGACGTTTTGATGAAGTACCACGGTCCACAACACAGCTAACCTTCAACCAGAATCACCTGAAACCCCTATGACCCATTTTAGTGTATGTTCAATGAGAGCTTAGCGATGTCTAATCAGCACTTGATCGTCGAAGACAACAAGATTAGTTCCGATTCCCAGTGACCACTAAGTGTAGCCCTAAGTAGAGAGAACTGTACAGCGAAGTACTTATTAGGTGATCTGTTGTATGTACATCAATAGTAACTATGTTTGTTTGAAATTGATTGACACACAAGTCATTGGCATAGGTCATTACCCCCGAGACTTTGTTCTCGTGCATATGTAACAATCTCGAAATTATACCTGCACTAGGCAGCCATACCATCGCGGATGTATAGGTACATCATTATCATATCGATTGTACAGACGCCAGCACAAGCTACCCGAAACTGTCAAATGTTCCCATTCACCCTTGGACTTAATGCTTTAGCAACAAAGTTGAAAATCTAGCTTAGCTTGATAGCTTGATGTGCTGGCGTCTGTACATCAGTTGTAGCTTATAGTAAAAAATGCTGTTCAACAAAATCAGACTTTTTACGATGTTGTGTCGGTGAATCCCAATAAATATGCGAGTAGCACAGCATAAATGATAGGATATTTATCTAAGTACAAATAAAGTAGAGACAGATTCCAGTTAAACCCTTTAATACTGTCTTTTTGTCCACTCAATTCAAAAGAAAATCGATAGCAGACAAGTTAAAATTTTAAAAGTACGGCGATCCAAATACTAAGTTCCATTTTATCTGCATCAAATCCCGTCTACGTGCCTTCGTATAATCATCCGGATAAAAGAGGCGTGCTCACCTTATCCCAACCAAGTTTATCTACAAGCATTTCATAACACAATCATATTCATTCGTATAGTCTCAAAACTATGTGAACAACAGCTGGCCGAATGGAAAAAGCGAGTCCAAAATGTCACCGAAACTGAAATAAGGTTGAAAGCACAATTTCGAATGATTTAACACTTTTTACTATGACATATTGCGCGGATGAATTTATTTTGCGTGTGTTACCTACGTCAATAAAACACACTTTTGTATTCGATTTAATGTCCCATACCCGTGAAAATAAGTGAGTGAATGTAAAAGTGTACCTATGTTTTGTAAGAACCATGCAGCACTTCTTTTTTTGGCGCGTTTGGCGCTTGAATGAGATTAAAAGTAGGTTGGTTAACATTTGTCAGATTGTCTGTGGACACGGTATTGAAAAAAAAGGTCGTCGTTAGTACTTATTAGTGACATGGTTGTGATTTCTTGAGAATAAATGAATGGTGCAAATGAGAGGAGGGACTTATGAAAAAGGTTTTCCAAAAGATATTTTCCAATGAAGGTTACCTCCCTAACAATGTTTTAGTTGGGTATTGATAAAACAGTAATTTTATTCCTGTAGCTATTATTTTATACATTTCAAACAAACAAAAACATAATCGCGGTAAAGTTGTGAAAGGTTAGGATTTAATATTTATTTATTGTAGACCAAATATTATATAGAAGGAGTTAGATCATTCCAAAATGTACCATAAAATTGGTGACACAGCTTACATATTCTACCAGGCCAATTATGCAAAATAACGCGTATTTGAAATCAAGTTCATAATTACTTCAACCACTTTTACATCCTTTTTATAGTATCCGTTTATGTCTAGCTTGTATAAATGCAAGGGTATTTCCAGAGATTCCCCCATGTGTCTCGTTCCGTTTCGTGTGTGATCGGAACGGATCGGTTACGGGCCGGGGGAAATTGGCGCGTTATGTCTCAATGGGGTCTAACGGGGTCTCGCGACGTCAACTGTTGCTCTCATCGATTATTATGTATCTTGCTGGTGAGATATTGCTAACGTTCAAGTGCTTGTGAGCGTAAAAATAATGCTGTATTTTGTTCGAGTTGCTTTGCTATCTCATAAATATGTTTTTTTTTTATAGCTAACATTTTGTAGCAAAGATTTGTTCTTCGACATGAATGACTGCATTATTTGTCTGTTAAACTGAAATCAAAGGTTTACATAAATCTTGTTAAAATATAAAACGACCCAACAGACAAAACTAAGTGTTCAGTTCAGTGATATTCATTACCCTGATTCATTAAACTTATTATCATTAGCATTAGGTATAAATTCCTTCAAACAATGATTTGCGTTTATTCTTCACCCTTTTCAAGGTTCTGCATGCTTTCTATTCAGGGCTGCCAATATTATTAGGACCAATTTAGTTTATTGTATGTCTTAAATATTTTTTATGTTTTATTTAAATACTTTTTCTTTCTTTATTATATTATTCAACCAGTCTTTCCAAGGGGTATCGTACTACACAACTGGGTTGTGGAGGTCAGATAGGCAGTCCCTCCAGCTGCATCCGGTTCAACTGGAAGCCGACCCCAACATAGTAGGAAAAGGCTAAGGCTATGCTAAAGAGGTAAAATTTGTATGTTTGAATGTAGGGGTAATCTCCGGAACTATTGACCCATTTCCGAAAATTCTTTTACAAATGAGAAACTACAATACCCCCGAGTTTCATAGATTATGTAAAACGTTCTTGTGGGACAATTGCCTACCATAGCGAGGTCGGAGCCGCGGGTAAAAGCTAGTGTATAATAAAAGTTGTTGATTATGTTCAAAATATAGGTAGAATATAGGTCGGTCGAATATCTTAGCGTACATAAACTCAGGTTTACATGGTTGTTGTTCAAAATAGGGCATCGAAAACCAGCCATTTTTCGGAACCGTATTTTTTCGGTATCGGGTTTTATCCAAAACCGGGTTTATCGGGTATTTTCGGTTTTTTCTTTAATTTACAATATGCTTTTGCTCTATTTATTAACTAGCTTATGCTCACAGCTTCACCCGCGTGGAGTTCGATATTTGTCCCACGGGATCATACTACTGGGATAAAAAGTATTTTATGTTTTAATAAAGTTATTACTATCTGTGTGCTAACTTCCATCTAATTCCGTACAGTAGTTTTTGCGTGAAAGAGTAACAAACATCATAATTTTAGTAAGATTGTTGTTAAAGCGGCAACAGAAATACACATTCTGTAAAAGTTTCAACTGTCTTCCTATTATGGATCATGAAATACAGCACACTCAGATACAGCAGTTCCTTCGGGTACGGAACCCTAAAAAGTAATAGATGATTTTCATAATTTTAATTTAAGAGGTAATTTACCAATTTTGGAGTCAAACGACCCAGAGAATAAAAAGTTTCACAGAACATTCAACCCTCCATTTCACCCTCTTAGGGGTGGAATTTCGAAAAACCCTTTCTTAGTAGATCCAGACTTTTCACAAAGAATACACCCTCCAACCTGCAAGCTCTGCGCCACACTACGCGCCAGTTTCGAAGCCCTATTTGACTATGTTAGGGGGTGCTTTTGGAAAAATTGTGATACACGTGTCTCATAATTTTAATTAGAGTGTGTACACCAATTTTTAAGTCAATCGACCCAGAGTGTATAAAGTTTCATAGAAAATTCATCCCCCCATTTCACCTTCGTAGGGGTATAATTTCAAAAAATCCTTCCTTATTCCTTGTCTACATTATAAAGGGAACATCTGTGCAAAATTTCACCTTTCTAGGTCAGGTCTAGGTCTTACAGTCAGGACTTCTCTTTTTATTTATACAGATTAACAATTGCAAAGGTTATAATATTGACCAGGCGCTCAACCAAATAGTGGAAATCTTCAGAGAGGAACGGACAGGTTTTTGCAAAATGATGAGTACGGCCAGGAACTCCAAACTTTCGGATGAGACTCTGGAGCTTATGACGGAACGACGTGAAAACCCACCCATCACATCAGCAGAAGTAGAGGCACTCAACAAAACAATTAGAAAATTGGTACGACGTGACCTTCAACGCTTCAGCACACGCTCAACAGAAAAAGTGATTGAGCAAACCTGGGGGTCAAATGTGTTCGTCCAATCACTTGGAAGGAGTCACCTGACGAGTTGACCGAATCTAGTGGGGATTTCATCGTTTCAAAGCCGGCGATTGTTTCTGAGATCGCATGCATGTCTACCTGATCCCGAAAATGAGTATTCCAGAGCCACCTTAACCCGCCATTTCACAGAAGACCTGCTAGAAGTTAGCCAAGATGAAATTGAGGTGGCTCTTAGACAGCATAAGAATGGAAAAGCCCCTGGTGAGGATGAGACAACGACTGAGCTTCTTAAAGTGGGAGAAACTCCTCTATTAAAAGAGCTTCTGTAGCTTTGCAACTCGGTCCTGTTCTCTGGGAGAACTTCAGAATCCTGGAGAAGGAGTGTGGTCGTTCTTTTCTTTAAAAAGGGGAACAAGACCATATTCAGGAATTACAGACCCATTTCACTCCTTAGCCATGTGTTTAAGCTGATTTCAAGGGTCGTCATGAATCGTCTCGCACGAATACTCGTCGACTTCCAGCCACCGGAGCAAGCCGAATTTCGAGCAGGATACAGCACCATAGACCACGTCCACACAGTGCGGCAGATTATACAGAAGTCCGAAGAGTATAACAAATTGGCCTCTGTGTCTTGCCCTTATGGACTATGAGAAGGCTTTTAAAAAACTCTATCGAGACCTGGTGAGTTCTGGAGTTTCCGCAGCGATGTCAAGTAGACTGGCGATATATCCAAGTCCTGAGAAGTCTTTATGAAAATGCTACAATGACCGTTCAAACCCAGAACCAGTAAACGGAGCATATATCTCATTGCGTCAGGGGGTGAGGCAAGGGGACGTAATTTCCCCGAAATTGTTCACTAGTGCACTGAAGGATGTGTTTAAGACGCTGAACTGGGAAAAACGTGGCATTAACATCAACGGCGAGTACATCTCATACTTGAGATTTGCAAATGACATCGTCATACTGGCTGAATCGATGCACGACGTGTTGCAGATGCTGGACTGCCTAGTAGATTTTTCAATACGCATTGGTCTTAGGGTGAACTTGGACAAAACCCAGGTTATATTCAACAAACACGTCATCCCAGGACTTATTGTTGTCAAGGGTGGTCCTGTCAAGGTTGTTCGAGAGTATATTTTTCTCGGGCAAACTCTGCAGTTTGGTAAGAACAACTTTGAGAAGAAGGCTACCAGAAAAATCCAGCTGGCAGCATTTGGAAAACTTCGTCAGGTCTTCTCGTTGCATATTCCACAGACCCTAAAGACTAAGGTCTTCAATCAGTACGTCTTGCCTGTTATGACTAACGGGGTCAAAACGTGGACACTCACGGTACGGTTGGTCCTTAAATTCATGGTCGCTCAGCGAGCTATGGAGCGGGCTATGCTTGGAGTCTCCTCGAGAGATCGCATCCGGAACGAGGTGATTCAACAAGTTTGTTTTTCAAAATACTTTAAAATGTAAAATTATATCTCAGAAGAATAAATCACTACACTACATAGTATAAAACAAAGTCGCTTTCTCTGTCCCTATATCCCTATGTATGCATAAATCTTTAAAACTACGCAACGGATTTTGATGCGGTTTTTTTTAATAGATAGAGTAATTCAAGAGGAAGGTTTATATGTATAATACATGCACCCGTGCGAAGCCGGGGCGGGTCGCTAGTACACAATAAATTTAAAACAAATAATTATGCAACGGCTACTTTCGAATGAGAACTATACCAATCTCATAACCCAAGAAACCCTGTAACTTAATATTGCGAATAAGTAGTAGATAAATAAGTCGTGGGAGGGCAATAATACAATAAACTGAGTTACTCATATTTCTCCATTTTATACGACCTACGACGCGACGTGTTTTATGTCTGATCTGCGACGTTTATAGATCAAGCAAAGAACCGAAAAACCGGAAAACCCGGGTTTTTATATGACACAACCGGTTTTTATAACTAACCTAAAAACCGGGTTATTAAGAACCGGGAAAGCCGGTTCGTATGCCGTTCAAAGGTAGTTCAAAGGTGACTGAACTAAGTTTTGAACTTCATTGAAAAACAAACCTTGCTTTAAAGGTTCCAGAAGTTATGTTAATGATGTTATTCTTAAGTATTGAAATATCCTCGGTAGGTGGTTCTAAAAATTTATCTTTCAGGAATGTTGAGTAACTAAATATTGTCTTTAAAAATTCTGCTGCTCTGTTCGAACATAAAGGGGTTTTCTAAAGAGATTTAAGATATTACAAAGAGAAGAAACGTCTTAGAAAATGTGATCTCATATCTGAGCGAGGCCATATAAAAAAACGATATAATTTCTAAGTTTGAAACGTACCGACAGCAACCAGTTGGCCTATCTTTTTCATCGTACCTATTTAGTTTGTTAGCCCAGAACTTCGCCACTTCCTCGGTTTCGTCGGTGAAGACTGTGTCACTTCAGCTACATGTTTTTGGGCTAAGAATCCAGGATCGTTTTTTATTTTAATGTTTAAAATATATGGATAAACAACTCTAAACGTCTATCAATTCTTAATTTTGAGTAGAGTTCATGAATAAATACAAAGTCTTTCCAATTCAACTAGTTCCTCCACAATTTTATAGTGTTGTCTTATAGTGAGTATTAATTCATTAAATGTTAATGAGTTTGGGCGAGTGCCCGCTCTCACCCTTGTCAAATTATCGCACAATGGATGAATCCTCATAAAGACATTCCACACTTTTGTTTGTTTGTTTTCCTATGGTCATGCTTGTGATTGTTTGTGAAAAGTGATTATTGCTAATGAGATTGAATCCAAATGATGGACAATTGTGTCACGCAATTGTGCCATTTTAATAATTCTGCTTTGCTAAGCGCTGTATTCCATGGCAATCAGTTTCCCATATAATTACTATTATTATTCTACATAACAATCACTAATCTGCCATGTAACATGGCCAAGATTGTCTGGTCTAGTTTAAAAACAAACTTGCTGTGTAAAAAAAAAAGTTTGTAAAAACTTATTTGCAAAATAAACATCATTTATACGTCAGCATATGGGTTACAGAGAAGATAATTAATTATCTATAAAGGTTTTCTTAATTCTAATATTAAATCCAAGAAGTTCTTACAATAATTTGTCTTAAAGCTCAGCCCTCATAAAACAGTTTATTTTCGGTTAATGCACATTAGTATTGAATGAACACATTACATTTTCAAAAGATCGTTCAACCCATTGTTCGAGAAAACCGATCATGTGCTCAAACCCTTAGTATCGATTCAGATTCGCGAGGGTAACCCTTCAATGAGTTACGCACTACACGGGGGAGTTGAGTCGTGAACGAGAACGACTATGTTATTTACATGTTGGTATGAATGTGTAATGAAAATATTCGTCGTATCAGCTGTGAGAGCATTTTTTCTTCTCTTCTTAGGGTGTCGATGTCAATCTATTTTGATTCGGCCCAGAACCTATCACAATGGTCTTATTTAACCCAAAGGTATACTTAGAGAATGCCTTGTTGCATTTAGTCCGCCTATGTACCACTATTGCACATGAAGTTTAAATAAATAAACTTACCTAGGTACTTATTACAACCTTATTCTTAAACTAATAGGAAGAAACGCTTATAGTCATAACCCAATAGACAAGAAAACTGTTTAAGACAAGCCAAAGGTCACTCAAACAAAACTTCCAAATGTCATTTTCAAGAACAACAAAGACATTCCAGCAATAACCCCGAAATACTCAAACACTAACACCAGAACAAATACCACATAATTATTTACAATTCAGCGTGAAACATGCGAGCTCTGTTAAGATACGTCCAACATTAACTATTGAAGGTGAAAACACACATTCTGGACTAATGTCCATTGTAAAGGCAACAAACTACCCCCAATCAAACTAACGCCCGACCGCAATTTGTTTGAAGGCGAGAAATATTGTGTTCCTTAGTGTTGGCGGACTTGTGGGGTTACACGTTACACGCGCTAATGTTGCCCACCTGGAGATAAAGCGAGCTGGGTATTTGTGCATCCGAAATAGAAGGGGAATAGTTAGTGTTCTCGCTAGAAGATATGGCAATATACAATTTTGAACGGTCAGACTCTCCCCGTGCCCCAAGAGTGGTTGCTGGAGCTGAGTTCACTTTGGTCAGAGGCTAAGCATTGCCCACAACGTGGTAATGACGGCAGTTTCTTGCGCACGTTACCGGTTGACAGCGTTGAGGAGAAATTTTAGAAATTGGATTGCTTTCAATCCAAAATAAATAAATAAATACTTATTATTAAAATCATCCAAAAAGACGTGCATTGTATATCTGCTGCTCAAATCCTTCCATCGATTTCTCCAACGATCTATTCTTGGTCACCCATTCAACTTTCCTTTCAATAATAAATCCGCCAATAATAAATAATAAAGCCTGAAAAAGAAAAACATAAAAACGGAAAGATTTAAAATATGAATCGTCTGAAACAATTTTAAAATAACGGACAGTTCTCAACCTTACCTTTAAACTATTTACATAAAACGTGGGCTGTGCTTACGAAGTTATTATTCTGTTTACAATTTATTCAATTTCTAGGCCAAGCAAGTTGTTAACCTAGAAATGAATAGTTGATATTTTTATATTTCATCGTTTTAATAGGTATAACTTTAAGCATAGAATACTCCGTATTCACAAATGTGTTTTGCATTCCAGAAAGTACACTTTATTTATTTATTTATGTACACACAGTTACTTAACAGGAACACACACACTTTAAACTGGTTAGCAAGATTCTAGGGGGAAGGACTGTTTGATTAGCACGAATGCGTGAAATAAACGTAACTTAACAATTATTTTTGTAACTTGCACAGTTAGCGATATACTGATCTAGCAATTGACCGACAATTTAACGATAGTATAGTTTGAAGCCAGTCGTGTAGCCCCATTAAACTGATTTATCGACCGATACCGAAACGTAGCATGCATGTGCATACTGATTAAGAGCCCGACTAAACTTTCGGCGGATAGAAAGTCTGCAGTCTGCGATGACTCTTAATAACAACCAAAGATACGACTATTTTCAATTTAAGTTACGTTTTCATGTGTTGACCCCACCGGTATTAAAACATAAGCCCACATTCCTGTTGGGTAATAAAAGATCATCACAAACCCTTTTTCCAAACATTCTTCCCCAAGTCTAACTTATAATTAAAGAATACCTACAGCTATAACGGATAATGAATAAACAGCAATCAAAATATAATCTTTGGCGGCGGGAACTCACCAGGGTTGCCACTCTCCAAGTCTCGAAAAGTTCAATCGTACTTTAAACGAGTTAATCCCCTTTTATTAAATGTAGATGCTCTCTGCGGCCGAGTCGAGATCTCGTTCCTTTGTAACTAGTTAAAATTCGACTTGGTATTGCTAGCTTTTTGGCAATTGTGGGCGATGAGATTAATACTCTTATTAAGTGTACAAAAAATGTTGTAACTTATTTACATGTTTTATTTTTGTTATAGACCAGGTTATTTACTGTATCTAGGTAAAAGCTTTAAAAAATTAACTTTTTCATACTCGAGTCACATAATAATACTCTGATAGGAAGGGACATTATAAATAGATGCTCTGATAGTAATGTAAAGACACCCAATCAAGTGACATCGGTGACACTCCTATCGATTCGGTCAGGGCTGCAGCTTAAATTGGTGACACAACTAACGTCGTAACCAAATTCTTATACAAACATGCATAAGGTTCAGGTACGGAACATAGGTAGATATAAAAATAATCCAATCTTATAAAAGCAATCTTCCTCTATGAAAAAAATGTCAGGGAAACTTCACATATGAATTTCCACGGTTTTAATAACTACTGTCTAGGCGCACATGCATGTACCTACGTAAGCCTGTAAAAGAAAAATTTAATCTATCGGGTCCACAACCGCTCGTATAACGTTTAGTATTGCTGTCTATATCATAAGCGAAGAGTGTTTTTTTGCGAATGTGGCCGATCGGATTAATTTTCACGAAATCGTTTTACGGATTTCCCCACTTGCTGTTACTCTTTATTTTACCCCACGGTACCATCTCTAGGAAATTGTTTCCATGGATCCTTTTGGGCTTTGAGCAAACAAAAAGCTTGTTGGCTGCCGTGTTTATAGTTATTTGTTTTAGGAGCTGATGAAATTGTTTCAAATTGGATTAGTATACATTTCTTTTATGAATGTCGCGTTGTGTTTTATATGGAAGATTTTTAATGTAGGTGTAAGTGTATTAATAGGATGATATACAGGGTGGAAAGGATATCGACTCACAAAAGATTACCACGTATTCAGTACATCATTCCGAACCCCTCTTATAGATGTAATTTTTTTTAAATATGCTGTTTCCTACAAAAGTGCAATACACGGTCAAATTGTATGGAGCAGCTGTTTTTTTATGAATGGTGAAAAAGAGCTTTGAATTATTTGGCCTACCTAATTTGGCACGCATTTAACCTGTAATAATAAATAGCTGGCATCAATAAAAAATGAGTTTTGTATGAGAGAAAATCTTCTAAAGCGACCAGTTTTCCAACTTATAAGTTATCACAGTTGCAATCTTCCTCATCAACACAACTTTGATGGCCTATATTTCGGAAATGTGATGCTTTAGAAGATTTCATCCATTATAACACTTGTTTGTTTTGATGCCAGTTATTGATTGATACAGGTTTTACTAGTGGCTAATAGAATTAAAATTGTACCTACTAATGGTGCCATCAGTGAAAAGATTCTAACTTTGATAGCTTTTATCACGGAAACGTGAAGCTTTAGAAGACTTTGTTGCTTGCAAACCTTGTTAGTATTGATATCAGCTACTGATAAATACAGGTTTTATGCGTGGCTGTTATTTTGAAATACCCTTTTCTGTTTGAAGGGGGGGTCGGAATGATGTACTGAACACGTGGTAGATAACTGTTTGTGCGCATTTTTATGTAGAACTATAAAAGCATATAAACTCAGTATAGACATTAAAGCGCAGGTAAACATAAACCTATCCAAGTTTTGAGTACCTACAATTACGTGCTGGAATGTTTGTTGGTTACGTCGACTACTCAATTTGATGTTACCGCTTCAAAATTTGGTTTCCATTCTAAAACTTGTAATAGAGCGGTTCATAAATAAATAATTGATCGAGCTACCAAACTTATTCGAGTACTAAACAAAAGAGAATGCTCATGGAAGTATGGAATCCCGTACCATGCTGCATCAAAATCAAACCTTGTTTTTTATAGACTACACTGATCGTATTAACTCCTACAAACATTATTTTTGAAAAAAAAACCCGCGTTTCAGAGTTATTTTATAAAATCGAAACTAACCTAAAAAGTAGGTCTATTTTTTCGACGCTACCAACGACGTATTTTAACACACATACATTACATTATTGCTCTAAAAACAGCGTAATACACTAATATTAATAAGAATTACGAGTTAAAGTAACATCCACAGTATGCTTGACTGAAACTCGATTTTATTTTAGACCTTTACATTGCCAATAGTCAGTCAGTACAGTACAAATGTCAGATGCCACAGATAAGATAACTATAAAACATAGAGTATAGTAAGTGCTATAAACTAGTCGGGATTTAGGGATGTAATCGATAAATCAAAATCTTTAGGCTGAGAAAATCTATTTTGTTGCAAATAGCAATAAACCAAACTAAATCGATTTGGTGTACTGATCTTACTTAATTGTAATTAATTTTAGAGTCCGCTCGACAGACAAGGGTTTGTTCAATTGAAACGGAACGTCATTTATATTCAGTTGAAACGGAACGTCATATAAAGGGAGTAAAACAATATTCGTACTTTTAAACTCGAAAAGTATATTTCCAGTTCAAAAATCAAATCCCCGACGCGTAATGCCGTAAAAAAATATGAAACTAATTACTATAATATTTTGGTTTTGAGGCGCGAGACTTTTTGGTACCAACTTTGGTCATTGTCCTTTGTTTAACTGCGAGGGTATGTTTTGTTCACAAAAGTAAATAGCAAACCGCGTTGTTTACGGTATCATGTATAAATATCAAATATACTGAACAAATGAGAGGGTATTACCTTTTGAGAGATAGCGCCGGCGCCGGCGGCGGGCGAAATCATTTCCGTTGCGTCAATCACGTGTCGCTCCCGTCCTGTCCGTCTACATACGTCCACTAATGAGTTCGCGAGCCAGTCCACATCGCATCTAGATTGAGAACTCGCCGCTTAATTATTTTTTGTCTGTTACTTAGGAGTAGAGTAAATCGATCTAGAATTGCGTGTTGTGGTAAATAAAGTTTGAAATAGTTCTAGCGATATGAAGTTTTGAAAGTTCTTGAGTGTGTACTTAGTCTAAGTTTCTTGTAATACTTGGTAACCTAATTGGAAAATCTAACCTTCGGGGAACTGGTTTTCTCATCATAATTATTATCAAAAAAATAATATTAAGACCAACATGACATCATAAAATCAAAAACACTAAATAGATACAAATTGTAGCTGAACGTTACATCACAGCACTATATCTTTATTGGGCCAAGTTTTATAGGCTTCGAAGGCTGTCGCCGCTGACCGCAAGTAGGGGCCCAAGTCGGAAACATTAGGGTGCCATCAGCGTCCATATTTTCCGGCGGGCGCTGAATTTTCACGGAGCGAGGCCGGTCGGCATCTCGACACGCCTTTGCACTCAGACACTGGCGTCGGATGAAGTGGAATTGTGTACCCTAGTGCCTCTCTTCGCCAATATTTTTACACACTTTTACAGTTTAAGATGTGGATTTTGTCCGGCAGTTACTTTGGATCTTGTGTAGGGGTCTTATGTTACGAGAGGTTTAAATCTTCGCGTTTCTGAGTATATTTTTAATATCAGCTATGTAAAACTATTTTTAGAAAACGGAAATGTTAGTACCTGTCTTAAAATAACTTTTTTCATTTTATATACTTATATAATCCGCAAACCATGTCATCAATCCAGCCGACCGCGTAATTTACTTACAACATAGACTGGAAAAGAAAACTTTGCTCACGGCCATAAAAAATAAACATCTTATCTCATAAGTTCGGGCAGCTCTCTGTGAAATGACACCTTTGGGTATCTTTGTCGCCCAACAAACGCCGCGTGAAATTGAAACAGTCCGGTCCATACTCCAGAAAATTTCACGACGTCAAATTCCTCCCTTTTGATTCTTTTTAATCCTGGTAAAACAGTGTAACGCTTTGGGAACGAAATGTTCACTTAGTGTATGTGTACATTTTATTTTATATTTCAGTTAAAAGTGCTTACACAAACACATTGTTAAAAGCACCTTTATTAAAACGTTATTATTTTAAACAATACAATTGGAACGAATTAAGACCTTCACAGTAAATCGTTGGCAAATGTTTTATCAAATCAACTGTATACAAATAAAGCAGAACAAATGTATAGAAGCATGCTAGATCAACAAGCAGACAATGTTCTTCCACGGGAAGCCTTTAGCTTGTATAACAGCTTTATATACACAAGTAAAAGTAAGTTCAGGGAACTTAACAAGTAAACCATACCTGCAACTAAAAACAACCTTCAAGTAACACTGCACTCTAAACCCGGTCAATAAAGTGCATAAAGCAGCGTCCCACAACACTAAACAAATTACGAGTTCGCATGTAATGAATACGTCTACGATCTATCAGAATTAGAAGACCCTTTCGCTGTCACTCGTATGATCGATGTGCGGAAATGAACACCATCTTTTTCTAAGAGTGTGTGATATAGCGCGGAATCATACACACTTCATCACCACGAACAGACATTTGTACAAGTTTTATTAGTATGTTTACAAGTAGTTTTAGATGTGTTAATTAGGATACATTGGATTGCATTAGGTGTCATTCGTCGGGAGAATATTATTGAAAGAAAAATGTGTTTTAAAATACAGTGTTAGAAAACACAGTACCAAATCTTCAGATAATCTTCGTGCTTCTGTGGATAAAATAACATGCCATATATCATCAAAATGTGGTTGTATAAGACAGTAGTTAATGCCCACAAAGAGCAAACTGTCCCACATGTGATAAGTGGCAAAAAAAATCCTACAAATGCATCCGCCACCGACGCTCAGAATAATTTATTACGGAAAGGATTTTAAAAACACACATCGCCCGAATCCTCGGATAAAGCTGTTTTAAGAATATGTGGGAATTCTTTCAGGTGATCCTGGGCAAAATATATATCATTTCTACAAGCTGGGAATAAGAACTCATTTGAATTTATATTAACGATGAAAATATTTTATATTGAGGTGAAATTAACATTTACAAATTATGTCCAAAAATTCATATTTCTATTTCAGCAGTTGCTGTTGTCGCCCATGATAAGATAAGATAAGATATATTTATTTGCTCAAACATGTGTCACATACAATAATAAAAGTGCATGTAGGATAACATATATAAGAAAAAAATAGTTCAGACATGTTTGCCACATAATATGGCGTGCAAATGTTTTGAAATGGATGGATCTATAAGAAAGGCAGAAGTTGAAAAATAAAAGTAAATGGCGTACTTCAATCCCTAGACGTTTTTACCAGTCAACCTTAAGGTGTTGCAGAGACAGTTGTAGTAAATAGTAACCAGTTCTATCAAACGAAATAATATTGAACAATACCTAAATACCATTTTCACCATTGTCATAACATCAAAAAGTGATGCCATCGTAATATTAGTGAGGACAAAGAAAACGACGAAAAGCAACAAAATATTGTTTACTCGTCTCTCATCTTTCCACCCGCAGTACAATCGGCCCCATTCAAGTTCCATTGCAATAGCTATTGTATTTGCTGAAGGCTCTACTGCTCATGTCGATTGCCAATCGAACGGTTGGCGAACGCCATTTGCCAGGAATGAAAGGCTGCTTGATTATTTGCTAATCTTACCCCGACTGTCCCCCACTATACGGGTTCTCACATGCTTCGCTAAACTAATGCAAAACCATTTTCATTTAGCTAGGAGCTAGTATATACTTATATATAATTTAAAAGTGCAGACGACGTCCTATGAGAATACACCGTGACTACTGGCAGAGTAATTGCCGTTCCGTCGTGTAGGATATCTACGTCGGATTAATTAGCTGGCTCCTAGCACGAAACTTTTAATCTTTATAATGTGTGCATACCTGTGCACGTTTGTATGCATGCAACGGAACATACAACGACATTTTTCAATCCACTATTCGAATGGAAAACCGAAACATATCGGATATTTGGTCATCGGACTGCCACCGCGAACGCCGCATGTAATCGAATCCGCTATTGAAGCGATCACTGTCTCTGTTTGTATAGAATAACTAAATTATTTATATTACTCGACGGTTTGCTGTCATATCGCAAAATTGTATTGTTTAATTTATAGGAGATAGTAACAGACTTCGTACAATTCATTAGGCTGATGCTTGAAATAGATCGCACAGAGATAAAGTTATTAATGTCTTGTAACTAATTTGTTGTTTCCAATAAATTATTTTGAATATTATGTTTCAATTAACCAATTGTCATGTTTATAATTGGAATATTACATTAACAAACAGCTGTAGCTATTTTGGTGGTAATAAGTATTTACGTAAAGCGGTAAATATAATATTCATTGACATCATTCATTTCCCTGGCTAGATTTACTACAAGTGGTTTCGCAATACGGCTAATGATTCCCATACGGACAATGAGGAGGGGAGCATCATTGCAAGAGAAGGGTATCTGTATCAGCTATAGACTGTTACATTACTAGCTATAGGGCTTATTTTACTTCTTCTTAGCGTGTCGGCGGCAAATTAAATTGATACATCCCAAAATTTGGCGATTAGTTTGGCATTTTCAGCAGCGTCCATCAGATTCTGTAATCTACAAACAGCAGTGCAGACACTTTGTCGTTTAGTGTACTATGCAGAGGTTAGTCAATGTTGAATAACCTAACAATGGTTTAAGTTCTACTTTTATGTTTATCAATACCTTTAACTAGCTCTCATTTGGTCAAAGTAATAAACCTACTACTAGCTAACAGAATTAAGATCAGTCACACCAGTGCGGACAAATAAAGAACTTGGCTGTAGGACTCTTACAGATAATTTATTCTTATTCTTTTCTTATTTCTTATTTCTATATCTTTTAATTTTGTGTGCAATAAATTGCACACAAAATTAAAAGATATACACAACACAATATATAGCTTATGTACAACGCAGCTTAACCCAAAATTGGGTTTTCTTACAGCAAACCTTACTTCGATTGCGAGATTAACGGTAGAGGATAACCTACGTGCACAATCAGTAGATTTAAAAAACTTATACTAACTTATTTTATAAACTAAACTAATACACAATTTAATTATTGAACGTAGTGCCCACAGCGTCCGGTGTCCGCAATCTGTCCGTACCGGTATGCCTGAATCTTTATACGGTCAAAAACATTAGTCAAAGTGATAAATTCTCAACTACGAGTGGTCTATGAATACTAAAACCCCCAATAAAAGCTACGAACACGAATATATTCAAAGTGGAACAACTCTAAGAAGCATATTCACCTTTACGTGGAGTTTCTAAAAGATCCACTAGTATTTCTTTTCTCACAGTCGAGCAGGAGAGATAAAGTAAGTAATTTATACAAAGGAAGAGCACTAGTTTGGAAGACGCAACAACTAGCGCCCCCTACGTCTCCCCCCGGAGGCTTCTCGAACATAAATCGTGGATACTGCCCTCTGCGGTGCTCGGCTAACTACCACCATTTATTTGCAGCATCTCTGATTACACACCTACGGACGAAAAGTAAGCTTTAGGTACCGGTCTACGGGAATACCACTCTTCTGGGAATGAAAATAGTATTTCAAATTGACAGATTTATTATTTATCAAAATAACTGTCGAGGAGAAAATCTGGATGAGACTCGGACCAACCAGTGGAGCAAGACAGAAAAGGAATCATGTCTGTATTCGTTAGTGGATGGAAAAGCTGCCAATGTTTGAAAAAAAGTATCAAAATAATGATCATCAATTTCCTTCAATTTCAATCTAATCTGTTTCCACTGAACGAGGCGTTTAAAATTGATCAGTCAAGAAGATGTTCTAATAAATCAACTTATCTAGCCAAAAACAAGGAATGTATGTAACTGCCTCGTAAAGTTGGTCCAGTGGTGGCAAGTCGTACTGCTAGGCATGATGTCCCACAGAGTTAGATTCCCAGGTCAGGCAAAGTGTTATTAGGTTTTTCCATCAGTAATTTGTCAGAAGCAGCCACGGCGTCTGAATTTTTGGCGGTTGATGGCAATAGGGTCACCCCCTATTACATGGGACTTCTTCTGCCTTCCTTCGGGGACTACAGCCGTGATGTTATGTTCGTACATCACTTGTCCAACGGAATATTAGTTAACCTAGTTTTCTGGTTTCAGACAATCCTCTCTTTCCAAATATTTTGCAACTGAAAAAATATTTTACGTTTTTAATGTTTTTGTTACACCAGATTTTTTGAATAAATAGTTTGCAAGTTACGAGAGCATTTGATTACGCTCAATGCTACCGCTGGGCTTTGCAACGGATTATGATATTTGAACCGCAAAAAACGTGGATTCTGGGAAACGTTATTAATCATCGACAAACCGAATGAATTTTTATTTTTTGTCTGTAGGATTTAGACCAGAACGTGGAGGATTTTCGTAATGTTAGAAAAACTGTTTTTACTTTTAAAGCACTATCATTTTCTATGTTTACACTCCCAATAATTGCATTATATTAGCATGTGCATTACCGTTAAAGGTTTTTGTCCAAATCAAGCGGCTCGATTTTTTGCAGATTGTCGGTAATAGATGTAACTAAAAATATTAATCGACCATTTTCTTAATTGTTACTTTTACTCAACCTGAAAAAATCCACTATTCCGCTCACATAACCAAACGAAAAACCCACTTAAAAATGCACTAATGAAAATAGTGATTAATTAATCAAAATGCGTCTTTGTTTGTCCTCCATCTGAAGTTAACCTTTCAGAATGGAGCGTTCAAATAGAGAGCGGTCGGGGGTTGACTCAGCTCTTGATTCCCCGTGTAGCAAATGCAGGCCGCTCTCTCGACGTTTGTCCCTCGCCCCGCATGCGGGGAAAAATTAGATCCTCATTGATGTTTGTTAATGAAATGGGTGAAGCTATCGTCATTGAGAACTTGCCTTTATTAATCAAGAAGAGTTTTTTGCTTGAATATTGACGCCAAAGGGAAAAACTATTTTACACCGCCAGACCGCGCGGACTAGTGGTGTGTCGTGTGATAACCGCCTTTCATTTGTCTCAATATTTTCTTTATTATACACTAGTTGTTGCCCGCGGCTTCGTCCGAGTGAAGTTCGATAACTGTCCCACGGGATCATACCACGTACCGAGATAAAAAGTATTCTATAATAATATGTTAATCCGGGTTATAAACTATCTATGTGTCAAATTTCATCCAAATCCTTTTAGAAGTTTTCGCGTGAAAGACTAACAAACACCCATCCATCCATCCATTCTCATAAAATTTCGCATTTATAATATTAGTAAGATTATGTCGAATAAAACTATTCAACTGTTACAAAAAACGAACTCACAAAAAATATCAAATAAGATCTACCTTTTGTCTCAACATATAGATATTACTGTTACCCCACTCATCCTAAAAAAAATCAACATAATCTTGATCTCTTCACGACACATTAATATTTATTTGGTGCTGAATTTATCGTTACAAAATTCAATTTAGTGGACGACAGTCGAACGTCCTTTATCTATGCACAGAAGGTCCTTTTATTTGATGGGCTCTCTGGGATACCCGTGTCCCTGTGAACTACGGGAAATGGTAAAAGTATGGACATCCTGTATGTTACAGGAATGTCTCTATTTTCTTTGAGTTTTGTAACGAGTGTCTTAATTATGATGTGTAATATACACAGACCAGATACACGTTCATAGTCTAGTTGCCTCTTGTTTAATGTATCAAAATATTTTATGCAAAAAAAGTCTCTGTATAATAGCAGCGAAGGTTCCATACAACTCGATTCCTACCGGCTTCTCTTTGAAAATGGCACAGTCAGTATTCTATAGACAAACAATATAATCACATTCAAAATATGTAGTCTGGCTTACTTCTTACAAAAATTGGCCCTTCGCCACTGCTGTGTAACGTTATGCCTGTAATCCCGGAAGGGTTATACAGAGGTGTACCGAATAGTACGCCCACATTTCGCCAGTTATGTTTAAGTCCCATGTAATAGGAGGCGCACCTATTGTTATCAACCAGTCACGAATGGAAACTCCGTGGCTGCTACTGAGAAATTCCTGATGGAAAAATACAATGACGAACGAATCAAACCCAGGACCTCATGCTCAGCAGTCGCATGCGACCACTGGCTAGCATCAAATAAGGAAATTGTCTGTTTCTGACAAAAAGAATTTGACGAAAATGAAGTATCAATCTTCTTCCTTAATCAAATTATCATAATTATAATAATATTAAATCTGTACAGTACAATATTCTTTACCATTACTAAAACGAAGTTATATAAAAAAAAGTTTACTAAAGACTTGATAATCTACTATTATTCCAAGAATTAGTTTCTTTTTGCACTCACGGAAAGTACTTATTAGTGTTTAAGGTTTAAAAAAATACCATAAAATGCTATTAGAATACTTTTTCCAAATAAAAAACAAAATTAATATTTTAAATCATTATCGTAAATAACTTTATCTTCCAGAAAGCAATCCCTAATTACAAAATATGAACTAATTAAATACATAATAGAAAGCAACTGTATCTAAGATCGTATCTCTAATAAACCAACGTTGAATATTCATCACATTTAGATAGTAAAGGCCGATAGACCCACATCAGAAAAACATCAAAAATGCATCAAGCGGAAATATCCGTCGACATTGTAGGAACAATATTGCGTCTCACGCGCCGCCAGTATAAGCCTGAAATCTAAACTTAGTGAGGTAATATCCCCCAGGTCATAATGGAAAAACCGCATTAGTAATCTAGAATATCAGATCTATATCTATGATATAAATTTCATGTCATATTTATACAGCAATCATTTTATTTTAACCTCGCCAATTAACTTTGTTTCACCACAAATATTTTAGAAGCACGCCACAAACTGCATTTACATTCCCCATGTAAACATTCATGAAATTGCCCGCAATAAAATATCGTCCTAACTCTCGGCTCTCATTTACATGGTAACATTCATAACACAATGAGGGAAAATAAAATTAATTTTATGAAAAACATAACTTTGGCGAATTCGTTAAGGGCGAACAAATTGCCGGGCCCGGGCCGCGACGTGACAACGAGCGTTCAGTCACAGTTAATGAGAGGTCACCGCAGACGCGACGTAGAGCCCCTCACCTAACCCTCACCCCCCCTCCTCAGGAGTCTTGTTTGCTACCATATTGTTTGAAATGGCGACCCGTCTGCCCCTCTGAAATATTATCGGCACTTCGCCAACTTTTTAATTATGATCCCTAACGCAAGGTGTGATTTTGTCGTTTTTTAGCCGCCCCTAACGTTACTCCTGAAAATACAACACCAACTAGCATAATAATTACTTTTAGATGTTATTAATGTTTTTTATATAAAAATTTTAAAGGATTATTTAAAAATGTATAAAAAATTGTGTAAAAATAAATAAAGGAATGAATAAATTTCTAGAAACAAATAAAACCATTCACGATCCATTTTACAATGTACAACTTACACAGTATTGTATATCAACGAAATATTATATTTTTAATCATACAGAATCCGTTTTATTTTCTCTTTTGAATATGTATTCATGTTTCTGCTCTCAATATTGTTTCGCGGGGCAGCATACACAATATCATCTTGCTACCCGACGGCGGTGTACTATTCGAAGCATTTTCTACGAAACACGTGTGCACGCCCCAATGATTATTACTTTTTATACAGATTCGTATAAGTTGGGTGTACTCGTGGTCTGAACAAATTCTATGCCGTGAGTAAACGTACTTGTTCATAAAACGTCGCAGTTTTCCAATATGTAATATGAAAGCTCTACATATCAATATTGTAGGGAGGATTAAATGTATTGGTTTGAATAGCTAATCAAGGTTACATCTTACCTTGAAACTTGTGTACAGACCGCAGAATTGAAGTGAATCCCACCTCGCATAGGTCAGATAAGCAAAACACTTGAGTAATAGTCTCAAGCAGGACCTATCTGTAAATCTTGTACACAATGTGGCGAGAGGGTTGATAAACTAATATTAACAAGCACGTATCACAAACCGCAAGATCATGAAAATTTAGCCCGATCCCTCTCGGCATGGCATGGATAACTTCCATGTTTGGCCTCCATACATTATTTATTACATTAGGTTATACCTTGTTTACATTGGTTGCCTTTTGGCAAACTACCCGACCCACCGCAGCTAATACGGACAAATTAATTTCCATTCAGTGTTTACCTATTGATGTGCTTGTGTAATTTGTGTCAATGCTCCTTTGTGCATTTATAACGAATTATATGCTTGAATGCTTATGCTCAGCTAGTACTGATGCAAAGTTTGCTGGAGGCCTCGTTTGAAGACCAAGAGTTGTGTTATATGTACCTATATAAGTAACCTATTCCTACGACTTTAAACGTCCACTTTCAAAACCTAAAAAAAGGGTCCGCGCCCACTCGACCCGCTTAGACTCGACCCGAAGAATAATACCTGGATTCTTCTGTTTTGATAGGCGTAAAAACGTTGATGTATAGTCAGTCAGAAAAGTGTCGATTTAACGCTTCTACGACAAAGAGTGTAAAAATTATATAATGTTTGGATAAATAAATCAATATTATAATTAAACAAGTAAGTACTTATTCTTTTTTGATATCATATTATATTAAAAAAACGTTGATTTGAAATTACACACGCACGCTGATTTGATATAAATTTGTAATTTTTACGCACTCTGCCCTGAGAAAGCCCTTCACCTGACATTGTGAATGACAAACTAACCATACATACTTTACTTTCTTAACATATCGGCACCCTACATACTTGCACTTTTGCCACGCTAGAAAGAGGTAGAACCAGTTCGAACAATAGATACGCCCCTTTGTCTATTGTTTCCAGAAACCCGCGATAAGCGAAGTAGAGGCTTTCTTTGTAAAATCTGCATTTTTGAAACGAAATTACTGATTACCAGGATGAATTATGTTTCACAACCAAATATTAAATATTCTAAGTATAATAAGTTATTAGGAATTAAAATATCACTTTGCCTGATTGTACAAATGGCACTGAATTGGTAGTAAAATATCTGGTATTATTCTTCGGGTCGAGTCTAAGTGGGTCGAGTGGGCGCGGACCCTCCTAAAGCAGGAGTAATTCCAGTTTGGGAAAGTAATGGCGCTAGATTTTTAGTTCTAATTTATTTCACGCACTTAAGTGTTTTAAGTAAGAGGTACATAAAACTGCAATCGCTGCAAGCTGTTAAATACTTCGTTTTCGTCGCTTAGAGGAAAAACGTGAACGCGCTTAGCGAGGAACGCCCATTGCACTTTTATAGCTCTTTACACACGATTAAACCAACACACATTTAGAGATAAAGCTTTCCGATGTAAACTCTCTCCACACATAAATGTATAGGAAAAATCTTTTTGAGAAAAAAACGTAATGCGACTGATAATTGTTTTATTATTATTGTCAGTACTAATTTCAATTATCATACTATTTTTTTTCACCGTAGTAGGTATTTGAAAAATCCTTTATCTAAGGTATCTGTGATGACTTGTCACGAAGCTGCGCCGATGCAGTGCTTATCGACAGGGAGCCGCAAAAAGTTTGGTATTCCTACCTGTACAAGCGTGTATTGTATAAATTCCACGGCTTTACCATGCATAACCTTCATACTATATGCCAACTATTCAACCTTGGTATATGCTAAATACTTCAGATTCTAAATCAAAACAACAGTATTTCATAGGTATGACAAAAGCAAAGATATAAATATGAAAATTTAGTCAGTAAATCATTTCAGTAACGAACACGGCTAGTTCTAAATAAACCAATACGTATAATTTAGGGGGTCGTATGAAGTGATTAAAGTAACATTTCCAACTAGTTGTTGGTGTAGCGGAGAATTATAATGTTGTTATCGGTCAAAACAGCGGACTCTGCAAATTACTACCAAATTGGTGACATAACTTCGTGAAACTAGTTCAAGTTCAAAAGGGCAATTATATTCGCGTAAACTTCAATAGTTCAGATCATTACGAGGTGAAATTACATTTGGAACTTAGTTGGTTTAACATAAACTCAATTGCTTTACTTTTTTATAATGGTTCAAGGCTGTCCATTTCTACTTTTTGTTTTTATTTGTGCACTGTTTGATTTGAAAGATTACCCCATAGACACGTTTCAATGAATATCAAAACGTGAAATGTCATCAGGAAGAGTAAAAACCCAGGATAAATTTATTTTAATTTATTAGAGTGTTGTTTTCCATCGACACGCAGTCACCGTTCGTTTCACAAAAACAAAAGGTATTTAATTTATCATATTTCTTCCTGGCAACGGGGAATATTTCACTTGCTAAATACAATACGCCGGTAATGTTCACTTTTGTATGTATTTACAAAACAAAGCTGGAACTAAGGCAACGAACAAGGCAGCATTAAATTTATGGAGGAGTGAGGAGGTAAAACTCGTAAAAGTGCCTCATATGTCAATACCTTTTGAAATACGGTAATGGAAATACGAAATAAAACAGAAAGCAAAGTATGATTAGTGAGTGCCATATGTCCCATTGGCGCACTTTACGGCGCGCGCTCCTGCAATATCCATTTCAATACGATATATATTTAAATTTTCAACTCTATGGATATTTCGTGTAAAAGTTAGTTTTATAGGTTCACTGGTTAAATACTCCGTCATCTGGGTATTGTTGTTTAAGCGTTTATTTTAGTGATGGATATATTTCCATATCCAACCAGGTACTGCTGCGCTCACTGACGGTCGACCACTTTTCAACCTTATAACTCAGAGGATAAGGGTAAAAAGTGGTTGACCATCAGTGAACTCGGTAGTACCTTTCCTATCTTGAAGAAGAAACATAATCAGGTAATTGACAAATCTTGTTGCAGTAATTACATCAACATGACTCGCAGCCAAACTACAATAGGAACTGAAAATAGTAACGCAATAATTATTCTGTTCTCTCTCTCTACAAAGTTAATTTTCATGTAGACAATTTAATTAGATATATCTATACTCAAAACGAATCCACACAATTCCACAAGAAAACCAAACAACCATATTAATAAATTGTTATTGTCCTACGAATGAATATGGATTAGTACATTTCTCAGCAGAGCGTTACCGTGCAGCGTTCAGTCAGTGTGTTCGTTGGAAACAAACGAGGCTCCAAGTGCGGTGCGGCCACAATCGTAATCGAATAGGAAATAGGAAATGTCTAGTTACTGTTATCTGCTGCTTCAATCTGTTTAGTCACGCTGGAATGAAGACATTTTACAATTTTATGCTTTGTTTACTCAGTATGTTGATCATGTAGACAGGTAGAACCAGTCTGTGTTCTAAACTTGACGGAAGTAGGCAAATCAATGAGCCTACTCGACTCCACCATTCGATACAGGTAGTTTAAAATATCTACAAGTTTGACTATTTGGAAGACAATGCATAAAATTTGAACGAAAGGTTATTCTGACAAGATTCCGACATGGATACTTTATCCAGGCAAGCGAGAACAGACGGGTGTTCAAGCGACCGCAGGACGCCCATAAAATTCAAAAGCCTTGCAGAACACAGCTATCTGTCGAGTAAGCTTTGCAAACAAGAAATATAGAATCGTTTATTAAACTGCCCATTAAGAGCAGATTTAAGGTGGAAACACACTATTGAAACGCCACGCGACGCAATGTGTCGACACCCCATGTGCACCGTGCACATTATCAACACGCGATGCCACGATGCGCTTGTAATTTCTGAATACAGGCTGTGTACAGCAGTGAATGTGTATGGTCGTGTACTATAGATCTACTAAGTAGCGAGTCAGATGAAGATTTTGAAGAAGATTTGATGTGGGTACATTTATTTTACTTAAACGACTCAAGAAGAAAAAAATAAGTAGACGGTATTGGGGGCATGAAATAAATCAAAAGAGAAGGACGTGTGGTAAATTTCATACGCTATATCCAGACTTGCTTCTAGGCAATGAAAGATTTCATATGTATTTTATAACAAATGACGCGTGGCGTCGGATCTGGCAAGAAACACACTGCGTGTGCTGCGTCGGGTGGCGTATTAACCCCCACCACCGGCAACACGTCGATCTGGCAGGTACGGATCGGGTGGCGTGTGCGCGCATTTCGTCGGGACGGGTGTTTATAATGTGATTCTGGGCATAGAAAATAATACGATTTGATTCAACTCAACACGCATCGCGTTTTGTCGGGTCGCGTGGCGTTTCAATAGTGTGTTTCCACCTTTATACATACTTGCGATTACAAAATTCAATTTGTTGGACTTGAATGAAAAGTATGTAACTTAATTGTTGTATTTTCTTTATGTAAGTGCAGTGTAAATACTACAAGGGGTATTCGAGGGAGTGTATGATCACGGACGTAACCGCGGCGATGCCCGTTCGGTGCTCAGGTGAGATTAAAAGTCCGTAGCAGTTGTTTGCGGTGGCGTGGGGTCGGCTCTCAATGCACAAGCACTCGCTACACTGACGCCAGTGCTCGCTATGATTAATGTGCACACCATTCACCTACAAATAAATGTAGCCCACACCAGGGATATATTGCACCGTAATTTTCAGGTTTCATATTCATTTGTCCGTTTTGCTAGATCAAAGCGTGCGGACGCTTTTGCGTCGGGCGTGGGATTGCAATGTGTTCATTATTTGGATCTTGGTGTTTAGTAAGGGTATTAGTTCTGTGTAAGTCTGAATATTGAATTTAGCTTTACAATTGTGGAATTATTATTACAACCAACATTGCAATTTAAATCTGATCATTACTTTTTTAATTTCTGACGCATGAAAAATTTAACTTAGAACTTAAATAACGCCGTGCAGAATGTATCTTTCTCATGAGGCTGTAAGTTTCCTGAGTGGCGATCACGTACTGGAAGGTGGAACGTTGGAAGGCCTGACAAAAATTGGACGGCCTGGTGAAGGCTGTGCGAATCAACTGGTTGGAAGAAACACAGGACCTGGCGATGTGGCGACGCTTGATTATGTCTAGCAGGAGACGTTTTTCTGCTGATATGATTATGATACTCACGGCAAGAAGAAAAGCACACAATAAAGCCCAATCAAATCAAATAAGACACAGGGTAACTCTTTGCCGATAAATGCAAAACGTATTGTAGTTCCAATCAAGATCCTCACCGTTAACTTAATAAGTAATAAGTAGTTAGCACAAGCGATCGGCGAAGGTTCTCAAGGTGGCGCAGAGATTTATCGCTTAGGCTTCGACCACAAACGGGCGCACGCGGCAAGACTGAGCTACCGCGCCTTGCTGACTGATGCCTTACATTTGTTTCAGCTGATTTACTTTACAAGCACACGTTTGCATGACACTGATTTGTTTTGTTTATTTTTTTTTAATGTATTTTGATGACGTCATTACTGCATTGCTTTATACTTTCTAAAGAATCAAGGCATGGTTATTATAACTATCAAAGTTGTATGGTCAACCACAGATGTACCTATAGAAACCATTAAACAGTATACGCAATGCTAGTTACTTAGTGACTGCTACGGCTGTAGAGGTCACACGTAGAGACGTGCCCGCTCCACGTGCCTCTCTCAGTAATCGTCCAGTTATATTGGTGATCGAAACAAATAGTTATAGTAGAGACTAGTAGAGATGCTTGTTTGCGTATTTTATGAAGTACGGAAAAAACACATGTCACTATACCTGCGTTTTGAACTTACTGACAAGAAAATTATAGGTAATTGTTAAATGGTTGAATCGCATTGCTGACAGTACGTTTCATCTGTTCTTACTCCAAAGTTTTATGATATACCTAATAAACACGCCCTTTAATAAACACAGCAACTGAAGGTTAACCCCACCATCATTTGATATAATAATAATATCGGTATAAAATTCGGCAGTTCGCGTTCACCTCAGACAAAGTTTTCATTAGGAGCGAGCGTAAGTTTGCGGCGAGTGTGCGAGTGTGCGAGTGTGCGAGTGTGCGAGTGTGCGAGTGGGAGCGTTTGGCACGATGCTGATAACACAACAAACAACTTGTTACAAACGTGTTTAGTTTTAGTTATTGCTTCGAGTTCGACGCTTTAACTCATTGCTCTAATAATGAAGAGGGTAGGCAGTAATTAAGCTCGGTTTTGTATGAGCTGTTTTAGCGGTGATGATGTTGTTTGAGGTGTGTTTAAGTTGAAGGCGTTTAGTTATTTATGGGATTGTCAGGACTATAGACAAGACTATGCAAAGGCAAAGTAGGTAATGTAGACTACACATCAAAGCCGTTGGGAAAGTGGCATGCCAACTGAACATGTACGAAAGTTACCGTCATGCCCAGCGGCTTTAGTGTGAAGGCTCCATAACAGCAACAATTACCTACTTTGCCATTACATAGTCTTGTCAATTTTTCAGTCAATACAACAAATTACTAGCTAACTACGACTTTGACACAAATAATGTTAGGGAGACCACAGCAACGGCACTAAGAACATTAGAACCACATTCTACGGTTTGGGACGAAGAAAATGCTGGCAGGAATAACTAAAAAAAAACAAACTTAGTTTTTATAGAAAAAAAAGATCCTACTCATAATGTACGCTACAGACAGCTAGCAGCGCAAAAGGGGACCCGTTAGTAATGACTAGTGTTTACTTTTAATCCGTCACAAAGCCGGTGCAGTGATGAATTTTTACACAAGGCCTCGTCAAAGTGATACAAGATTAAATTACGTGCGGGTACGTGGACTGCTATTCGGATTCAGGCCAGTCTAACAAATTTTTGTTGTTTTTTTTCTCGTACCTACATTCGTTTGCCGGATGTCAAACAGATCTGTAAACCGAAATCAAATTGGGGAATTTGTCCGGATTGGAATTTGTGGAAAACGTCAGCTATATTGGCGTTTTAGGTGTGGTATAAATTCATTTTTTATGAGTATCAAATTACCAATTTGAGTGTTAAAGGTTTGATTCTTGTTTGCTTTTGCTACAGGTACAAATAAGCGACGTTTTTTCAGTATTTTTATAACTTCCAAACGATTTTGGAAAACACGGGCGCATGCTGAAAAAAGGCACAGGTATAATAGAAAAAATAATATAAAAATATAATATCAATCGTATGAAAAACCTTCCAATGTACTTTAAAATGCAAAAATCAGACACCCCTACAAAACTGCACCCTCAAAATACCCCCAAACATCATCCCCACGATATTAATACGAAGGTGAAAACTGGCACATTAGACGTGTATTTTACTGGCCGTCTTTTGTACTGTGTCCGTTACACCATGTTAGGTAAAGGGGCAGGAAAAGGAAGCGGTTTATCTGTGCTCCGGAACTCAGGAAGACGAACGCGGGCTCCGTCGGGCTGCGCTGAATTCCTTTAGGCTTTACATTTGTACCGAATTGCGATTGTGTAGTACGCGTATGGCGTGTCACTGGTAAAAGTGTAGAGGAATTAGTTTGAGTGTTTCTGTTTTGTGGAAAAAGAAATTAGAAAGGTGTGTCTGATATTTTTATTTTGTTTGGGTAACATCTAACTCCAGCTAGGTACTATATATGAGGTCTTAGTAATGTCACTGTGTAGAGTGTAGTGTAGACCGTCTTTATTGATTATTTGTCTTGAGAACGCTTTGTACCTCTGTTTTAGAACTTCAGCAGTTTGAGAAAACTAGACTCTCGAACCGACCTTTCCATTACTTCTCATCATTTCATCTAATCTCACATTCCGGGCTTTTGAAAGCTAATGCACAGTTTCTATTAGTCAAAACCTACTCGATATGATTTCATTAGACGCTCTGAACAAAAACTTTCCGTGGACACAAAACTATGTTATGCAGGTAATGGTTTATATTCTGGTATTTATCATGTAACATTTTCTACCCAATTCCCCTTTTATCTGGTTACCGAAATTATTCCAACCAAAAAAAACCCGGCACAATTTCTTTACTGACTTACATAAACATAAACTATTACACAAAGGGTATGTAACGCAGCATTTTTGAATCCCCGGATTATTTCAATAACATTTTCTTTCTGAACGTTTGCCAGTGCACCGTTTTATTTTCTTATCTTAAGGAAATGTTTCCCTGGCTTTGTCTCCTCTGCAACAAAGCGCGCGCATCAGCCGTTGGTCGACCTTTAGGGAGCGATTTTAAACGAAATACTAGATTCCACCCCTGTTTAACCACTTTTAAAGAATCCACCCTACTAAGGGAGAATATATAGTTATTTCTCTATATTGTACAATGTACGTGTATATTAGCTTCAGCCTGTATCGTAAATTCTGGTAAAAAGTGTCACGACTTGTGGAAGTTAAGAAACTTGGGATACTTACTGCGGCTTTTCACTTTGTCGACAATAAACTCTTCGAAATTGAATAACATACATCAAGTAGAAATAGTAATTGAATTTCAGTTCGAGGAAACTTCGCACTGGTCGGGAAAATAAATAAAAAATGCGCATTGAGCGTCGTTATTTTTAATGCCAAAACATTCAAAGAATATATTTAGTTCATCTTATTTTCATGATGTTGGGATATCTGAAAACGGTCACAGGTTTTCATGGCAGGTATTTAGGACATAAAAAGAAGAAACCCACTGCTTAAAATGTCGATATCATAAAAGTAGAGTGCGGCAAGAACATACAATAAGTAAGCGCTTGCAAGTAAAATACAATGCTACAAAGTACGTGATACTGATGCTTTGGATGTCACAGGTGGCTTGCTATAGCCACTACGGTTATGTTAATTGCTGTTTAGAATTATAGATAACCCTTTATGTACGGTACTGGGCACTGAAATGTCAATGTGTTTTATGCTGATGATGGAAATTATCCCGAAAAACCCTCAACAGCAATACCAAGTTGTTTACCAACCGAACCCTAGAACAGTGAATTGGCGCTACACTTACAAGGTGTACGTAAACGTCTGCCAGCAAGAAATACGAGAAAAGCTAATGACGCTATTTCCTTTAACCCCTACCGCAGTGCAGCTACATTCCAAATATAATTTTCAAAGGTGTTCGGCGTCGATAGGTAACACATAAATTTAAACGGCGATAGTAATAGGCTAGTGTTGCTACAGCTTTGATTTAAGACTGGAGCGAGCTGAAAATGCAGACGATATCCAATTGCGGATTTGCGTTCCAACTATTTATTTTTTGCAAGGAAATGCTGAGCTTTTTACGTGAGATCGTGTTAATTGATTACAGGAGTAAACGAGGATTAAAAAAGTTTAGTCGCCTTCATTATGGGGAAGTGAAAATTTAACGCCGTTTGCGAACTAAACAGAGCGAAAACAGACGTTCACCATCATTAATGTGGTACTTAAGGGTTCTATAAAACCCGTGGTAGAAACTTATGTAAGAGCTCTAACGTATCCAAGAAAATTTATTTGCCGAAACTTTTATAGCACATTTCCTATGAGTATACGTTTTACGTTGTATCTTGGAGAAAGGTCTAGTCCCTATAGCGTCTAGCCCCTAATACAGTGAGCTCTTGGATGGTCGTAAGTGGTGTTTTGCACAGCAAACAAATACTCCGTGAAATTAACTGCGCCCGCCGCGCCCCGAACGTTTCGGACGCCTCGATTTTGCTTACCCGGGATATAGAGCGGCTGGATAAGACATAACAAAATCAAGAACGACTTAATATTTTTACGCAATTCCATAAAATATCCTGGTTAAAAGCTGACTCTACTTACCTAATATGTTTTCACAGAACATCGCAAAATTAAATCACACTGCGTCAAGCTGGGATTGTTTTAAATAGATAATAGGAAAATTACCTGGTAATGGTATTATTGAAAATAACCTCTGATGGCATTATTAAAATTTTCATTTAGTTTGGAATGCTTTTTAATTTATATCACGTCAATATGTTTAGTTACTCCCTAATTCTTCATTTATCTTTATCACATAACCTTAGCCAAAGATGATTTTCCAACCACTGCGTATGGAACAAGCATAACACATCCAGTACTTTCGTGGGATCTAGTCGAGGGCGTCTACTTATCTTGCTACTGTCGGCCGACACTTTTACAGAATCTCGACAAGTTTTATGTTGTGCTCTGTAGATTTGTCTTAAAGTAAATATATTTCAAGGACCGAGAAGCCTTCAAGAGTTAACCGGCTGTAGTTCTCGGTCAATAGGCACCTCTGCAAAAGACACGCAATAACGGCATTCTCTTTTTTTTGACTAAGATGCGGTAAGGTAGCCCGAGAAATTCAAATTTTCTTTAGTTTTTGCAATTTGCAGCCAGTGTCAAGTTGTATGCTGATTAAAATGATTCGCGATCGTAACAAATATGGCTTTACAGAGTTATAATCATTCAAAATCATCAATACAACCCTCTAAGTTTATTTCATCCCATTAAATGACTTTTTCATGAAATAGAAGTAGACTGAATGAGTAAGGTTATCAAAAATATAACAAAAAACTCAAATATAAACAAACCGTTTCAATTCATTCACATAAACCACACAAAGCTTTGATTGTACCTATCGAATAAATGGATTCACAGATTTGATTTTCATAGCGAGTGACCGATTAACCATTTCGATAAACTTTTTCTGCATGGCACAGTGGCGCGGCAAGAATACGACCGATGCAATAAATTAAACCTCTCAGGGACTGACCCGTCTACGGTTTTAATTAACTTTTCACCAGGCATTTTTAAATGAAAAAAAAATGGAAGGCAATATGGTTGCAGAATCACACTGCTTGATAAAGTTTTGTACGTGCGACTCGAATGCAATCTAGGTTGCTGAAAAAAAACATAAATTTCAGTGTTTTCGGTGATTGAAAAAATCTTGATAACTTGTTTTTGCACAATATTTTATTTTCTGTCGACCTAACTTTAGTGACAAAATACTAATATATTTTTATCAAAACAAACATTATCCAATTAACCAAACAAGCGCACAATATAATGAAAAATTCTAGAAAATATCGTGAGACATGTCCAAAAAATTGTGACATAAAAATAAAATGCCTGTAATATTGCACCTGACTGCTAAATTTGACATGGGTCTTCTTGCATGTATCACCTTGACAGGGCAAGTAAATTTCTGTCACATGCCTGAATAAATAATCACGTCGTTTATGTCACAAGGAACCATTGAACACACGGATAGGCTCATGAATATTCAAGTTATATTATCATCTTTAACATTATACGCTCATGTCGGGCACATGTTTTCTTTATTATATTTTATAGAAGGAAGGTTGTTTTTAAATGTTGCCTGACTTGGAGTTTTCTTTCTAATAGGAGCGTCAACAGGATCAAATCGTTTTCAAAGTATTCATACAAATTATCTGTTGAGTGCTATCGAATCCACTACATGTTTCACAAAACCTCAACCACTGTGCTAATGAATCCATCCACATGTTGTTTTTACTCTAAACAGAAAACCATAATTATTTTAATACCACACAAAACTCTACAAAATCTAAAACGGCCACAGGTAAAAAAATATAACTAAACAATAAAAATGTTCATTAATCTAAAAAGGGGTGATTATTTTTTAAGCTTTCCAAGAAGACTCCAATTCCTAACATGAACATTCGCCTAAGAAATTAAAAAGCTTTTATTTGTTAGTAAACAAAGTGGTATAGTGGCAAACAGAGACGTTTTGGCTAAGGCATAGTAATATATTAAGTGCTAGCACGCGACCTCGCAATAAGTCTGCCTCGCCTACTTCGCCGCTAGATAACAATTATAAATCTTACTAATACTTCTCACTGTCCACACCGAGCTATTGTTTCGTAGTTTTGATTTTATAAAAGAGAACCCTAAAACTTGATGGTAGAGAGCATATTGCAATGCATCTTGCATTACGTTACATGTAGTATTAAACTTTTAACCAGAATTTGAGGAGACTATTACGAAAGTTTGCCATATATTGAGTGCTGCACTTTGTTCTCTAATTTACTAACTAATCTAACTCGTACGATACTAAAATCTTAAAGATTTTTTTCAGCCACGTCAAAGCGAGTAAAGGCAAACAACTGCACTATTTTGAATGTTTGTGTCGATACCAAAATGATAGATGTTTTAAAATGATAAATTTTGTTGAATTAGATTCGATCATTAGGTAAGCAGCATTAGGTAAACCTCTCACTGGAGGCTTGCCCAAATCTAAGTGCAGTACGAATTAAGAATTCTGAACAAGCAATCCAAATATTTGCTTCCAAAATAGTTGAAATGCAATCTAAAAGTTCAGCCCCCACAATCTTTATCTCTACCAAAAATAGACTTGATTTATTTCACTCATTCAGTACAAATAAAAGAAAAACCAATACATTTTCTTTATAGTTTATGTTCAAGATGTTTTACATGCCTCGACTACTCAACCCCTTCAATGCCGCGCGTAGCAAAGTAATAAAAAACTATGTTATGTTCCAAAATATTCGGCTCCGTTGTCGTGGACAGGACATCATAAAAGCATCAAGAAGCCATCAGAGGTAGTAACAGGTTGTCCCCGTATACAACATTCTTTACATTTTTACCCATTTGTGTAAGATAAATGGTGTGTTTCGGGAGTGTGACATTACAGAAACACCGAGGGATATTATTTTAGCTAAAAAAATCGGATAGATTTGCAGCATACATAAAAAGACATATCTACCAAACAAATGACAAACACATTTTAATGGACCTTCATTGTAAAACCGCAGCTCGATCAGTAGACAGCGATAGACTGATTTGATTATAAAAAAACCGGACAAGTGCGAGTTCGACTCGCGTGGAGAGGGTGGGATATGTAAAACTATATAGTTTGCAAAACTTTTTTATTTAGTTTTCATACCATCATCTGCCTAGCCTTTTCCCAACTATGTTGGGGTCGGCTTCCAGTCTAACCGGATGCAGCTGAATACCAGTATTTTACATGGAGCGACTGCCTATCTGACCTCCACAACCCAGTTAGTGCTAGGTAGTACGATACCCCTTGGTAAAACTAGTTTTCAGACTTTCTGGCCACTGACTACCTGCAACGACTGTCAAAGATCTACAAATGGCAGCCGGGACCAACGGCTTAACGTGCTTTCCGAGGCACGGAGGAAACTCGGTATGTAATGGGTGGTCACCCATCCACGGACTAACCTAGGTAAGCACGGCTTAACCTAAAGATCGAACCGAGCGGCTGTTCTTATTTAGCCACAAGCTCCTCAACCGACTTGCATATGTGTATCAAAATTCAACTCAATCGGTCCAGTAGTTTCTGAGTAAATTGGCTGTGACAGACGGACGGACAGACAGACAGACACGCGACTGATCCTATAAGGCGTTCCGTTTTTCCTTTTGAGGTACGGAACCTAAAAAACATGCACTTTCCGCCGTATTAATACATTCGAAGTAAACTTACAACCAGAGGCCCTAGCACGGGTACCTTGGACTCGTCCTCGACAGCCGGTGGAACTTCGTGGAGCACTTCCGACGGTTGGCTCCCAAATTGGAACGGGCTGGGGCTGCCTTCAAGCGGCTCTTGCCCAAACTGAGCTCTTGCCCAAATTGTCGCTCAGCGGACAGACCTCCGGCGCGATCTCATGGCGACATGGAGAGAGCGACTGTCGCAACCCCGTGCAGTGCACGTCACAATAGTGGCGGTAAGTCCCCTCTTTGAGGAGTGGTTAAAGAGGCGCCACGGCGCCCTCACCTTCCGCCTGACGCAGGTCCTCACCGGGTACAGTTGTTTTACAGTTGTTTGTGTGTTGGGAGGTACCTGCACCGAATCGGGCGGGAGGATAAAATAGTCGGGGGCCACGTGGTGGCTCTCGGCCACCGTAGGCGCGGGCCTGTGGACGGTGAGTAATGGGCTAGCTCGCCGTCCGTCCGTCTTATGACGACAGGCCGTGTCGACGGCGCGTTCGTGTTCCACGCGCGCCTCAAAGAGATGTCAGCAAACAGGAGGGGCCCGCAAGGGCCGATGTCTGCCAGGGCTGCGGGACTGTTCGAAAGAGATACCGCGGCCCTGGAATACAAAGGGCAAAAGAAGGAACCTGGATGGTTTTTAGTCAGTAAAAGTCTGACACTCCCTTCCGCTCCGCCCAGAGCGGGAGGAGTCATTTGATGATTTCCCATAAAAAAAAACATGAGTGCGCGGTGAACAAGTAACGTCCATTTTAAAATTGAAAAAAAAACCTCGTTTCTCATAATACGTATAATATTTTCATAATTTTAAGAATTCATTCATATCTATGGGTAGTACTGATTGCACTTGTTGCATTTATAATTATTACATAATTTAACTAAAATAGGATAGTTGTATTTTCGATTAAAAAATCGACGTATATACGTTACGTTTACACCACGCGCTCCTCCAAGGGCCTCAGTTAACTTTCAAATGAACCATACAATTATCAAGATTTAAGTTTCGCTTAACTTTACTCCACGTCCATCAATATGCACAGTGGCGACCCAAACGAAAAACATCTTGGCCAGTTCTACTACACGGTCGGTTGGCTCTCAATGTCGGACGCGGAAAGCGAATACTTTTAACAACGAAAGAAAGTAAGACTTACAATAATGCCTATAAGGAAGACGTCGAGTCCTCACTATTATAATCTTCAATTGATTACCAAAATTTTACTGATCAGTTAAACAAACCAAAATTCAACTGCTGCATCGCATCACTACATATTATAAAACAAAGTCCTCCGCCGCGTTTGTCTGTCTGTTCGCGATAAACTCAAAAATTACTGCACCGATTTTCATGATGTTTCTAGAAATGGATAGAGTGGTTCTCAACGAAGGTTTTAGTATATAATTTGTCAAGTTTTTGTATACATTGGCAAAAATATAACAAGATTTGTATTGCGGAAACGGGATCAAAATTTCACGATTACTTTTGGTCGCGATAGCCGATATCCAACCGGGTGAAGCCGCGGGCATCAGCTAGTATCACAATATTTTTAAGTGTAGTAATAGGTAGAAGACTTATTAAACAAAAATCATGAATTTTATTCAAACCCAGCAATTAATTCACGTCCTTTCCCAGCAATCAAAACAAAACTTTCATAATAAACTCTTGCAAAACATTAATTTTATAGAGAAGTGCGACCTGTCTTTTCTGGGTGTCTCGGTGCAGCGGAAGTGTTGCCGCGATGACTCGGCAGGTCGACCGACACGACGCAACAACAGAATAAACAGATCACAGAAGGTCAACGGAAAACGCACACACATAATGTATCGCTTCACGTACAGTAAGTGCAAGCATATCACAATGACCGACGCCGTGACATTTTTTATGTATAGTATCTCACAGGTCAACCTAGGAGGTTGTCGTTTACTTAATCGGGCAACCCTGTGCCTCTGCGGGCAAAAAACTTGCTAACTGGTCGCTATGGGCACCCCCTGTGGGATACGGACCTCGGATGCTTAAGGCGTTCCTGGGGGAGGACAGCAAGGCCTTAAGCATAGATCCAGGAGTCTGTCGACTGGATCGGATCAAGCGACTATGGCGTTCATATAAGATCGTTTCAAATCAATAATCCGCGCCGTAAGCTTCAGCGTGTGTGGGTCTGTTGGCGCTTGTATGAAGCCGTCCTTCTGTACTATCTATTATGTGGCACGAGGCTCTTCACGATGTTTATATCAGTTTAAAAGGCGACTACACCGATCGGAGCATTTCCTTTTGCGACAGCATAAAAGAATTTCCAAGAAATAACGGGTGTATTTGAATAGCGGTATAACATGTTCCCGAATGCTTTTCTCCGGCTTAAAATAGCAATACTATTGCTCTTTTGAATTTTCCTGTGAATGTTTTTAAGTTTAAATATTCTGATTGTCGTTTGTTGAGTTTGTTTGTTCACTTTGTTGCATTTGTCGATAAGTGAAACTTTTTCTTTTGATTACTCAAGTTTGAGTAGACAATTTTATTTTCTTAAAATATTGTTGCTTAGGTGACTAACTTGTTTGCAAAATGAACACGAATAATGCACAAATCTGAAGCTTTATAAAGAAAAGTAAATAATAGCGAATTGGATTAGAGGTATGTTTTTTATTCATATCCGACGCAAGAATGACAAAAAATAATTTAAAAAACAAATACCACAGAACAACTTTAATTAACACTCAAAGGCAGAATAATTGAAATTACAATTCAAAAATAATTATAATCTTTAATGATGTTTCATTACAAAACGATTCATTGGTTTCCAGTATTTGAGTGTAAGTATAATACTCATACATACTCAATCTGTGAATAACACACGGTACTTATCCAACTAACCTTAAAACAACTGTGATTAAACTATGATTTTAAAAAAAATACAAAGCATGCATGGATACTTATAAGCCTATTGCGCTTGTTCCAATAATATCCAAGATTTTTGAAAAATACATTTATGCTCAGATTTATAAATACCTAGATAAAGAAAACATTTTGACAGAGGAACAAAAAGGTTTTCGTAAAAGTAAAACTATCAATTTGGCCATCTACGACTTTTTAAATAATGTTTATACGAATGTTAACAATAGAATACCTGTGTGCTCAATATATTGTGACATGACTCAAGCCTTTGACTACGTGGACCATAATATTTTGTTAAGTATTAGAGATAATGTCTTGAATTTATTAGACTCTTATTTAAAGAACAGGAAACAGTACGTTGAAGTATCTGAAATAGATATTAAATCTGAATTTCAACGAATCTACAAATCTGATCTTCGAACACCTACATATGGCCATACATACCCCAGGGCAGTGTTTTAGGGCCTCCTTTATTTTTATAATCTACATAAATGATATGCCAAAAGTTACAAGTCACCCTATGTCACTATTTGCTGATGACAGTACTGTTACCATTAATAGCACAAACGCTGAAACCTACAATGACGAAATCAGCAATACAATAACCTCCATAGTGCAATGGTTAGATAATAATAATTCAAAGATTGAAAGATTGAAAAGACGATGTTTAGCCAACGTTCAAACTCAAAGATGAGTATATGCTATGCCAGCCAACGCATAACACAAGTAAACACATATAAATTCTTAGGATTAACAATTGATAAAATTAGATTGGAAAACACCCACGGAGGAGCTAACCAAACGAATTAGTAAATCTGCCTATATATACAAACTTACCTCAGTGATGAGTGTGGACGCTTTAGTCACAGCATATCATGGCCTGGTAGGTTCATTTCTGAGATATGGTGTTATATTATAGGGGAATTCAACCAATAGAGAAATAATCTTTAAAGCACAGAGAAAGTGCATCAGGACGATATTTGAATTGCAGGTCATAGATACATGTAAACCATTATTTATTAAATTTAAAATATTGACTCTTCCATTCTTAAATATTTTTAAAGTTGCTGTATTTGTAAAGACCAATCCTAAGTTGTTTAAAAAAAAATGACGGATATTAATAACCGAAGTCGTAAGTATAACAGTAGCTTATGCGTAAGAAGGTCCCACACAGCATTAATGCATAAGAGTGTATTTTGTGTAGCACCAGTCATATTTAACCACTTACCACGATCAATCAAAGAATTGAACGTGAGCTTATTTAAAAATCGGATAAAAACTTTACTGGTGAACAAATCATAATACAGTATTTCGGAATTCTTAACAGACAAACATCTAATGATAGAATGTTGACATGTTAATAAAATACGATGATTGTTTGTCCCTGTAAATAATTTTTTATATTGACATTAGTATTGTATGTTGACATTAGTATTGTATATTGACATTGAATTGTATATTGACATTAGTATTGTATATTGACATTGTGTTATTAATTTTCAGTCTGTGCCTCGACATGTACTGTTTTGACATTTTATTTTATACTACTTTGTTTTTTTCTCTCTTTTTATTGACATTGATTTCTATTGTTATTTATTATTAATTAATTTGTAGTGTACAATTCCTTATCATTTTAATTATATTTTTTTTATATTACAAACATTTGTACGCCCTCTGGCATAACATAGCGCACTCTTTATTACTTTGATATACCATTATTATTGTACCTATGTTAAACAAATGAATAAATGACTTAAAACATAGAATAACAATAAACGTAATCAGTTTTATGTACAACAGAACAAACGACGAAGCATTCTTTCTCAATAAAATTGTTTTACATTGAATAAAGCTTTTCGTCTCGTTGTAAATCCTTTAAGAATTGCTCTTTTTTGTTCTACGCTGTCTACGAGGATTATTGTACTTGCTATAAAATTTACACAAAGCGAAACTGGGCTACAATCTTTATAAGATTTATTTAAATACTTTAATATGCTTCGCTATTTTCATTTTAAGGCTATTTAGGAATAACAAATTAATGATTTGAGTAACTATTCAAAATACAACAAAATTTTAGTGTAAATTTTTTTTTTTTTTTTTTTTTTTTTTTTTTTTTTTGGTATGGCCTCTCGCAGCGCAACAACTCGCTAAGGTTGAAGCTGCTTAACCGGACAATCCTGTGGTGGCCAAAAATTACTTTAAGGCCCCCAGCCAGGGCTTACAAACTAAGGATACAAATTAAATGAACAGACACTAAGGGCACCCCCTGTGGGGTTCGGGCCTAGGCTTAGTGCGTCATTGAGGGGACAACAAGGGTCGGGCTGGGTCAAATTATTATTTGGGGGTTGGTTTAATTCTACAGGCTCAGCGGCGCGGGCTGGCTCGTCGAGCAAGGGTCGGGTAGTGATGTTACTGGGGGGTCGCGGAGGGCCTCGGCGGCGGGGCCGGAGACGCGGTCGGTATTTGTTTTTGTACTTTCTAAGTGTGCTGGTTTCCCTACTGCTCTCTTGTAAGAGGGTAATGGGGTCGTCGGGTTCTAGAAGAGAAAGCCTGGGTCGGCGAATTTTCCCTATTTTGGTGGGGACGTATCGGGCAGCCGATGAGACTAGGGGGTTGGGGTGCTTTTCAGCCGATTCGAAGAAACGCTTTGAAAGGCGTTTCATGAACTGTTTAATGGTTGGTATCCTAAGGTCGACATGTAGTCGTTCGTTCCTAAGGAACCACGGGGCTCCCGTGGCCTTTCGGAGAAATCTATTCTGGATGGTCTGCATCCTATGGATGTGGTGGGGTTTGGTATGTGCGAACACAGGGCACGCGTAGGTCATGATGGGCCGAATACACGCGGTGTAAATGCGCAACTTGCACTTCAGTGACAATTTGCTGCGAGCATTCAGTATGGAGTGGAGCCTACCGAGAGCGAAAGCGGCGCGCGAACGCACCTTCTTTATGTGCTCACTGAAAGATAGGCGTCGGTCAAGAATGACCCCTAGGTATTTAGCTTTTTTTTTTTTTTTAGTGTAAATTGACAAATGTATCGAATTTATATGAACAAATTATGCTTATCGCAGTAGTCATTTTCATAAGAAGGGAAGGAAAGTATTTGTAAATTCTATGGTTAGGTTACTTTATACAGTATGTAAAGATACAGACAGACCATCAAACTACACATCTTTTTACAGTGAACCAACATCGTGATTGCGAAAAAAAGATATGCTGTCTCGTATAAGACTTCAAATACCTACTCGAACCAAATGTATGGAACAGATTATTATTTCGCGATTATGACGCTGGTCCCATGGAAAATTTAGTGCAGTTTGACGGTGTGAATTCACACCCTTAAATTAAACCACGCCTTTCTGATACGCGCTGTATACCCTTTAAATATACTTGTAGCCATTCTTCTTACTTAATGATTTAATAAACAAATACTAAAGTTTAATCAAACAGCAATACAGGTAAAAAAACAAGGTTTACTTATTAATTTTAATGATATAACCAAAATATCGCTGAGCACGCCACTTGGTTGAAGTACGCTTCTTATAAAGGTCGCACGAGTGCAAGCACAAAGTTCACCTGAAGATAATCACTCGAAGGACCCCACTTCAAATGGCACACAAGATAAACGAGAATTCGCTCATTTTTTTAACAAGTACGGTGGGAAACAACAGACGTCTTTTGTGTTTAGATTGCCTGGATAACTGTGCTGAGTTTACTATGCCAGTATTTGAGGGTTAAATGATAATAGATTTATGTTGATTCCGTATTTAGAATAGGCTTTGTCAGAATAAAACTTAAGCAAAAGAAAAAAAAACAGGCCAAGTGCGTATCAGGCAACGCACAATGTAGGGTTCCGTAGTCTTACAACGTTAATTTAATTCACTTCCTACGGTCCGATTTGCCACTCGCCCAAACACAACCGTGTAGCTTGTAGAGGGGGGGACACAAAGCTTAATATTTCACAAACAAATCCCTTAATCGAAAAATTACTGTAACAAACTCGCAATATTTATTCAAAGACCTATCCAACGACATCCCACACTAAGAGGTACGCGAGAAAAAAATCCTTAAAGATTTTTTTAAGGTAATACGTGTACACGAGATACCTTAAAAAAAAATCTTTTCAAAATAAAGAACAAAAGTTGTTCAGTTTCATGCTCTGAGACATCACACGAGAAGTCTTGCGCTTATTAAGTTACACCTTGCTTATTCCATAGGCGCTTTATGGGTTTTAGCTGAGTCCAGTAAGACAAAGACAAAAGTTAGGTAATAATTAGTTCAATCTTACCTACGGCTACGTTTTAAAGTTCCCGATTGTGTGTACAAGATGTGTGTATGCACGTGGAAGCAGCTTCTTACCCTTCTGCTTACCCCCACGAAAAAAGGCGTGATTAAAAGTAAGTATGTATGAATAGATGAAATCCAATAGAAATAGTAATACTACAAACTAAATTCAAAAAGAAAAAAACTATACCGTTATTATTTTATCCTCAGTCATTCTTATCCGAAGCTCGTGGAAGCGTGTGGAATTAGAAATTAAATGTTTAGACGTGTAGCAACACCATTTATCAGGAAGAAAATATAGATCTAGGTTATTCTCCAAGGATCTGTTCGAAGTTGCGAGAAATATACCGTGCAGTATCCTACGTAGGTTAAACCGGCTATAAATAAAGGTGCAAACATTGTAACGTGTTCGGAATTTTTAAGCAATCTTCCTTGGCTTAGTTGTTAGAAGTTTTCTAATAATACAACAATATTGTGTGTACATGTACCTAAGATTGGTAAGTAATAAGGTTGCTACATCACAGTCTGCTTGTTGTAATTTAAAAGTGAATCTATCTACCAAGTTCTATTTCATCGCTTTGTCAAGTAGACAAAATAAGGTACTTACCATAAAAAACTTGCAATTTTTTTTCCAAAATATCTGCAAATCATGAACATTAAAAGAAATAAAATATGTCTTTGTCACTAATTATGACGTCACTAAGTGTTATAGTTACTGTTACAGAATAACCACACTCTGTTCGTACGATCTCCAAAAAGTCACCAACAACTTTCTTTTGCAAACCGTACTCCGCGCGGGGAAGTGGAAACATCAGTCAGGCCAATATTGAATTATTTATAAACAGACAGTATTGAATGGAGTTAAGGAGCATTCTGACACCAGCTATTGACTGTACGCTTACGATGAGTTATGACTTCTGAATGATGGAGCCTTTTGTGCTTCCAGCCTTTGTTACTCTTTATAAATGATTCTTTACGTTTCTTATTCTCAAATGGCTTTCTCATTTAATATCTGTATTTTGGTATAACGGGTATGATATTGCTTTAGATTTATTGGTCTTTGGTTTTTATATTTGGTTTGGCCTTTCTCTGCTTGTGGAGGTTAGATTATTATAAAGAATGCATTAAGAATTGTTCGCAGTGACAGATATTTGTAATGATCGAAGCACTACATACTCAACTACTCACCTGATCATTAATACGTGGAAATCTCCAAAACCATCTCCGCCTGCGTAGCCCTCTACGTCGTAGCGGATGCGCTACGCAATCTACCCTGTCGTAGCAAACAGTACGTACTAGGTACTATGCCGTAGTCTATTTATTGTGTATTTTATCTTCAGAATTTTATTTAATGTCACCTAAGTCGTAGCGGCTGCGCTACGCAATCTACTCTGTCGTTTAAAAATACGTTTTAAAGCCTACTATTTAACAAGAAATAATTAAGACTAATAAAAAAAAATATTCTGAGCTAATCTTTAAACTTGTACTCAAAACAGGATATCTATTAAACCAGCTTACGATTCAAATACCGCTTGAAAAGATCCCTATTCACTTGAAACAATTCATCTTTTAAGTGCAAAAAAATCCGTTCCTTGTTCATGAACGAAAGCAATCTAGCAAAAGCGTGTGAATGGGAGCAGGTGGTGATTCATTCTTCTTTTTTTCTTTCGGCCTTTAAGGTATATAGACTCATTCATGTATGGGAAGCATTCTTAAGTACACCACATTCTGTGGTCTTAGGTTTATTTTTAGCCAGCTCGATAGGGGATTAACAAAACATTTTGTTTCAGTTATTTGACGATGTTTCGTAACATTTTATAGCGAATTGAATTGAATTTGATTGAGACAGGGTGAAATCCAATAGTTGAAGCATTTCCCATGCATTAACGTAGATAGTGCATAAAATAACTAGCCGTGCCCGCGACTTCGTCCGCGTGGACTTAGATCTTTCTCAGCCTGTTACTTGCACAGGCACTTTGTTACGGGTCTATTTGAAATAAATATTTTGAGTTTGAATCAAGTCTATAACCTGCCCAATCAAAACACACCAAAACAACAGTGTAAATTGTCATCCTAACGAACAGATAAAGTCATGTTGCGTTTTATAATAATAAGCTGAGAAAGATCTAAGTTCACGCGTACGAAGTCGCGGGCACAGCTAGTACGGGTCGGTTATTGTGAATTGATGAAATTACCAAGCGTTTTGATGTCGATTGATGGTAGGATCGTCCCTTACTACATGGGAATTAAGCATTACCGGCAAAATGTGGGTGTACTTTAATGGTACATCTCTTCCTGAACATTTTTCATTGATGCTCCGCTCCTATTAGTTGTAGCGTGATTATATTATAGCCTATAGCTTTTCTCGGTAAATGGGCTATCCAACACTAAAATATTTTTTCAGTTCGAACCAGTAGTTCCTGAGATTAGAGCGTTCAACCAAACAAAACAAACTTTTCAGCTCTATAATATTAATATTATAGTATAGACTCTATACTATAAAGTATAAATATCACCACAAATGTAGTCACCTGTAATGCATTTCCGCTTCACTTGTTTAAATTTCCGATAAGCCTTGTCATATTGAACCTTGTATCGTTTATCTTGCGATCCACAAATTATACCTGAACAGTCGAGTTCTAACCAAAGTGAACATGCGACCGTTACGTTTATTTTGTTCGGCGATCCCGAACGCGGGATCGCGCCAATAGGTTCCGGTTTTCCCAACAATTGTGTGACATAAATGTGAAAATTGTTTATTCGCACGACCAATCGCTTTGGTTAGCACGCGGGGTTTGAATGTCAACACTAAAAATGTCAACACACAATATAAATGTGTAACAGTTTATATTATATATGTTTAAACAACAAGATCACATACGTCTAACGTGGTTACATTGACGTAACTCCAGGGGATTTAAAGTGCACTTTATTTGAGACGTATTTACATAACTCTTTCATAAGCCACTTTATGTTTTACTAGTAAACTCTCTGGTCTCTTTTATACTTTGAGTTTACGTGTGTTTAATTATTGTGTTTAAACAAATGCAATAATATGAATAGGTAATATTGGAGAATTGTAACATATTAGAGGTTACAAAGTACCTATGCCTACATAAGACAGTAACAGGCTTGAATTCTTTTGAGTGTTATTTATACTGTCGAAAACATTTGAAGACTTTAAATTGTTTCTTCGGATAAAAAATTAAAAACCAGAATGGATAATCGATGCAAGTTTGAATTCAGGATACATGTAAACAAGTCTATCGCGAACCGACGCTCTATGATCGTACTGACCACAAAATTCAATTACGTAGCAGACAAAATAAAAACGTCCCAGGCAGAGGCGTATCGTTGATTTGTTTTCAGTTTGTTGCTTCTCTTTCTACCAACGAAACACACGGATTCGTCACCAATAAAACTAGACCCCTGCCAACTTTAAATCTTTACAAAAACTGTCTAAATAGGTAATGAATCAGAGGCCATGTTGTCTGGACATATGAAAGGCCGAGCCTCGACATGAGACATGACACTTTTGTCCAGATTTCATGAAGTTTAATTAAACATCTCCCGCGAGATGATGTTTCGTGATACAAGTTGATTGGTAGCATTTGATTGACTAGGGGAAATTACGTAACTTATTAATGTTTATGTCATTTTAAACATATTTATCATGTTTTGAACATCACTAGACGTCGCGTCGATGTGTCTGGTAGCCGTAGTAATTACGTCGTCGTATGTTAAATCATAGATCTCAAGTTCGACCCCAAGACACGCACCTCTGATTAATCGGATTCATGTGCGTATTGTATAATTATCACTTGCTTGCAAACCAGCATGCTTGAGAGATATTTTTCGACGGTATATAAAGCCAAGTCAGAGGCCCATAGGCGGCATAAAAAACTTCGAAATCTGGTTAGGGACTAACCATACGATAAAGAAGAAGTATTTGGAGAATGTTATCTCAATAAAACAGATTCGATGCAAACGTTAAAAAGACAAAATAATTAATGAATCAGAATACTCTTTGAAAAAATGTTGTAAGTGGGCAGAAAATGAGGTTTCAGCTTATAGACGACGAGACAAATAATTTAATTTCGTTTTCTTTAACATAATATTACGCCTGAATGGCAGAGGGGTACCTATTCATGCTATTAATATTAATTCCAACTCAAAATAAAACATCTAAAGGCACCCAAAACTATGTTACTTGTACAAAAATGCTTTCTCTTAAACGCATCGTGAATTTTGTAGTGGTACACCGTTCGTACGCCGTTGGGCTATTGTGAAATATGTCATGAAAATAATGGCTGACAAGTTTAGAGGGGATATGTTGTTCTTTCCTTCGGATACGGCTGGGAGATCAGCGGTGGAATTGATATCAGAAGTGGAGGAGTTTGGAGTTTTCGGTAGACATACGATTATGCGTCCGTGGAAAATAAAGTGTAAACAGTATTAATTTAGATCGAGAGATTATTTTAAAGCAATAAAAGAGAGCTTTTAGATTTCGTTTCCTATATGCTTGTAGTTGGTTATTTTAACGATAAATATTTGCTGTATATTCATATTAATTAGTTCTCTATCTCTATGTTTATAAGCGAGATTTTTGTTTAGATTTTCTTGTCATTACGTTAGACTAAACTTAAAATTACACATTGAAGCTGTTTATCTATTTAGTACCTCTAAAAGCGCCTTATTTTCTCACACAACTTTCTACACTCCAATTTATTTCCCCAGTAGAAAATTCAACTTAATTTTTCGTCGCAAGGTATCCTAACTTAATCCCACCTACAGTGCTTCAAGAGCAAATGAATTAATTCTATTTTACACAAGAGTGCTTTAAAATAAGGAGCCTTTCTTGCAGTGGGAGAAATACCCCGTGAAATTAACTTCAGGTTTCAGTTCACACTGGACACCTCGCAGGTACGGGAGACAAATGGCCGGAGGGGCACACGGTACAGCTATGTTACTTTCATGAATGGAATCTGAAAAGGTAGTTTATATTTTTATCGGGAAATTGTTGAGAAAGTTTTTTGGTGAGATCATTCTCATAGGAACACGGAAATTACAAATTTGAAAAAAAAAACAAAAGCTTGTAAATGTGTGCTCTTAAGCGACATCTTTTAGTGTTTATTTTGTCATAAGCGCCCATAGCCTATGTTCAAATACAGGTTTATTAATTTAATTCTAAGCTTGTGTTGGGATGTAAAATCTACACTAACGCATCTAACAACTCTATTAACGGCTATACATTTTATTAGGCGTTATTATCAGCTATGATTTACGAACACGCCCGAAGCACGTAATTTTAACGCGATAAAACCGATGATACATTAGCAAGATTGCGCTTAACCTGACCTGGGAGCCCTGGGACCGGTATTAGTGCCCAGATCTTGTTCTAGCCTAAGTGACACGGTTCACGTGAATACTTTACGTTGTCGTGGGGCGTTCATAAAAAAGACAATTTCCCTTATTGCCGCAATCTGTGGCACATGTGCCGTACGACGTTATGTCCTGTGCACGGTTATGTCTGCACCCGCCCTCATAAACGACAAAGTAAACCATAATTTATTGCGCATATTTAGGGTCAAACACATGACTCATAAATTGCTTTAGTATATTATTTGCGATAACTAGCCAGTAACTAATGGTAGCATATTACGGTGTGGTCGTGGTTGCTGTGTTTTAAACTCTAAAATATATCGTCGTATAAATAACGGAGCTTATTCATATTTTGGGTCACGATTATTTAATACTCTAAAGTAAAAATTAACTTTACGTAGATCTGAAGAAACAATTTTATTTGCAAGAGAAGAGACTAAACGTCCAGTAACTCAACAAAACGGTCAAGAAAAATACAGTATTTATTTTCATTCAGTATTTTCATTTCTAAGAAATAAAATACAAAATGTTAAAATGCGACGTTTCGCGTTACGAAATGAATAAAGTACTGAAAACCAAGATACCACGTTTATTGATTCAAGTTTGCACTAACGACCAAGTTGCTACATGAAAAATGTAGGTATCGCTTTGAAAATACTGACTGAACTTTTGAAAGTCTGAAACATAGCTGTTCTTTTATTCATGTTCTGACATGTGGCGCTCTCCGTTGTATACAGGCTTTCTTCCCTAACAAAATAAACAACATTTACTTGGAGTTAGGTCCTTTGAGAGGCTGCCCTGTACTTATGTTTTATGAATGAGCTCTTATGCACTTACGTTTACATGTTAGTATTGGATACCATTTGAATAAAATACTAAAACGAAGATCTTACACTGATTTCGAGATACTATATACAATATAAAAATATATAACAATTCACATAGGCACACGTACCAAAAGACTATATTCTCATACAGATTCTTAGAACATTTTAAGATCACCCCCACCACTGCTACGTGTAGGCAGTTCCCTTTACCACGAAAAACTATCCGTCTCTGTCTCGCAAGGAAAAATTTCACGCGTTTTCTGACGTGCCGCATGGTTTTCATACTTTTACTGCATTGCCATATTGAGCTCTACTACACAGTTCAAACGCTCCAATGTTCCCTAACTAAAGTTTCGCCGCTGCATACCTTTTATACTCTCACTAAAGAGCCTTCCTTTCGCCCACGACTTGAAAGGTCATACAGACCTATTTCGCAATGCAAAATAAATTCTCTGTCGGTGCAATAAAGTTGATGTTCTTGTACATCGTCTTGAGTTTATAACCTTTTGCATCTGAAGTTTTAGTGCAAAACTTGTAACGTAGACAAGTGGGTATGTATAGGCTGTGTCGAAACAAGCTTTCAGTCGCGGCGCGCACATGCTCGCGTGAAGTCGGACTCAAAGCTAGCTCCTTGCGCGAAATGGCGGGAACTTTCCGATAACTTTCGTATCGTAACACGCAGTAACATAGCTTTGTATACCTAGATGAACTATTGAAATAAAGAGTGTTAAAAGCTAATTTCCTGAAGTTTTGTTATAATTAAAAATAGTGTTGGAAGATTTACTGAAAATCGACTGAATCCTGTTGACACAACTATTTTGCAAGTACGTAAACATTTATGAATAAGTTATAAGTTTTTCTACTTCAACTTTTTAGTGTTCATATTAATATTTATTCTCTATATTATATTCCTAGACTTAGTATTTATATATTTAGTTTATTTTCTTAGATGACGTACTTTCCTGCTCTTTTGTGCAAACAAAAAATATTATCTTTTCTGTCAGTAAGATAACTATTTTGTCATCTCGTCAGTTATTCGTGTCACGTTTTTGTAAACTGTAATGATCTGTGACTACAACTATTCTGATCATTTATTAAATAATCGAATGGATGGCTATTGAAAGTTGCTGAAAAGTTTATAAACAACTGTTAAAAGATGAACAGATAAGGAACTAATATATTGTAATAGGAAAAACCACTACTTGTTGGTATACCTTAAAAATATTTTTAATTCGAATAAAATTAAAATAAAATAATAAAACAAAATTTTATTCAGTTTGCATAGCAAGGTAAAATATTAAAAAGCTAGTCACAAAAGAAAATGATCCTTAAGCGCTAGGTTTTTATAAATTCCCCGGACTCCACACTAGGATACCCTGTGTCGTGGGGTCCAGTCTCTTCCCAAGTAAGAGTAACATGTTAGCTTTAACTGAACTAATTACAAAAGAAATAGAAAAAAATTGATTAATAAAAATAATTAAGTTAACAAACTAAGAACTATTATTAATGACAATATTTACTAATACCTGTATGATTTTAAGTAAACTATTGCAAACTTACTATGCTAACCTATCCGTTTACTAAGAATAAGCACAAACATATTAAATTGCAGTACAAGTACGTGAATACTTGAGAACAACCGCAATAATTAAAATTAAATACCGGTTAATTATGAAATTGCCTACTCTTAAACCTAAATTCAATTAAACCGTTGTTATACAGGGAGGGTTTAACCAGATCATTATTATAGGATAATTATACACCCCGTTCAAAATAATGATTATAAAATCTTACTTGTTAACACAGGCAGGTGTGTCTTTTTTCTGATAACATTTCGTTGTGTACAATTATAAATCCATCCAGTTGTTTTTAATGTACTGCTGAAATTATTTAGTAAATGAAAGCTAGTAAAAACTATTAATACGTACAAGTCTAAGTAATTACATGGTATGACTATGCAGCATCACCTCGCCTGGTTTCAGCAATAAAAGGAAATAATTTGACTTCAGCTAACTGTTTATCAATCGATATCATTGTGTATTTTTTGTTTGCATATTATAATTCCTGTAATTGGGTGAAGGGTTTAAAGGGTTTTTTTTTCTATGGAAATATCTGATGACCTGTGTATCTGAATGCGTCATGCGGGACGTGTATACACGGACCCCCCGGTATGTAATTAGTGACCAACTGCATCTACGTAGGTATAAATTGATCGATTTTCAGCGAGCAGCTAATCAATAAAAAATTAATACTAAGAATGAAGACCAATAAATAATACAACAATAAAAATATATAATGCACTGGCATCATAAATAACATGGTTTTAAAACTTTTCCAAGAATTATTACTCTGCCTCACCCTTCGGGGAAATACGGGCGTGATGTTAAGTTATATGCTCTCCAACGATAACCTTTGGGTAATTTCAGTTTAAACTACATTTTAAAGTTCTTAAAATGTGGATTGTAAATACAAAAGTGTCAATAAAGAGCACTGTGGACCACCTCTACCAACAGAATAATTGTATATGAATGTAGTAAGTAGATTTTATAGTTTGGTTGATTTATTCACACTCAAGTAAGTAGGTAGATACCTAATTAAATTTGTTGATCTGTACCAATAATACTAATCAAGTCGAGGTATTTAGTAAAATATGTATAAGCATATTGGTCTTATTATTCATTAAATGTTCTAATATCTACTGCTAATAAGTTTAGCAATTAAGGTCTGTTACATACCAACAAATCTGCAGTAGGCAACTAATCCAGACCGTTAATCAAGCGAAATCACAAAACGAGGCAGTCATAAATTTAAACAAAATAGTGCCTGCAAAATTCCCCGTGGAAATAATATTCGGACAAATGAAAATTCCAACCGATGCATTCGGGATCGCGAACGGCGCTCGGAGGTTTTAATTCCCTTGACTGTTGCGAATCGGCGCATGTTTTTTCATTAAAACGCATTCAATACGACGACGACGTGGCTTTGAAAAAGCGGACCTTTTCAAAAATATTTTCCTGACATTCCACTGTGCTGTGCGCTCGTTTCATTCACGACCTTTTTGTAAAGAATTAAAAAATCGACGCTTTTCATGTCTCCCTTGTGACAGGTACGTAGGTACGCGTAATCCAATAATGCAGTGGAGTCCCCAAAGATATTTAATTTTCTCATTCATTATGTTCTTTATCAGTATTCGCGGAAAAAGCTTTTTAATATGCGATGCTTTTGTCCGTATTTAACTTCCCATTATGTTTGTTTAAATATAAAATAAAATAAATATTTACGTAGAAGTGTATTTACGCCTTCTAATGAAAATGTGGGAGAAACCGGAATGTATTATTCGAGTTCACAAAAATAATTATCACACGTTGGCATAGGTACGCTTTGGTGATCGCAGCTATTCAGAATTCTGTTGCCCCTTACCATTACTATAACGTCTTGTCATCTTTTTGTAATCTACGCCATTGAATTACAATTTCCTATCGATCGTACTTATTGCCCTATATTGATTTCACTACAGAAACATTATACAGGTTGTCATCATCATTAGCAGCACTAATACTGCCGCTTTTTTCCATCGAGTTTCGAATGCCGGACATTGCTGCGGGGTACCATGCATTTCCTCCTCATTACTCGGCCATAATTTTGTCCAGCTGTAGGATAAGAAATATCCTTACTTTATAAACAAGCTGGTATTGAGTATTCAATGATTAAATTACAGATAAAACCATTCCAAATCCAAAGTCTTCGTTCCATTTATAGGAATAGTAACACTAACATAAGTACACGTTACAAAAGTTTATCAACTGTTAATTACAGTCCTTTCTTAGCTGTCATTCGGACCTCGCTGAAGTGGCCGTGTTGTGGTCTCAATGACACCCTCACCTCTCCATTACTGCGCCTTGGAGCAGGGTTAACGACTCGTTCGCGTGATGCCACACAACTTTATGCTTATTTATACGATGAGGCGAACAAACTCGACGCTCGACATTCAACCGTTACAACATGGCCGGCGACATATCAAATCTCCATTATCAGCGGCCGCCGGAACAAACGATGGCCTTGCCGAATTTTTCAAAAGTTCCCCCCTTTCGGTTTCACATTTTTCGGTAGAGTGTCAGAAGTTTTGAAAGTTATAAAAAAGTCGATTAGCATCCGATTGTTTTTTTTTTCGATTTCACGGCAAAGATATTTAAAACATTAATATTTGAATGTCTTTGTTTCACGGTATTTTTTTAAATATTTCTTCAACAAAGATAAGGCAAGCAACGTCCTGTAGTTCGCAATAAAGCCCTTTGCTTCATAAAAAAAACTTGTCACATCAAGGGTCTTTCAAATACAAGATCCTACTCCATATCATGAATCTACAAGCGGATGGCTCATTGTAACAAAGCCTGTAAGCAAGGGGACATTTACGACCGAATAATCATGCTCGTAAATGTTCCCCCTGCTGAGGACAGTCGCCTGAAGTTCACGCTATCAGTGCTACTCTTTAAATTTGTAAGTTATCACAACTTTGGTCAATGTCTGTAAAATGTAAATAATTTAAATTGAAAAATACTAATATCAATAAGATATTTTGTGTTTTAAATTATTATAAAGTATCACAAATACCGTAATTAATCACTTTAAAGATGAAGTTCCCTTGATAATAAATGCGGCGTAGGGTTACCACCGGTATAAGTAATACATACCTATAGTAATAAATCATCAATAACCAAAAGTAATACCAGCCTCTTACCTACTGTCCCTTTACAAGGCAAAGGCATTTTCTCATATAGAGAAGTCCAAGTTTCCTTAAGATCTCATATAGAGAAGTCCAAGTTTCCTTCACTGATGTCAGTGATAGACAGATAAGATAATTATGATATACTTTACGATGTTCGAATAGCCACTACTTACCGAATAAATAAAAAAATGGAACAGAATTCTTATGAAATTATCTGCCAAGTAAGTTAAGGGGAACTTAGACGTAGGTGGTGAAACGGCTCATGGCGACATGGAGAGAGCGACTGTCGCGACAAGTCCCCTCTTTGAAGAGTGGCTAGCGAGGCGCCACGGCGCCCTCACCTTCCGTCTGACGTAGGTCCTCACCGGACACGGTTGTTTCGGGAGGTACCTGCACCGAATCGGGCGGGAGAAAACGCCCGGGTGCTATCATTGTGAGGATCGCCCGGAGGACACGGTGGAGCACACCGTGGAGGTCTGCTCCGCTTGGGCGGAGCACCGCCGTGTCCTCGTAGCGGCGATTGGCGGCGGCGACCTCTCGCGTCCGGCCCTGGTTCAAGCCATGGTCCGGGGCGAGAGGGAATGGGAAGCCGGACCTCCTTCTGCGAAGCAGTCATGCTAGCGAAGGAGGTGGCGGAACGTGAGAGGGAGAGAACCTCACGTCCCAGCCACCGCGGGAGAAGCACCGTGCGTCGGTCGCCACGTGGTGGCTCCCGACCACCGTAGGCGCGGGTCTGTGGACGGTGACTAATGGGCTAGCTCGCCGTCCGTCCGTCTTATGACGACAGGCCGTGTCGACGGCGCGTTCGTGTTCTACGCGCGCCTCAAAAAGATCTCAGCAAACATGAGGGGCCCGCAAGGGCCAATGCCTGCCAGGGCTGCGGGACTGTTCGAAAGAGATACCGCGGCCCTGGAACACAAACGGCAAAAGAAGGAACATGGATGGGTTTTAGTCAGTAAAAGTCTGACACTCTGAGTCATTTGAAGATTTACCATCCCAAAAAAAAAAAAGGTCGTGAAACGGGCCCTTACCATCATTTCTTTGTGCTTTAAGTTTGGCATAACTTTAATCGGCGCGCGTGATTAATTAGTTGTTAAAAGTAATGACAATGGCTGATTGTGTATTAATATGTAATTACTTTATTATTTTTGTGATCATTCAATAAAATTTTAGATAGTAACTGATGCTATAAATATGTTTATTACGGTTCTCATACAACCACAGCTTATTAACAAGCCATATTTCACAATAAATAACAAGTTAGTGACACATTAACGATTGTATTAAAGAATGGTGTTTCCATTATACAGGATGTACATTATTCAGGAAAAATACGACACGTCATGTGTAAACAAATGAAAGGAGTAAATAAGAAAATGCAATTAGCCATTATTCATAAAATAACTGTAACAGCGTTTAATTTTTTACCCGACTGACCCAGAAAGAGTGTAATGTTTTTTTCGCGGATGTATGTACGTTATGTACGTTCTATTGTGACCTCGTAACTTCTAAATGGATGAAACGATTTGGATAAATTATTATACATACGTCGTTATATTTGCCTTGGTGGCGCAACGCAAGTGTCACTGTCTACATAAAAAAATCTGAAAATAACAAAGATAATGGCTAATGTAGAGTTTGAATTTTATTTTTTTCTTCCAAACTCTTCGAATGGGGTCTCAAAATGAAGGGTTTTAATAAGTGATCAGAAAAATATAAATAACTTATAAGTTTAAAAGTAATTCAAAACGACAAATCGTATAAAGTGAAAAAATCGTTTATCAAGAGAAGTTAAATCGTCTGCGAAATCTTTTACATTACGAAAATAAAAAGCTGGAAATAAAAAAAATAAAACCGACTGGTCCCGCCTGCTTTCAACTTTTATTTAATTTTAAATGTGCTTTTTTTGCTTATCAGTTTATCTGTCGGGTTTTTTAGTTTTTTAATTACTTTTGTTATTATAGAATTCCGTTAGCACATATCACTCAGAGTTTTACATGGATCTAGACTGAAATTTAAACTTTCACTGAAAGGACAACTACTAGGGAAGCATGTTTCTTTTGGAATGTGTGAAAGTTAGAAATTTAAGAATTTTTAACACTAAACATTAGAAAAAAAATAAGACCACCCTCGTGACACTTAAAAAAAATAATATTACATATTTATGGATTATGTCAGACTATAGCTGAAAAAAAAAAATCGGTCGCCCATGTGAAAGACATATTCTATGGCCCTCAGCAATAGCGTAGCCTTCCATCAGTGGAAGAATTTTCAAATCGGCTAGCACGGGCGCGCGGTGTGAACGTAACGTAAATACGTCGATTTTTGGTAAATAGACCATATAATTATACAATACATGAATTTTTGTCCGACAGATTCGTGACGAGTTAGTGCCAAACTGTTTTTTATGTTTTGATGCAAAATATACTTAGCTCTATTTTAATTAAAATGTCTAAACTTAGGTCTAAGATAACAAATTTGTGCTAACTATTGTATGCCTAACATGGTAGAGCAGTGCAAACACACATCAAATTCACTCAATAACAACTCTGTAACCACTGACTCACAATAAAGATCTTTGACTTTGACAGTAACTTTGACTTTGAATCGAAAATACAATTATGCTATAGCATTTTAGTTAAATTGTTTGCAATGAGCACTCTGAGCCTCATATGAACATCCATCGATATGAATACATTCTTAAAATATTAAAAGTGAAACGAGTATTTTTAATTTAAAATCGACGTATTTACGTTAAGTTCACACCGCGTGCTCGAGCTGGGGCCGCGCATGAGTGGTTTCAGAGATTACATCTTACATACAAACTCACAAACTTTACCTCTTTATAATAATAACTTAGTATAGCTAATATATCTTCACATTTTTGTAACTCACTCGCCAGATTTTCAAAATGCAGGACATAGATCTAGTAATAGGCAGTGGGTCGTTCTCGTTTCGCACAATTTCCAAATGTTTACCTACTGAGGCAAATGGGACGTTGCGGTGCGCGTACATACACGATAGACGAGCAATAGGCCACTGTGCTACTTACACAGTATTGACGAGACTGAACTCGTAATTTCTACATGTCGGGTATCACTAATTAGTAATAGAAAACCCGTATCGAAAAGTTTCCAGTAAAATATACTAAAGGTTGAGCAATTTTATATGAGTCGTAATAAATCTATACTATCATTGAATTTTTTTTTACCTTTTGGCTAAATTGTAAAAAGACGCATTAATAGTGTGTATGCGTCTAACCAGTTATTGATAAACGGTCAGATTCTTAATTTAAAATTTGAATAAAGAGCTTTACTTACGGTGATTCCATCATTTTTCAGTTTTCAAAATTCTAAAACTTAAGCAGAGCTTCATAAGTTCTAAACTTTAAATACTCAATTTAGAAGCCGGTTATTTATATGTGGTAACACGTACACTGTACTATGCAACACTGACACATACGGTTTGCCTATTGGATGGAACGGCACAGTGTGAATGTCACCTTATGAAACATAAAATCAACAACGGGAGACGAGTAATCATTTTCTTTTGTTTCAGGTGCAACCATGAAACCGAGTAAAAACGAACGATCAAAGTTTTCCCACTGAGGGCTATTCAACGTTTTATTTCTACCATGAAAAAGTTAAAGAAGGAAGAATACTCCAGCGGTGAAATGTAAACAAATTCCAATGCCGGGTCTGAAAGAGAACGTGTCATAGACAATGCACAGCCTCCTTGGAGCGGCTGTAGTGTCGGCATTACTGCAGATACTGCTCTCCTACACCGGTAAATATGAATTGTATTACATTTCGGGTAAAATGTTGAATAATAAACATTCTGTACCTACTAAAAAAATAAATTCTAAGCTTCCATGACTTTCTAGATTCTCGTTAGGTCAAACGAGAATCGGAAAACGGGGATCCATTCCTGTAGATAATTACGTTTTAATGTTTTTGTCATTATAACAAGTACCACCAGAAAATAAAATAAGCTTCAGGTCGACAAAAACAAAGTGCAGGTTCGTAATTAGTGTTTTTATCGTAGCTTCGTTTCTCCCCTTGCGGTTAAGCTACAAGTAAAATATTTCACCATAAAATAAAATAAAACAGACTTTATGAGTCTGAAAATAAAATATCTTTTCGTACGTGGCTTTATGGGTGTGACAGAAGAGCTACGGTTAATATTATTGTATGGTAATCTCGTTTCAAATTGAAACTCTAACTTTAGAACAAACTTAGGGATTACTTCTCTAGTGCGCGGGTATCGCTATTGTGAGTTCTAAACAAATCCTGAGTAATGTGTAGAAGTGGGTTTTATAAGAATTAATTGACGTCATATCGTGTTGTTAGTTGACAGTGTAGTTCTCGAGATACTGTTATTCTTTCCGCGGGTGAGCATTAGCCGAGCCCGGCGGCGGTCGTAGTCGTCGTGGAGACAGGCCGGACCGGGCCGGAAGCAGCTGTGTCGTTCGCGTGCTGTTTGCCAATTTATCACTAAGCTGATTATATATAGGATCGTCCTTGTGACGTGCTTTATGACCTTGTTTGCTCTCCTCCTATTGTATCGCACTCCCTTATTTACACACCTTTTAAGGCAAGACAAAAATTGGCGGAGAATTTCTTGTGTCAACATCCGTTGTCGCCTTTTGTTCTAACACATGTGTGTTTTTGTTATTACTGTTTACGTTTTCTTGGCGATGTTGTTACCAGAAATGTTTTTTTCAAATTGTATCGTTACTGGGAAGCTCATATTTTAGGGCGAAGGCAACCACGTATCTACTTAAACATTCAAAGACTTTAAAACTCCGTACCCTTTTCTACCACAGGATTGGTTTAAAAATTTAAATAATTTATACACTTCATAATAAAAGTTAAACAAATAAGAATAAGCGGAAGCTAATCCTGTCTAAGCTAAGTCTTGAATACAATTAATTTCGAAGTTAATAACACTTCAGCAGCTATCCGACAATGCCAAACTTTGGCTCACATAGTCAAACAGTTGTAAAGTCCTAAACTTAACGAGAAGTGCTAGAAACTTCACATGTATCTTCTAAACATAATATACGGACATAGATCATGAAGTCATAAAGCTCAGAAATATTAAGTACCTAGGTTGTTTACAAATGTTTGAGAACAGAGTTCTGAGTTCAGCTCTTTAGTATTTCACATTTCCATAAGTGATGAGAAGACACCCTTGCTTGAAATATAGTAGCCTCAACATCCTCCTGACATTATTTTTACCTAAAATGGTAGTTGGAGCAGGAATAATACTTTTTTTCATTTTTGTCGACAAAGTTCCCTACAGTCGTAATTTCAGTGCTTACTTCTTATTGGTATGAAACGCATGTGACCAAAAGAGTTATGGACATAAAAGTTGATGGATGGAGAGGAAGTGGAAGGCCAAAGAAAAGATGGATGGATTGTGTGAGGACTGATATGATAGATAAAGGAGTAAATGATGCCGTGACGTCTGACAGGAGAGGATGGAAGATGAAAACGTGTTGCGCCGACCCCAAATAGAATGGGACAAGGGCAGGAAGATGATGATGATTTCTTATTGACATATAAACCGTGTGCCGAATGGCAAAACATGTTCGTAGTAAAGATATGAAAATAGATATGTATTTTTAAATCCTTCTTTTTTCGAATTTAACGGTTCTATTAAGTTTAAGAAATCATATCTCAGACCCAACTATCTTTCTTTCCTGTAACCTTATTTCTTACACAAAGATATGAAAATAAAATCGTTTAAAAATAAAATGCATAAAAGTAAACAAGAGTACAAAAGGCGAGCCACAAATTGTGTTTTCAGTGCTAGGTCTGAGCGCAGGTGCCACAGCCCGCCTTAAGCTTCGGCGGACCGCAGCCAAATCCGCATGTGACTTTAATTTAACTTTGCTTCACTGGAATATTGTCCTTACATTGAAATTTGAATTATGAGTTCGAGCTAACGTGACGCTTAATGCAACTACTCTAAGTTTCTGTTTAATCTCGAACTAGTTGGAATTATTTTATGTATGTGGATTAAAGTTTGGAATCTGCTAAGAAATTATGGTTGCAACGTATTTTGATGAATATTAATGCCATTAGTTTTACCCTGTTCGGAATTTGAATAAGATACCTATGTTCTGGTTAATCTAAATTCTTTGAATATTAATTCTCATACTTATAAATGAGAGATTTAAAATAATCAAACTACTAGATACCAACAAATCTCGCAATGTATTTACATCACAGTTTACAATTTTCTAAACAAGCCTTTACTAATAAAAGACACTGAAAAATATCATAAACTAAACGTATGAAATGTTCAAGGAATTTACATAGGTAGACGTTATACCGCATACGGTGCAACCCGTGATACCGGTTGAATACGTAACATGGTTCATACCGCGAATACCGTTGCAAACGCAACTCGCTCTAAGTCATACCTGTGTAAAATATCTGGTGGCACTTGAAACATATCTGCTCATACCAATTAGTGTCAATCAGTTCCTTAATGTTCACAGATCAACGGTTTTCTCTGAACTCTGAACTGCATCATTATCGATATACGATATCTTCATGTTCCTGTGGAAGCCTCTTCCAGGTGTTTCCCCGATGGCAAAAATATCGTCTACCCATTTCGCCGCCGGACGACCAACCTTTCTTTTCCCAGTTCTGGACGCCACTCGGTCACAGCATTACTCCACTTGTCATCACCTCGCCTTGCTAGGTGTCCTGCCCTAGATAAACAGTACAGTGCACTAATTGAAAGGAAAACTATGACAATCAGTGAAGCAGTAATAAACTAGCCGTAGGAAACTATAACTAAACAAATTAAAATTAGATATTAAACTTGAGGCACGTATAACGTTCGGATTCATGTGGACAGAAGTTTTGTCGCATTGTGATTAAAAGGAATCCTGAATTACCCAACTATAAACTCTCTTGGGAGCCAACCGAAACGATAATTCGAGTTATGGCGAAGAAGAGACCATTCATATTTTGAAAAGTCATTCACTTCAGTGAAAGACATTTTTATATTCGTAGGATAGATCAGACAATTCAGCTGTTTGTCCAAATAAATACCCAGGTATTTGGTTTCAGTCGATAGGCTTAGGGTGGTCTCAAAGAAACGCGGCAATTGTAGGTTTGCCAACTTCCTTTTCTTTGTGAAAAGGACGAGTTCGGTTTTGGTGGGGTTCACTGCTAGTTTGTACTCCTTGCACCAGTCTTCCACCACCTTCAAGGCTTGGCGCATAAGGTTACATAGTGTGTTTTCATGTGTGCCATTTATTATTATGGTTATGTCATCTGCATAGCCCACCGTGTAGTAGCCTCTGTCATTCAGACGTTTGATAAGGCTATCCACCACGAGGTTCCATAGGAGTGGTGAGAGGACGCCCCCTTGAGGGCAGCCTTTCGCCACGATGGCTCTAGTCGTATCGTTCACCGTAACCTGTACGGCCCTGAGTCTTAGCATATTTGTGATCCATCCTCGCAGGGTCGAGTCCACACCGTGATTCTCGAGGGCTGCGTTGATGCTATGGAAAATGGTTTTGTCAAAAGCCCCTTCTATGTCAATAAAAACAGCTAGTGAGGAGCACTTGTGGTCTACTGCACATTCGATCTTAGAGATCACACTGTGTAGTGCGGATTCTGTTGATTTTCCTGTGGAGTAGGCGTGTTGGTTCTTGTTTAGTGGTAGCTCCCGAAGAGGTCCATCCCGGATGTGTCGGTCAAAGAGTCTCTCGAGGGTTTTCAGGAGAAATGATGTCAGGCTTATCGGTCTGTAAGCTTTGGGTTGTGTGTAGTCTGGTTTGCCTGGTTTGGGGATGAAAATAACTTTCACCTCTCGCCATTGAAGTGGTACATAGTTGTGTGCCAGGCAGGCTTGATAGATGATGGCCAGCCACGGTGTAAGGACGTCTACACCCCATTGTAGCAGGGCTGAGAAAATTTCGTCTAAGTCTGCGGCTTTGTATGGTTTGAAGGTCTTGATTGCCCATTTTATTTTGTCTTCAGTTACTATGGTACGGGCTCTGGACCAGTCCCGGTCGTTTGGTGTGTGCATTGGCTCACTTGCCCATGTTTTGTCCTCAGAGAGGTTGCAGTCTGGGAAGTGGGTTTCCAAAAGAATTTTACTTGTTTCGTGGTCCGACTTAGTGTAGGTATTGTCTGGGTTTTTCAGCGACCCGAGGGTACGATCCTGATCGGTGGATAGGATCTTCCTTACTCGCGCGGCTTCACTGTTTGATTCGATGTCCTCACAAAATTTTCGCCAGGCTGCTCTGCTGGCATGCCTGACTTGTTTTTTGAAGGTGTATTGTGTTTTCTTGTATGAGTCCCAGTCTTCTGGGCGTCTGGAGTTTTTGGCTCTGTTGAATTCTTTGCGCATGGTTTGCCTGAGCTTACTGAGTTCTGCATTCCACCAGGAGTTTCCCTTGCTCTTGGTGTTTGGATCTGTTAGTTTGCAGCAGGCGTGATACGCATCAATGATATATTCTGAGAGTTTTGTTACAGTATCTTCAAGTTGTTTGGGATCTGTTAGAGTTAAGGGTATTTGGTGCTGCGCTACTAGGGAGGCCAGAAGCCTTTTGTAGCCGGGTACGTTGGTACGGCGTGGGTTGCGCCTAGGTTCGGGTTTTTTGTGTTAGCTACCAGTGAGAAACGAATCCTTCTATGATCAGAGCAAGAAGGCTCGTTGGATACGTGCCAGTTAGAGATAAGTTTTGTCGCGCTTTCCGAAGCCAGCGTTAGGTCAATGATTGTTTGACCTCTAGCCGTGACCCAAGTGGGTTCCGACCCGCGGTTTACGATGTTAAGGTTAGTGGAAAATAGATATGTGCATAATACCTCGCCTCTAGTGTTGGCTTTGTTGCAACCCCAAAGCGGGTGGTGGGCATTCGAATCCGTGCAGATGACCAGATCCAGGTTGTCGTCTTCACAGTATCTTACCAGGTCGGCCATCTCTTTTGGTGGGCAGTCTTCACCTTCGCCTGGCATGTTGGGACGGGACCCTATTATTAATCCTCCGCTGTACGTCCGTTCATCCGTCCGTCTGTCTGTCAACGGGCTGTATCTCATGACCTGTAATAGGAAGACAGTTGAAATTTTCACAGAATGTGTATTTCTGTTGCCGCTATAACAGTAAATAATAAATTAAAAAGGGCTTCTCTACTACGGTTGTACGGAACCCTTCATGCACGAGTCCGACTTGCACTTGGCTGGTTTTAATTTAAACTTTCCCTTACCCGTAAACAAACGAGAATGGCATTATTTAAAGCTCAACAGATCACATCGCAATTTCACACCCGTTCCCCAAAGCTATTAATTGAGTAGCGAATTGGATCGGACCAGACGTCCCGGGGATGGACTTGACGCCCCGATATGGAAGAGCCCTAAAATATCCACTCGCCCAAATGTGGTAATGTCAAATGAAAAATCCATGTGTGCTTTTTAATAGGGGGCAATCTCTGAAATGAACATAAAATCATGCCTGTAATCCCCGATGGGTTAGGCAGAGATACGTAATAGTACACCTACATTTCGCCAGTTATGTTTTAAGTTCCATGTGACAGGGAGCGAGCCTATTTTCATGCACTGGGCACAAATCCAGACTCCATGGCTGCTAATGAGAAATTCTTGTTGGAAAAACCCAATCATAGTTTTTGCCGACCCGGGAATCGAACCCAGGACCTCACGCTCAGTAGTCGCGTTCAGTTGCGACCACTCGACTAACAAGGCAGTGAATTCTCTGAAATTATTATCTAACTATCGGATTTCCAAAATCATCCGTTTTTAAGTGCCATGGACTTTATTCGTGCTATTATATTATTATATGGAAATAGACAAGCAAGAGATTTTTGCTTTTCATGATTTTACTACTAAAATAACTTCCTACCAACTAAAATAGCGTGAAGGCTGAACACCAGCTAAGTATAGCCTCGATCCAATTAGATTAAAGTATAACGACATGTATCCCCTTATCGATAAAGTAATTTGTTCGTCCTATTATTAGAGAATATTCAATGAAATCTGATTATCAAATTAGTACCATTTGTGTGACGTAATACCATGGTACTATATTGTTACCGTACAAATGAACTTTATACAAAAATAAATCCAATTCTGGAAAAACTCTAATAGGAATAGGTTACCGGTAAGGTTATTCTCGTTCCTTCATTATCTCGCAGACAAAACAAAGATGAATGAAAACATGATATTTTTACCTACAAAGCGCAGATATTTAATTTTTTTACAAACTACAAATAGATCTAAAATTATAATAGAAATATGTGCAATTATCAAAAAGGGAATAGAATTACAGGGCATAAAAAAAAATTGTCTACACCGCTGTCAATAGGAAAAGTGCGCAGGGCCTCCAAAATAAACAATCTGAAATGAGCTCTGTATGAAGAATATAGGAGCTACACGTACTTATGTATGATATCATCACTCGTTACCAGTGGTCCCGGTGGGTCGACCCATTACCGGGTCCCGTAATTTTAATTACCCGTGATTCCATGGCATTAGGGATTGCTCCCGGATACGAAACTTTAATCCACATACATAAAATAATTCCAACTAGTTCGAGATTAAACAGAAACTTAGAGTAGTTGCATTAAGCGTCACGTTAGCTCGAACTCATAATTCAAATTTCAATGTAAGGACAATATTCCAGTGAAGCAAAGTTAAATTAAAGTCACATGCGGATTTGGCTGCGGTCCGCCGAAGCTTAAGGCGGGCTGTGGCACCTGCGCTCAGACCTAGCACTGAAAACACAATTTGTGGCTCGCCTTTTGTACTCTTGTTTACTTTTATGCATTTTATTTTTAAACGATTTTATTTTCATATCTTTGTGTAAGAAATAAGGTTACAGGAAAGAAAGATAGTTGGGTCTGAGATATGATTTCTTAAACTTAATAGAACCGTTAAATTCGAAAAAAGAAGGATTTAAAAATACATATCTATTTTCATATCTTTACTACGAACATGTTTTGCCATTCGGCACACGGTTTATATGTCAATAAGAAATCATCATCATCTTCCTGCCCTTGTCCCATTCTATTTGGGGTCGGCGCAACACGTTTTCATCTTCCATCCTCTCCTGTCAGACGTCACGGCATCATTTACTCCTTTATCTATCATATCAGTCCTCACACAATCCATCCATCTTTTCTTTGGCCTTCCACTTCCTCTCCATCCATCAACTTTTATGTCCATAACTCTTTTGGTCACATGCGTTTCATACCAATAAGAAGTAAGCACTGAAATTACGACTGTAGGGAACTTTGTCGACAAAAATGAAAAAAAGTATTATTCCTGCTCCAACTACCATTTTAGGTAAAAATAATGTCAGGAGGATGTTGAGGCTACTATATTTCAAGCAAGGGTGTCTTCTCATCACTTATGGAAATGTGAAATACTAAAGAGCTGAACTCAGAACTCTGTTCTCAAACATTTGTAAACAACCTAGGTACTTAATATTTCTGAGCTTTATGACTTCATGATCTATGTCCGTATATTATGTTTAGAAGATACATGTGAAGTTTCTAGCACTTCTCGTTAAGTTTAGGACTTTACAACTGTTTGACTATGTGAGCCAAAGTTTGGCATTGTCGGATAGCTGCTGAAGTGTTATTAACTTCGAAATTAATTGTATTCAAGACTTAGCTTAGACAGGATTAGCTTCCGCTTATTCTTATTTGTTTAACTTTTATTATGAAGTGTATAAATTATTTAAATTTTTAAACCAATCCTGTGGTAGAAAAGGGTACGGAGTTTTAAAGTCTTTGAATGTTTAAGTAGATACGTGGTTGCCTTCGCCCTAAAATATGAGCTTCCCAGTAACGATACAATTTGAAAAAAACATTTCTGGTAACAACATCGCCAAGAAAACGTAAACAGTAATAACAAAAACACACATGTGTTAGAACAAAAGGCGACAACGGATGTTGACACAAGAAATTCTCCGCCAATTTTTGTCTTGCCTTAAAAGGTGTGTAAATAAGGGAGTGCGATACAATAGGAGGAGAGCAAACAAGGTCATAAAGCACGTCACAAGGACGATCCTATATATAATCAGCTTAGTGATAAATTGGCAAACAGCACGCGAACGACACAGCTGCTTCCGGCCCGGTCCGGCCTGTCTCCACGACGACTACGACCGCCGCCGGGCTCGGCTAATGCTCACCCGCGGAAAGAATAACAGTATCTCGAGAACTACACTGTCAACTAACAACACGATATGACGTCAATTAATTCTTATAAAACCCACTTCTACACATTACTCAGGATTTGTTTAGAACTCACAATAGCGATACCCGCGCACTAGAGAAGTAATCCCTAAGTTTGTTCTAAAGTTAGAGTTTCAATTTGAAACGAGATTACCATACAATAATATTAACCGTAGCTCTTCTGTCACACCCATAAAGCCACGTACGAAAAGATATTTTATTTTCAGACTCATAAAGTCTGTTTTATTTTATTTTATGGTGAAATATTTTACTTGTAGCTTAACCGCAAGGGGAGAAACGAAGCTACGATAAAAACACTAATTACGAACCTGCACTTTGTTTTTGTCGACCTGAAGCTTATTTTATTTTCTGAAAATAAAATAAGCTTCAGGTCAATGAAAACCATCAGTTACGTATACAATATAGTTTACGCAAAAAAATAATTCCAACCTTGGGAACAAAAACATACTCATACCAGAACTACACAAGGAAATATTTGATGACGCAACATTCAATTGTTGCCCATTTCCATTCGTTGAATTTTTTACAATACACGCTGAATTAGGCTGTACTGCTAATACAACAAAAACAAAACCAATAATTTACGCTTTACTAAGTGTTAAGAAAACCGAAACTTACACAGCCCTTTTCAATATATTAAAATCCCAGTTTCCAAACTGGGAACCATTAAAGTGTCACTGTGATTTTGAACTTGCAGCTTTAAATTCCATACTTAATGTTTTTCCCGAAATTGAGATTATAGGGTGATCACTGGTCACGCCGTGATGGCTCTCGGCCACCGTAGGCGCGGGCCTGTGGACGGCGAGTAATGGGCTAGCTCGCCGTCCGTCCGTCGTATGACGACGGGCAGGCCGTGTCGACGGCGCGTTCGTGTTCCACGCGCGCCTCAAAGAGATGTCAGCAAACGGGAGGGGCCCGCAAGGGCCGGTGCCTGCCAGGGCTGCGGGACTGTTCGAAAGAGATACCGCGGCCCTGGAACATAAAGGGCCAATGAAGGAACATGGGTGTTTTTTAGTCAGTAAGAGTCTGACACTCCCTTCCGCTCCGCCCAGAGCGGGAGGAGTCATTTGATGATTTCTCACCCCCCAAAAAAAAAAAAAAAAAAAAAAGGGTGATCACTGGCAGCAAGCAATGTGGAGGATGGGCAAAAAGATATTCGGCATTACAAAAAGTAAACCTCAAGCCAGAGTTGTGTCACTGTGTAGTTCTGGTATGAGTTTGTTTTTGTTCCCAAGGATGGAATTATTTTTTTGAGTAAACTATATTGTATGTAACTGATGGTTTTCATTTTTTATCGATATAGTCAGAAGTCCGGGAGCAATCCCTAATGCCATGGAACCACGGGTAATTAAAACTACCCATGGACCCGGTAATGGGTCGACCCACCGGGACCACGGGTAACGAGTGGATATCATTGGTGTTATACAATGTCCACCCGTACTTTCGCAATAATTGCTCTATTGTAACAATACAGTTGTATATACAGCATAACTTGGTGAGTACTAATGTGGGGTGTTAATATCTGAAATAATTTCCCCTGTTTCTCACAGTGCCACCTATCGGGTCCAGAACTATCCTAGTTTTCAAGCTGGATTGGCTCCATCTTGAAGATAGGATAGTTTCCATCCACATTCACAAAATTCATTGAAATCTTTTAGTGGTTTCGGAGATTAGCATGTACGACGTGTAGCACTACACTCTTGGGTCCAATCCACTTCCCCGCTAATTGGCAGCCATTTTCTAGTACAAAAAAAAATTATATCTGTAAAAGTTTTGGTCTTCACTAAGATCAAAACATTTACAGACATTTTTTTTTTTATTGGCTTATTCGGAGACAAACAATATTGTTTATCGTTAACATTGCTAAATAATGGGTTCACATTTGTGTAACTTTCAGGAAAAAGATTAAACTCCAAAAAAATATTTAAAAAAATATGCAAATCGACAATTATTTTGTGAACAAACAAACAAATTTTTTGTCAACAAATTCTTTGCAAATCAACAGATTTGTGTATTAAAATACTTGTTATATAAGTACCTAGAATATCGCAAGTCCATGACCGAACACACTATTTAATAAAATGATTTCGAATGTAGAGCATGAGAAAACTCATCGGCTCAAACTATACTAACTATAATGTTATGTTGGTTCGCATATTATGCGGTATGTAAAAGCACTCAGCGCACGATTAAAATTATTCGCGCGAACGAAGCTTTTGTTACGCGGACGTCGGCACGAGTTTGCATTACGACGCGATCGCAGTCTTGCACATCCACGCAAAGAACAACCAATGCACCGTGAAATTGCCTATTTTCCACGTGATTTTATTTATTTATTTCATACATCGATGACATTTCCATTCATTCTGTTACGGTTCAATGCATCGGAAAATCGTTACGGAAATCTGAATGCATCCGAATCATCCATGTTTGTTCCCAGTCGTACTTCAACAGCTCACGGAGCGCTCTCCTTAATTTTAATTCTCGAGCGTTCTCGAACTTACGATATGCATTTAAAATGTACGAATAGTACAATGTGTCTGCAAGTAGCGCATCCTGTTTAAATTTGTTAAGCCTGCAGTGCATTGAACGGTACTACGTAGACAGTAGAGTCCCGTTTGGAATGCAAACGTAGACAGATATATATCATTTGCCTCACTCGAAACGGAAACTGATTCATTTCCGATGCATGGTTGAAGCTCTTTGTGAAGTTCGTCGGCTGCGAATTGCTCACGTTTTCAACATTTGATTGCGACATCAATACCTTTGAAATGTTGTTGATTGTAAATTACTGTGCTTACGTTAAAGCGGAAACTATAAAGTGTATAAAAGTAACGATACAATACATCTTCGTCTGACTGTAGTGTAAACAAGGTTAAACATACAATAGTAAGTAGCTAAGTATTTCCCGCGGGGTTACGTTGGAAGGTGTGCCGACTTCCAGACTCTGTCGAGCCTTAAAACTAAGCAGACGCTGACTGGCATCTCCCACGCGAGCACTTTCCTACTTCACGTAGCAATCGCGTCTGCAAAATGCAACAATGCATAAGAATTCAATCTCACATTTGTTTCGATATACTTACTCGTGTACCGTCGACAATAATGTATTATTTTCTGTATTCAAAAAGACATTTGAATTGAGCAGAATTAATTTTTCAAGTTATTTATAAAAGCTCACCACCCAAGAATAGAATTAGGTAGGTGTATGTCACGTGAAATTCTAATTTTATAAACTTTTAGATTGCTATGTACAAATGTGCTCAAATTTAACTTATATCACTTCTAAGATGTAATATGATGCTCTGATGTAATTATTTCAAAGTTGGGTAATTCATAGATTGAGCAGGAAGCGCGCGTAGCCTCAGGTGTTGTTTTCGACACTAAAGTTGTTCTAAGCCGTACTGAGCTATACTTAGTGTCCATGCAGGCTTGCGAGCTCACTTAATATTATCTCTGTTACCGAAGTTACAAAGCAATAATTATAGTTTGTTGAATATAACGAACCAGGACGCTTGAGCTGTACTAATAACTTGTTTCATTCTGAAAGCTTCGAACTCACTATCCTAAAGTAGTAATAAAAGCATAAAAAGTCATGCTATTTCCAATTTCTATATTCGTAAAAGCAAAATATCGCATGCAATATATTATTTCAAATAAACGGGGGCGTACTCCGTGAGGCTGAAGTTTGTTGAGTAGCATTAAAAGATTAAAAGTCGACAGTTCGCTCAAGCTGTATCGAATCGAAACTGGAAACGATCTCTCGACTCGACTGTAACATATATTTGCGATGCAGGCGGCGCGTCCGTGGCGAACTTCGCCTGGTGAATGCAAAAATTTAAATTAAAAACATAAATCAGCCGTGTATCGAGTAACTTTCGAGATTGGTGTATATTTCGAATGCACGTTTCACTACACGTATTATGATATTTTAACTGCGCTGATTTTTAATTAAACTGAGCGTTCAATAAATATGAAGTTGATAATTATAACAGCTTTGCGACAAAGGCAGCAGAAGAGTGCATACTTGAGTGAGGACGACGTAGGAAGGTAGCAGGAAAAGATTCCCTCGCAAATAATTACAGCAAAAGAATCTCTACTGAGTATTTTTGAATTAATTGCTTTGAAATTATTATGAGTATCATAATCTCATAATCTTAATTAAGAGAACTTTAGGCAGCTCAAATTAGAAATTTTAATCTTTTGTAAATCCTTCTCCCGTTAGCCGGTGGTGTTTATGAAGTCGGATTTTTTAGGGTTTGGCGTTAAAAATATTTTTTTTTAATGTTGTGTTGACATGTCTTGTTAAAACTGGCGGCACCTATGAAGCGACCTAGTAGATTAGTGGCGGTAGGTGCTTTGCAGGAATACTAACTTTAACTCTTGCCGTATTTTATGTACGTATGAATAGTTACGCTATCACTCTAGTGTCTTAGTAAGGATAAATAAATAAAAACCGGCCAAGTACCATTATCTATAAAAACGGCAAAAAAAAATTGTATGGGAGCCGCACTTAAATATTATTTTATTCTATATTATTTGTTGTTATAGCGGCAACAGAAATACATCATCTATGAAAAGGACATGGCCAATTTCTGTATGGGCGTTTGCATAGTTATCAAATTTAATGTACAACGATAATTTTTGGTGTTTCATATTCGTGAATATTGCCATATTAAATTGCAAAAAATAAAAAGCTCAAAGAACTTCTCATTACAAATAACTAGGCGTAAACAGTTTCATTCATGTTACCTTCTATCAGATTGCTGGCAAAGCGTATGATATAATGATTTTGCTATTAAAAACCTCAAGGCGTTTTAAAATAACGAAGTGCTGTGAATTATTAGGCATTTCAACAAGATCCAAAATCCTTATTTCAGGTGGTCATTCTACCTGAACTAAGGTTTTTTAACCATATATTGATTAACATTTACTGAACTGAGAAAGTCTGATAGAAAACTGAGACAAAGTACCTATATGTTATTATTGTCACATTTATTGAGACTCCGAAAGTGACGTTTTTCTTCAACAGTTTAACTACTAATTAACAAGGGAAATACGAAATAAAACAAAAGATTATAAATAATTACTCATTTCTTGGTAAAAATAAGTAAAAATATTTTTTCCGTAGAGATAAGCAGGAGTCAAAAATATTAGAAGATAATCGCAAAAAAAACAAACAGTTCGTACGCAACGGAGGATCTGTGCAATGGCAGTACCGCCATTTTGACATAAACAATGACATTGTAAAACGCGTTCCGTTTTATGGTACGGTTACGTTATTACTATAATTGTGTGAAATAAATATATCTTACGTATCAACACTTCAAAATATAATTTAATTACATGTAAGAAATACCAATGAAAACAGTTTTGTTTAAATCAAATGTTTCAGGTAAGAGCATTTGTCGTTCATTTCACATACATATCTACAAGTAGTATGCGTGTTGTAGAACGTGTTCGTCTACGAACGGTCCATAGTGGCGAAAGTTGACAAATGAGACTGAATTCAACTTGCATTACTTATTATATTGTAATCAATACTGATAAGTGCAGAGAGGTTATAAACTACGCAACAATTCACTTCTCTATTTTTCTTAATATAATATATTTACTATGTAAGTGTATATGGAATGTACTTTTTTGGCCATGTCCTTTCAACTGTCTAACTATTACGGTTCATGAGATACAGCCTGGTGACAGATGGACAGACAGACAAACAGACCGCGAAGTCTTAGTAATAGGGTCCCGTTTTACCCTTTGGATTCGGAACCCTACAAAACTGAAGGACTTAACAAAGATAAATTCTTCTAATGATAGTAATGACGAAAAAAATATATAAAAAGAATTGAAAATCGTTGTAGAAGTACGAAAGGCTTTGAAAGCAATTGTCCCTTATCCAGACCCTCTGGAACAGTTAACACTTTAAAAAGTAACAGACAAAATAACCGTATTGAAACAAGTGACAAAGTTCAAGGAGCAAGCACCTTTCAGTCGGTACATAGATACTTAAAAACAAACAATAGCGGGCGTCAAACATCGCACCACGTCAAGGAAAAACGTTTTGTTTCAAAAGAATAACGCTTTTCCGCTCCATTGGCTCACTCATTTCATTTCCATTGATTCACTTGAGGAAAACAGGAAAGAAAAAAGATAAAAATTGAATGTAACACAAAACAAATGATTTAGCAGATTTTTATAGTAAAACTGTGAAGAAAATCTTTAAGTAACATTTTTTTCAAATAGTCAAAATTTTACAAAATTATATTTTGTAGGAATGGTTCACAGTTTAACTTTAAAGCTACAATTCTAATTAATCACGTTTTAAGACTTGAAGGAAGGTGGTATTTGTTATTCTGACGTCAAAGACGTACTTTTCAAGTATAATTGAATTTGATAAAGGTCTTAGTATTTAAACTTGTTCAGAATTACAAACGAAAAGGCACAAGATGCGAAAGAAAATCTTGAAAGTCGATTACGATTAAACCGCAGCCAGGCAATATCGAGACCAATACTTTCCTACCTCGGTTTCCAATCTCCCACGTATGTAAGATAAATCATTCTTACATTTACTTCCCGAGGTCGACAAACTGGGAATAAAATCACTCAAGTTATAACAAGGAGTGGTGTTCATTTTGTGAATAGTGCAGACTTAATTAGAGTCGGTGTGATTGCAGCCGTAGACGGCGTCAGCTGGGAGGAATGGTGGACCTACGACGGGATTTCAGGTGAGACCCATTTATTGTTCATGTCATTGTTAAATTTTATCGCGTTATTTAATATTTATGAATCGTTTGCGAGCACTATTTGTATGCGGGTCTAGAAATGAATAAAACGGTCGTGCATTTTTAGTGTTAGTTGCACTCGTGTTGTGTTTTTGTAAAAGAAGACGTCTGTGGTTGGCTTTTGTATTGTATTTTGTTTTATTAAGATTTATTTACTGTTGTTCTGTATCGAAGTTATGGTTACATACACAGACATCTAAAGACTATTGAAATAATTGTGTCGTGAGGCTGCCAAACTCAGGACTAATACTACTCTACCACAGGTCTCTTAGCTTCTGCACTAACGGAGCTGGTACTGGCTGACTTCTAGTCTACATATGTCTTGAGTTTTCATCAGTTTCATGATTTTTCCTGCGCCGTTATTAACTTTTAAAGTTATCTGAGATTTTCCATAACTTTTGAGCTACACTCATTTACTTAGTATACACAAACATGTTAAAAGATCGACACGTCCCATAAGATATTAAACATTTTATTAAAATAGTCGATCAGCTGTTCGTGATTAAACATACGTGCTCCCAATTGTATAATTTATCTTATTTCATGATCATTTTACATTGTAAATAAAAGGTCATGTAAGCTCGTAGGAATATAACTATTGTGAAATATAATAATCACTTTATCTATATTTATCACTGATTATTGAATTACAGGATTATTTCTAGAAAAGATAGCCTCCAACTACCGGATTCAAGTTACTGGGGGGTTACTATGACGTCTTAAATCAGGAGTAATTCCAAAGTGGGCAAGAGACAGAGAAGCCATACAGGTCGTATAGCGCCATCTCTTTCCCACACTAGAATTACTCCTGCTATGACGTCATAGTAACCCCCCTGTTATTCCGTTGAGTCTATTTATAATCTGTTATTTAGAAAAAGATTTGATCGTTTAGATTGTATCGCAATTAAATTTAATCTAGCCATGAAACATACTTACTTACTTAATTATTTGAATGTAAAGTTATACTAATTATGTTACTCGAAATATTTCATAATGTAAGTTACCTACATACTATGTTAGTTAAATGTAGGTACTTAAGTCTGTAGTTGAACTAAGGCGCATTCTGAGGGTCCAAAATGGCCGCTTTAGCAGAAAAGGATAATAATATAAATTACGTTTAAATTCGTAAAATGGTCACAATTCATAATAAACGTAATTCATATCATTAAAAATAAGACTGGAGATGCGAGTGACAAGAGCAACTACAGGCCTATATCCCTGGCTACCATCATTGCAAAGGTGTTGGACAGTCTGATTGATCAGCAGCTGGATAAGCACTTAATACTCCACGATGCCCAATTTGGTTTTAAGCCACATTTATCCACGGAAACAGCTATACTATGCCTCAAACAGACTGTTCAATACTATGCAAGTAGGAAAACACCTGTATATGCATGTTTTCTGGACCTCTCCAAGGCCTTCGACCTCGTATCTTATGGCTGCCTATGGAGGAAACTGTCAAATGTTAAGAACCTCCCAAGCGATATCATTGGGACGCTAAAGTATTGGTATAAAAACCAATACAATTATGTTAAGTGGGCGGGTGTCCTGTCGGATGAATACGGGTTGGAGTGCGGTGTGAGGCAGGGGGGAATCAGCTCACCCAAGCTATTCAACCTGTATGTAAACGAGCTGATCTGTGAGCTCAGCAATGCCAATATCGGGTGCTCCATTGACGGGCACTGCGTCAATAACATCAGCTACGCCGATGATATGGTATTGCTGAGCCCATCTATCAGTGCACTTAGGAGGCTTCTTCGCATCTGTGAGGACTATGCGGTGGCTCACGGCCTCAGGTACAATGTGACCAAGAGCGAGCTACTGGTTTTCAAAGCGGGTAACAAATGCTATGATACAGTACCACCAGTCACCTTGGGGGGCGCTCAGCTTTCCAGGGTCACGAAGTTCAAGTACCTGGGGCATTGGGTCACCGATAGTCTGTCCGATGATGTGGACGTGGAGAGGGAACGCAGAGCATTGGCAGTTCGATGTAACATGCTGGCTCGTAGGTTTGCACGTTGTACTAAGGAGGTGAAAATTACACTCTTTAGAGCGTATTGCCAATCCATGTACACGTGTGCCCTTTGGGTCAGCTATACAAAAAGCTCGTACAATGCTCTGCGAGTCCAATACAATAACGCCTTCAGAGTTATATTGGGGTTGCCGCGCTTTTGCAGTGCGTCGGGGATGTTCGCGGAGAATGGCGTGTCAGATTTTTACGCACTAATGCGGACACGTATAGCATCCCTGATGCGGCGAGTGCGCGACAGCTCCAACAGCTTAATTGCAATAGTAGCCGACAGGACAGACAGTCCAATGATGTGGCATTGGATGACCACTCATCGTGCGTCATTCCAGTATTTAAAATAATTTGTTTAGTGTATTTTTATGTGTTTTCATGTATGTATCTATGTTTTATGTATAAAATTGTAATGTGTGTGTGTGTTTTATGGACCTACCTATGGTCTGAAATAAATTTATTATTATTATTATTATTATTATTAACCTATTAAATTATGATTCTGCTAAAGCGACCATTTTAGACCCCCTGAGCTCAATTTTGTATTACTACTTTTATATTAGTAGGTACTTGAAATATTTTTACCGCAATGTCTCAACATAAGAACGCACACAGAGTACCAAATCTCAATTCATTGACCTACCGCAAAACATTTGTCCTGTGCGCCGTATCAATTTCTCTGTGCCGATAACATTTTTGCTGGTTTACGTGACACGCAATTTATACGGGCGATTTATCTTGTATTCATATTACGTCATTCGCAAAATTGTGAGGTGTGTTATCGTGTGTTCGGAACTGATATTTTCATGATAACTTCCGTGCATTGTATGAACGTCTAAATTATTTGCTGTGAGTCTCAAAATTAGGATGGATATTTCAGTTTGTTGAGTGGCTTTTGTGCTGCCGCTTCTTTCTATGCTAGTAGTAAGGTTTGTTTAGAAATATTAAGAGCCTCATTTCCCAGCCAAAGGATTAAATACACAAATATTCTAGATGTTTGTTAACCAATTCCGTAAAAAAAATAATTTCGAGTAAGTTTATCTCTTTAAGATTTCACAGGCAGCCCACGATTTTACACCCACCTTAGATAGATGGGTATAAAAATAGCAGCAGTAATAGTAATGAAATGACTCCCACTCACTATCTAGAACCTGATGACTATATTATACAGGGTTGAAGGGACACCGACGCGAAAACGGTTACCACGTATTCTGTACCAGATCCAGAGCGGCCTCACATAAGTTTTTCATCGGTTATTAAAAAAAAAAAACAGTTGTTCCATACATTTTATCCGTGTAGGTATTGCACTTTTGTAGGAAACAGCAATTTTTTTTAATAACCAATGAAAACTTTCTATGTGGCCATATAGAAAGTTTGATGTTTGATGTATATATGTAATGATGTACTGAATACGTGCTAACCGTTTTCGCGTCGGTGTCCCTTCCATCCCGTGTAGGTATCCGTAGAAAATAATAATATACGCCTATTAGCGAGCATCATACAACAGAGTTTTACATATCTATCCAAAATCAATCACCAATGTCTGAAAGCCGACAAGCTATTAATCTTTTCCATACCAGTTTCCTTTCACACAAACCACAAAATTCAGTTTCTCCTTTACATCCATCCGTTTCGTTTATAGACAAACTAATCAAGTCACGGTACAGTTCATGCATTAAAAATGTATCGGGACATGTCGGGCCCTGTCCAAAGTTAGCAACTCAAGTTGCGTGCTGCCACAACACTCCCAGCCTCATCTAATATTCAGTGACATTGGTAATCACCACAAACATTGATTTTAGTAAACATATGATTGAATGATACTCTTACAATGACATTAAAGAAAATACTGGGTTTGTGTCTTGACTTGCCTCAAATTAAGAAACATATTTTGACCAAATAAAATGTTCCTGTTTCTTCTGACAGTCAGTTTGAAGATACTTGTACAGAGGGATTTTTAAGTGGATTTAGTGATTGGTGGTGCAAGCGGGTATAAAACACGACGAACTGACCAACTTTAGTTAAAATTACTGGCAAAATGTGGATGTAAAAGGTACACTCCTGCTCAGCATAGAGATATAATCTTAATCATCATCTTTCGTTCGGTGCAGCATGTCTTTTTTCCCTACACAATAGATGTATGCACACAAATGCCAAAAGCTACCCAACGTGCCACGCATATAATTGTAGGAGGGTAGGTACTTTTTTCAGAAAAACAAAATCGTTGCCAGTCCCTGAATCATCGGAACGAAATTCAGACCTAAATTCATGGGATATGATAAATTATGAAATACGATGAGTTATAAGATAAGTTCTTATGAGTAAAAACAACACAGATGCCCATTGCACAATATCCGAGTTTAGTAATCTCATAGTCCACCTATGGGAAAATCTGTGGACGACCTTTGCCTAGAAACAAAGGATTTTTTTATGACAAAAATAAACTATTGTCAGGTATTTTCGAGATGTTAATCTTGAACACGTTGTTGATTGCAAAAGTGACGTGAGGCTTGACCCTGGGTATGATCTTCATTTCAGAAATATGCCATGACAGGCAATATAAGAAGACACTATTTTTTCTTCTCTGTATCACCTTCCAGATTAAGTAGGTGTGATTGACACACATTCACACGTTCAGCATTCGGGTTTTGACTGCTACACCAAGGAGGCAGTTTCTAACCACAGTAATACCTATATTGTTATAAATTTCGTTAAGCTCAATATTATAACTATGAACGCGTAGCACAATTGTAGTATAATTTTAAACGAAAATATCGAAATACAATCCACATTAATAGCGATATAATTTAATTAAATAAGTATACAAAAGCCAATTACAGGATCATTGCCATCATCATTATAATTGTACAGTTAAATAATGAATTTTAATAATAATGACATGTAATCTACTCTACATTACATAAAATATTTTTAAATATATTCCTCGGAAACTGACTCTTATCGCACTACTATTAGGTTCAGTATGCAGTGTATATCACTGTCGTGGTTTCCATTTATTTCTATTAGTGTTTTATTTCCAAAGGTCTATGAACTAAGTCCAACGTGGTTTAATTCGTGTAGTCAGCGGTGTTTTTTTTCAATCCCAGCAAGGATGATGCAGATCTTTATAGGCCTAAATATTTTATGAATATTTAAATTTTGGTTATTTAATTATTTATAAAATTATTTGCTATTAATAATAAATTAACATTTATTCGTTTTATAAATTCAAAATATTTTGAATTTTCTGTTTTTAATATTAGGTTGTTTTACTACTTATTACCTTTCCTACTCCTGCAACTTACGAAGACAAAACGCGGAAAAAAAAAACAAAAAACATCATAGTTTCTTATACTTGTCGGATCCGGTCATTGGTACGTACTTAAAATAAATCGCAAGTACGCCAGTGGTAACGTCATGCAACCTACTTACAAGTCTACCCACACCACAGCGTGCTTCTACAGAGCCCTGATGTTTGGTCGAGGCGACGACGACAGTACAGTGTCTGATCACGGCGGAGTTGAGACGTCCTGGAACTGTACCCGATTCATTGTGCCCCGTGTTATTGTGTTAAATTGTAATTTCAAGTAATTTGTTAGTTTAATGGAAACAGTGTTTCGCACCTAGTGTAATTTCATTGCACGAAACCTATCTTCTGCCCACATGATGTACCAGCTTATTGGAATAAATCCTCACAATCCGACATACTTATAATACTTCGTCTCATCCTATTATTTTATTTCTTTGTAAGTATATTTAAAAACGTCGTTTGATAAACGTGGACATTTGTCACTTACAGTTCTTGGCTCCATAACACCCTCGCCTTCGATTCGGGTGTGACTTCCGCCTCAGCCGCAATGACAAAGTTTGCCCACTTATATCAAATGTACATATAATTATGAGAAAACCTTTACTCTCGTTGTGTTACCTGAAATTGAAGGAATAGGTTTTCTCATAGTTAAAATGGAAACCTTAAAAGAAATTATTTAAAGAAATATTATCTGCCGATGCTCCATCATTTGCCTAGCCTTTTGCTTACAATGATGCTGTTGGCTACCGGTTATGTATATAATACATAACCTTCAAATACATGGAGCAACTGCCTAACTGACCTTCACAACCAAGTTAGTAGGCAATACGATATCCCTTGGTAAGACGGGCTGGCAGACTTCAGGCTTCTGACTATACGAAACGATTGTCGAAGATCTACAAATGACGCAGAAAAAGGATATCGAAGATTAGATCGGATAAACAACGTTTATCTGCCAACAAAAACAACTGCCTGCTTCAGTAAACCAGAATTGAATTGGTGGTGATATTTCACTTTGCGAGTCAAATAAATGCATTTTTACCGTTTGTAAGTGATGATAGTAGAGGCATGAAAACAACGTTTTGTATGTCATCAGAAAACATCTAATTAAGAGTAATTAATACGGATCCAAGGTACAAATATAGTCAATCGGGAAAGAAAAATCTTAATCAGTAAAAAACCAAAATGGGTTTTTTTTACAAACAAGCATATAATCTCATGACTTTCCCAGAGGGGTAACTGAACGCCGCATACCACTAGTTTTTACATAAACTGAAAGAAAAATCCTTTTAGGCAAAGTTTATTTGAGACGTAGCATGCCGCATACAGTGCCAAAAACAATAAAAAAATGCATGCATTAACGGAAAGTTCACTTAACGCGTGGCCATAAAGTGGGCGTGACCGCAACCGCTGCGCCGCCGGCTTACTCATGCAATTTTCAAGGTCATAAATAATAAAACCGTGAATACGATCCAAAGCACTTTGGCTACTTTCACGCCACTCCCCGCCAATATTGAAATACCTTGGGAAAATAAATGTATGCGGTTTTTTGGTATCCGTGTAAAAAGTTTTGTTCGGTTAATAATTCTGGTTATGAACATGAGCGGTTAATGGATGTTAATTACCTACAATAATTTACCTATCAACAGTAGAACCTATTGGTAAAAATATTGTAAACGACTATTCAAAAAAATATAATTATTTTGTGAGAACGTGAAGATTTGTAAATGATCGAGGAGATCGTTAAATTTCTAATGTCAAATACTACTTACGTTATTGAAAACACTAGAAAATTGAAGAATTGCATATCTAATTTCCAAATCTTCGGTGCAGTTGCTAACGATATTCTCCGATTTCCGTGAAAACGGCGAGCGCAGGTGGACAAGCAGCTTAAAGCCGAAGTAAGGCTCGAGCCTCGGCTTAGAACGGCACCGGGCCCGGCACGGATACGAACCTGCATTGTTGATTATTTAGGGACAATGCTAAAAGCTGTGCTGGCTAGATTGAGAAGGAAAAGGGACACAATTGGTAGGTTCTATAGGGACCATTGTCGTTCTACGCTATTAATAAAAGGCGTTTTTGTTCTTACTTTTGTGCGTACTTTTCATATCTAGACCGAACCCAGTCAGCTATCTAACCTGAGCCTCAAATCTTACATATTCTTAATATATAGTTTACCTTTAAAATAAGCCAGTATTTAAATCATTAAATAACCGTGGAGGTCAAAACTACTTCAGAACAACCTTCTCAAAAAAATGGGCTGTAATGTTGTCGTCTTTTTGTTTAATAGCCTGTTCTGTCCCGCTGCTGAGCAAAGACCACCTCCATTTTTTTTTTGGGATGCGAAATCATCAAATGACTCCTTCCGCTCCGCCCAGAGCGGAAGGGGTCATTTGAGTGTCAGACTTTTACTGACCCATCCATGTGCCTTCTTTTGCCCTTTGTGTTCCAGGGTCGCGGTATCTCTTTCGAACTATCCCGCAGCCCTGGTAGGCATCGGCCCTTGTGGGCCCCTCTGGTTTGCTGACATCTCTTTAAGGCGCGTGTGGACCACGAACGCGCCGTCGACACGGCTTGTCGTCATAAGACGAACGGACGGCGAGCTAGCCCATTACTCACCGTCCACAGGCCCGCGCCAACGGTGGCCTACGACGCCCGGGGCGACTACCGCGGCGGCTGGGATGTGAGGTTATCTCCCTCTCACGTTCCGCCACCTCCTTCGCTAGTGTGACTGCTTCGCAGAAGGAGGTGACGGCTTCCCATTCCCTCTCGCTCCGGACCATGGCTTGAACCAGGGCCGGACGCGAGAGGTCGCCGCTACGAGGATACGGCGGTGCTCCGCCCAAGCGGTGCAGACCTCCACGGTGTGCTCCACCGTGTCCTCCGGGCGATCCTCACAATGATAAAACCCGGGCGTTTCCGCCCACCCGATTCAGTGCAGGTACCTCCCCAACAGCCGTGTCCGGTGAGGACCTGCGTCAGGCGGAAGGTGAGGGTGCCGTGGCGCCTCTCTAGCCACTCCTCAAAGAGGGCACTTATCGCCACTATTGTAGCGTGCCCTGCATGGGGTTGCGGCTGTCGCTCTCCCCATGTCGCCATGAGATCGCGCCGGAGGTCTGTCCGCTGAGCGACAATTTGCAGTAGCAGCGGAGTTTCCCCCCGGCGTAGTGCCTCCGCGCGCCACTCGTACAGGCGCGCGAGGACTATGGCCTCCAGATCCCATGGCGGCAATCCGGCAAGGTGACTCGCCGCCTCGCCGGAGATCGTGCGGTACACACGGACCAGCCTTACGGCTACCACCTTTTGGGGCACGTTCAGGTAGTGGGCGGCTTACCGCCTCATGGGAAGCGCCCACACCGGGGCCCCGTAAAGGGCCATGAACCGCACGACCCCCGCGTAGAGCCTGACGAACGTCTTTTAACTTTGCGAACGTCTAATTGATATCAGAAAGTCACCCACAAAACCACCCGTCCTTTACCACTTCCTATTGTTGTAGCTGAGGAGAAGAAGTGGCAGAACAAACACCTCATCTGTCTGTACCTTATACTTACCTAAGTGAATAATTAATTTTGCCACTGACTTATTCAAAACGAATCATCCCATAATTCGGTTATTCGGTCAAATCGGAAAGCTTTTCCCTCATTTTTCAGGTTTCAGTTAAAAATAAACATGCACACATCAAATTGAATGAACATAATTTTATGCATGACAAAATTGAAATATCTTCTGTAATGCGTATGATATTCACATCATGCACCGAACATTTATAATAAATCCTTTGTCATTTCGATAATTAACACGGTAAGTTCCATCTGATACCAACTGTTGGTGGACATTCATAAAGTACATATTATTTAACCTACTTACACAGGTTAAAATTATATAAATCTGTTGCATACTTATCACATAAACTCTCAATTATAATTACTGTTATGCGAAATAACTTATTTTTTAAAGTAGCACCATTAGCGGCTATGAAATCCACTAATGGCGCTTTTTTTGTTGCGTTAAAACACAAAAATTCCGGTCCAGTTGCACCAATCGCTAAACACATTTAAGGTAAAATAATTGACAGAAAAACATAAAGCTGATGTTTTCTGACATAATGTTGTCTTTGTGTTTCTGATAGTCGCTTGAATATGACAAAGTCGGAGTGATATTTTAAAATTTTGTGATTGTAGTGCACCTTCAAATCAATACCTACACTCAAACCGATTAAACAAATCAACACCAAGAACTCAATTTATAACGACAAAGTTCATTTTTTTTGGTTCGTCGTGGAACAAACTCAATCCAATTGAGTCTGTGCTAGTTTCAAGTTGATCTGAGTAAACGCTTATTGAACTGGGTCTTGATTCCATTACTATAAAGCTGCGTGCTGACTGGGAGCACTCGCGTGTAATGGACGAATCGACAGCAAACGTTTTATGCAGTTTTGACGATAAGCATGGTGTATAATGTCTACTTGCGGAATTGATTTAACAGTGTGTTGTGATAAAAAATGACTTGTACGGTATTAATTCATACATAAAAAGCAATAGACACAATGTTGACGTAATTAATGTTAGATGTGGTTTAAGTAGTTTATGGTATTCATACTTTCAAGAAGCATAAACAACTAGAACCTATTTATCTTTAACTCCTCAAATATTTCACGTGAATAAAGATTATTCTGTTCTATTTTATTCTATAACTATTTCAGGTATTTTATATAGCTGAATATCAATTTTTTACGTTAATTTGTAACGTTGCAATAATAATTCTTGCTTATAATATATAGTGCTCGCTTACGATCCGTTACGAATGTAGCTTAAAAAATAAGTGCTTGCAAAAAATATTCGTAAATTTATTTATTTATGAACGCTCGTACAAACGCAGGACTGCTCTGAAAACAAAACCATGCTAAACTGCAGTACGCTAACAGTTCCCATACAAGGTAAAAACAAAAGCTCCGCGGACGTTTTTTTTTTATTTTATTTTGTTTAGAAATCGTTGGCCATATCGTATGTGAAGTTTCCCTAGCCTAATTAACTTGGCTATTATTTGTAACGTGAAATAAAACTGCGTGGTATTCAGGTCCAGCATTCTGGGGGTTGATCAACCCAGAATGGTCGCTCTGCAACAAGGGCCGGCGACAGTCCCCGGTCAACCTGGAACCAGACAAACTGCTGTTCGACCCCAACCTACGGTTTTTACACATAGATAAACATAGGGTAAGTGTTGCTGATTAATTTATGATTTTGTTTAGTCAACCGCTTAGGAACTCGTTAACTTTGTCAGGGGGTCATCGTCTGATCTAAAAATAAGAATATACACATTTTCCTAGAAAAGATGGCAGTCTTACAGTCCTCGATAAATGAAATAGAACATGAATTGACTTGATTTTGGTAACACAATGTAGTTCAATTTTGCACATGTACCTACACAGTAAAATGGCAAATTTTCCTACAAAAGTAGTAGTAAATTTATTTTATTAACAATTTTATTAACCTATAATAATGTTGTATTATTTATCAGATAAACGGCCTAATAAGCAACACAGGCCACTCGGTGATCTTCACAGTGGAGAATGAGACGCGGCACCACATCAACATAACTGGAGGCCCACTCTCCTACAAGTACCAGTTCCACGAGATACACATACACTACGGCCTACACGATCAGTTCGGATCAGAACATGCCATCAATGGATACACCTTCCCTGCGGAGGTGAGTTTTTTAAGCTATTTTTTTGCCGGAACTGCTGAGCAAAGGCGTTTGTTTTTGTTTTCAAACTCTGTATATTTTACGATTATCTGTCCTGAAATATGTAGACATTTTTGCAGCGGTTGACTTTGATGTCAATGTCCTCAGATTCGTCACCCAGTGAGTGACAAACAAGAATAAATTTTGTCTAATTGAATAAAAAAGAGGTAAAAGGAAAAGGTTTGATACTCTTCCTTCGCCTCACATGATTTCTAAAATCTGATCTAAGCCTCAAGTAATACATAAATAATTCCCCTGGCTTAAGGTACACAGTGACGCAGATTCATATCCTCATAAAGTCAGAGATTCGCAACACTCATGATACATTATGTAAGCAACCGAGGATAAAACCTAAGTGAAGCGTCGAATAAACATGTAACGTAGATAAACGTTAAAATGTTATCAGGGATTTCTTCGGAAAGGTCTCAAAAGAAAGCGTAACAGATGTTTTCACACGCATCCTCGCGCCTTCGTCGTTGAGACGTTCAAATCCCAAATGTAATCCCGACGAACGACTTGACTGCGAACCAACTCAACCATGCCTCCTGTTTATTTATGTGACAAATTCTTACGTAGCCATGTTAAATCTATAATCATGTGCTCCATCTCGTGGAAGTGGCTTTTAACTCCTAAATCTTTATTGTGACGTTCCAGTTCAAAAGAATAGAAATATATACAAATAAATAAAACTGAAGTGTCTGTTTGTAATATTAAAATAACCGCTTTATACTACATGCATATGAATATATATACGGTACATATACCAAAATAACATTTTTTACTATTTTTGTCTGTCTGACTGTCTGTTTGTTCCGGCTAATCTCTGGAACGGCTGGACCGATTTTGACGTGATTTTCACTGGCAGATAGCTGATGTAATAGGAGTAACTTAGGCTACTTCTATTTTACGAAAAATAATTATGGTTCCCTACAAAATAATTAAAACCCTTGAAATTTTGGTAAGAAAATCCGATTAAAAAATGGGAGTTATAGTTTTTTATTAAAAATATTTGATATACAATAATTTCACGCGAACGAAGGTCGTCGGCCACAGCTAGTTATAACTGATAGTTATAAGCGTGAAATTTTAATAGTTTTTTAAAATTAATGTCATTTATTTGTATGGTTGGAAAAAAGTTGTTGTTTTTGTGATGAGTAGTTATTATGATGATTAACGCAATACACAATTAAAATGCAAACACCGTTATTTTCCAACACTTGTTTTTGCACATTATGGACATTATGTTCATGAAAGTAAAATGAACTCTGTCCATATGACCTTTGCGAAAAGATCTGCTAACGTCACACAAAACTTTATAAAATTAACAGTCAATTTAAATTAACCTACTTCAATAAACCTTTGTAGAAGAAACTCAGGACAAAAACCAAGTAACTGTTATAATTTCATTTGTTTCAGATTCAGATATTCGGTTTTAATTCACAACTGTATTCAAACTTCTCCGAGGCTCTGCACAAAGCTCAAGGAATTGTTTCAATATCGCTATTGTTACAGGTAATTACATTTATTAAGTCATTCAAATGTTCAGAGCACCTGGTAAGTATTGTATTTTTCGAAAACTTCAAGGTTCGAGAAAAGTTCCGAGGTCACAATAAATCTAATATTAGATCGCTACTTGTACATACTAAGTGAAGATAAACGACACACGTGTTCTTTGATAACATAACATAACATCACGCCTGCAATCCCCGAAGGGTTAGGCAGAGGTGTACCTCATAGTCCACTCACATTTCGTGCGTGTGTTCTTTGATGCGTTCAAGAATAGGTAAACAGTTCTTTTCAAGTATTTATTTTTCCACGTAGTTGTAAATGTGCCATTTTTTGCTAGTTACAATTTAAAGTAAATATTATAATAGGATATTTGCTTGAAAAAATCTATTAGATTATCAAAACATTTTTTGATAATCTAAAAATGTTGGGCACGTATTTTTTATTTTGTCATGTAAACGAAAAATTACCACGATACAGCGCGTTGAAATCTCGCGTGACGTCACAATTTCTGTTACTTTTTACTGTCCAGTGACGTCACAAGCCCGTCTCTTGAACTTTGATGCGCTGTATCGTCATCATTTCTTGATTATGTGACGAAAGAAAAAATACATGCTCAACATTTTAGGTGATCTAACTGACGGACAATTTTTTTTTCGATCTTGTCAAATAGCCTATTGTATCTAAGGTTCCTCTGACTAAACTCCATTGAATGTAAGCACGAAAAGCGCTGGTTTTTCTCAGTCGTAGAACACACCAAAGTATACATTGCACCATTTTACTGTCGTCTCGACACCCCAACGAAGAGAAGAAAGAGTGCACATAAGCGTGTGAAAGTGCATGTGACGCGGGACTTAGGCAATAGTTTGCAGTCACAGTGATCGCACTTTAGCGCTTTTGCATGTTTGTAATGATCGTGTTGAGTTGAACGACTTCCCAATTATTAGTAGTAATAATTATAGGACTTCCCAATTATTCATTTTATAAGCAACAGCTGCTGCGGTGACATGCGTATTATAAGCCGGTACAAATTAACACCTCATTCATGAACATTTTGTGTAACTTAATTGGGGTGACGTAAATTCCCTCTCACTTAATTTTCCTGAAATTGCCAAGGATAAAGTGGATTATCAAGGCTATGTGTGAACCACTGTACTCATAGAAATAAATGGAGAAGCTCTCGCTGCATCACACGGTTCTCCACCTCCCGTATCCAATCTTCCCCAGTCGCCCTTTTAAGGACCAGAATAATAAGAAGGACAAGACAAAACGTAGTGTCCCAGACTGTTGACAACTTCACCACAGTGACAGCGATGAGGTTCTCCTCATAGCAACAAAGGGCTCCTGGGCGTAGAGAAGCAGCGAGACGGAAAGTTAAAGTTTCGGGACTTCCAAAAGGTTAAATATTTAAGATTCGCCATTTATTTAGGTACTAAATGATTTTCCAATTACGAGTAACGCAGAGAGGTGTTTATTTAGGTACTTAACCGTAATTATATCCACCGAAGTGTTACCGGCCGCACCTCTTCATAGCGTTGAACTGAGCGCAGTTAATTAAGGAAATTGGATTTTTCTGTGCGCCATTGGATTAGCCTGTAAAGCTATTAGTTCAAATTAAGTAACTGTCTGAGCTGAGGTACGGCCGTCAGCCCGTCACCACTCGGGGTCAGCGTGACCGGTGCTTTCAATTAATTGGTACCATTTAATATTATCTGCTTCATCAATATTTGGATGAAGGTCAACTTACATTAGCGAAGAATCAAGGTTATTTTTATTTCAAGAAACTAAAAGGAAATACTTTACTGTGAACAACCAGCAATCGATTTCAATGAAAGCATTACGTATTTCCACAACAACTTTCAACTTGACTGATGTGACCTTTCGATACGTCGTCCCATACGTTTGTGTTTTAACCGACTTCAAAAAAGAGGAATTCGTGTATGATTTTCTTTAATAGAATGTCACTTTGCCTAAGTCCGAGTTCTGATCGTTTTAGTTAACCGAAATTGTAATTTCCCTGTTTTATTTGTAAACAATAATAATAATTATTTTTTAAACTTACTGCTTAGAGCCAGTCAAAGCGTGCAATAACTTAGGTGCTGGTCTTAATGTTACGTTATTAAGGTGTCGGTTTTTGAAACCAAACTTAAATGTTGATAAAGGCCCCATTATGTTTTCTCACACCGTCATCTTTAAGAGAGGTTATTTTCGATCGTTTTATGGTTTTCCTTAATGAAGGCCAGCGCGTGTGTTAGCACATCCCATCCGATGTTGTCCCAAGGGGGAACATGTTTGCCGACACGTTCATATTTCGCTTGTGGTCGCAGTTAACTGAAACTTTGCTAAAGCAAGCTATTTCCCCACACGACAAACAATTAGCGCTGTGTCTCTGCTGGCTTTCTTTTTATTACAGAAGTTCTCGGTCTTGGATAACACTCGGTTTAAGTCGTTACTGTGAGGTTTCTTTGGAGCTAGTATAAGGATTTCTCTTAAACCATGTTGCGTTTGATTGCAGTTACTATATTATATGATCTTTAAAAATGACCACCATGAGCAATTGGGCATCGACCAATTGCAATATTACTTATTTTTTATTAAACCATTAATATTGTTTCAGCTTGGTGATTTATCAAATCCAGAACTAAGGGTTCTAACAGAAGAATTAGAAAATATTAAATACGGTGGTAAGTACGAAAAAACAAAATGTTTGTACTTGTAAATGAGTCACGCGCTTTTTGTCCATCTTGGAATTAAATTAAAAAAAAGATAGAAGAAAATACAACTTGCAACCCTAAAATAGAAAAGTGGAGGCAACTTGAAAACGTATTTATTGTGGAGTGCTCAGCCGATAAACTACTTTCTCTATTACCTATCTTGTAAAGCACTTACGTGAGATAAAGTTCTTTTACTCCAGTTTAATACTAAGCACTACTTCTGTTTAAAATACGTTCCATGGTAGAATATTAACACAAAGGTAGGGCTATATCAAAGTAAAGATCCGAAGGTGACAGTAACTACGAACTAAAGTGGCAAATCAACTCAATCGCTAGGACAAACCACAGCGATACGACTGGTTTGTTTACAAACCGCCGCCGCCGATTGGGTTTTCATACAGTGATAGCCCTTGTACTCGGTAGTGACACGGCAAGATTTTGCCGCGGCACACGCACGGTGTCGCGGTGTTGCTTCAAAACACATCTCCCGCTGCGATTCGCGGGTAGCATATCTGGTGAGCGTGCGGCGCGGCGCCGGAGCTCGTCGTGCGGTGTCGTGAGACGTACCATGGATTTTTATATGCAGCACGCCGCTGCGACACCACTTCGGCGGCGTACCGCCGCCGCCACGCACCGTGTGCATAGGCTCTTACATGTAACTAAAGGCGGCCGTGTCGCCATCTATGGAAGTGTTTTCATGGAACTACCAAGATAGAAACAATTCGTGATGCTGTGGTCTGTCATAATGACTGAACAGCTTTGCCGCTTATGTTTGCAGTTGTGGTCGTCTTCGTAACTGTATCTTCACACTGGAATATCCTTAAGGTACAACCATGGTCGCGTTTTCAACAAAATGCTAGCCCAGCTTTGCTAGGTATTTCACCTGGCATCCAAGTGGTCGCGCAACCAATCATATTTTCTTTAGCAACGCGACCTTTGTTGCCCCTCCATGTTGTCGCAGAATAATGTAGCTGTAAGGCCTACAGTAATAGAGACAATAAACTTTTGTTTTCTCCGTTTTAACCAACACAAATTTAATAAAGTAGATCATTTAAATTTGTATTTATTAAAACGGTGTAGTCCATTTAGATTAAGCATGATTCTAATGTTTTATGTTTGTTTTTTCATACAAAAGGTGCCGAGATGCCAGTGAACAAGCTATCAGTACGAGGCCTCCTACCTGATACAGACTACTACATGACGTACGACGGCTCGACCACGGCGCCTGCCTGCTACGAGACCGTCACTTGGATCATCGTCAACAAGCCCATCTATATCACCAAACAACAGGTAAACTTCGTCAATCAACTCAATGTGTGGAGCTAGACATATGACTCCAACCTCTCTTACTCCTAGTTACAACTTCAACTGGAAGTCCCAAAATCTGATGTTGTGGTCCGCCATAAAACGAGTGTTAGAAATTGGAGTTCAAGTACCAACCTGTAGCAGCCGCTCTCCAGGTTTTAGGTCCAACAGGCTGACATATGTTTGTAGGTAATCAGTTTAAGATAGACATAAGCTTCTTGGTCCCTTATGTCATCCAGTACGTTTTAGAATTTTTAATCATCGTTATGGCTGATAGAATATCACTTTGACTAGACCCTCAGAACTACTTTCAGTCCTAACTTTTTATTTGCTGGTCTGAGACCAACGCAGCTCATTCTTTTCATGAGTAGGTACATACCTAAAACAAACATTACCATTGGGTACATATATTATAAAAAACCCGCTAGCTAGCTAGATTATCAAAACAGTACGCTTAGATATACCAGCAATAGGCAGCAATAGCAATTCTTGCAAATTGTTGATCTTTAGATTGGTAGAAACTTGAGCAACAGCTGCATCTCAACCGGCACAAGTTGTACAAGTCAGCAACAAACTTAGAGAAAAGTCAGAACGGGTGAGCTTTCATATCCTCAGCAATTCTAAGTCGATAATATCAACCAATTACTAAGCTGTCACAGCAAAATTGTGATCTCGCACTTAACAATCATATTGAAACCAAACAAATACCTAAATAGTATGTAGAGCTTCTAATATTAATACTGCTTTGATTTATTTTCGATTCCTGCACTATAATCTCAATGACATAAGGTACATTTTTCTTCGAAACCAACATGCATATTATCAATGTAGATTGCCTTAAAAGCCCATTAAAAACTCTTTCAACAAATCCTCAAAAGTGCGTTAGAAAAGAATGTTCAACACCGCCACTCAACACAGCTCAGGACTGAACAGCAGTGGGTCAGAGCTAACAATCAATACGTGCAGTAACTGCATCCATTCAAGTTCGCCGTTTGCATTATACGGCTCCCTGCCCTCCTTGTTCCACTACAGATGTAGGAGTTATGGAACCGCTTGCCAGAGAATTTAAGTTTTATGGTATTAGAAATTGAAATCCGATGGAATATGTAATCTGTTTTGATAGGTAGTTTGGGTTCAGTTCGAACCTAACCTCTCGTTTGCACGGGCGATTTTTACCACGACGATTATTTTATCGTGCACTGGATTTTAAATTTTTGGTACTTATTACGTACCTTAGTAGGTACGAGTTTTCATAATCCAACATAGTGCATCCCCAATGTTGGATTTATAACGTGGGCGTTAATTAGTGCGTTGAATAAAAATCGCCCCTACGGACGAAGGCTTACTTTACTTTACCCTTCGAACATATTTTGTTTTTAGAGCATATAATTATAATCGTGGATTGATCCACTGTTAAATTACTCAAGAACAATTTTCACATAGCAAAGTATGTTCCTGAAATCAAAATTAATAATGTATTCAGAACAACCTTAATTATTTGTTATCTCAAAACCAAAATGTTGATAAAGATAAGAAACTTCTTGAAGGGCTTTAAAGAATCAACTTTCCTCTTTCTAACAAACTTATTATTTCAAGAAACTTGTTTCGCTGAATGTGAGTAAACTTCTATACTGCCAGTCGCAATTAAGCTAGCATAAGCTGTTCTTCCATTGAATTATACAGTAAAGATATTTCACGGGCCCACTTAGCCCAACTGTAGCCACAGTCGCCCCGCGCTCGGCCACCGCATCCAGTCGAAGACAAGTATCAGTGTATTCAAGCGTGGTTGGGCCAGCGTAATAACATTTTCATTTGTGCCCACGCTACAATAAACAACTCACGTCCCTCGCCTTTAGACAAAGACTCCGCCGTGAATTATGTACGTGTTAAAAGTAAACTGAAAGTGCCGCGTTGTGTGGCTGTTATTATAAATCATTGTTTATGTTTTCCGTTTGTGTTGGTTGGAAAATTAAGTGCTAGTGGAAACTGCTTGCAATCTCGCGGGGAGTTGAGCGAACGCCATGTGGTCGCTGCTTGAAGCGCAATTTACAACGCCACTAACGTGCTTAGTTTTATGCTAATAAAAATCCCCACACCTTTATGGTGGCAGGACTCATAAAACTGAAATAAAAGTAATAATACGTGTGAGCATAACTGTAGAAAATAAACTCTTGACGCTTGTGATGCTTATAACGAGCGCCTATTTGCCAAATTGTTCATAAAGGGCAAAACCACGAGAGAACATTACTATACATGTAGACCCCTTTCCTGTGGCTACCACTTTTTTGCTATTTCAACACAATTTTTTCTACAGCGCTAATGAAATTTAAGTTCCATTTACCTAATAAAACGCTTAAAAATAATAACAGGCCGATCGCACAACTACAATAAAGCCATGTAAAGCTCCACCAAATCAAACATAGCCTTCGCACCAAACACCACAATACAAACCAAATTACAGTTGGTAAAATCAAAGTTTAGGCGGAGTCTATAATCAGAATCAAATTGTTTAATACAGCGTAAACAACGATGCGAATCAGATAGCCGTGGTCGCGTGTTCAGCGCCAGTTAATCCGACCGTGGCAACAACAGACCTAGGTATACATACTTCAGGGTAGTCACCCAACGTTATAAAAGGAAGAAATTTCAATTTACTTGAAATAGCACTCCAGCTAAACACTTGTTTATGTTATAATAGAAACTGAACATCGTGTGCATTGAATTTTCGAAATTACTTGTGCAAGTCGTCTAGCTCTATTGTGTCCATTTTCTTAGTTCTCTTTTCTATTAGAAATATTTTCTGGAAGCCCGGAATCGTCTTCTAAAATTAGATAGAGTGTAGGTAGTGATTTTTAACGTTATGCTTCTACCTCTGAAAAATATTACTCCCTAGAGCAGATTTCTCTCCAACGCGACCCCAACAAAATAACCAGCGCATCTCCCGTATAATATTTGGCACAGGCTTCATAAATTCCAAATAGGGTTAGTCATTTTACTTTCAAGAACTTCAGTGTCAACATAATTGAATTTCATGACTGTAGCTGCACGGCTTGAGGCGGCTGATGCAAGGCGACGCCAGGCACCCCAAGGCTCCCCTCGGCAACAACTTTCGGCCGCCCCAGCCTCTCCACCACCGAGCCGTGAGGACCAACATTGACTTCGATCTCAGCAAGGTAAATTACACCTTAAAGGAAATTAAATGAAGCACAAACTCCTCTGGAGACACACTTAATAATTCATATTGTATGCTAAGCTGGGTTCCTAAGCGATATACTCGTACTTAGTTGCTGCAGTGTGTATGTTCCTGTAAAATGGTTAGCTGTACTATTAATGTAGAACTAATGAATCGTGTTTGCTTAGTCGGCGCTTAAGTTGGCATCGTTTGTGTTAATTGTTTTTTTGTAATTTCAGTATCCTGGGAAGACTTGTCCAAGTATGCATCGAGACATGCATTACAAAGGTAAAAGTCTTGATAACTTTTCTCAATCACCATTTTCATGATTTTTTCCCCAACACTGCAATATTTTTTTAATCGACAAAAATGTTAGCAAGCTATCCTATTTTCCATCGAAGCCTACAACCATTACAGACATAAAGTATCTGCACAATCACCGAGCAACTGGTGTTAGTAACAGTAACCTATGTAGCGATAACGATAATTTTACAGTTATCGCGATTGCAAATTACGTAATTGGCGCAGTTACATTTCGTGTTCAAATATGAGGGCGGCTTTTGTGATACCGATAGCGGGTTTCTACCCGCTATGCTCCCGCTTTACTTATGCTCATTGAGGAACCAGACTTGGGAAAACTATCCCAAATGTGATGTTTTGCTTACCATTATTGCTAGTTGCTGAGGTCATTTTTACAAAAAAATATAATGTCTATCCTCCGTAATTCATCATAATTTTAAATATTGATCGGAAAAGCAAACACCTTAAGTAACAGAATGTTTTCTCAAATGATTTTTTGTTTCAAATATAGTACCTATTTTTTTATTTTCCAGCACCTACTCAGATACGGTTAACATTTTTGAATAAATTGCTTTTGTGCGAATCTTTTCCCGCTCCGCTCATTCAGCCCACCCTCAGTCTGACCCCAGCTTGCACACGTTATCAAAGTTTTCATTTCTGTTGCAGCCAAAAGCTGGACACAATATTGAAGCTAATTCCACTCCGGTAGGCATTCACATAGCAGCTACGTAGATATATACTTTAACTAGCTCATAAGTTTGTATATAACTCTTGTACAGTCTTATTTACATCCCGCTTATGATAAATGGAGCTACAAAATATATTTTAAGTGTAATATATTCATATCTTAACTTAGCGCTGATGTTAGATCTAGAATGACGTGATGAGTGAGTTTCGTTGGGTAAAGGTTACCTATAATATTTTATTACGGCCTCTGATTAAGTAGAATATTGATAGATATTTTCGGATAGATTGTTCAAACCATGCCATCGGTTTTTAGTAAATTGTATACTTAATGTAGGAAAATTTATCCATAGTTGTAATTAGGTATGTCGAATTTATGTAAAAAATTTATTAACATTCTTATATATCATTTGAAAAGTCCGAAGTTTTCGATACTTTTGTTACAATTATTGAGTACATATCTACTAAAATAATCTGTTGTAAATTGTTACTTTTATAAATGTTTGTATAATTTTTAGAGTCTTCTAGTTAAAATTTAGTATTGAAATCAATTATCGAATGAATTTAGATATATAATCATATCAAATTATATGTACTAGTTGTAAGGTCTTATTTGATGGTACTAGGTACTTTAATGTAACAATATCTATCGCCGTAAGACGTCTATAGCTTTAATAAACCATATTCTAGTGTTTATATTTCATTGCGTACCTATTGTAAGATGAAAACTATTCCATGATTATGAAATGTATATCGCCTGGCTTCCTTGTAAGATCTATTAGAAATATTATTTGATTAAACGATATTCACTTACGTTTATTTTATTATTTATTCAACCAACTGCAAGCAATACCTGAACAACCGCAACTTTTATTGCCGATAAAAATTACAGAGGCACCGTAATCTGGTTGAGCCCCTGTAATTTTTTGTGGTCGATTTTAAATTTGCAAATGTGCGCATTCCCATATATCCCGATACCCAATGGCAATCCCAATAAGCTACCGGCTGATAAAAAGCTTGCTGCGCACGATGGTGGCAAATGCAATATGAGGGGTTTTTTATAATGTTTTTGTGTACCAAAATAAAACGATCTCACAAGTAAAGGCCACATAAAAAGGTACAAACAACCAGGTTCAACTAAAGTCAAAGTTTTTTTCTTAAAATAAACAATATCAAGTTTTTCAAAATAAGCGGGAGGTATGTCTCGATGCAAGGGAGCAAAACCGTCTGTTTTAGTGTTTCCTCCAGTCTTGTGTTTGAATAAAAAGCTCATTTGAATTCTATGAGAATCGAAATTGCTCTCCTTTTCGCTGTAGTAACTTAATTTAATCGAGTTCCATCACAATGTCTTTTACCTTTAGATTAGGTACTCGCTATAATGCTGATAAAAGTGGAAAATAAAATTTATAATACTTTTCCTTTCGTTATCTCCAGACGTTCTTTTTCCCAAGTTGGTAGTCACGTATATTTTATTGTACAAGAGTCAAATATAAATTATTTTTCCACGCGATAACGTGGAGATTAAGATTGTAAAATAAATTACTTGATTTTCCGCATAGAGATTGAGTTTATTGGAAAAGTTGCCGTCGGCGGGTGTTGATAGACTCACGCAGATTACGTTCATTAAAATTTTGTAATTATCGAATTTAATGTAGGTGTTTTAATACGCTTACAAAGGATTTGGGAAGCAAATATGTTCATCGATTCCAGTTTATGACTGTAATCAAAGTCATTTGTAATAAAAATAAAAACATATAGAAGAAATGGTTTGCATAGTTAAGCGTTTTGATATCATGATGCTTAACAATTTATAACTAAAAAAATCTTATTAACTTATAAACTCGACACATTTGGGGAAGCATAGTGAACGAAGTTGACTGGTACAATAAGCTGTTTATTTCTTTGTTCCCCTCAGTCTAACTCAACGGTGTTGCAAATTAAGATACCTCAGATGTGCATATCGACGTACCTAGATGAAAATATATCCCTTTGTTTGTGGGTACTTTGCCGGATTAACGAGTGCTTTTCAAATAACTTGGATATTTGAAAATGGGCCTTAGAGGCCCACTCAACATCGCAAAAGATATCAGGCTTATACCTTGGTAGACATAATATGTCTACTACCTGCTCTACTTATCAACAAATGAGATTGAGAACAGCTGAGAGTTTGTAAAATTTTATTAACATAAATAATATTTCTACTGCCTCGTTGGTCTAGTGGTCGTAAGCGCGGCTGCTGAGCATGAGGTCCTGGGTTTGATTCCAGGGTCGGGCAAAGCGTTATTGGGTTTTTCGATCAGGAATTTCTCAGTAGCAGCCATGATGGAGACTGGATTTGTGCTCAGTTGATGACGATAGGCTCGCCCACTATAACTTGTGACTAAACAAAACTGGTGAAATGTGGGTATACTATTGTACACCTCTGCCTAACCCTTTGGGGATTACAGACGTGCTGTTAGGTTATGTAAATAAAATGTTGACTTGCATATCAGGCCTTTACCCAGCTGTGGAATATATAGAATCTGTGGCGGCATCTACAACGTCACATGACAACTATACGTCATGCACAATCCTGCATCACGCAAGCAGAGTTATCCGCGAATATATATATATCGCCCTACTACAACCGTCGGACAGTAGCCCACCAGACACAACATCCGTCTGTCAGGTTCCAAAATCTTCTCTTTTCAATAACTATGGGATAAAAATAAAGTTTGGCGAGTAAATTGTAGAACAAAAAAAAAATTTTTTGTGAATAATAAAAAAAAGGATTTGATTTGATTTGGATCCTTTTCTTTACATCTCTCTAAAAAGAAAAACATTTATGAAAAAACTTTAGTTCTATAAATAGGGCAAAATGTACTTGTGGTCACGGCTCCTTGGGCAATGCACCTTCAAGAAAATAGTTACATCGAAATAGGTGGTATTATTTGACTTTTCGTTTCCCCCATTCATAGCGTATCTGTCTACTCTGTTGGAGCATATTTCCGTGTACGGTAGCCATCTGTCGCGTGCTTGTTTCATACAGTTTCCGTCGACGAATTTCTTGAAGTCGTCTGTTTTGTTACTTTCGCTACAAATGGGTAGGCCTACGTTTGTTATTTGTATACTGATATTTGTTTAATAAACAAAAAAACAGCGTTCGAAAAGTTGCGTGGTATCTTCTCGTCCAACTTACCGCAGTGTCTCAAGACGAAATTCTAGGACCATATGTGTGTTTTGCCAGTGATAACATACGGGACCGAAACGTGGTCGCTCACAATGGGCCTCATCAGAAGGCTTAAAGTCACCCAAAGGGCAATGGAGAGGGCTATGCTCGGAGTTTCCTTGCGTGATCAAATCAGAAATGAGGATATCCGCAAGAGAACCAAGGTTACCGACGCCGTAGCCGAAGAATTGCCAAACTTAAGTGACGGTGCCCATATTGCTCGCAGAACGAGTGGCCCATGTGCCCGAAAAAAATCTGGAGTGTCGACCGCGAACCGGAAGACGCTGCCTTGGAAGGCCTCCCACTAGGTGGACTGATGACTTGGTGAACGTCTTTCGGCTGAAGTGATAATGGTGATGACGAAACATAGAAGCTAGTTAGTTCATAAACCAGTAAATAGATTCATCAATAGGTTAGAAATCACAAAAGTTGCAAGATATTCAAAAGAAAAACATTATTAATTCATAAATGTAATAAAGCTAGTTTCAGACTACAAAACCGTTTTCCTTAAAGGTAAGTAATACTTTATATTTACCCAATCTGTCTAACTTAAATCACAAGAAGGTATTGTTTACACAGTTTGCTAAACACTCGTCGAGTGCCGCGCCTCGAGAGCTCGCTTCACACGAGTGTGAGCTCAAATGTACTCGAAACTCGAGTTTATTTGTCCTTTATTGAGCGACTGACAAGATTTGACGTCGCGTCTCGCGTGTGCATTGAGCTTTATGTTACAAATTGAGTAACATACATACGTACGACAGTACGCAGTATTTCGGAAGAGTAGTGTCGTATTAGAACGAAAATTGGTTTTATTGTTGAAGTGCTACGGTGATTGCTGTAAAAGTGGAAATGTTGTAGCTTTATTATCTGGCAGAAGCCACCTGGTTCGAAAGGGAAATTACGTGGCTCCTCGAGTACTATTTTTAACACTTAGGTTAACGCAATAAATATGCTTTTCTTCTCTCGAGGTTGGGTAGGGTAGACCGCGACGGGCCAAGTGTGATAAAAGAAAAAATGTAGTAAAGCCGACCGCCTAGAATGCACTGAATGACGATCGCTGGTAAATGTAAAAATAGTGGTCGTTAACGTAATTCTTGAGCGCATCTATGAAAAACTATAAATGTTTGACAATCGACTGATAAAAGAAGCTTCTCTCCATTAACCTGACCTTTTTCAAATCCAGAAGTCAGATGGTAGGACCCTACCTAGTAAATAAGGGGACTAATTAGTGACTGATTCTTAAACATAACACCCATCATTATTCGAATAATTTTAAGCTAAGCGTGAAATCATGAAAAAAATTACTGATGTTCGTGTCCATCTACGTTGAAATAATGAATAGTACATTACTACTACTATTGATTTAGTTTTCGCGGTTCCAGAGTTGGTGTCACAGTAAAAATTGTTCATAATAATGAGCACACTTGATTTAATAATTACCAGTCGCCCTACATATCTTTTTTTTCTAACACATCTCCAAACATCAACTCCATGTCTAGACAATCGGCTCAAAAACTTATCTTCGGAAACGCAGAGGAAGTTTCGACGTGTAATGTCGAGCAGATCTAGTTTAAAAGTTGCATTACAACAGTGGCACACACATCGTTGAAGCCAATTCGAGTTTTATGCAAATGTGTGTTTTGAGCCGCGGCGGGTGCCAGGCGGCTCGCGACCGCGTGCCTGTGCTGGCTTGTTGTTAGCAAAACACAGATTAGAGAAATTGTAAATCCTCGCAGTTAGTTTATTTTGGGCCTATTGGTTTTAAGACAGGTTTTATGGTGCTTGAGTTACATTCGGTTAGACTGAAAGCTGACCCCAACATAGTTGGGAAAATGCTAGGCAGATGATGAGTAATTATTAAGTTTTATCATTTTATGTTATGTCAGCCATCATAATCTGCCCAGCATACCAGTATTTTACGTGGAGGGACTCTACCTATCAGGCCTCCAGTGATACACTAGTACTGAACAATATTCTCATGAATTCTAAAATCTGAAATTACATTATACCTTTACCAATGGACCATTCTTATTCTTCTTGTTTGCGTGTCGATGAACTCAAATTGTGTTAGACCAGTATGTAGCCACCTGCACAGCTTTAAGCTTCCAAGATTTAATAGACAATAGAAATTAAAGATTTATTTCAAAGATAATCAAAATCATATCTATAACCTTGTAAATTTTAATATCCAAAGGTTTTAATAAAAAAGTGACACTAATTAAAATAAATCATGGAAACCGGGGGAAATAAATATAATAGTATAGCTATGCTAACTTCTTTTGCCAAGAGTCAGTTTGAGTTAAAAGGGTATAATTTAAGCTATCGCCAATTTAATTAGTTTTGTGTTTCTTAAATAATAGGGTTTGTCCGCAAAATAGTAGATTTGTCACCAAAATGTAGTCACGAAACAATATAAAATCAATTCCACAATAAATCACCTAAAATCATGGTGATATAGAGTCTAGTACCAAATAAATGTTTTTGTATGTATTATAATAGGTTTGTCCTAATAAGTATTTAAGCAAACTTATTTAAAGAGATCACCAATAAATTATATATTAGGTCACTAGCAAATTTCATAAAGTTCCAAAAAAAAATTAGAGTTGTCGTCATCATCGTTTCAACCAAAAGAGTCTACTACTTAACTGTTTTCGGACGTTTCGGAGTTTCCGAACCTCGGGGTGCCCCTGACCTCGACCGTCTAGGGTTAGCATTGCCGTCAGCAGGTGGACGGATCCCCGCTGCGCGGGACTCCTATTTCTGTCTGCAGGGTTTACAGGAACCTAACTAACCGAACCTCGGGGTGCCCCTGACGTCGACCGTCCTTTAGTTTTCTTTTGTAAATATTAATACTTTTCCACTCTTTGATTTCATTTGGCAATTTATTATATAATTGGACCCCTTCATAAAGAAAGTTCTTTTTTCCATATTTTGCTGTTCTAGGAAAACGTAGTATAAACATATTTAAATAAAATTTCTAGCAGAATAGTAAATAAAACACTTAATTTTTTATTTTCAATTTTTGCCAATTTGTGTCTCTCTTTGAACATGTTTTCATTAAAATTATAAATTGATGTATTAAATTGGTAACGAATATTATTATTTTAATAACTGAATGAAATAAAATGTAACTACTGTATTGGTGACAAAATAACAAATAAAAAGGAGTCGCAGTCAGGGATCGATAATCGATTTATTTGGTGACAGATCTACCATTCTGAGCACAAAGCTATTATTTGAGTAATACAACTATTATTATAAGAACGAAGTTTATATTCATCTAATGCACTACAATTTTACTGGTAATCCATCTCTTATTTTACACATATATTAACATTAATTTGATAATTCATACCTGGGCACACTTTTTTTTTATCTGAGAACGAAAATATTTCGTGGCGATAGATCTATTTATTAGGTGATACAACTTGATGACAATACTTTCGTATGACATCATTTCAACTAGGCGAGACTAGTGGAAACATGTGAACACATATAAATTTTGGTGACAAGAAATATAGTCCCCGAGTTAAAAGTGCAACGAGTGGGGATTGAACTTAGGACGTCTCGGCTACTTGATAATATTTTTATATATTTTATCATATGACACTGGCCTTCGCGGAAACGCCGAAACATGACACCCTTCGGCCAAAACTCTTCCTTGAGGAAGATCTCAATATGATGAGTCGGAACTCGCTCCACAAGCGACTAGAAATTCGTGATGTGGCGCGACTCCATCTTTTCAACCCTTAAGGTCCAGCTGGTCTTCGCTCGGACATACTCCACGATCTCCTCAACCTTCGTGGTGTGATGTAGCCGGGACACATAAAGCTGCGTCGTTGGTATTGCCGGACGCAGCACATTGGGTCCAGCCAGCGCGGTCCCGCACTGGTTCCGACTAGGGGGCTTCTTCCTCTTCTTCCTCTCCACCTTCACAAAACCCTCCTTGTCACATGTGCCTGTAGCTGGGCCATGCTGTCGAACCCCTGTTGGCCCCTTCTTGGTTTGCAACACAGGTTTGGCGTGTCGACAATAGCAGCGAAGGCACGTCCCATAACATACCAACCAATAACATAGGTGTATAGGTCGGTACTATGGGAACTCCATAATTTATTACCAAGAAGTGTGAAAGTGTACGATTCATTGAATATTGAGATTTATTTGTCCCTCCCCGTGTGAATCATAACCCGAAGTATATCAAACTAGTATCCACCCGGGACTTTGCTCCCAAAGATTTTGTGTACTTTGTTATAGTCAACTTTCCAAGGGCTTGTGGATGATGTGATCCTATGAATACGATAAGGTGTTTTAAGAGTTATTTTACCTATCAAAATCTCTTATTTCCAACAATTTTATGTGAAAAAAGAGAAATAAAAGATTTTGGGCGAAATTTTAATAACAATATTCAGGCCACGAACAATTTAAAGCATAAAGTATACATCACCAGGCCATCAGCTTGGCCGCCTGCCCATATAAAACTTATAAATAATAATGGAAAAAAAAAACAGAAAATTTACTTAAAATGGCAAACAGCCAAGAATGTTTTCTAAAAGTTATTTCAGAAAAAGAAATCCGCTTCATATCGGAACTAACTCTTTATTTGTATGGGTGATCCCTCGCGGGTACAAGTTAAAAACAGCTTTCACCGGCCGCCGCGTTTGAATAAGTTTCGCTGAAGTTTCATTGAAGTTGTAACCTTCGGCCCGGTTTGATATATGTACTTCCCGCATCTGTACCGAACGGGTCCCGCCGTGCCAAAGTTAGTGCACTCGTAAATTATTCAACCCCTCTGTATACATGTGCTTGTCGTAACCGAATGGTGTTCAAGTCACAATGTCATATTGTGTTTTTTATTTATAGATAAAAACTGTTTGTATTGTATAGTCTTCATTTTTTTTTGTTTGGTTAGTGCATTGGCCTACCAAAGCCTCGTCATTGCTAAGAAAGAATACTATTCAACAATTCATGTTAGGCCTTAGCTCTTTGAATACATGTGCCTGATTAATAAGTAAGCGCAATTGGATGTAAGTACACATTTATTTATTTATTTATTTATTTAATTGCCTTAAAACTATCATTACAGGTCTACACATATACTAGTATGCTCATATTGTTGCCTATCAGACTAAAACATATTCCCCAAGCGATATTTTGGACGAAAACAGCCAATTCACATTTTGTTTACAAGCACTTATTTGAACGAACAGCATCAAAGTGTGTTGCAGCTTATAACGGCAATTGCCAAACGACTTACACACAGTAGCAAATTGCACTAAGTCTAACGACCTTGCTTACTTAGTGCTACGAACTGGCTACGGTGCTACGAAGCTACGAAAGTCTACGCTCCGGTCTACGGCGCGGCAGACGGCAGGCTATACGACGTATTAAAATAAAAGCAAAGTGGAGTCACTTTAATTCTCAGAAGCGACCCGCCCAGGTGATTCCAACGCTGCAGATTTACTTACGTCGCTCAGTTAACTTTTATTACAATTACTGGAACCTAAACTGTGTACCTGATGTTTTTGCTTTTTAAGAAAATCAAGGCAAAAGCAACCTGTCGTCTAGATTAAATAACCTCGTGCTTGCGTGACACAAAAGAACGTATGTTTTACAAGAAAATAAGAAGAGATTTAGCTCATGGTAGATCCGGCCGTGGGAACAGAACACATGCAGCGTTCGCCCAGTACTACGCCACATAATTTTATCCAGTCTCGGTCATAAATATAGCACCTAACCCCATTATTGTTGCAAGAAAGCGAACGGTAGAGGCACGGTACGGGTTTCGTGAAACCGCTACTTATTTGTATATGGATTCCTTATGAAATGCTACAGTTGTGTGATAAGTCGCGAGCAGCTGACGGAGCGAAATATTGAAGAACAAAAAGCTACATACTAGTAAACGAAATAAAAATTGGATGGATACATGAACATAACGTAACATCACGCTTAAAGGTTCTAAGGTTAGGTAGAGGTTTACCACTCACAAGTCTCTTATAGTAGGGGGCTATCATATTACCGTCAACTTGGTACATGTTCAGACTCAGGGCTGCTACTAAAACAACCCAGAATTAAAACCTAATAACACTTTTTCCGACCTGGGAGTCGCCCAGCAGTAACGCTTGCAACTACTACACCAATTAGCCAGAACGAAAGAATATAAACGTGCTCAACGTCAGTCGTACATGTATAGGTACATAGTTCTTCAAATAATTAAATAAGCAAAGTACATCATCTGCCTAGCCTAGTTCCCAACTATGTTAGGGTCGGCTTCCAGTCTAACCGGATAGATACCAGTATTTTACATGTTAGTACTAAGTAATACGATATCCCTTGGTAAGATAGATATGATTAGATATAGATTGCGTCACACCATCTATAACGCCTTAGTAAAACCACACTTATTATATTTGATAGAAATTTGGGGAAGTGCGGCCAAGACGAAGCTTGCAAGTCTTCAAGTTGCACAAAACAAAATAATAAAAATAATTTTTAACAACCCATATTTAACATCAACAAGCAAAATTTATAAGGAAACCAAAATAATGATCATCATGACAGTTATATATTTACAACACATGTATTTTCATCCGTAAGGCACTCAACAAAAGTATACAGACATCGATATCGTTTACAAAAGTAAAGCAAGTAACCCAACGTAGCAGTCGCCGAGCTAGTTTTCTGATTTTGCCGAAGATGAGAACTAAGTTTGGCAAAAAAATGTTAACATTTGAAGGAGCACAATTGTACAACAAAATACCCTCATGTATTAAAAAAATACAATCATTCAATGCATTCAAAACTCGATTACCTGAATATTTGATCACAAATAACACCCTTCCTAAAATCTGAATCCATTGGATGGTTGTATACAAACACAATAATATTGTAATGCTACCGTGACGTCTGTGACGAACTTAAATTAAATATAATTAATTTTAAGCATTGTTCTCATGTAAGTGACTTTGTGTCTTTTTTAACGGCTTATCGTGCTTTCCGAGGCACGGAGGAAACTCGGTATGTAATGGGTAGTCCAGGGCTGCGGGACTGTTCGAAAGATATACCGCGGCCCTGGAACATAAAGGGCAAAAGAAGGAACGTGGGTGGTTTTTAGTCTGTAAAAGTCTGACACTCCCTTCCGCTCCGCCCAGAGCGGGAGGAGTCATTTGATGATTTTCCACCCGAAAAAAAAAAAATGTGTAGTCACCCATCCACGTACCAACCTAGGCAAACGCGGCTTGACCTGAAGATCGGCCCGAGTGGCTGCGTCTTAAAAAAATAGTACATTAGCACTAGAAATAAAATATAATGATAAACATTACTCTCCTTTCTATAAATATCCGCAATCCACTCAACGAAAACAATCAAAAAGAAATGATTCATCCAAAAATCACGTACCCACCCGTAAAGTTATAATAAAATTGTTTAATTATTCAAAGCGATTGAAAGAATCAAGAGTAATTAAAACGTAATTAAGGACAGCAATGGTTTCAGGTGTCCATTCTAATCTCATGTTCGGAGGGAAGGCAGGGCGATCCCCGGACGGTTTATTCTGACAGCGAGACGAGTAATTTTACAACGAAATTATGATAATAATATTGTTGTTGATTTACCATTTAAATAATGGTCGGTTTGTTTTGAAGTCATCGTTTATTCTATGATAATATAACGAGTAAGTATATCGTCGGAATATCTCAGTAGTAACCACGGGGTCTGGATTTGTGCCCGGTTGATGGCAATAAGCTCACCCCCTATTAACTGGTGAAATGTGGGTGTACTCCGTGTACTATCAGATACACCTCTCGCTTAGTCCTTCGGGGATTACAGGCATGATGTTATGGTATGGTAAATACATCGTTAATTAGATGATAAATCTAAAAGTCAAATTTACATATGTGGTTGTACTTATTTTCACTAGAAAGAAAATCTGAGTAAACCTTTAAAGGTTAATTTTCCAAAACAGTTTAAAATATTAAGCAAAATACTACATACAATAACTCACGCCGTTTTCTCAATAATAATTAAACTATACTAACAATTAACTATATTAAGACTTAAATATCACTCCAACAGTCCAAGACGCCTATTAGACGAATTATACCGCCCATTCCGCAAATTACATTACACGGAGGGTCATCCAATACTCTAACCCTAGATAATGATCCTGTTAACACAGTCGCCGACGTCCTACAACCCTACAAGTAACATCTCCGTAACAGATCGGACACCGCTCGACACTCCTACAAGTTACACTCCGGACAAGATCGGACACCGTGTCCGGATCTCCAGAATAGGGATGCCCCACGTGTGCTCTTTCCCACGATCCTCCACAAGCATGCGACGTTTATTAAGCACTTCAAGTTTTTGTTACCTGTGGAGAGATTTATTACTTTTAATTATTTTTCATTGTCCGCCACCGTTATTCGTCTTAGAGGCATCGCATTAAATTATTATGCTCGGATATGATTTACTGCTGAACGTCGTGTAATTTATGTATTACAGGTTGATAGCGTGTGGTTTGTCTTACCGCATGAAGAACCGATAGGCTGTGTTGTGTTTTGTTTACGTACAACTTTTTCTTAATCTACCCACATTTTGTTATAAAAAGATTTCGTCTTAGTTTTTAAATATGACTGAATTGTTAAATTTTATATATCATCAGTGGCATGAATTTGAATACGAAACAACTGCCTACCATAGCTTTAACTTTTATATCAGACCACACATAATTCTTCTTCTTCTGTGCGTGTCGATGACAATTAAAATTGAGTCAGCCCAAAATTTCGCGACGAGTTTGGCACTTTCAGTATAGCGTCCATCGGCTCCTGTGATGTGCAAACAACAGGACAGGCAGGACACGAAATGAACCCATCATTTGTAGGGCAGCACCACATTTGCACTCCAGGGCAGAGTCATCTATAAATCTCCACCTGAACAGGTTTTCCTTGCTTCGGGCAACCTGTGTCCGGATTATGTGCAAAGACTTCCAGGTCAGCCATGGCAACTCGTGTCTAAGTGGAAGATCTTCTGCAAAATGGATTAAAACTATAGGAGTAGCCAAGACGTTTTTTAACAATGAGGTCCTTCGTAAACATTGATACCTACGCCCTATATAACATCATTGCCTACGCCACTTCCATGTGTTGCTTTAGAAGATCATAAAACCTGTTATCGGGTTTCCGACAGGCACTATCACTGACATTTATTTGTTTCCACTTCTTATCAACGCAACCTCTAAACATCACTCCCGTCCCCACAAAAGTATGAAATTAATATCATAAACAAGTTGTACAGTACACAAAATAGAAGAGTGAACTGTAGTCCTGTAGGCCCTTCATCGGTATTCACGTCGGTCATAGTAAGGTTCATTAAAATGCGTCGAACAATAAACGGTGGCCCGTGGGACCTTTTGTGAGTGCGCGAGTTTTAACCGCGTTTCAATCTGTTCGTTATTATTTCCTCATTGTTTATGGCTACTGTACTGTGAGGTGCTCTATTCAGCCAAAAGAGCAGAATACCATTTAGCTGTTGTCTGGCTTGTTTATGTATATACATAGTTGTGTATGTACGTAGCTTTGGTTGCAGTCGGATGAATAACGTTTGTAAGCTACTCTATGTTGATTTTAGTTAACCTTTTTGAGTAGGTACACTGGACAGAAATAAATGGACATGTTACTGGCAACATATTATCTTTATAGCATAAGCAAAAAGCTACTCCTATGAGTAAATATAGGTTTTATGAAACATTAGAGAACTTAGATGATACTCGAATTAACCTAAACTTTACTAAATTCTAATTTACACACATGACATTTCTAAGCCAAAATCTTCATGGAAACTGTATACCCACTAATTTAAGGGTTACATATGACCTTGTTCTTGCAGTGTACGGGTTAATTTATGTGGGGTTACTTCGGCCACGTGGTCGCGACAAACGCCCAGGCTCTGTTCGCCATATCTACTATCGCCCTCCGCCGTCCGCCCGCCCAGCGGATTTCCATATGCGCCTCGCCGTAAACGCTCATAAATTAACTACAACTATTATAATGTTAGTCGGTTATATATTATGTTGCTTTTGATTAACGTTTCAATTAGTTTAATATACGCTTTCGGGGAAAGCGGAAAAAGTTTATAAAAAGTTCTGTTGTTGGAACGTTTTTATTAGATTGTTCTAAGTAATAAGAAATACGCTGGAGAACCATTTTTTCCTTGTATAAAATGCACTTCAAATATTTTAACATGCTTGCATTTAAATTCACAAACAAATCCATCCTCAATAAGTATTTGGAAAAAATGTAAATAATGAAAAATAATAAATGTAATGTAATAATGAATGTAATAATGTAATGTAAATGTATTCTCGTCTCAATTTATCAAATTCACTTACGTCAATAGAAAAGGCACTTCAAAAGCCAGAATGTAAATATAGGTGAACTAGTCGATTTCCCAGCGCTCTTGCTAGCTGGCAACATATGGGTTAAGATATTCGAGTGAGCTCAGACACGGCCATTCAAAAGGCGCTCTAAACGGAAGGATACGAGCCGTAAAATAGGATTTCATGCATGCGTACCTTTGTGTGAACAAATATGTACGGTTGACAACGCACGACCTTTGCCGATAACCCCGGTGAATAAAAAAAAAATGATTTCTTATTTTTTCCGTTTTTGAAATAGTTGAATGTTTTTACATTACCCTGTGTGAATTACGAGAAAACTTAAGTTGTGCATGGATTTAAAAGTAGGTATTTTGTAACCAACTTTTAAGAGAGACTTTTTACACATTCATTTCGTATAGTACCAGTTAATTTTCCCATACAGTGTACACCTAAACCTATTTTTCAAATATCATAGGGATGTGGATACTGCGTTATCTGTTAGTCAGTCTGTCAGCTAACCGTAAAAATTACCTACTAACAAGTCATGCAATTATTTTTTGGGTGTTTTTTTTTAATTTGCCTCACGCTTTGAATTTCTCCTATATCGTGGGTGCGTCTACAAACATTTAAACTCACATATACAAACAGCCAGACCCGGAACAACTACCTGTAGGCCATACAAATATTTGTTCTGTGCGGAAATCGAACCCGCAGCACGCAGCGTAGCAGCCAATCGCTCAGCCCCTGCGCCAACCGTGCCGTCATTATATCATCTACATAGTAATCACTGTCTTGTCTAGTACCTACTTATGAAGAACTGTACAAATAAGTTTTTTGCCTATGATCTGATCTGTAACATAGAACATTTCAACTTCATTTACTTTTCATGCGTTTTGTTACAAACTGATAACATTGCTGTACTACTTTAACATACTTTTTGATGGTTATGTCTTAAGTAGGTATCTTTTATCTGCGAGCTGAATTAAATACACTTTTAAGACTTTTAAAAACTAACATAAAAGCTAGACACATTTTGTTACTCTTCTTATCTTTAAATGGGTCGTTAACAAGGCTTAAAAACAACCAATTTCTTTAAAAAAATCTCTCGTTTTGATAAAGGTACATATGTAAGAGTGCATAAACTAAAAATAACTTCAATATTCACACGAATACCAGGATAATAATCATGATATAATTAAACGATCATAAAATTTATTCAAACAAGCGTAGTTCAACAAAAACTCTATTTAAAATCTAAACCAACCACGTCCAGTACAATAAAACGTAGCTTTATGCTAACAAAAACAGCGAATTACACTCGGATAAATAACACTTTTATGTAAGCTTCAGTGACCCTCACAGATTCATACGGAGAGCACTATGCTCAGAGCAATCAGCCACTCATACGTGTGTCTGCTCGTCCCAAGTGCCCCATTGCACACTCGTTTTGAATATTGCATTTAGCGCTACTATCTCTACGACTTTTAGAATCGCTCCCTGCTTATGCTTCTAGCTGACCTTTTTGTGACATACAGTTTTATGCTTTTAGAATGCGTGGGCCGTAGCGGTAATTGAAAGAGGTCTATCTTTTTTTGTGAAATGAAAGCTAACTTTATTTGCATACATTTTTATTTAGTTCGTGTATTTTTTGTAACTTGTTTAGTCTTTGTTAGGGGTTATTCCCAAAGTACTCCATTCTTTTGTTCTAAAAAGATAAGAATCTCATACATTAATTCCCAAGTTACTCCAATGAATTATTATTATTTCAAAATACTTATTATTTTGTTCCCATTCTGCTCCATAGGTATCTGGAATTATTCTCAAAGTACTCCACCGATTATTCTTTATCAATTCTCAAACTGCTCCATCTAAATATACCTATAAAATACATATTTTTCATTACAGTCAGTCACAAAAATTCTTAAAAGAATGATTAAACATTTTAGCATTTTGTTATAACGTTAATGTATATTTAAAATTGTGAGCTTTTTACAATAAATCCCTCGTTCGCAAAAAATAATAAAAAAAAACAAAAACAAATATTTGTTGAACATAGGTTAGGTACAGATATACCAGATGGTGATGGTGGTTGGTGATGGTGTGTCAGATGTATGTGTGATAAAACTGTTTATTTCGAACGTTATCGTTGCAGTCCCAGAGTAAATAAAAGCCGATAATCTATAAACAGGGATCTAAAACTGGCTTTGATTGTAAAGCAGTTAAGAATAGAAAAAAATACTGTGCTGCAATCATTAAAACAAATTAGCAAACTATTTGTAATTTTATTGTACATGTCTCAAAATAGTTTTATGTCTGCTTCCACATACTTCAAATAATTCTACATTATCTCATTTTTATCATAAGTAGTAACTTAATGTGATAACTTTTATTAAGGAAAGAAAGACTGTGATTTTTTGATTTATAAGTACCTATTTTTTACCATGATAAGTAAAATTTCAAATGATTATTGGTCGAATTTTTAAAATATTTTATGTTAGGCTTAAATTGCCAGATATCATTTTAGTTTTTTTATTGTTTTTCATATTTTTTTAGACTTCTGAATCCAGAGCCCCACTTTGTTAATTGATTTTTGAATATTTTAAATTATTGAATTAATTTGTTATAAGACTCAAAATGATTGTTGAATTATATTATAAAGTCTTTTATTTTTAAAATCCTAATACTTAAAAATATATTTACAAAGCTTTTGAGCCTGACTGTACATCAGTTACCGTTTTATAGTAATCCGGTACATTTTTAAATTAGCTTTTTGATTTAAATTGGGTGGAGTACTTTGAGAACTTTTTAATATTATCATGGAGTAGAATGAAACCAAATTAAAAATATTATATTTTTCATGGAGTAGTTTGGGAACTCTTTTTGGAGTACTTCGGGAATAACCCTTTGTTAGTCAGTCCTACTAAGCTCTCATTTTTAAAACTTTGAGGACTATTGGTCGAGTGACGTTCTATTCCCATCTGTTAATCTTCAATGCGAACCTACTTCTACTAGAACCATATTTGTTTAGTCTTATGGGCTAACAGTACGTTATAGTTACCTACTCGTAACTAACAAACTGAACAACTAGTTAGTATTCCTTTTTAGGGTCCCGGTGAAGTAGTCGAACTTATCAACTTTATCAAGAAGCATATTATATTATTACACGGTGAATATAGCAAAAGCTAACCGATCAATTATTAATTAATCATTATTTTGTCCCCGTAACCACCACCCGATATTTCCCTCTTTATAATATCAGCCGTAATATTATGCTTGTAAAATGCATTATCATGAACGAACTTAATCAATAGAGTATCAGAGAGAGTAGACTATATAAATAATAATACTAGCCTGCTACTACTGCCCCGCGACAATTTTCAAGGCGGATTGGAAATTGTGCATTCTCAGAGTAGCTGAACTAAATAACAAAAGACTGGACAGTGTTGAGTATTCAATATCTAAACTTCCAAGAATACTGAATACCAATTAATATAAACAAAATGGAACAACAGACAATAGGATCAAAAGATATTGTCAGGAGCATTGACATTTCATCTCGCTATAGACATTGTTTGCATTTCGACTCAACAGTAGTAATCTAAGTTACTGGTTGGATTGTGGAGAAACTTGGACGGAACTATAGAGCTAAGCGTATCCATTTAACTAATGCACTGTCCGACTATTGGTCTTGGTGCAAACGAGGCACTTTGTTCCCTGAGTAACATATTAGCTACGTTACTTCCTTGCGTACTTAGTCTTTCCAGTGTTTACAATGTCTGCTATTTCTTAAGTTGGGCTTCGGCCCAACTTACGACTTAGAAGAATATTGGGAATGTGTTAATAATAACCGACTCTGTTGGGAAGAACCTACAGTTAAAATTAAATTGATATTAGAGTTTTGGAAAATGAATCTCGACTTTTCAGCGCGAATTGTCAGAAAGAGTTGTTTACCTCACAAAGCTTCTTGTTCATCTTCTTAAATTCATAACAAATCCAGTTTCATCAAACACCCATATCACATTTTTCCAAACCTTACACTGTCAATGAAAACAATAATTAAATTTCACGGTAAAGCAATTTAGGGCGGGTAGTTTGAATGCGGCACTGGCAACGTTATTAGTTCCAATTAACGTGGTAACCTCAGCACATATATGGGCAATTAAATGGAGTGATACCTTACTTCCATTAGTACCTACCCTGCGTGTGTTGTTTACATCAATTAACAACCATGTTAATTTTAATGCTCGCATCTGTTGCCCGCTTTGTGTGGCCTGCCTTCACAGACTCGTCGACTTACGATAACACAATTAATTGTGTCGCACAACCCATCTCGTTGTTTGTCATTTACAATTCATTTACGTAAATCATAATTAATTTTTGTTACTTGATTAAGTGAGCAGTTTGCCGATGCGCGTTAATGAGGCGGTTCAGTTGTATTGATACCCTCGCCGAGGCTATTTTGGTTGGATGCGCATTTAATTAGTTATATTGGAAGGTTCTCGGTACAATAGAGCAGTGATTGTCACCTGCCGTTAATGCAAGTGTATGGATTTATTTATTTCTGCACCCTTCAATAAATCCATCAATCAACTCAGCCTATCATTGCTGGACATTTCCTCTCTCATAAGGCGCCACAACACCCTGCTCTTTGCCTTTTGCATCCAGTCTGACCTAGCCACCTTTTTAAGGTCTTCGGTCCATCTAGCTGGGGGGAAACCAATTACTCAGCGCTTGCCGGTATGCAGTTTCCACTCCAAGACACTCCAAGAAGTAAACGATTACTTCTTCGACACTCGGTTCTTCGACAGACATGGGCAGCCCACTGCCACTTATGCTTGCTCACTCGCATTAACTGCTTAAATATTTTGGCAAAAACACTATTGTCTTACGTTACGAAAGCCATAACACTATTCTCAAAAGGCTCTTAAATACAAGCTGGGAAACTGGAATATAAAGACTAGAGGTCAACAATATGTTCATCTATACAATACCTACCTTAAAAAACATAAATAAAACCGTTCGCCAATATATCTTAAGGCTGTATAAATGTGCGGTATGAACGTTAAGCTGGAATGCAATGCCACAGGTCGTCCTTTTTACGCTCCCCTTTAATGTTATTTCCTCGTTTATGACACTATAAAGACGATACCGGCCACTACGCGTAATGAAATCTTATGTTCAATACCTTCCAGACAAGGCTAACAAAGGAATCTTTCAACAAACATTCGATTAAGAAATTATATTGCTTTAAAGTTTTTCCAGTAGGAATCAAAGTATCTTTCAAATTATTGGTGACTTTAAAGTTTTATTGATGATCCATTGAGATGGGTCAGTAGACATTAAAGGTTCTAAGAAACCAATTATGTCGTCATAGAGTCAAGAAAAACTGCATTCAATTTTCCCGCAGTGACTTTTTTAATTTGGTAGAATAAGAAATCCCTTTTCTGATTATTTTGGCCTGCCTTCTATCCGCATTTGGGATCGGCTTTCAGTCTTACCGGATGCTAATAAATACCAGTGGAGCAACTGCATATATGACATCCACAACTCAGTTATTGTTCTTCTAAGAACAATAATTCGGCATTGTGCCAATAACATCCAATACAAGCCAATAACATCACCAAGTATTTGCCAGTGCTCGATGCACTGCGTACAGGCACATAGGTACCTACATTATCACACACGTCATCTTTGCACTGCGCCCGCATACCTGCTAATCTAACATTCAGGATGCGATAGTTCTACCTAAGCCACAGCAAATGGTAGAACAGAAGGCCCATCGAAAATAAACCGTTATGATCTCTTACTATCCAGTACTAACCAGGGTATGGAGGTCAGATAGGACGTCGCTCCATAGAAAATGCTAGTATTCAGCTGCTTACGTTTAGACTGCAAGCCGACCCTAACATAGTTGGGAAATGGCTAGGCAGATGGTGAAGGTCTCTTGCTAACCCCAGCAACTTTCTAAAGCTAAGCAGTAGAAAAGGCATGAGAGTGAGTATGTTCTTCCTAAGTCGATTTTTTTACATGGGTAGAGCTGTATAGCACATCGAGAGAGAGCATCAGAGCTGTATAGCATTATTTTTAACGCAATTTTTTTACAGGAAGCAAAAAAAGTCATCACTACATTGCTTTTCTCTTCGATGCTTCTCTAATTTGTTTTGACTTCAAAATTGATTCGTATCATTCGTTCAATCGATTCGTTTAATTTTCGTATTTTTTTCGTTGAAGTTAAAAGTTTAAAAAAATATCCGAATTAACCCGACTGCAAAACTCCTAGGGAGTCATAAGTCACAAAATGTCTGATACATATAAATTATAGTTGAGTGTAAATATATTTACCAAATATCGAACATAAAACCTTATTTTATTTCCCTTAATACTAAAACATCTACCCAGTTTATAATTTATTGTTTTATTTTATTCAAAATATGTGTCAAGTAATCCTTCTGTACATTTCATGTATGTAAGTAGCGCCTCTCGCCTATTATTTACCCATTAGTTACTTAGGGGTATTACCTAACACTCGAACCGCTGTATTACGTATTGATATTCAATTAATGGAAAAGCTTGGAACTCAAACGTTGGTGAGCTGAGATTCCGCGACGGTTTCAATTTGATTTTTGGTCAAATATCAATTTGAGGAAATTATCAATGTAACTTTAGGAACAAAATTTAAATGTTTCGTGTACACACACACACACACACACACCAACGCCTTTTCAAACCAAAATATTGTAATGCTGCGTATTGGTGGAAATAAGACATTTTGTTTACGTAACCTCCTTCAGCTAGACCCATTCATAGGTCAATCTAATTTCGAGGATCTAAGAATAGTTTCCTTATTCCAGGAATAAACCTCATTTTATCTTACATTCCAAATTTGAAGACGAGCTTTAAATAATCGCAAGTCTAACCTTCAAAACCCGAGAACAAAGTACTCTAACTCGTAAAAGCTTAGGATACGGTTTCAGATTAGCGTATTTTCGGCGCGTATATGCTCGATTGTTGACGCATATGTAGGCGCGTATATGCGCGCATTTTGCCTCACGCGCAAATATAGGCGTTGTTGGTGCGCTTATAAGCTCGTATAAGCACGAGTCGAAAGAGATACTGTCAGAACCCACCGGTTCGAGCTAACCGGACCGGGACCCGGCGGTTTCCTTTGACAGGAAAGAGCACGTTCGATTTTTTTAAAGGCAAAAGGTGTCACGTGGCTACGCGCGTAATCCGATACGAGCTTATACGTGGCAAAAAATACGCTAGCCAGAAACCGCTCATAAAGTACTAATAATACTCGTTTAATAACTTGTCAATTTAGTACTTAGTAAAACTGTGTATAACATCATTTGATGTAAATTAATACAATCATAATGGTTGTCAAAGTATCGTACGACGCCCTGGAGGCTGTGGTAATGTAACAAGATTACGAATTTGTTATCCCACTGGGACGTAACCCAGTGCCGGCTCACCCCGGTTCATCCATAGAGGTTCTTAATAATATTTCTCCGTGCTATCCCCCACTTGAGGATAGGAAGCTGCTCTTAGATTTGTTAAGTTATTTCGCGCTTGTCTACACGTTGGTCCTTCGCGTTTTCCCTTTTTCTGTTTCTTAATTAAACGGGGGAAATTGTCGAAATTGTTGTCCTCGAGGGGTTAAGCAGAGGTTTCGGCTTGTTAGCCTAACTTTTTAATGGTATGTAGTCTGAGGTTGTGGAGCTGGTTGACGTTTTTTTCCAATTTTTATACTGATTAACATCAAATGGACTAAGTATAGTATATTCTCCCTTCTCGTTCGGCTAAATGTAACTAACTAGGACTAGAAACTATACGTAATAGTTACAACAACCATTTCCTTCTGGATAGCCCGCAATACAGTTTTGGCATACTTAATGAGGACTACGGCGTAAGGGTTTTAACATTGTTGTTTTATGTGAAATACCTAGAAGGCCTGCAGAGTAATGAGATACAAGCATAATAGCTTTTATTTGTGTTTTAAGTAACGGTGAATGTCTGAAACACAAAATAGTAAGATGTGAATTAAAATAGACTACCTCGTGTTTTTAGTAGTCGCTAGCAGTCTGCGGTCGTGGGTTCGATTCCCAAGTCGTGCAAAGTGATAAATTGGGGTTTTCCATCATTAGTAGCAGTCCGAAGGTAATAAGGCTCTTCCCCTATAGGAACTAAGACATAATAGGTGAAATGTGAGTGCACTATGCGTAGGAAAAGCTGCCTAACCCCACAGAAAATACCGGTATGATCATGTTTATCAAAAATGTAAAAAAAAACATTACGTATTAAATGTTCTGAATTAAAGTCTTGACACAAACTCCACACAGTTCAAATAAATAAATAAACATAAACTATGACATAACTGCAAGCAAGCAAGTCTCGAATGCGTCCCCAACATATAGAGCAGCACTTTTAGAATCGGAAAGGCATTTGAGAGAATTCACAGTGTACCGGTATAAAGTCGGAGGTGACGTCGCTGAACACGTATCTCCGCTAATCTTTTATCGGCTTCGGGGATAAGTGTTGCTTTATGCTGTTTATTTAAGTACCAAAAAATGGGGAACGAATCTTGTAAGAATTATTTTATAAGTTTCCATCCTAGATTTCTTCAGAAATTAAGCTTTTCGTGAAAATTGTTGAAGATTTAAACATTGTCTAATTTTGTTGTATGTTTGATGAATGCAGTTTGTTTGCAGCAGAAAAAATATCATGATAACTGAAACAGAGAGATATTTTGGATAATAAATAGGAACCTCGTCCATATCGATCGCGTTTAATGTGCCTTTTTTTAAAGATAAAAATATATATAATTATATATCCTTATATAACCAGCATTGAACGAATCTAGCCAGAAACGTCTAAGCTCGCAGCATCAACATTCACAGCAAAAACTACCATCTTGCAACCCTTTAGTGTACCGGGGAAGTTTGCCACGCCAGCGTTTTCGCAGCGTCGTCGTCGTAACTATTGTACGATTTCTAACTCGACCTCCCCCAGTGTACCTATGTGTACGTTTTTCACTTGTTATGTACGAATGATAACAACGTGGCACGAATGTAAATGTGCGATCGAATTAAGAAACGAGTGTATGTGAAGATCAAAATAAATGTTGTTTTTAGATTATTATTCTTTATTCAGTTTTATTGAATTTAGGCAAACGTTATTGCACGTATATATATATATAAGTAATGGTTATACATATGTAAGTAATGGTGCGGAGCAGCCAATATGGACAGATTGCGGACAGGCTGCGGACAGGCTGCGGACAGGCTGCGGACTCCGGACAGGGTCCAAAATACATGACCAAGTCTGTATCAGTTTGACGGAAGCTCAGTAGCCGCTTATGTTACCAGTGAAAAGGAGCTCAATCTTCTCATATTGAATTATGAAAATAAAATAGCATAGATTTCATCAAATAATAATATATCCCCAGCACACAACACACAACACCACAAGCAATCACCAGTAAAAAACATATCTGGTAAATATTTTATATTTCACTTAAATTTATTTAATAAATACTTTGAATACTGTTCAGCCACACTGCAATCGCTGCAGTCACTGAATGTAACGCAATATTTATATTGTTTTGTTTCAGTACAAATGATAAAAAGAATCTATATATTCGACACGACATTGTACGATACATTATATTATAATTGTAACAACGGGTCGTCATCATGCGGCGCACGCGGCGGCGCCCCGCTTCGCAGCGAGGAGGCGGAGTCTTCTCCCCACGACGCGTCCCGCCACACCGGCCGCTTTAAAAGACGACCACCGCCGTGCTCGGTCCGCTACCGGCTCGCTCTGGTTTGTGGGACGGGCGGGAGCCTTACACCCACTGTAGGTGCGTCGAGTCGGCACCCCTGTCGCTGGTCGTCACCCGCCGGGCCTCCTCCGGGCAACCGGAGGTCTCACCTGGCGGTGACAGACCGCCGGGGTGGCGTGAAGAAAGCAACACTGTAATCAGTGTTGTAACGCGCCTACAGTAACTTCATAGCAACTACACACATGGGCGCGCGATGTTTATCGCGCGCTACAGGCTGCGCCTAAATAGGCCATCCTATGACGGGCCCGTGTTGACGGGCCAAGGTAAAGCCTCCACGGCCAGGGGGCGAAGCCCCGTGACCGTCTGCCGCGCCCCCTTGCGGGGGCGCAGCGACTTCCAACATGCATGCGCCTAGCTAGTCTCCGCTGCGCTCTCGGTCTGCTTCAACCTCTCTGGTTGGACAGCTCTGAGAACCAGTATTAGGCTAACGTACGCACGGGGTCCCGCTCCCTGTACTGTATTAGACTACTAGAAGTTTTTTCTGTATTTTTAAAAGTATAATAATAAACAACGTGTAAGTTGAATATATAGTGCGTTTGTTTACACAAACCTGCTACAATCTGGCGCACAACGCGAGGCCGAATCCGGTCAATAAGATTGAAACCTTACGTCGTCTTCCTCATCGAAACATCAAGATGTCAATGTCAGACGAGCAGTTCCAGCAGCTCCTGGGCACAATCCTGGCCAGTAAACGGGGAACATTTGCATCCTGCACCTTCACGTACGACGGGAAAAAGAACACGGATGCAGTGGAAGCCTTCTTAGCCGCAGCTACCGTTTATAAGTCAACAGAGAAGATAAGTGACTCGGACGCACTGCAAGGTCTCCCACTATTACTTCGAGACGAGGCAGCAGTATGGTGGCAAGGGGTGAAATCTGGTGTGACACAGTGGGAAGATTTCTGCAATAAGCTACGCCATACGTTTGCTCCTAAGAGACCAGCATTCATGGTGTACCACCAAATTACGCATGAAGTTCAGGAGGAGAACATCACGACGGAGGCATTTATTGCCAGGAAGAGATCCTTGTTTTCGTTGGTTCCTCCTCCAGCACACACTGAACCGCAGCAAATAGATTTAATCTTCGCGCTCCTCCGCTTGGAAATAAGGAACCGTATGCCGCGAGACACAGTGTCAACATTCGACAAGCTTCTGGAGACGGCACGAGGAATCGAAGAGACCTTGCAGGAGTACGCGACTAGTTCACAGACAGGAGAAACCAGCGAAGTCAGGACTCAGGGAAAAAAAGGAAAACTGAGGTGCACTTTCTGCAAAAACCCAGGACACACGGCGGACGTATGCCGAAAAAAGAAGCGTGCTGAAGGCACAGTCTCAGTGGTGGCGAAAGATGTTGCGGAAACCCAGACGCAGGCACCATCTCCTTCACAACCTAAATTCTCGTGTTATGGTTGCGGCACACCCGGGGTATTTAGAAGCAATTGTGCCATCTGCAAGAAGTCTTCGCCCATTAAGAAGGAAGACTTGAAGTTTTGCGCAATCGACGTACATCTGGACGCATGTTCACGCCCTGTCGTGTTCGTGGAGATCGAGGGAATAAGAGGTACCGCCTACATCGATACTTGCGCGAAGATGAGTGTCGCATCACACTCTTTGTATTTAGCACTCGAAAAATGCGGATGCAAGTTTGTAGAACGGCCAGTCAACTTAACTTTAGCTGACGGAATAAGAAAAACTCAAAGAGTGCTTATGTGCAGAGTACAGGTAGACTTGATAGGTCGAAAGGTGCATACGACATTCATCGTGTTACCTGGAGCAAAAGAGAATCGCACTCTTCTGGGTGTTGGCTTCTTGAAGGACGCGGGTATGGTTATTAACGTGCCGCAGTACACGTGGAATTTTATTGAAGAACCAGAGGAACAGTACGAGCTATACTCTGAAGAATTTGCCATCTTTGAGACAACTGTCATCAGTGAAATAATGGATTTGCCAAGCCCAATAACTTCGCTTACAGTGACAGATAGCGAAGATAGTACGAGTATTGCGACAAACCAACCTACTCCACCACCAACACCTCCGCTGATAAAAATACCAGAACCTCCGTCGACACCGAATAATCAGTCAGTCGGTAACGTCGAATATAATCTGGCACCGATAGATCTCTCCAGTACGCCACCATCAAAGAAGAGACCACGACTATTCGATGGCTATTCTCCCAGTTTCACGGATTTTATGCTACGAGACGCGCAAATCAATGTTCACCGGGAAGACATAGAATTATCGCCACAAAGTGCCAGTCTCTTTGACGCAAACAATTGGGAAATACGAATTGACTCAATGGACATCGAAACACATATCACAAGTGCTCAGAAGGAGCAGCTGGACAGGCTTCTACAAGGAAATAAGCACGTGTTCAATGCCAAGCGAGAACCGACAAAGGTGATTGAGCACTGCATCAGAACCATAGACGATAAGCCAATCTCGGTCCCACCATATAGACTCTCACCACCTCGCAAAGATGCCCTGCAGCGTGAGATCAAGGCTATGCTGGAAGACGGGATTATTGAACCCTCTTCCTCCCCATGGGCCGCACCTGTGGTTCTTGTACCGAAGCCCAACGGGAACATCCGACTCTGCGTGGATTATCGTCGACTAAATGCGATTACGATACCCGATTCATACCCAATTCCTCGGATTGATGACCTCTTGCATGAAGCCAAGCCAACTCCATTCATGTCACTACTCGATTTGAAAGCAGGCTATTGGCAAGTTGGAGTGCGCAAACAAGACCAAGAGAAGACTGCATTCATTACGCCGTTCGGTATATTCAACTTCACTCGCATGCCGTTCGGTTTGCGTAACGCTCCAGCCACATTTCAGCGGTTGATTGATCGGATGCGAGTGGGTCTGCCTGATGTGAAGCTCCTCGCGTATTTGGATGACCTGGCTATCCTATCACCATCATTTCAAATACACCTCGAAGATCTGCAAAAAGTTTTCGATAGGCTTACAGAATTTGGCCTAACAGTAAATCGAGAAAAGTGTCGCTTTTGCTGTTCATTAATTAAATACCTGGGTCACTATATTACGCCGAAAGGACTGCAAGTGGATCCTGAGAAAACAGCTGCGATCACGAAGCTTCCCAAACCGAAAACCTTAAAACACCTAGTGAGCTTCCTACAAATGTGTTCATGGTATCGGCGATTTATCAAAGATTTTGCAAATGTATCGGAACCTCTCACTCGTTTAACGAAAAAGAATGCTAAGTGGGAATGGACAGAGGACCAGCAGAATGCCTACCACGAACTGAAGAGCCGTTTGACATCTGCCCCAATACTCAGACAGGCCGATGAAACCAAGCCCTATGTAATAAAAAGTGACGCAAGTTCCTATGCGATCGGAGCAGTATTGGTCCAGGGGGAGGGAGAAGATGAGCACCCCGTCGAGTTTGCTAGTCGTCTTCTGACATCAGCCGAACGCAACTACTCCACCACAGAACGAGAGGCGCTTGCTGTCGTTTGGGCAGTAACAAAGTTCCGTGGTTACATTGAGGGTCTTCCGGTTACCATAATAACAGATCATCAAGCCTTGAAGTGGCTTATGTCGTTAAAAACGCCGACAGGAAGGCTTGCAAGATGGGCACTATTATTGCAAGCATTTGACATAACAATCAAATACGCTCCTGGCAGAACAAACACTGTTGCTGACTGTCTTTCTAGACCGCCCTGCAACGAGGAAACGCTACAAGTATGTGACGTTTGTACAGTGACCGTTGACATGCCCATACGTAGTGTAGCTGAAATTAGAGAAGAACAGTTAAAGGACGAAAGATTAAGACCGATTGTGAAGGATTTGGAAGGAATAGATAACGATGAGAAGGCAGTATACTGGAGCAACAAGGGGTACCTATTAAATAATGGGGTACTCTATCGACACAGTCCCCATTCAGACTCTGACGAAGCACAATTGGTTGTACCAGAACACGAATGGGCTAACGTGCTGACAACATATCATGATGACCCTTTAGCAGGCCATTATGGCCCAGATAAGACTCATCAGCGAATCAGTCGGCGATATTATTGGACTGGAATGAGGAAATACATTGATAGCTATACGAAGAAATGTTTAGAGTGCCAACGATACAAATCATCAAATCAGAAACCGGCGGGACTACTTCAAACTACCGTGATGAGTCAAAGATTTGAAGTCATATCTTTTGATTTATTTGGACCATTGCCAACATCCCCGGATGGGAAAACATGGATCCTCATTGTAGAAGATGTGGCAACTCGTTGGGTGGAACTGTTTGCCCTACAACAGGCCACTGCAGAGACCTGCGCTATGACACTTATCAATGAGGTGTTCCTTCGCTTTGGACTTCCTCGACGGATGATAAGTGATAACGGACCTCAGTTTGTTAGCTCCATCATGCAACAAGTAGTTTATTCGCTAAATATCAAACATTCATTCACCCCAGTATATCATCCGGAAACCAATCCTGTAGAAAGGAAGAACAGGGATCTGAAACCCCAACTGGCTATCCTAGTCAAAGACAAGCACAGGAACTGGCCAGAACACCTTCCTAGTATTCGATTCGCAATGAATACCGCGTCCAGTCTCTCGACGGGATTTACACCAGCCTACTTGACTTTTGGGAGAGAGCTTAGAACGCCAGATGATACATCTCATGACTTTCGGAAGATCCTACAAACAGAGAATTTTATACCTGAAATCACACCGAAGTTAAAGCAAATAGCTACTAACCTACAGAGAGCTCGAGAAGTCCATGAGCAATCGGAAGAGAGACGCAAGAAATACGTTGATCAACAGCGGCGAGAAGATCCGGGCTACAATCCTGGTGATCTGGTACTTGCTACAACTCACTCATTAAGTAATGCCACACGAGGTATAAGTAACAAATTTGCACCACGACGTGATGGACCCTACATTATCAAGAAGCGGCATGGTCCATCGTCTTACGAAATTGCTGACCCACAAAAGCCAGAAGTGGTGGCCGGCGTATATCACTCCTCGGCTTTAGTGCCCTATGTCGGAAAATCACCCACGTTACCGGCCCCTGTACAACCCTTGAGGAAAAGAGGACGACCACGAAAACAAAACCTGGAGCATGGTAGTGACGAAGGGCAAGCGAAGAAACGCGGAAGACCGAAGAACACGCCTCCAACTGCTGGATCATCGTCGGGACGACTTCAGATCCAGAGGGGGAGACTGTAACAACGGGTCGTCATCATGCGGCGCACGCGGCGGCGCCCCGCTTCGCAGCGAGGAGGCGGAGTCTTCTCCCCACGACGCGTCCCGCCACACCGGCCGCTTTAAAAGACGACCACCGCCGTGCGCCTAGCTAGTCTCCGCTGCGCTCTCGGTCTGCTTCAACCTCTCTGGTTGGACAGCTCTGAGAACCAGTATTAGGCTAACGTACGCACGGGGTCCCGCTCCCTGTACTGTATTAGACTACTAGAAGTTTTTTCTGTATTTTTAAAAGTATAATAATAAACAACGTGTAAGTTGAATATATAGTGCGTTTGTTTACACAAACCTGCTACATAATGTTTTATTACAAAAGTATATTCCTCAGACTTACAAGATACGGTAAAAATTAAGTATAAATACGTTGGCAGCATGTACCCGCGCAAAGTTTTGGGCGGTTAACTTTTCTGCTCTCTTACCCATGCCGGGATTAAATTTTAAACTTCCACTGACTATCCTCATGAAGTTGAAATGAGTTGAATTTATAGACTGTACTTACGAATTTAACTTGTGCTTAGTGTGACATTTATTTAAAAATACCGCAACGGCCGGGCAGCCCATATAATCGGACTCCTAAGCGGGGTTGGGTAATCAACCCGTAACGTAAACATAAGGGGTATTTTTCTATCTGTTTATATGTAGTAAAAAGTTTTCATGCCGTCTGTTTAGAAAAAAATAAACTCAAAGTAGCCTTTGTTCGGGTGAAAGTAACCTTTTGTGATCATTTTCAACTAGTCACTTTAAATTCAACGATTCGAATGCTAGAAAAATAACAAACTCGTACAGCAGTAAGGCTTGTCTAGTTTATTTACCAATTTTATACACAAATATTTACTAAATTGAAAAAGTCAATATATGTAGACGTAGGTCGAGTGCTCTTTCTATTATGCGTTTTGCTGAATTGTGAAGGTTATGTTTAGTCAATAAATAAGTAATTTCACAACAAATATGTATTGTACTCGACTAAACACAAACAGTCATGTCTATCAAACTTACATTGTACAAACAAAAATAATAGATGTAATATGTACTTCTATAATTTTTACTGCATAAGTTTGATTGAAAAAGTATAAAACTAAATACTGAAAACAGAATATTTTTCTGAAATATTAATAAATAGTAGAAAACGATACCCAGTTTTCTCTATTCACATTATCCTTGGATAGATATAACTGCAATGATGCTGATGTCATGGGGCGAGAGCCTTTGCCCAGCAGTGGGATGACGCAGGTTATCAATATCAGTAGAAAACGAAAACCAGTAGCTACGCAAGCGAAGCTGGTGATACAGTACAGTTGTCAGTACGACCTTTAGAAACAAACACATAGAGGATCGCTAAAGTACACAAACATACAATAATATGGATAATAACAAAATAAGTAATATCAATAACAAAAATAGAATATATAACATACAGATAAACAAGCAAAAACAAGTGTGGCTAGCAACTGGCAATCTTCCCTCTATTATGTAATCGATTGGAGATGTTATTGCACAAGTTCGCGACTTTATTGATAGAGTTGCCAAAGTAATTCCGATAGACACTGCTGTATTCAATAATATTCCTAAGGAAAATAAATATTGTATTTGTGGTCTGTTTTTCGCTATGGATTGAGCACACTTCAAATATACGTCGATGTTATGTAATTCATGGAAGGTACGTTATCAATTGACTAACTACTTGCTTACAGAAGGTTCTCTATAACAGCTAAAGTTATAAGACTCCAAACTGTCATGGATGAAAATTAAATAAATTCATCTTCATAAAATAGGTGTCTGTATATTTTATTAACTTGTTGTTCCAGTGTTCGCAAGCACTCCTGTTGGTCCTGGGTTCGATACCCAGGTCGGTCAAAATAGTATTGGGTTTCTTCACTAAGAATTCTCAGTAGTTGCCCAAAGTTTGGCTTAGCGCCCGGTTGATGGACTTAAACATAACTGGCTCAAAGTAGGTTTTCTACGGTGCAATTCTAACCCTTCGCGTGTAATAAGCGCGATTTTAGGTTATGTGAATTTATTTTAAATGATGCTTATGTATATATCACACACACACGCGCGCGCACACACATACGTACACTTATTCAATAAATCTTTTTGTTATTTACCTATTTGTAAGATTATAATGTAAGGAAAGAGCGAAGCCTTCAACTACAGGCATTTTCTATGCCTAAATGGAGACTCCTCGACATGAAATGTATGCCAAAATATTATGAAATAAACTTTTTTTTTATATTATACGAACATTGATGCGTCGTTACCCCCGTCCCATATACAATTTGTTAGACTTACAAGTTTTGTAAACGAAAATAATTCATACTAGACAATGTTCATGTTGCCAACATGTTTTATACTTTAGTATACGAGGAGTAGGAATGTCGAAGATAAAGTAGTTACATTATGTGACGTGTGTACGGCGTGTAAATATCTGGAAACGGAACTTTATCTCGAATAACTCGATCTTATCGAGACTCGAGTCCTCCCCTCACACTTCGAAGAAATTCCTGTCATACCAGTAAGAAATCTAAACTCCGCTCACGAAAAATGTTAAACCTTAATAAAGTTTTTACTGGAACATATTATGTCTACACAGAATATTATTACGCGATATAATATTGGCAGTCCTCTCTCGACTACAGTGAGGAGCATTAGCAAACAGCTTAGACTCTCGACACATAGCTCGGCAAACATAATTAATAGAGAGCCGTCTCGTTATTACAACGAAGATAAACTTTCAGCAAAGGAGCTCAAAGCAAAATTAGCAAAAAATATTGGAAAAAGTCGCAAAGGGACAAAGAGATTTGTCCCCAACAGTACTAGGTACTATCGACGACAAATCACTACTGCCTAATCGTCTTGAACAAAATGGCTTCGGTGCATTTCAACGGTCGCTCTAAAGAATTTCTCTTTTTAATATGAGCATCGATTCCAATTACAAAAGATCAAAGAATCGCCGCGCGCGGCCCACTTCGTCTTTGTTCAAACGAAAGATGAATTATTCAGAGACCTGGAAACGTTTCAATTGCCCAGCTATAAAAAAGGAAACGGTTCGTTGCCTCTTCCACTAAATTAAAATTTTTCTTTATTTTCGTTTTTAATAAATGTTTTCGGACCATTTTAATTTGGAATAGCGAAGTATTTAATTAGATATAATCGTATTTATTGTGATTTGTATTTTACTGAGCAGTGATGTGAAAAATTCAGTCAACTGCAATTGTGCCTAATGTGGAGTGATGAACTATTCAAAACGTTTAATAATCAGTGATTTACAATTTGAAATTAGTAATTGTTGTTGTCACTCTGAATCTAGGCTTGATTAAATCCTGTACCATACCAACCTGCCATTACTAAAGCTGTTTCTGTCTTAGTAGTAAAACTTTAATTAGCGTTTGTTATAGCGTAGTTTATAACACTACCGTTAAAATCTTGTCATTTTTAACCAGCCTGGATTTATGAGGGTGACACCTGGCGGGCCTTATGATTGAGAGGGCGGACAGGCTGTACGGGAAATTATTAAAACGTAATAATTTATGCTCGCAATTTGTACGTAACTTGAATTCGTTCCTTGTGTCATTCATCACTGCGGGCCCCGGGATTAATTTTAACAATCATCTGTGAAAACGTTTTTGGCGATTACACACGTCGTTTGAAGCCGTTTTAATAAATTATGAAAGTCCTGAAAACGTCAAGAATTGGGATAAAAAGTATTAAACCAATGTGTGTTACCAAAGTATGTAAATAAATTTCAATTTCACAAGACATGTTCCGCAACAGGAATAATTTAACAATATGCTGCAAAACTTTATTTCTTCAGGGATTTGAAGGTCACATCTAAACTTGCAAATTGCAGAGAAACAACTGACCTTGAAAAATATGCATAAGTTAGTACCTATCCTAGTAGACTAGGCTAGGATGAGAAGAACAAATAAAAAATAATAGAACATAAATTCTTCAGCAATAAGTTGACTTTGAAGACCAAGTTTGGAATTCATAAATACAGCCAGTACACACCAGTAAATATGCTACTGGCTTCTAAACGTACCAAATTTAACGTGAAAACTTTATTAAGATTCGACTGTAGATATAGATAACTTTTCCGTCAGTGACGGGGCGTCCGCTTCCCGTCGCCTTCCGCCGGGGAAGCCCCCTCGTTAATTTTATTTTTGTTACGCTTCACTTAATCCATTACCGGTTTAGAAATGGCCTGAAATTCGCAAATCTAACTATGACTGTAGTTACATTTGCCTTGAAGAGGAAAACCAATTTCTTTCGTCTTTAATTTTATCGAGTTTTCTTTTACGCCGATGGCCGTCTGCTTCTTGATCACTTAGCAGTCATAGCCTAGCACCGACTAGTGTACAATAAAACCTAATTATTATTCAAATCAAGCCCCCTTTTGTACATTCATGGGCTGCAATAAAAATTAAATTATACCAAATTTTATTATCTTCCTCTTCGGGCCCATAACTCAGCGAAAATATTCATGAGGAAACTTTTTAACTAGAGATTTGTAATTGTTCTGCAGTTTTTTGTGGGCGTAATTTCACATTGTTGAATAAAATTAGAAATACAGACGTGTACGGAGCTGCAATAGCTCAGTAAAACTGAATTCTAATGTTGAACAATGTTGTAAGAGTACTTTTGAACGGTTACACAGAAGCCGAGGCGGCATTTTGCATCTTCCTGTTTTTCAATCACGGAATGGACCAAATAACTGTGTCACTACTGTGGAAAAAATGTAATATAACAAATAATAGAGAAATATATCGTTCTAGACTAGAAGGATTGAGGTGATTTAAATCTGTAAATAAACATGAAGCTTAAAATAATTGGTAGAATTAACCTTTTTTGCGTGGATATGGAAATCCTTATAGACGATACGACGGCCAGAGGCGGGCGACGGAGTCTGTAAGACGTATACTTACTAAAACCACACAGTGTCCATCAACTACCTTTGCACGGGGCGCTGGAGCACCTGCGTAGTTCATCACGCTTCACCGGCCAGGTATTTGCCCGCAACTGTTACATGTGGACCCCGTCACCCTCTGCGTCCTTCAGCCACAGTTTCTCTTACAGAAAGAGGTCCAAGATACACTACGCAATTCCGTTTTGAATTTCAGAGCTGACCTGCAGAAAATATGCGTGTAATTACCACTGAAAAGGTAAAATTAAACAACTGACAATCAAAATGCTACCTAATCACTTAATCTGCAGCTAATTAATTTAAATGACTGTAATAGTTAGTAATCGGGATGACAACGTAATACGACACCACATCCAAACCGCAACCCGTTGTGTACCGAAACCCACAGTAATTTGGATAATTAATTCGTTTACAAATTAATGACTAGATATCCTTTGGTTTACACATTATTTACTGTAGTGTTATGAAAATTGGGATTTGTCAAAATTATTTTACGACCTTTAATTTGATGAACATTTCAAATAGTCATGAAATATTCGCATTCTTCTCGTACGTTACTCGTTCTTCGATGAGAAACCACGTATAGGTGGTACCAACAGCTCCTGACTCGCGGCATAGTAAACGCACGTCACCATCACTAATTGGCCATACAAGCCTCAGGTTAGGTTTGACAACTACATAATTGTTTTGACAATATGCTTTGATTCAATTGGTACATTCTCAATAGATACAATTAGGTACGGTTAAATTGAATCATCATATGTAAAGGCAATTTAAGCTGAATGTTGGTTTTGGTGCCTCGAGGCCCATTTTCCAGACGAAATACATAGATATATATTAGCCCGTTTCTTAGTTATAAGCTAAGCGACCAATGGGATTTTTCATGTATAAAATGAAGAACTACCATTCTTACTTTCATGCCCTATATAATCCCTTCAGGAAATGTCATTATCTGCCTAGCCTTTTACCAACTATGTTGGGGTCGTCTTCCAGTCTAACCGGATACTGCTGAATACCAGTATTTTACAAGGAGCGACTGCCTCTCTGTCCTCCACAACCCAGTTAGTACTGAATAACACGATACCTTTTTTTTTTTTTTTTTTTTTTTTTTGGAGGGTGAGAAATCATCAAATGACTCCTCCCGCTCTGGGCAGAGCGGAAGGGAGTGTCAGACTCTTACTGACTAAAAAACACCCATGTTCCTTCATTGGCCCTTTATGTTCCAGGGCCGCGGTATCTCTTTCGAACAGTCCCGCAGCCCTGGCAGGCACCGGCCCTTGCGGGCCCCTCCCGTATGCTGACAACTCTTTGAGGCGCGCGTGGAACACGAACGCGCCGTCGACACGGCCTGCCCGTCGTCATACGACGGACGGACGGCGAGCTAGCCCATTACTCGCCGTCCACAGGCCCGCGCCTACGGTGGCCGAGAGCCATCACGGCGTGGCCCCCGACGCCCGGTGCTTCTCCCGCGGCGGCTGGGACGTGAGGAGGTTCTCTCCCTCTCACGTTCCGCCGCCTCCTTCGCTAGCATGACTGCTTCGCAGAAGGAGGCGACGGCTTCCCATTCCCTCTCGCCCCGGACCATGGCTTGAACCAGGGCCGGACGCGAGAGGTCGCCGCCGCCAATCGCCGCTACGAGGACACGGCGGTGCTCCGCCCAAGCAGAGCAGACCTCCACGGTGTGCTCCACCGTGTCCTCCGGTCGATCCTCGCAGTTGTAGCACCAGGGCGTTTCCTCCCGCCCGATTCGGTGCAGGTACCTCCCGAAGCACCCGTGTCCGGTGAGGACCTGCGTCAGGCGGAAGGTGAGGGCGCCGTGGCGCCTCCCTAGCCACTCCTCAAAGAGGGGACTTACCGCCACTATCGTGGCGTGCCCTGAACGGGGTTGCGATAGTCGCTCTCTCCATGTCGCCATGAGATCACGGCGGAGGTCTGTCCGCCGCGCGACAATATGCCGCGGCAGCGGAGTTACCCCCCGGCTCTGTACCTCCGCGCGCCACTCGTGCAGGCGCGCGAGGACTATGGCCTCCAGATCCCATGGCGGCAATCCGGCAAGGAGGCTCGCCGCCTCGCGGGAGATCGTGCGGTACCCACGGATCAGCCTTACGGCTACCACCTTTTGGGGCGCGTTCAGGTAGTGCTTTGCACGCAACCTCAACGAACGCGCCCACACCGGGGCCCCGTAAAGGGCCATGGACCGCAAGATCCCCGCATAGAGCCTCCGGCAGGAGGCGTTTGGCCCCCCCAGGTTGGGCAGGAGCCGCTTGAAAGCAGCCCCGGCCTTTTCCAGTCTGGGAGCCAAACGTCGGAAATGCTCCACGAAGTTCCATCGGCTGTCGAGGACGAGTCCGAGGTACCTCAACGTCGACTCGACGCCGACGGGAACCCCTCCTACCGTGAGTATGGATCCCGACGGTGGCGCGCTCCGAGGCCCATGAAAGCACATGGCCTCGGACTTGTGCAACGCCACCTCGAGACCCAGTTGCCGGATCCTCTCAACGACTATCGCAACCCCGCGTGTCATCAATTCGGCCGCCGCCTCGTGCGACCTCCCCTGCGCCAGCACCAGCGAATAACACGATACCTCTTGGTAAGACTGGTTGTCAGACTTTCAGGCTACTGACTACTTGTAACGACTGTCATAGATCTACAAATGACAGCCGGGACAAACGGCTTAACGTGCTTGCCGAAGCACGGAAGAAAACTCGATATGTAATGGGTGGTCACCCATCAACAAACCAGCCTAGGCAAGCGCAGCTTAACCTGAAGAACGACCCGAGCGGCTGTTATTATTTAGCCACGATCTCCTCCCCATTAGGATTATTTTTTTACAAAAATCCTTGTCTTCGCTACACAAGGTCAAAGCTACCTTAAAATCGCAAGACATGTTTTTGTGGTATCATGTTTACATATCGATACTCGCCAAGACTGCAAAGTTTTACTAACTAATTAAATTTGACTTGTGCACCAAATGACAATTTGACCTAGTGGTTTAGCCTGTGCTTGTGAATGAATAAATTAAAGATTCATAAATATTTAAAAATCTAATGAAATACCTCCCACCTCCAACGTTTTCATTTATGCATGATTATGATGCATTTTTGAGCCCATAAAATTGCCTTATGATACGACAAGGCATGAATAATAACTGCATAATGCCACGAAGGAGCCGCTACGCACACGTAGCGCTAGTCACCGCACGTAGTTCGTAGCTTGCACCTACGAGTACACGTAGTCACACGACTACGGAATTTTTACAATATTATAGTACAATCAAACCGAGTGGACTCAACTCCGACAGCGAATTTTAACAGACAATGTTAAAAATTAAATAAAAATTGACATTCAAAACTTAACATGTGATTAATCTACTTTATAATAGTTTTTATAGGTATTTTTGATTATATACATAATTATGTAGGTATGTACAAATAAATTCATTTATATCAGTAGTAGTCGCCTCTGCAGTGTAGACCTCTCCTAAACCTTCCATACACCGCGCCTCATGCATCCATAAGGGTCCAGATCTGATTGAAGACGTCTCTCCACCTTTCGTTTGGTCTCCTTTTTCTCCTTCCTGTCTCTTGGTATCCTACAAATGTGTCCTGCCTTTTCCTTACATCAATTTTTTTCTGATGTTGATGTTTTTAACCTTATCTGATAGTTTTAGACCAATCATGCTTTTTTTCTATTTTACGTTGACAGATAGCAATTTTTTCATTTGACACATACATAATGTAGTTACTGAAATATCTGTTTAAATCCGGTGCACCAGTCCGGCCCCAGTCCAGTCTGGTCAGTTTGACCGCGTCTTTACTGATGCATTATGAGATGGTTAAGTTTAAGGTACCAGTGTATGTTACACTTTATAGTAATGGTGTTACCAACTCTCAAAAAAAGTACGTATTACTTAGTTCAATTAGGCCATTTTTGCCTTTATGTCGTACCAGTAAGGGTGGTTTTCATACTGGACGTGTTACCACTGATGTGCGGTTGACTGACCTCTGAATTAAAAAAGAAATAATTTGATTACATGTTCATCAGATTATTTCTTTTTTAATAAATATACAAAGTGGAAGAGACACCGACTCACACACGGTTATCACGTATTCAGTACAACATTCTGAACCCCCCTCCCCCCCATGTACAAATTATTCATCGGTAATTTTTTAAAAATCTACTGTTTTGTTGTACAAAAGTGTAATACCAACGTTCAAAATGTATACGGCTGATTTTTTTTGCGTCGGCGTTTATGCTTCGGTCTCCCTTCCACTCTATATAACATATACTGCTTTTTACAAAAGACTATTTATTATACAACACAACAAAACACTGAAAACCGCTAGATTAAGACTTAGCGCTAACACTTTTAATTCGCTTCAAAAGGCTAAGTAAAGTCAAGGGTCGGTTAACACCCCAAAATGGCGAAAATTTTCCAATCAGCCCCTGTAAATTGGAAAACTTTTATATGCGTTCAAAAGTCCAGGTGTATTTCTATCGTTGGCAAGTCGAAGGCAAGTTTTTGTTCCAATGGTGGTGTCGAAAAAAACGGTTTAATTAGCCTCGATTGAAAATTGTTGCCGTAAAAGTGAAACTCATTTATTGAGTGCAAATTAGTTTTCGTTTTTGTTGAGATTTTCGTGGAAACAATGATAAGTCGGATGGGGAATTTATTTTTTTATTGGGGCCCGCAATTGAATATCTCTCTCCTCCAGTCGACGACGTTGAGAAAGCTTACCTGATAGTTCAGATTTAATACCACTTTTAAAGAAATACTGCCTCGTTAGTCTAGTGGTCAGCAAAGTATTATTGGATTTTTCCATCAGGATTTTTTCAATGACAGAGCTATTGCATGAGACTTCAACATAACTGGCGAAATGTGGGTGTACTATTAGGTACACCTCTGCTTAACCCTTCTGGGTTTGCAGGCGTGATGTTATGTTATGTTTCAGAGAAATAACATCAAAAGGTTATTCAACATCAATTGTTGATTGTAGAAATCAGGCTCTCTTTCATTAGTTCTCTTATTTCTGTTATTTCATAAGTTTAACTATTTTCAGACTTATCTTAACACAACTTCGTACTAACATCTAACAACACTATAATTCTCAAACTTTTTGAACTTCAAATTTAACGAGCGTCTACACAATTAACCTGAGCTCGAACTAGATTCTCCGCCAAAAATTCCTCAACTAAGACACGAACTCCGAACCCCGCGTTTGCCACTCAGTCATCTCAACACTTGAGCTATAGTTTAACTGATCGGCACAACACCGATGTTATTAGTGTCGCAAATTGGTTTTTGGCTCGGTTCGGCCGCGACCGCACCCAGCTCGCGGTCATTAGCCATTTTGGCAGCTACATGAGCATCTGACTTATGACTTTATGAGATTCCAACGCTTTCTAAATTGCTTTCCACGTACGTTATTATTTGATGTCATATTAAAAAGCGCTTGAGAATTTATACCAGTAATATTATTTTTGTTACTAAAATAAAAAGTTTATCTTACCACAACGTAGGTAATATTTTCTCTAATGTTAATCCTTCCACGTGTATGTATATTCTCACGTTTGATTTCATGGTAAGTTTTTAGAACAATCGGGAGACAGTCAGTGCTTGCTAAACAAACGGGCTGCAGCAGCAGTCGAGTACAAGGCGTGTGTGAAGAGGAAAGTTTAACGTTGCATGCACAAAAAGACATTGACCTTGAATTTATGAATATGCACTTTCCATACAATCCAAAATGTTTAAGAAAGAAGGAAAATAATTGATAAAAAGAAACGTCTCTAATAAAAAAATCCCAATCGGCTTTTGAAGTCTATCGTACCCTACATTATATATATTCTCGGATATCCATCTTTGGGTATTCGTGTCTTGATTGGCACGCTGCATTAGTAATGGCGGGTCGTAGACGATCGAATACGTTTCCCCACGACGGATCACATTAGATGGTCATTCGCAGTGGGAATACATTATTTTACCTAGATGGTGTTTGATTTCCTCGGTTTACATATTAGCTTTATATTAAACTAGAGATCCGCCCCGGCTTCGCACGGGTGCAATTTTACAGTGAAGGAAATTAAAATGCGTTCAGAAAAAAAAAACAAATTTAAAAAAGTAAAAACAGCCTCGATCGATGCGTCCTCAAGGGATGCTCCGTCATACGTGTGGCAATTGATTTTTAATTTATTCATATTTAGATAAGATATACATATAACGTTAGATTTATTTATGAATTAAAACCGTATCTTATGAAAGAATTAGAGAAACATTTCCGTCTCGTCTCAACACACATTTGCTAGTTAAATTCTGTTATCTCAAAACATAGCAGCTACGTTATTTTATTAGTGGTTCCAAAAACTCAAAACGACGCCACGTTTCTCAAAATCTGAAAGTCGAAAACATCTCCGGAATACAGTAAAAATAAAACAACCTTACCATATCATAAAAACAAATTGCTATCCATCTCAATGTGCAATTTAAACTACCGCCAAAATGACTAGAAATACAGTTACACAATAAATACTAACGAAGCAACTCAACGTCTGCGGTTTGCTGCGACGAGTATTTTTAGAGCTAATCAACATTCCTGGCACACATACCGCCATGTCTCATTAGCACACCTTTGTCTTTAATTAACAATGTACTACTAATTATTACGCCCGCAATAATTATAAGGGCCGGCCTGCGACTATTGATGCGTCGGATGGCATGTGTTAGTTCTATTCATACCCTCATTTGGTATTGCATAGTAAATGCTCTATTGTTATCCAAATTAAATTTTGTTAACGTGTTCCGGTGTTAGATGTATTGGAGTTCTGAGGAGAACGGGACAAGACCTAAAAGACTTGCTCTTCAAACTATCTTTTGAAGTTTCCAATCGTGTATATATTTCTGAACTTCGAAAAACCGTGTTTATTAACTTTTCAAAACTGTTAAAGTGTAGCTATTAGACTCGAAAGAGCGATAGGAGCACTAGATCACATTCATAGACATCTAAATTTACGTCAAGCGTTGTGTATAATATACAGTGATATCTACAAACTTATTCTCAAGGAAAAATAGATCTGTGACCCATCAGTGGGAACATAATATATACAATTATTACTTACTACCTACCCCAAGCTGCGGCTAAGTTTAAGCAAAATATTTGTTCGTTCTACGTACTGATTAAAGTTTATGCTGACATTTTCGTTTTATAAGCAGGTGAGTTACTCAACGTCACATAAAGCATCGTTCAAGTCTCTGAGTAGTCCTTAAGCTTGCGGCTTTCACAACTTTTTCATTTATTTTTCTTTAAAGAATGTCGTCAAGAGGTTTCTTGGTAATGCTCATTAGTAGAAAATAATGAGTTGCCTATACACAAGTAAGTAGCGATTTTGTGAGTGCTTTGAAAGAAAAGTTAATTTTGTAAATCAAAAGTCCGTGTACCTTTATAATATTATACTAATTAATACCTTATTCATGAATAGTACTTCCTTAATTCAATTTCTGATCTCACTAGTTTCCTGTTGTAAATTGGTCTGTATTTTCAAGTGGGCTTACATAGGATTTGTTGTTCCTGTTGACTATTATATTGTGTTTCTACCTAATAGGAAGCCCTATGGTACTAGAGAACCATATTTTGGTGAAACTGTGAGATTTACCTCTCATTTCATTATGACAAATATTTTTATTCACTCCATGACATTACACATAAAGGATTCTGCCCACTACACCGTACCATCCATGACCGTGCTGTAATCGTGACAGGCAAAAAAATATTCTTTGTATTGAAAAGATTATGCCCTCTAGACCGTTCCGTCAACGTCACGTGCCGTGACGAAACGGACTACTAGACATACATACTTGTCAATCCAAAGAATATAGGGCTTATCGCGTATGATAACCATTCTAAACCCGTTATAAACGAGTACGATACGCTGTTGATTTGGACGATTAACTTTCTAGCAGTAGTATAGTAGTCTGTCATGTTTTTTTTCCGTGCCCGATACGTTCATAGCACGGTCATGGTATGGTACGGTGTAGTGGGATTCCAGCAAATGCAACGTTTCACTGGAAAATCACCAAAACCACAAATAACTTGCATGAATATTGGTTGATTTATTTCCATCACCAATTAGCTACGTTAGTTCAAAAATTTAATTTAAATGTCTGTGACTCTGCGTGAATTGAATAGCTCAGTTGTGTCGAGGTGTTTACATTTTATTTTATTTATTCAATTAATATGGCTTCACTTAAAAATAGAGTGTACTTAGTTGTTTACCCAAACCAATAATTAAAAATTTAAATGACCGGAAGATGTATAAACGTAACATAACTTATCATAAACGCGCGCCTGTAATCCATGAAAGGTTAGGTAGAGCCGAGGTGTACTTAATAGTACACCTACATTTCGTCAGTTATGTTTAAATTCCATGTAATAGAGCTTATTGACATCGACCGGGCACGAATTCAGTATTCGTGGCTGCTACTGAGAAATTCCTAATAGTAAAACTACATCAACACTTTGCCCGACCTGGGAATCGATCCCCGGATCTCATCGTCAGCAGTCGCACTTGCTACCACTAGACCAATGAGACAGGTATAAACGAGGAGGAAACAACAAAAAGACTATGTAAAGATTTTACCAGGTGGCGTTCTGTAGTTTCAGCATAACTATAACATCAATGGTAAATGAGCCTGATTATGAATGGACCAGACGCCAGTCCCGTGCAAGTGGAACCTGGCAATGATCCAAAAAAAAGCATAATCGTATCTACCCAAAACTGCACCGGAAATCCTTCGCAGGAAGACATTTAAATAAGAATGGTCAATTAAAATCCTCTCAGCACAGAATTCATTGCTACTCCAAGTCCACATCACTCGAAGAGTAGAATATTTAGAGCAGTAATATTATAAATTCTGAATATAAGTACTCTCACTGAATTCTGAGTGTGTACTTCAGAAAATTACGGGAAGGCGGTCTTATCCACTTGAGCTGCCACTCCCAAAGGTTTGAACTCAAATTATTATCTGCATAGCTCTTGTACAAAATCGTGCTACAACCTATAAGCCACTGATTTCCTCTTTTGATATTTTAACGTAATAGGAAGTGATAAAACATGTTTTATATTTAGCATTTCTGGGTACAGATTTTATCAGAAGGAAAATATTTTTTTCCATAGAATAATAAAAACAGCCATCATTAATTTCTAGTTATAAATAGAAGTAATACCTAATATCCAATAGATTACCTTTGAAAAACTCTGATTAAATACTAAGAATGTTAGGTGTTCTCCAAGAAATGTTGCCAATTCTTAATTACTATGTATCTGTCTGTTACAAAATCAGGTAAGAATTGAAGCAACTTTCAAACAGACGATCTTTATATCTCTGGCCAGCTGAAGCTCTTCAATTAGCTAGACATAAAAAGCAAGATTTCAGTGTTAAAATTCATTAAGATCATTAAACTTAAATTAACATTCAAAGAAGTGAAAACTTAGCGAAACCGAGAGCACCACGACATGGCGATAATTATTCAAATCGCCTCTCTTTATATTTTTATTCGGATGTTTTAATAAAAATTTAATTTCGCGTAATTTAATTCTTATCTTCAGCGGCAAGACCATATCTCTGAAGAAAATTCGTAAATTATTCATGAAGAAAGTTTTAACGGGGACATGATTTTAAAACCGACATTTGTAAGCTCCGCGGCAATAACTCTGTAGGATTTAAAACGATTGCCGGAACTAACTCGCGGTATTAGTGATGTTACGTACTTTTATGACTTTAATGTATGAAACGAGAATAAGTTTGAGTTGTTACGGCTCTTGAACTTTTTTTCTTAACTTAACGTCTCTGCGTTACTTCTAACTTATTTTGTGGATCTTCCTAGCCGTGGCGAAAATGTTTATGTACAAGTAATTACTTAAAGATATGATTTTTATTCTGTAGTTTAGTAATTGCTTGAAGTTAGATTTTACAAAAGTTACAATTCATAACTTGACTTTCTTTGACGGTTCTGACTTTGTTCAAATTCTTGTCTATTGCATAAAAATGGTGCACAAATAATTACTTAAACTCAACTATAGATACGGGTGTAAGTTTGAATACGTCTAGTTACATTTTAATTAGTAAGAATAATGAATACAAATACAGACAACGGCTTCTACCCCACCTTTTTACATCTAGTTTATTAGCTACACACCCACAACAAACATACCCACCTATTTTTAGAACCAAAGCAAAAAAGCCTTTGAGCCTCTTAACAAAAATAAGTTCACCACATCACAACAAAGCCGTGATGACGTAATTACTCGCGCTGACGTAATACTTATTCACTAAAACTCAAACAACATTATGTGCCGAGCTGAAAATCACACGTTTACGTTCTTCAAGACGGACTTACGAACAAGAAATCAAGTCGGCTATGAGTTGCTTAAGTTGAGCTTGTGCTTTGTTATTACAAATTTACAAAGCGAAATAAGAAAGCAAACAAGTAAATGGAGAGTTGGAGTCATCGTTTACTTATACACGAACGTTTTAGTGTAAACAGTTAGCTCGGAATACGCTTACAACGGGCGTCGAGTTGAAAAGTTAGTTTCCAGTACAAATAGCTGGCAGCGAGCCGGCCCCTACCTATGGTGTTGTGTCTTTACAATGACGCCTCATTATTAGTTTAAATCCATATTTTCAAATATTCAAGTGTTGTTGTTGTGAATTTTGGTTGAACTGAATTCAGAGTTATGATGGAAATGGGAATAGTAAATAACTTTATGTGCATTATCAAACTTGAGTGAAAGCCCCTCTTTTTGAGTTTGCCACGCTGAATGGTGGTTCTGTAAAGAAAGTATTAATTTTCAAGCTCTGTCATCGTCAGTCTGCGCCAAACTAGTAGCTCAATTCTGGGCCGACCCAATTTAGATTACCATTGACACGCTAAGTAGAAGAAGATTTTCGATCAAATCCAATTCAATCTTGTAGATCCTGTAAATGATCTTACTGACTTTATACATACACCCCTACATACCCAACCAGCCACAAATTCAAGAATAACAAACTAAATTACCAAAATAATTAATAAACCTTCCTCTACATACAACACATACATAAACAACAAGATACAAGAAAAAATAATTTATAATTCATACGAGATGAATACACGATACGACGCCTAATCGCTGGAGTCAGAAATCACGCACAATTCATAGGTGCGGTGATTTATATGCAAATGTACTTATGATACAAGCGATCCCTATTGGAGCGGGCTGGCGGCGTCAATTGAAGACTAATTTTCGCGTCAATCAAATTTCTGTTAATTATGACACTGTCATTACGTTTGTCTCACTGTTTGTGCATTTATAAACAGGAGATGAATTAACAACCTTGATCTAAGCTACGTGCCTTATGTAGTACCAACTTGAAACGGTGAGTCAGTTTAAAAAGGTTTATCCAGATTATTTCACTTTTCGAAATTATAGGACTAATTTTGTAAAGTAATAACACTCTTGCAAATAAAGCATACGCACATACTGTTTGGAAAAAAAGCCGTTCCAAGTTTTCCAAAGTGACAAGAAAGGGAAGGGAAAAGAATGAAATTGATTGATCAGAAAAAAGTTCCAAGTATAACATGCGAATTACCAACATACCTACCTAGTAATTTAAAATAAGAAGCCTTCTTAACTTTAAAACAACTCATAGAGAATAATTTTATAATTTATGTCAGATAAACAACAAATTAATTGTTTAAGATACTTCGCAGAAAGTTCGGTTTTCTCGTGAACTTTTCTCGTTACATAAACAGTGTCGAATACCGTCAGTGTTATGATTCACTTTACTCTATTTACATAACAACAGGAGTTGATCCGTTCAATTTACTTTATTATTACGTTACAATTCTATTTTTTTAACATTGTTAAACAAACACGAAATACTTTAATAATTGGGTGTGGAAGCGGAAATCTGCAAGTTTTTATCTTTCGATTTGTTGCTAAGCATTCTGTACAGATGTTTTGATTTGATTTCACCCTCGTTGACACGCAAACTATGAGTTTTTTAATAAAGAAAATACTGTAATTTCAACATTTTTTTTTATTTAAGACTGCCAAAGCCAAGTCGAGTCGGGGTACTCGACTCCCAAAACAAATACATGACGCTTTAGTCACCGACAACAACGCTTGCACAGTAAGCGTACAACTACCGACAGTTGTACAAACGGCCGATTGGATTTGAAACAAAGCTAACGAACCGTTGAATCATGTAAACAGGGGCCAAGACGACCGTCTTGTTTATCCAAAGAGCCTTTGCTTCATTAGGATCCAATTTACTGTCAACAAATTAATCCCCTTTCAGTGCTATTGTAAAACCGATACCGTTTTGCTGTTATCTGGCGATAAACAATCGAACAAGAGGCATTTAATTTCAGGTAATTTGTGATATAAGCCGGGTTGAGGCGGTCGTCTAAGTGCGAACTATTATAGCGTACGATGTATGATATGATGATATATGCTTTGATTATAGCATAATTGCGTATGGTGTTGTACGACTAATGATGACATTCAATTGATCGGATAATTCTATTCAGAGATTGTCTTTTGACTGAGGATTTAATTAGGAGAACGGTATATTGACACTCATACAGTATAATACCTCAAAAGATCGGGTATAAAGCGAGTACCAGGTACACGAATAATATAAAGCAAATTTAATTCCAGCTATTATTTGTAAAAGCGCTAAGATAAACACTAAATTATAGAACACAGAATCCAATAACAATACAACCGACTTCAAATACGATAAGCAAATTAAATAAACAAAACCAGAACAAGACCATTCTCTTATTTTCAATAGTCAGCTAATAAAGGAAATCATTGAATAAGTCGAGCAGTTCAAGAAAGCAAACGGCTAAAGCGGAACACAATGCATCACAACTGGGAACTTTTCTATTGTTGACTTAAAATTAATTGCTTTTCACTGAATTTATAAATAGGAGTTGAGGAGGAATGCTTCATCCACAAAGTGTGCATTCGGCAAAATGGAATTTCAAAACTACTGAGATACGAGTAATTATTACTAGAACATCTTTCTTGTTTAATGTAGCTCTGTTTATAAAGTGCAATCGTTGCTGTTTAAACTTTGCGATCTGATTAAAAAATAAACATAGATTTATTTGCTTGTTTTCATTCTTTGTTGCGTATAAATGTTAAGGCAGTAAAAGAGACAGAAGTCGCTACCTTTTTCCTGATTTAATTAATCTTGATGTGTTTATCTCCATGATTCAGTAAGTCTAAGTTAATATTTTTTCAGACGACTTCCCTGTGTATAACTTTATTTACGCATACGAATTGCTAAATTCCATTACCGTTTTGAGCTTTGGTGAAACCTGGTTATCGTTATTAAATAATTACTGTTTAACTTTATAATAAAGTCTAACAAGATGGAAGTTTTTTTTTAATTCCCATAAAAAATAATTTACAGTTCAATATGCATTTTTCTTCAAAATAACTCTACCTATCCAAAGCTCTCATCACAAGATGCAATTACAGGTCTGTATTTGCGAATTAATTTAAAGTACGTGAGCGTTGAAACAGTCTTGTTTGCAGTACCTGCAATAAATTGCAATTAGGAAAGCTGTGTCTTGTTATCGAGTTAGCTGCCTTCAAGCCTCTCGTCGCTTCACGAACACTCAAGCATAGCTGTGAACGAATTAATAGCTAACATTGTTATTACATCGGACGTTTCTATACGTAGAATAAATATGTACGTTTAAAGCTAAGCATTTTCAGGCAGTACACTCGTTTTTTATTTAGGTATTTAGGGCATTATGTGCAGTAATAAGGTCTTCTTCTTATTTGTAATATAAAACTGTTGCATTTATTCTGTTGCATAAGTAGTGCGTGATCTGAATCCTCTTTCATAACATTTTTTCATGGAATCTGGATTCCAATTTTATTTTCGTGCAACCTTCAAGTAAAAAAAGTCTTTATTCATTTGATCTACTCAAAGTCGCAGTTTCTTGCGTCATTCGCCAGAAAACTGTTTCCCTGACCTGCAGAGGGCGTGGCAGCTGCAACGGAATTCTGAAGACTGTAGCGGATAGGATCTCTTCTGCGATATGGAGATCCATTAATAAGCGGGTGATTTTAATGTTATTTAAATTTTATGTTATTTTTAATTTAATTTTGATTTTAATGGTAATTTATTTTAGTTTTTGACTTTAATGTTAATTTATTTAATTTTTGGTACTGGATGCTGATTTTCAATGTTACTTTATTTTAGTTTATTTTGATTTAAATCGAACTGTTGATCCATACAGTCCGATTTAGTTAACTGACATAAATGTTTTTTTTTAAGTCAAACATGTCAGTTGGACATAAATAAAAACTCTGAAGGATTGTTATGTATCGCAATGTTTTTTTTTAAACATTACTGAATTAACAATTCTAGGCTTCAATTTATTGGTTAAGGTTTATGTTAGTATTGCAAGATTCCTCTTGCAAGTTATTCAAACAGGCAAAGGTCTGGATGAATAAAATCATGATAGATCTCCGCAGCATCTATTAGGTAGCCCCGAAGTACAACAACAACCGCATTGGCCAGCCCAAACATGACAGCTGCCTTATAAATCATAAAATGGTCGGCGATATTAAATTATTTTGTATTCAACGTTTCTGCAATCAAAGTTGCCTTCCTCAAGAATGGAAAAGTCACAGATAAAATAAACGCCGAATCTTTCCTCGTAAATCTGTCAGCAAAACAATTCGTACCCTTTCACGAGCAATAAAATGCTACCAAGAAGAGAGAAAGAAAAAAAGTATCATAAATATAAGATTCATTTATATTCGTTCAGCCGACCCTTGAGGGGGAACTGAGACCGCCAGAGTATCGAAAAAACAATGTGATCAACATTTATGTCAATAGTATAAAAGAGACTGTACATATTCTTGCTGAGTCGAGGAGCTGTTAAAAGATAGTGTTGCGGGATTTGCGCAAGCCAAAATAGACTTTGACATCACTGTAAATTAACAAAACTGACGTGTTGAAGACGGATTTTTAGTGTTCGGTATTTTTATTAGACTGAAGTGTCCCCGCCCCCCCTCTACCAGCTAAATGGTTATGTTAGGGTGTGTGAAAAAAATTACGGTGGTAGTACCTATATATAACAAAGTTAAAAGGGAAAATATCACAGCTAAGTAGGCTTTACAAGTTCACGAGTAATAGTTGACCAACTTATAAAATGTACTTGGATAACATATTTTCCTAAACATAATGTATGGGAGCACAGGTTTTTCAACTGCAAATTTCAGTTTGTTTTTTTTTTCATTATTACAATAAAAATCATCGTTTGGAGCCAAATCGGACCGTAGGAAGTGTCCGCGTACTTTCATGGGCAACTACGGACCTACATTGTGCGTGGCCCGATACGCACTTGGCCGGTTTTTATTCGGATTTACGTTTTCAATTAGTTTCTAATACCATATATCCATAAGATATTGCCGTTATATTTGTAGTAACAAAAACATAGGTCAACAACAGCTATATTATTTAGGGGCCAACATTAATTAAAATCTTCTGTCGAAGCTTTCAAATCGAAACCGACGCAAAGCGAAGTAATTTTAAATTAAAATCCTACAAAAACCCCAATCCCTTTTTGACCACCGATCAATTGAATGTTTTCGGTTCTTTACGCCATTGATTTTTCATGTCCTTTGATCTATTCTAATTTATCCGAGCACTTTGCGTTCGGACTACCTATGTGATCTTTATGAGAATACCTCTCTCTATAGTACCGTTGTGATCTTTTACATGAGTAAATTCTATTTTGATGGTTATTGAATTGAAAGTGACTATGAATTATTTAATTGCTATCGATTTGCCTGTGTTTACTTATAAATTACTCCAAAAATACAAAAAAGTAAATAGAAAAAAGCGAAATAATATCTAATACTACTAGTGTTAGATATTATTTCGCTCTTATTTGTTTGCTACCGAGCGTACCTCGGTGAAAAATCCGACCGTCCGTTCATAAAAACAGAAGTGGTGGAGGAAGTTTTTTAATTGATACAGGTTGTTCCAAAAAGTAATAGTTTTTTTGTTTTTATTGCTATTAATCTACAAAGAATTAAATATGTCGGGTTGTCAGGAGTTATTCCGTTAGGCTCGTGTTACATTATGTGGGCAGACGATGGGTTTCGTGAAATGAAAATACACTGGGAAAATACACTGCGATATACTGTTTCTATTAAAGTAATAAAAAATATTTGAAATTACACTTTAACACAATAACACGGGGCACAATGAATCGGGGTACAGTTCCAAGACGTCTTAACTCCGCTGCGTACACACTCAACTGTCCACTGTCGTATCCGAGCTGTGACATCAGGGCTCTGTATAAGCACGCAGAGGTGGGGTAATCTTGTCGTGTTGTCACCACTGGTGCGCTTGCGATTCATATTTTAAGGCCGTACCAATGACCGTCTCCGACAGATATATTTTTATTAATATACATCCTATGTATCTAAAGTATTTATATTTTGTAAAAAATGTTGCTTTAGTTTGTATACGACAAATATCTTCATATCATCTGCCTAGCCTTTTCCTAACTTTATGTGGATGTGAGCTGCCATTCTTACTAGTATTTTACATGAAAAAAGCTAAGAAAAACAAACAGATTTTTACAGACCAATCAGCAAAAATTAAAACAGTTTCTTCACTGACTTATAGACATATCACCACTCAAGACGAGACATTGATGAAAAATCACAGTTTTATTTATCTCGTTCTTTTGATATTAAATGGACGCACAAAAACGAATAATAGATATTCCAAGGTCTCGTAGTCATTCCCATGAATCCGCTCTGTTTACTTTTCAGCAATGTTTACATTTTCGAGAAGTTGTCGCAAAAGGTATGTTCTAAGAATCATTTTCATTCCGCGTAATATAGTGCTTTCACAAACAGTTTAACCCTTTGAAGATAGATGGAATCTCAGAAGTTGAAGATACGGATAATAGCTTTTTACCGTCGTCGTGTGTAGCCTTTAAAAGAGTTCACAAAATCTAGGTAAAATTATTTAAAAATATCCGTAAAATAAACTCAGGAGTTTATCAAAGGTACAAAACTACGCCTTTAGTGTGTAGGCAGACACAACAGTATGTAGGTAAATATGATACGCTACATAATATATGATAAATAACTCTCAATTATACACAAAATGAAGTCTTCGAAAACTGACTCAAACTCAAACTCAAACTTTCAAGGCAAATTGTTTTACGTGCATGAGTCGTAGGCGTCTATTAAATATCTACTAGATGCTACATGTTGCCCCGAGTATCTAAATAACCACAATTCTCGTCTTACTACACGCTAACTATGACAGTAAGCACAAAGCTATAGCATCTTATACGTTGCAAGTGATTTGTAAAACATTTCCTAATTTCATTCATTGGTTTCTCTCGATCCAAATCCCCGATCGGCGTGAAAGTACTTCTTAAAACTCCACAGTAAAAGTACCTAAATCCACAACAAACATGCAAGAAACACGCACACTCACAAGTAAGTCGAACGTATAAAATTACGTCCGCTTGCGCGCTCCGCCCGATGCGACAACATAACAGATGAGAGGACAAATCCGCCGTTAATTACCCATTCGTGTGTAATCTTTTAATTAACTAAGTGTAAACTTATTCGCGTCGCTGACAGCACTCCCTTTATGTTTCTTAACTCGTGTACAATATTGGCTTTAGTAGGTTTACTGATCTGCTTATGATTTTGAAGGGCGGTTATTTTTGTACTGAAACGTGCGTACACAAAGGAATGTCGAATATGTGACCCTTTCTTCGCGACAGGAATTTCTTGTCAAACTATCTCAGGGTGTGAAATAACTTTTCGGTTGGAATGAGGCCGCGTGCTGACTGAGAGATCCTTACTAACCCGACTACAACTTCTTTGGGCTGAAGTTTAAAAGACTTATAAGACCTTGTAGCGACACTACAAAAAAGTACTTCAGCAACATTGAACAAAAAGTACTACAGCGCCATCTATGACGCAGAGGACAAACTAAAGATCTAAATCCTGCATCGCGCAAGTAAAGATATTCGCGACTTAAGACTATATAGAAGAACCCGACAACAACTGTCGGGCAGTAGCCCACCAGACAATAACACCCGTCTGGTCGGAGGATCCTCCCTTTTCTACGGGGGTTGAAGAGCTTTACACCCTGTTCTTCATCCCCCCAAATTGGTGACCCCGAAATGGACGTCAGCGCAGCCTTCGAGCAACGTGACGTCATCAACATCACTTCCTCAAGCTTCCTCAAAAACTTCCTCAAGCTTTCGAGCAGCGAGTCATACAGCCAGCCAGCTTCAAATGGGTATTCCTGACCACCAGCATGCAGCAGAAGCATTCCTGGTCAGCACCCTCAGCCTCATCAAGCTACCGTGGCACTGCACTTTCGGCCGGTTGAGTGCTCATCCTCCCGGTCGACGCGAGCAGTCAGCCACATCGCGGCGCTGTACCTACTACGTCCGACGCAACGGAGCACATGCAGCGCCGACCCCGACTCAAGGGGTTCGCACTACCGCCCCGCAGACAGTTCCGACTCACCGTGAACAATGCGGCAACGACTTTCTACTGGCCTGGCAAAAACATCACCAGATGTTACGACTCATTCTACTACCGACCCTGGTCTCCGGGGGGGAGTGATGTAGCGACACTACAAAAAAGTACTTCAGCAACATTGAACAAAAAGTACTACAGCGCCATCTATGACGCAGAGGACAAACTAAAGATCTAAATCCTGCATCGCGCAAGTAAAGATATTCGCGACTTAAGACTATATAGAAGAACCCGACAACAACTGTCGGGCAGTAGCCCACCAGACAATAACACCCGTCTGGTCGGAGGATCCTCCCTTTTCTACGGGGGTTGAAGAGCTTTACACCCTGTTCTTCATCCCCCCAAAACCTCTTGGAGTTTTATTTATAGTTTCAGTCCTTTCATTCACTCCATGTCGTTTTTGTGATGAAAAACATCTAAAAGATAAGGATGATATTTCAATTGCGTGATCTCATATCAAAAGACATCATAAAATTTAATCCAGCGATCTTTATTTTCCATTTCCTCAACAACGATCTCGACAAATACAATTGACTATTACAACATCCGTCTTGTGTGAATAGCAAATGTCGTTGCTTTATTGGCTTGCTCGTTCAATATAATGCTCTTTGGTAGGCACGGTGGCTCGGTAGTGGGACACAAAGAGAATCTCCATGTCACCGACCACCGTCAGGTGGCGCTAGCAGATTCATGATAGGCTTTGCTCATTGTCCACCGTGTAAGTGCATAATTGTCTGAGGTATACACAAGCGGTGTTACGGTTGTAAGTACCTATGTATTTGATTGGAATTGTTCCATTTGTCAGAATTATTGCGTTTAGTTGGTACAGAAATGCTGAGTATTTTGGTGTGATGTGTTTGTGTGCGTGTGTAGTTTTATGCGGTCACGCTCTTATCTTTTCTTGTTCTTACAAATTTTCTGATATTAAATTAAATTCTTGAAAAAAAAAAAGAAAAACCTTTTAAAGAACCTAATAAAAAATCAGTTCCACGTGCAGTAGTCGATACTGTATCGAAACTGACGTGTATTCGATATCTGAGCGGGGTCATTACCAACAGGCAATTTATAACCGGGTCACGCGCGCCCCCATCGCCTCGCCTCACTGCTTCGCTCGCTGTCTAGACACACCCTCTTAATTTCATCAAAATAAATATCAACCAGTAATTATAAACGATCTGATAACGAACTTTGCAGTTTCTGATGAGTTAAGTTGTCGAAAAGATTACATAGAATTTTTAAATACGTATGCTAAGGTGACTTATGATATCGTTTCTTAGTTTTGAGCCTTTCTTCATAATTATGGTAAAACCAGTTATACCAGAAACAGACAAAATAGATGCAAAAATTCCAAGATAGATCATGCTTGAAATTCGACTTTTAAACGCTATGACAGCCTAGACCACAGTGACACGGTTGTTAACTGTGTAACTCTATTAAAACCCTTCGTGTATGGTGGTTGTTTCCGTTTTCATAGAAACCAGTCGAGTTGCTGCTGTCTGTCTAACATCGCGATTGAGCGGCTTTGCGGTTGCGATCATCTTTGGAATTGTACTTAAAGGTGGACGCACACCTAGACGCGCCGCAGGAGCCGTACGCGCCGCATTCATCACATTTTCAGGTGGTCCCGCGCACCCATCCGTATCGAAATCGCAGCACGCACCTTACGCGCCGAATTTAATGACGCCATCATCCGCGCGCACTTTTGGTAACCTTAAACCTTACAGCATTTTATTGAAATGCAGGTCGTTCGGCGCGGATAGGTGCGCGACGTTGCATGCTATTTCATTTATAGATTTATAAATGCGATGCCTGCAGCGCGTACGGCTCCTGCGGCGCGTTTAGGTACGCGTCCACCTTAAAGCAATTCTCACACGAAACCGCTCGTCCGCGCGGTCGGGCGGTGTCTTGAGATGCAATCCAATGCGAGTTGAGATCCTCCCCACTACCCGACCGTGCGGACGACTGGTGTCGTGTGAGAATCGCCTAACGAATACCAATCCACTTATAAAAGTCCGTAAATTAATTAAAATATCAAGCTTCAAATATATCGCCAACAGTAGGTAAGGTATTCTGTCGAGACAACGTAGATTTTGATTAAACTCCAGATAAAGAAGTTCCGAACACAGTATTCAATTACAAAAAAGTTTTAAATCGATTTTTATTCTACAAGACTTCCTTATTGAAATGTTTTTTTATTTAAATTAGAAAAACTAAAGAATCTCCGTTTCCTCGGCTGAATAAAATAAAAAAGTGAGGGAAATGCATAAACGCGTTCAAGCTCAATTGGCCTGCCGAGGAGAGGAAATCGTGCCTTCGATGTTCTTTTAAATTTTATTGCTATAACTATTATTTAACTTCAGACGTTTCGTAATAGGTACACAGTTTTTTTTTATATTTGGATGCAGAAGATTTGACTGCAAATTGACTTTTGTTTCTTTGGTGAGTTTTTATTAAATTAAATTATATTTATTGACACACACAGGTTAGGTAACATACAAACATACAAAAAAAAGATAGATGAGCAAAGTTAAATGAGTACAAATGAAGAAGTAACCGTAGGCCCCAAACTAGGCACAGCCAGTATCTTGGTTGCCCAATTTCAGCAGTAAAGGCAGATTGCATTCAAATGTTCAGTGTGACACAGCACAGCAAGACAAGTTGTAATTCATTATGAGAATAGTAATTATAAAATTATTCAGAAATAAAAATTAAATAATAATCATAATGACGAATAACTACCGGAAATACATAGTGAAGGATGGCACGGTTGACATATGTCGAGCATGCCACCGTCCAGAAGAATTGATTAGACACATTATTTCTGGGTGTTCTCGTCTAGCTAACGGAGAGTGCTTGCATAGACACCACCTCGTTGCCAGGATTATCCACCAGCTACTTGCTTTGAAGTACAACCTTATGGAATCAGAAGCGCCATACTATAAGTATGCGCCCTACCCAGTTCTCGGTGATAAGTAAGTAAGTAAGTAAGTAAGTATATTTATTTGCTCCAAACATGTGTATACATACAAAAACAGTGAACTGATGCATGCAAGATATTAAATATAATTGGTTCGACATGTTTGCCACATAGGTGACGTGCAAATATAATAAGTCTTTTGAACTACAACAATGTAATATATATATTGATGGTAATATCACGTTGTACTGGGATCGACCTATCGTCACTAACGGGATTGTTGTTGCCAATAAGCCTGATATTGTGGTGATAGATCGATTGGAGCGTCGCGCAATGATTGTTGATACAGCGGTCCCGCATGACGAGAATCTCGTGAAAGCTGAGAAAGATAAACATTTTAAATATTTAGATCTGGCTCGGGAGTTTGTCGACATGTGGGACGTGAGTAGAGCAGTCATTGTGCCGATAGTAGTATCGACCAATGGCTTAATTACCAATAGCTTCGACCAACATCTGAAGAGGCTCTCGCTTGTCAGCTCGATCAAGGGCTTGATTCAGAAAGCAATACTTCTGGACACGGCGCGTATTGTTAGGAGGTTCCTATCTCAAGAGCCCTGACCACCGGTAGCTCGGTCCCTGTTCCCGATGCTCGTGGGCTACTATTTTTTCATAACTTTAATGTTTTTTATAATTTTTGTTAATAAAAATATTTAAAAATGTAAATTCTATGTTAGAAAAATGAATAAAGGAAATAAGATTATTTTTTTCTTTTACACATTTTAGTCACAACCAGTCATTGATGTTCATATATTTGTCGTCCAGGTTCAAGTGATCACAGCGCAAATGCGCGTTCCATGTAAAATACTGGTATTCAGATGCATCCGGTTAGACTGGAAGCCGATCCCAAAAACAGCTGGGTTAGGCAGATGACGATAGCGCAAATGCGCGATTATCGTTTCATTTTATTCTGCAAATAAATCAGTGACGAATAAAAGCGACTACGAACGCGTATTCACGCGAAGGGTTGTATTAGAACACCAGGTCATGTAGAAATTGGCTATTCTCAAAAGTGTCAGCTTACTCGCACAAGAAACTCCTTCTTTAAAACAAATAAAATTTTAGTACTACGACAATGACTACATAAGTCTACTAAATTCAGGTCTATCTTCTAAGCTGTACTATTTAGAATTCACAAATAAATCACGAAAACAAGACTAATTTTCAGCACGAGTTCGGTTTAAATACTTTGAATAGCTCAGAGGCGGTATTCCTACAGCAGTTAGGAGACAATAAACTCCTGACGTGAAGTCAACGTCTGTCACTGCTGGCAAAGGGAACCCGCACATCACGCACCGAGAGACCTGCAAATTAGGAATCTACAGACACGGAAATAGGAATGCCGAATTTATAATTGGTGGGTTGAATTATGAAGGGGGTACGTATAAAAAAATAAAGACAGATATAGAGCATTGTATGCGTCATATCTACAACGTTGGTGAAATGTTTACTAGATTACTGTTGGAGCATAGAAATTGAATATATCGGCGGAAAAACACAGCCGTGACCAAAATATTTTCTGAAGTTAAAACTCAGGTAAATAAAATATTAAAAAGCGTAAATAAGCTCGTTAGGCAGGCAGTTTGAGCACTAAAGCGACCATCCCAAATGTCTTTTCTTTAGAATTATTCGTCGTGTCATTGAGCTTCTTGAGTTATAAGTAGAGCTACAAGATGACTGACAAATGCTTGTACTGACTGGACAGGTCCACTCAAATCAGTGTGGTTCTTTTTTTAAAAGATCATCTCAGATACTAATCTTCATAGTCCTCATGTGAGTTGACCAAGATTATGTCTTGACTTTAAAAGAGACTATGATCTCTGAGTTTGTTTCGGCTGTTTCTTCTCAGAGTAGTCAGTTACGAAGCACCGAGCCATCTAGATTTTGTTTTAAATTACGTGAAAAAAAGTGTATAAACGTCATTTATCGTTACACCACATGTAGTAAGTTTTCTAAGTACCAACATAAGATGAGGTAGTCTTACACATATTCTACAGATCTTAAAGTGCAATAAAACACTACACAAGACGCTGCAGGCACGAACTTAGTTCGTTTGCAGAGCTAATTAGAGCAGGTACAAATCAGCTGGGACTCCGAACTAGTCACACACTGGGTCATTGTATTTTTTCTGAAGATTTAGAACTGCATTGTAATTCAAAATTTTGCAGTGCTTTTTGAACTGCCATATTTTTTGTTTTGGTATATTAATACCATTTCAAGAAATAATAAAACATCATGTCGAGTACCTCTTTGGTCGAGTGTTATCAAACCTGACAACTGATTACGAGGTCCTAGATTTCAACTACCAGGTCGGACAAAGCGTTGATGGATTTTTCCATCAGGAATTTCTTTAGTAGCAGCCTCGAAGCCTGAATTAGTTGTTGATAATAGGCTCGCTCCATGGGACTTAAACATCACTGGCGCAATGTGGGTCTAAGAACTACTAGATACACTTCTGCCTAACTCTTCGGCGATGGTAGGCGGCTAGGCGCGATGTTACGTTGTTATATATTGTGAACTAAAAAACTACAATGGAATGGAACAACGTGATTTTCGCAACGAACCCTAACTTCGGATTGCGTGTCTTCGATCAATTACGTCAGATTACACACAAACAAATTAACGAACTGGCAACTATAAAATTGATGGAAAAAGATATTATACCTATGACTCATGGAACTTAGGTCTAGAAAAACAAGCACGATTTCTTAGTTGAAGGTCTCAATGGGAATCCTGTACATTCCTTGTTCAGAAAATCTATGAGACCGGATTTTTCTAAGGGCGTTGTCCAAAAAATCTAACTTCTATATTTTAATTATGTTTAGTTTAAATATTTATTTATTTAAAGAAAACAATTTGAATCTTTTTTAATTCAATGGCTAGTTTAATTTACATTTAATTTTAAAGTTTTATGGCTAATGACGTCATCACTGGAAAAGATTCCATTGCTCATTCAACGATTTAATGACACTCCAATGAGAATTTGTTTTTAATGGCATTCAAATGAAACTAAGGGTTAGTACAGACACCAATCGTGTAGTCTAGAACCGCAAAACGGGTATTTCACGATATTCCTTCAAATGAAGGTTAACCACATTTCCAATCTTCATAAAAATGTACAATCCCCAGCAACTAAAAACTTGAATTGAGTTATTAAATGAATAACCGAGTAAAAATTTGGTAGGTGCCATAATTTATGATGTTAATAGACAAACAAACACTCATACCTACTTAGATATAAATCTATTCGCACACATTTTTCACGGCAGTACCTACTCAGTGTTAAAAGCTGTTCTGAACTTGCAACCCTCCGCCTTCATGCCTTGAAGCAAAAAGCAACAGAGTTTTAAAAACAGGAAGCCAACACTTTAAAGAAGTTAAGTGGAAAGTTGGCGGACTCGGCTTTATTTATGAACTGTTTAGTAGTAGCTATGGTCACTACGCTGTATAACAATCGACAACACATTTTTTTTATTGAGCTAGGGAACCTAATTAGTATGTTGGCTAAACGAGTAGACTACTGCCTTGTTGTTCTAGTGGTCCGACTTCTGAAGTGGTCCTGGGTTCTATTCCCTAGTCGGGCAAAGTGTTATTGGGTTTTTCACAACTGTCTGTCTGTGCCCGCGGGAGTCTGTTTGTGCCCGCTTGATGGCAATAGGCCCGCTCTATATCACACGGGACTTAAACATAAACGTCGAAATGTGGGTGTACTACGGTACACCTCTGCTTTACCCTTCGGGGATTACAGGCGTGATGTAATGTGTTGAGTACAATTGACGGTTCATTAGTGAAGTACTCAAGGTAACTGATAAGGGATCCTGCCGTTTTGCCGAAAAGATTTTGCCAAATTTTCATTACCCAAACAAATTTTAGCAACCTTTTTTTATACCAATGTAATATTTGGAATAATTTTAGTACGCACATTCTCATTTGGTCAAATGTTTACTTGGCAGATTATTACTAAGGATAATGTCATTACGGCTTTTGGTCTTTAATCAAATGATTTATTACAGCAAACAAAATTAAGACAATAAACGTTTAGTCAAATGATTTGTTATGACAAAAAATATAAAGGCAAAAATTTTGGAATGAAGACATAACACAAATTGATTTAATATAACGTAATTGAAATTTAACAGATGCCGATGCCCGCGCAGCGGGGATCCGTCGACCTGCTGACGGAAACGCTAACCCTAGACGGTCGACGTCAGGGGCACCCCGAGGTTCGGTTAGTTAGGTGCCTGTAAACCCTGCAGACAGAAATAGGAGCCCCAACCGAATCCAAATAGGAGATTCCAACTAGTTAATAGTGCTTTTGACTGAAATGGTAAGTTTAAAATTGACGACACCAAATATTTGGCTTATTTAATTTTGCGTAAAATATGTTATACCAACTGAAATATTTGACTAGATAAAAAATGGTTAAAGTACTAGTTGGTGAACAAGTTATTGTTCAAACATTCACTTGCCAAACATAGGTTTTCGTGACAATTATTTGTAAAGAGATTTTTTGGTAAGTAATAATTTGGCAAATGAAATTATGCGAAAATTTGTTTGGGAAGTGATAATTTGGCAATTTCTTTTCGGTAAAACAAGGGAGACCCAACTGATAATTTAGAGTTATTTAGTCTGCAATAGAAAATGAGGACCAAATAAAAATGTAACTAGCCCATATTGCTGCATCTCCTGAAGACCATTATCAAAGTTGGAGATCGCCAGGAAAATGGTGTGACGTTGAAGTTCGACTAGTCCGGGAAATACGAATCTGTAGTCTTAAATCTCGCTACGAGATTGTAGAGCATTGTTAAATGATAAATTAGTGCAACCCGCTGCCTTTTTTTTGCATGACACTTATCAGAAAATCGGGGCTATAGGTACCCGTGGAGTTCTTGGACTTTTTTGTGCATTTCAAAGCAACTCCACCAAAAATGACGTCAAAAGCATTACAAATTCAACCCACGTCGCGAAACCTATAAGAGAAACAATTTTCTTCATGATAAATTGAATATAATAATTTTATAGGCTCTTTAAACTCGGTGTGAACTGCTGTTAAAAGTAGGGCGAACACGTTTTATCGGAAAACGCAGAACCGATGATAATGGTCGCTCATAAAGAACTGGCGAGCGATAGATTTCGCAAGTTACCAACTTTTCGGGCACCTACAGCCATTAGAGGGGCACTAATGCGGTTGCCCCCTCAACTGCCCCAAGACCACATTGCCGATGTCATTACGATTTTGTACCCACGTATATACGATGTATACCGTTTTTCTGGCGTCTAATGTGTTTCGTTTTTCGGTGTAATTTGTTTGTGACTTCGTGTAAAGTGGATTCAAGAACATTTTATACTAATGGATCTTTTTGTTAAGTTAGTGCTTTACCTCACCGCGCCAGCCAACCGCTGTTAGCTGTGTGCTATGTGCTGTGCCTCGTAGAAGATGGCGGGCCGAACTGGACAAAACCAACGAACAGTGGTCGACATAAGCCCTGGATAGAAACATATGGAAGTCATGGGGAGAGGCTTTTGCCCAACAGTGAAATGACGCAGGCAAACAGCATCAGTAGTACTGTAAGTTAAACCAACTTACTAAGCTGGTTGAACTCACATCAGTAATTATATCAAACTAGCGACCCGCCCCGGCTTCGCATGGGTGCAATGCTGATACTAAATATACTACCCCCGGAAGTATATTTAGTATCAGCATTGCACCCTTGCGAACCCACAATAACCATTTTTTATCCTTTATTTTTTATAGATAGACATATACTATCGCGGATTTTTTGTTAACTTTTTTAAGGTGTATAATACTGTAGTACATTATTTTGATCTGTCTCGTAGGGTTCAGCCAGCGTTTGCAATGTAAGTGCAAAAAAAATAGTTTATTTACGACATCACATTAGAAACCTCTAAAATTATCAGTGTTTCTCTGCTACATATTATTATATTATGCATTTAAACCTTTCTCTTGAATCACTCTATCTATTAAAAAAACCGCATTAAAATCCGTTGCGTGGAGCGTGGACAGCGGGAAGCGACTTTGTTTTATACTATGTAGTGTAATCGCTTAGATGACACTAACACTTTCTCAAAAACAAAAATAACCTTCGATAAAACGAAACCTAGATAGTCATCCCAATTCGAGAAAGGACCAACAAAATGTAACAATCTCATCTGATCCATTCAAATTTCCGTTTTCTAGCGACGCAAAGAACATCCGTCCGCTTTGATTCTGTGAACGTATTAGCATTGGATTTGAATAGAACAAACAAAGGGTTTGCTCGAGACAGTGTGCTTTCGTAGGCGATTGTAAATTCAACGTATCGTAAAAATCCCAGTTCCCTCACTACCCTGCCAAGAATAAAAACTTATTCGTTAGCATTTTATTTTTATAACAGTACAATCTGGCGCAAAAACTTGCTACGTTTTTCCCATTTTTTCAGCTTACTGGTCACAAACGAATGCTTAGATCTGCTCAAAAATTTGTCATGGTATTATGGCGTAAAGAAGCTGATTTATGAAATAAAGACCTCGTACTGGTGCAGCTTGACAAATAGCTATGACAAAAGTATAACAAGGGCTTTGTAACATCAAAATCAAAAATCAAAATCAAAGCATTTATTTCAAGTAGGCCCGTTACAGGCACTTTTGAACTGTCGAAACAAAGACAACAATGAAATTTAGCTACAGTCCCAGTCACAAGGCATAAAAACTGTGAAAGTACTGTAGTTGCCCATTCCCTAACGTAGATCTCTATGGAGAAGAACGGGCAAGAAACTCCATGGACACTCTTTTAAATCAGAATATTTTTACAAAACCTTGGTTACATCATTCATGTTTAGATGGTACATTATGTGAGAGCGATGTAGCAAGATGTGCACGTTAAAAGTGTCCATAGTAAAAACAAGGAAAAGAACAATTCAAAAAATAAAATAATTAATTCAAATAAGCCGTGGCAACCAAGAGATGACCAGTCACAACTGACAGCGCCCGTTCACGAACATGACGCATGTATCAGCACCATTCAACTCAACCATTTTGAAGGGAACTAACTGATCCGACACACGCGCCACCATCAGCGAGACATTTGAGTGAGCATGACATACACTTAACCGCCAGGGCAAATTCAAGTCAAAAAAAAAAAAAAAAATGACGTAGGTTTCCAACGAAGGATAGCTTTCTATTACATAGTACTCACATAATATGGGCTATGCGGTTATATAATACCAAAAGAAATTGAATCTATACAATGCAAAGATAGTTGTACAATCTTCAGCAGCTCCAACAATACTATTTAATGCTATCCATTAATCAGTTTATGCGCCCCTGTCCATGTGGAGCAGGACCGGCATTGAGCCAAGCATTTTTATCAGAGATATAATCGTCCAACTTGTAATATGCTTGCTTACATAGTGTGCGTTTAATGCATGATTTAAATTTCGTCTCATTCAGTTCAAGAATACTTTGTGGAATTTTATTATAGCATCTTAAACAGTACCCCATGAAAGATGAGTCTACTTTAGCGAGTCTGAAGCCCGGCTGAACTAATTGGTCTCTAGTTCTCGTACTGTAATTGTGTCTGTCACCTCTTTTATTAAAAAGATGTAGGTTTTTTCTAACGTACATTATGTTTTCGTAGATGTATTGACAATGTACCGTCATGATTTTGATTTCCTTAAACAGTTCCCTTAGAGAATCGCGCCTACGAAGATTATATATGGCTCTGATGGCTCTTTTTTGCAGAATAAATATAGACTCAATGTCTGCAGCCCGTCCCCATAACAGAATGCCATAAGACATTATACTATGAAAGTAACTAAAATAGACCAGTCTAGCGGTATCTACATCAGAAAATTGACGGATTTTTCTAACAGCATATGCTGCTGAACTTAGGCGCCCCGCAAGAGATTTCAAATGAGAACCCCATTGTAGCCTTGAATCAAGCGTAAGCCCCAGGAAAACGGTTTTATCTACGAATTCAAGTTTCTCTTTATTCAATACTATATCACACTCGTTACTTTTAACATTTGGTAAAGCAAATCTTATGCATTTCGTTTTTTTTTCATTTAATACTAAATTGTTTGCTGTGAACCAATTATGGACCTGAAGTAGGGCATTATTTACGTCATCTAGATTTTGGGCCCGTCTATTTATCTTAAAAATTAGAGAAGTGTCATCAGCAAATAACACCATATTTTGAGGTTGGTTTTTCAATAAATAGGGTAGATCGTTTATATATACTAGAAAGAGGAAAGGACCCAATATTGAGCCTTGCGGAACCCCCATTTTTACTTTTAAACCCTGTGAATTAACACCATTTATTTGAACATATTGTTGTCTATCACTTAAATAAGATTTTACCAAACTAAGTGCAAGTTTACCTAGTCCGTAATGCTCAAGTTTCAAAAGCAATGTGTCGTGATTTACGCAATCAAATGCTTTGGAGAGGTCACAAAATATTCCTATTGCGTCTTGGGATGCTTCCCACGCAGAAAATATGTGCTTTAATAAGGTTACACCGGCGTCAGTTGTACAACGTCCCTTAGTGAAACCAAACTGTTGGTCGTGTAAGATTCTGTTGGTGTTAAAATGATTGAGCATTTGATTAAGCATTACTTTTTCAAACACCTTGCTAAAAACTGGCAACACGGATACAGGTCTATAATTATTAGTATCTTTACTATCCCCGGATTTGAAAAGAGGTATGACTTTACTGTATTTCATTAAATCAGGGAAAACTCCTTGGTCTACACACAAATTAAAAATTAAAGCTAAGTATGGTGCTACAGTCTCAACTATGGATGTACAAACTTTGATAGACATTCCCCAAAGATCTTCGGTCAGTTTGACTTTTATTTGCCGGAAAGCTTTAATAACTATCATAGGGTTTATGTGTTTAAATTTAAATTCAGCCGGGCAGCCAGACACATTCGCCTTTAATAAACCAATTGCTACTTCAGGAGAGGAATTAAGAGACTCCGTAGTTTTTAACGGTATATCGGTAAAAAAATTCACAAATTCTTGAGCTACTTCCTGATTAGAGCTTTTAGGACCACATGCTGTATCTAAGGTGTAGCTAGTGTTACGTATTTTCTTCCTGTTAGTCTCGTTATTTATGACCACGAAACGACAGAGTTTCCTTAATAATTGAAATATTAAAAAGTTCGTATTAATGCAACGCATGTAGCGGCTTTTCTGATTGTTTATAATCTTGTGAGCACAGACGCGCTTTCATTTCCTGGTAGGTACCTGACAACTCTTTTAGCCAGTACAAACGAAACTTCCAACAGAGTTCAGTGACAATATTGGCAGCCATTGTCCAATAATAGGAAAGAGAATGCAAATGAATACTTAATCCAACTTCGCTTTACTTTTAACTTTTCGTTTGCACACCTGCAAGCAGATTTCTTCAGAGCAATCTTGTAATCAAAAACAAATATCCACAAATCTTGTAGTGGTATCTGAACATTTTACTAGCCGTGTAGCATAGCCGGGGATCTGCCTCCCATATTGATAAATCCTTACAATCGTTTCGGCTTTGCGAATTGCACGTTCACGGTGCAACTTGTGCCTTGTATTACATTCTCTTTCGTGCCTTCTATTGCCAATGTTCTGAAAGCAAATCTAAGGATTCACGCGCTTTGCATAAGTCCTTGAATATTCTTGTATTTTAAATTGTTGTTGCTATTTTAAAAACTAAACACGTTTGTAGATTCTAGTCTTTATTTAGTATACCTAATGTTATTCTCGGTAGTGATTAAAATCTAGAATGACATCATCAAATTGTCTACTTGCCCTTGACCCAAACCTTGACATCTTTTGTTTATGATTTGTGAACTAGTCATGGTTCAGGATGTTGATTTTATAAAAAATAAACAAAAGAGGGATCTAAATAAAATAATTTAGTCATGGAACTACACAATTATTTTTTTAGGTCGTTTGAGGCAAATTCTGTGAAGATTAAAAAACCGGCCAAGTGCGAGCCGGAGTCGCGCATGAAGGGTTCCGTACCATTGTAGTAGGGGAGCCCCTTTCAATTTATTATTATTATTTGTTATAATAGCGGCAACAGAAATACACATTCTGTAATAAAATTCAACTGTCTACCTATTACGGATCATGAGATACAGTCCGCTAACAGACAGACTGAAGGACGCGACGGACTGACAGTGGAGGCTTACTACACACTTACAGGGGCACACGATGCGTTGCGGCGCCGCACCGGTAAGATTTCACCGTATCAGCGGGCACTTGAGCGGTGCGGCGCCGCAACGTTGTTATGTCGCAGCGGCGCAGTATCAGTCCTTCCTTAGTAGTAGTCTTTCTCCTTCCTTATGATGCATAAACAACTGAGCGGTGCCGCTCCGACGTCGCAACGCATTCACCCCTCCCCGCTTCGTCTCGGTGGTTGCAAGTCCAGTGCGGCGCCGGAGCGCATAGTGTGACATGCCACAGATATTTCTATGTAATTCGACGCAGCGACACCGCTCCGGCGCCGCACCGCCGCCGCAACGCATCGTGTGCCCCCGCTCTAATAGAGTCCCGTCCCGATTCCATTTTTTGTGACAATTTGTTATATTTCAAAGCTCTAAAGTTCTAAACTGAAACCGAAGTTTCCCAGAAGCCGAGCATAGGGTTAACAAAATTGCCCCATGTACACAAAAGTGACAATGGTTTCGTTGCCTTTACCAATTTATTGTAACAGCCATCGGCAAAATACGTCTACCATTTTGGAGGATAATTATACAAAAAATGGTACACCAGTTCGAACAGTGTTATAGAACGACTTTCGTATCGGACGACCTGTCTGTCACAGGCTCACTGACGATTTTTCGGAAACCGTTTACTATACTCGTATAAACGAGATTCGACGTTGTTTTTTTCAGATGAAGAATACTCGGGCACAACATTTTTTATGAAACTTTGTACGAAGTTACGAACACAACCTGAACAGTGAAAAGAGAAATTTAATATAATCTATACAAATAAATAAAATTGAACTGTCTGTTTGTAATATCAAAAACACAGCTTTCTACTGAATGCATATATGAAAATATATACGCCACTAATAACAAAAACTCTTTTTTACATTATTTTCTGTCTGTCTGTTTGTTCCTGCTAATCTCCGAAACGGCGGGACCGATTTTGACTAGAGTTTTACTGACGGATAGCTGATGTCAGAAGGTCTAACTTAGGCTACTTTTTTTAGAATAAGAAATAGGGTTCCATGCAAAAAATAAAAACCTTAAATTGGAAACAAAATCCGATTCAAAAAGGGAAGTAATATATTTTATAATAATTTCACGCGAACGTAGGTCCCGGGCATCAGCTAGTTTAAAATATGTTTTTCGTTACGTAAATCTCTACTCGGAACAAGCTTGGAATACTAGGAAAGCGGACTCCCAAAATTCAACCAGAATACAGTAATTGGAGAAACGAACATTCTCGATTCCATTCCTAACAGAAAATCATTGTCTGTAATAAACAATGGGTAGGCATCAGTGACTCAACCCTGTATGTTAATTTTCTGCTAAATTACGCGAAATTCGAAGTGATGGTGGAGTACTCGTATGTTATTTGTACTGCTTATCACATAACATCACGCCCATAATCACTGAAGGCAGAGCTGTACCTAATAGTACACCCACATTTCGCTAGTTATATTTAAGTCTCATGAATTAAGATCTCCTCAATAAACTTGACCGACTTCTAAATAACTGCATTCGATTCGTATTTAATCTCCGTAAGTATGATCATGTGTCCGCACATCGGTCACGCTTAAAATGGTTACCCATCAGACAGCGCAGAGCGTTAAGGGCTTTGACAACCTTGTTTTCTCTTCTAGACAAACCCACTTCTCCTGCTTATTTGACTTCTCACTTCCAATATTTATGCTCTGCGCACAGCAAGAACCTTCGTTCTTCCAATAATCGTCTTCTACGATGTCCTACTCACCGCTCTGGTTTTCTTAAATCTTCTTTTCCTGTCCAGGCGGTTTTCCTTTGGAATGAGCTCCCTCTGAATATCAGGACGGCAACCAGTCGGTTCACTTTTAAAGTAAAAGCCCGCGAACACTTACATAAGAAGTTGGCAGACTCGTCCCACAGTTAATTTGTTGTTTTTCCTTATTTATGTAAGATTTTTAACTCTCTTTACTTTGTATATTTTGTTTGTATGTATGTATTTATGTATTTATTATTATATTTTAGTCTTTGTAATTTTTTGTACTTTTGCATCTACTGTTTTGTCTCTGCATCACCCTAAAGTAGACTGGTAGAAAATGCCCAAGGCATTAAGTCCGCCTTTGTACATTATGTGCATAAAGTTTTAATATATAAATAAATCAATTAAGGGGCGAGCCTATTGTCATAAACCGTGCTCAATTATTTGAACTGTTATAAAAAAATCCTTGAAATAAATAAGAGTCAGTTTCTGAAAGAATCATCCGCGTCAACGTATATTGATAATTACCATCCTATCCTTACCCATCAATTTAAAATCAGATTACCGAGTTCTGTCCCAAAAACATTTTCAACTTCAAACCTTCCTGTTAGTAAATAAAAACAGAATTTCTCAAAGAAACGTAAGGTAAGAAATCCTTGGCGAGCCTTTTTACGTGATAATACCTCTGGTGACGGTTTCATAGTTCGGGAGTCAATGGCAATCTTAACAAAAGTATCACGTGCTAACAAAACGGGCATTCGGTCACACGCCCTCTCACCTTCCAAGTGCCTCCTGGGATCACCGACGATCTTCTGCAGACGCTTAGTATTAAAACTTACCTTTTTTTTCTTTTTAAGGTACGTGGAGTTAGAAAAAAGACTCTTGCGGTAGTTGGGATTTTACGTCCTAAAAAGATGTAGAGAAATTGCGTTGCAGTTAGTTTAGTGCATTCACATATGTAATCAATTTCTTAAAACAATAGTCCTGCTAAAATATGGATGGTGTCAATTAATAAAATAGCCATAAATCATGCCTTGGCATGGCTATGGTAAAGAAATATACATCCTTATTCATTGAACCGCATCATGGAAGGACAAAAACATTTTTTATTTTTTGGTATTTGTTAAAATATTTAGCAATTTATTTTATTTATATATGTCGGAGTTGGTTGTCAATTATTACAATTGTGGGTAGTCACCAAATTTTATTATGAGTTGTTTTGTTTTCTGATTATTAATTTAAGTGATTTTTACTATCAATTATGGTCAATTATTGTCTTATAAATCGAAACATAATTTATTACGTGCTAGTAATTGATTTTTGGCAACTTATTTCGATAAGTGTGACCGATAAGTTTTGTTCAAAACAATTAACGACATGTTATTTTAATTTTTAAATGATTTACTTTGTGAATTCACCATTGTTTATTTACGACAATTATTCCTGTATTATTTGATTACTGTATCGTAAATCTTATTAGATTTCGCGCACATTTTGTATCTTGTAAACGCGTGACGCACCTCCGTGCGTCAACGGACAGAATTGTTGTGGAGGGATTACAGTGGGGGCATCGTACTATAAAAGAGCGTGCTCTCAGTAAGCTCGGCAGTCGGTCTTCGGATTCGACTCATTACAGAGCTCCCCTGCTCCCGACAAAACTGTCGGTTTACTTGGTACAGCGCTGCTGTATATTGCACATAGCTGTATTTAGCTTTCTGATAGCAATACACTTTGTGTTTGGGTGGCTTGTCCACTGTACGAACTGTGACCTTAAAAGGTCTGTTCGCCTAACTGTGTGTACCTTTTTATCTGATTTATCTTTTTTTTTACTATTTACCATTTTTGTGTTGTGTACCATTTTGTATTGTGTGTTGTGTACCTACTGTAATAAAAATACTGTAATTGCATATACAGTCTTGTTTATCCCAATAAAATGGGAACTCCAAACCCTGAAGATATACCTCTCGGCACTCCTGATCCTACATATATGTGTATTAGTATCAATATAAGTTTATAAATTTTCGAAAACAAGAAGTTATTTTTTTGATATTTATTTTACCTATCACAATGTTTTCTTATTTAACCCAAAGGTTGACTGGTAGAGAATGCCTTGTGGCATTAAGTCCGCCTATGTACCACTATTGTATTTGAAGTTTAAATAATTAAATAAATATTTTCCAATTAAAAAATCTATTTAAAGTTTAAAATACTTCACAAACATCATGATTACTCAATCACACAGCACTTAATTTTCAATAGATTTCTCCCCTAATACATATCTGCCAGTTATACAGCCAAATGGCAAGACTTGGACAGTTTACACACATTAAGAGGCTTTGTCTCCACAAAATGGGATACGTGAGTCCAATTTCTCACTCGAGCAGGTTGCGTCTCAAGTTGGGCCTGAGAAGTTATTGGCCCAACTAATACTGAGTACGTAATAGTTGGCGGTTACCGTTTATAATATTAATGAGGTACCCTTAAGTTCAGGTATGTATGAGTGATTGGATGGTAGACACACCGTAACATACATGTTACGGTGTGTCTAAACACCATGTTTATGGGGTGTTGAGATGTTAGGTTGATTTATCGATGTTGATAAATTTTCACATGTTTTGGTTCTAATTCAATGTATAATAACTTGGAATAATAGAAAGTATATTTAGAGTGAATTCCACCTATGAAACTGTGTTGAGCACTGTAAAGTGGCAAGAGCTGTCAGTGTCCATATTCTATAGCAATACAGACACTGACAGCTCTTGAACGCAGTTTACATAATTATGCTGATCGCTTTCAGTTTCATTCGTGAAATTCACCCTTTGTATAACATACCTAAAATCACGGCTATAATCCCCGAAGGGATCGGCAGAGGTGTATCTAATAGTACACCTCCATTTCGCCAGTTATGTTTATTTCCCATGTAATAGGGGCGAGCCTATTGCCATCAAACGGACACTCATCCAGACTCCGTGGGAGACTACTGAGAAATTCCTAATGGAAAAACCCAATAACACTTTGTCCGACCTGGTAATCGAACCCAGGACCTCATGCTCAGCAGTCGCGCTTGCGACCACTAGACCATCGAGGCAGTCAGCCTTGGTATACTAAACTATATTTAGGCTAGAAAGCGTTATACCCGTTAGACTCTACTCTAAATGACAGGCATTAACACAGTTTAAGCGTTTAGGCATTCTAACACTTAACATTCTGGGGTCACAGTACATCTAGACTCTTCCAAAAAACTAATGTCCCGTAACTTTTTAAACTACTACACCAAAATGCGATAATTAACGTAAGTACGGCCAAAACAATCTGTCAAAACATGCTCCCAGAGATTAGCGGCATAGCTCGGATAGATGAAACCCAGCGGCCGACCGCGCTTGTCACTCGGGGTATCAAATTTACATTGCACGCATATTTGCGGCATCTGCAGTGAACCCACTTCGTGCGCAATGTCTGACATCTGGGAACTTGCTGTATGCTTATAGCCGTAGTATTTGTGCTTAACATTGTTACTTTGGTAATTGTGGTGGTGAGTGTTTGTGGTTTTAGATATCATTAGGATTGGGACGTGTTTGAAGAGATCACTATCGGAGTCAATTTGATTTTGGGTATTTTTGTCTAATGTAACATACTTTTATTTCAGAGAAGGATATTTCAGACACACCCACAAAATTGTGGGTGCAAATGCCTATTAAGTCTTCAGGGCTAGGCATGAAATCATTCTCTCTTCAATACTATTACTGCTGGGCGAAAACCTAAATGCAAATAATTCTCTAGTTACACGGAATATATTTTTTTAGGAACATCACACATAACGTCACCGTAAACTTATCCACGATTCGATACTCGCAAACTTTCCACACGCAATTAACTCTAAAGACTCATAATCACTCGTGCCCACTTTTGACATTGACCTCAAAAACGGATCTGGTTACAATTTTCCACGAAATGCTACATAACCTTGCGAAATCAAAATACAGCTAACATAAACTAATTACTTAATTAAGGAATGTTTATTCAATTAGTCGGCCGTAACGTATGCACAACAATAATGTACTTACATAATAAACACGCGCTTACACGCGACTCTCACAAGGGAAGGCAATGTTAATGGAGATGCTGATTTGCATAAACACATTTGCTGCGATTTTGACACCCTCACTATGGCTGACATTTGAAATCTTGACATGAATATTGCTCGGCATTCCCAACGAATTACCATTACGTCTTGACATATACGTAACGTAACGACTGCCTTGTTCTACCGTTTAAACATTAATAACTTACATTGCGTTTCAGAATTCACACGGAGCGTTGCGAAAATATCTCTAGACGTCTGATATATCTTACGTATCTTTCTGTTTGCCAGCTGAAATGTTACCTTAAACATTTTTCTTCAAAAATAGTTACGGTACTCTTTGTTCTTAAATAACAGATCGTCCTAATATTTCTAAGTTAAACACTGTCATTATATTCATAACCTGAAATAATTCAGGTCATAAATTTGAATAACGTACCGCTACTACAATTTGAAGTGCGTCACGGCGTCTAATTGAACTGTAAATAAATAACAAATTAAAAGCACCTACAAACGAAAGTAATATTCCGCTGGGCGACTTCATTAGAAAAGTTTGTTACCCTCAAAGCCTAGTCCCCACCGGTATTAATAAAGTTTTGTTACCAAGTCGTCCGTTGGAAAAGAAACGTGTTAATTATCTGTTCCGAGTGCGGGCCTAGCCATCTGTCACGTGGTGGCAACCCTACGGGACTAGAGGTGCGACATGTTATTGGAAGTTCCAATCTGTGATCTTGTAATTATTATGTTAACCGTAATTTGTTTCTATAGTTAGTAACAGCGACCGTAATTGGTGATGATGTTAGTTGTCACGTTAACAGGACTAATAATAATCGTCTACTATGTAGTTGTTGCGGTAAGGTCAGGTAATAAATAAATAAATAAATAAATAAATAAATATCCCTGGACATTTCACACAGCACCATCTAGTCCCAAGCTAAGCAACCTAATGCTTGTGTTATGGTAACTAGATGGCTGATAAACTACATATATACATTTTTTTTTTTTTTGTAAATACATACATATTATAGATAGAAAAACACCCAGACCCGGAACAACTACTTGTAGGTCATACAAATATTTGTTCCGTACGGGAATCGAACCCGCGACATGCAGCGCGGCAGTCAATTGCTTGACCACTGCGCCAACCGTGTCGTCAGGTATAGGACTACAATAAGCTATGTTTACAAAAATTGTAAGGTCATATCTACAACAGTACACGAGTGATTAATTCTTTAATAACTGTCTCTAAGAGCTCCGAATAAACACGTATTTTGATTTTACTTTTACATAAAGTTGGTTGCGGAAAATTCCCTTTTATTCTAAAATAAGAAACCAAAGCCGAAGTTTGTATACAATAAGCTTGTATAATAGCTCCTACACTCTTGGGGGAAATTAAAGTTGGATTTCCAAGTCACGTGGCCCGAAGGCTTTACCACACACGACGCGCAAGAATCACGTGTGGGTAAGGTAATCGGCAAAAGTTTTGTTATTTGTATTATTTTGATTAATTATGGTATTCATAATTTCAGGTGCCAATACTTGCATAATTCATCATCCTACAACCTAGCCTTTTCCCAACTATGTTGGGATCGGCTTCGAGTCTAACCGGATGCAGCTGAATACCAGTATTTTACATGGAGCGGCTGCCTATCTGACCTCCTGATTCCTACCGGCTTCCCTTTGAAAAATGGCTCAGTTAGTATTCTATACACAAATAATATAATCACATTAAAGATATGTACTCCGGCTTACCTCTTACAAAAAATGACCCAGACTTTGATCTTAACCATCATCAACCACAGCCGGACCTCAGCCACTGCTGATTAAAGGCTTCTCTTTGCTTGTGTGTCATCCAGTTTTGTTCCGAGATGGTCATAATGTCACTTCCCTATCTCGCTGCATTTCAAACGTCAGTGACGTAAAATTAAACACATAATAAATTAACTGATCGTTACGAAACGTACTATGCCGTTGAAAATTTAAGTAAGAGGGGGTGTTAAATGACAACAGAACGGCCATACGCAGGTGATAAATTTCATTGTTAATGCCTCCGAGCCAAAAATGAAGCAATTTGTTTTCGAAACAAGAGGAGATGAAAAACATTATTTAACTGAAAGTTTATTAAGTTAGTAAGGCAAGTCACCACCACCAGGTATATAGCGGAGAGTACTTTCCGGCTTTTGGATGTGGAGCAGTGTCAACCTTACTTTTAAAGGGGGTAAACACTCATCTGTAGTAAGAGTAGGATTTGTGTTTCGGTATTTGTTTTGGATCAACACGTTTTTTATATAAAACAAATATTTACAACGAAAACGATTTACAATAAAACCTAACCCATATCGTAGTTTTAATAATTTTCACATTTGTGTTTCAAACGATTTTGTTCCGTCGAACTGCCCGTCAGACAGTTCTTACAGTCCTTCCTGATTTTCAGTCACAAACATATGGCATATCTGAAAATAATCTTTCGTCAAACAAACACAAAAATAAACAGAAAGCTATTGGAAAAACAAATTATTTCCACCCATAAGCTTTTAAAAGAGCAGAAACTTCAAGTCGGTTCAATATTTCCTATGACAAGCTACAGGACAAGTAGCGTAGCATCTTCCCTGAGACAAATACCGACCGGTGTGGCATTGCAAACAACGGGAAATTACACCCCTGTTGTTTCTATTACAACAGACGTCAAACGAATTGATTTTGTACAGTCAAATGAACCCGTGGACCATTTGTAGAGACAGGTTTAAGTTTTGTTATGTATCGTTGTCTTTTAGCTGCGAATGAAAACTGTAATAATTTATGCGGTTATTAAATAAAATGAGCTCGAATGATCGGAATACAATGAAGGTGACGTCAATTGATTGTTGTTTTGAGTTTTGACTGAGTTCGTAACTGTGTAACCGGCTGTTTTTCATGTGGCAGGGAAAAACCTCTAAGTTTAGCTTGGTAGGTGGTTCCTTTCATAGGCTACTGTCACTTGTTTTAAATTGTGATGAGGTAAGAAGAGAATAGCGTAAATTTTTACCAGTTTATCCTGACACCCACTAAAAGACCACAGGTGGATTTTATTTCTAGAAACAATATGTCTTCATCACATTTAATGAGAACTACAAAACCCCTCACTTAAAAACAGTACACAAACTACCCAAAAACAGAACACTATACTACCAACATAACACAAGAATTTGCCAGTTCTACCTGTAATTTTTTGTACCAACCTTCCAGAAAAGAAATTGTAGTAATTTAGTTAAGCGTAATGGTGGCTCAGGTGAGCTGAACATTCGACCCAGCCGGTGCACTGATGACTGTAATCAAAGAAAACACGCTAATTAAGTTTCCTACCCCCGAAATATTTCTTATGGCACCCTTGCGCAATACCTTTGCCTTTTTACGAGAAAAGCTGAATTAGTAAAGTCGATGAGTGTGATTTAGTTTAAGTCTTGATTTATTTTAGTTATTTGCTTGCAGATTTTATAAAATTGACGTTAGTTATCTATGTTAATGGCAGAGTCTATTTCAGTAGTGAACCATTACATACAGTAGTGTACCATTGCCATCATAACCTGCATTTCAATGAGCTCATTCATAAAATTCAACACACACAATTGAATGAGGAGTCTACTGTAGTACTTTTAATTGGAAATAGCCTTAGTATATCAAAAAAGGACATAGTTAATGGTATTGACACCCTTCTTAAGTTAAGATTAGGAAAATTAATATTATGTGCATTGCCATACTCTGACTATTTACTTGATGAAGAGAATGATTATATTTCTGGTATAAATAACCTGATGCATATTTTATCATGTCGTCATAGTGACCGTTTATTGTTTTTTGATACTAACAATTTTGTTAGAGATTTTGTTTTGATTCGGGAACATATGTTTCTTCCCAAAAAAAGTCAACATTTGCTGGCTACATTGTTAGCTTATAATATACACGCAGTTATTGATAATTTAACTGAGAGTAGGTTAAGTGATGACACAGTATTATCTCGTATCGCTGATAATACTGTAGTAGATTCTTTAAACTATTAGAGCCGACAAAAGAGAAGATGAATAGTAATATTTTACTTTATCATCAGAATATAAATCGCTTCTCCGGCAAAATTTTAGACGTGGAAATGTTAGTAGACAAATACCACATGGATATTTTATGTTTTTGTGAAACTTGGCTTAAACCAGATAGGATGTTGTTTAATGTGAATAATTTTTCAGTTGCCAGTGCGTACAACAGATCCACCGTGGGTGGTGGTACCCTAATACTTTGTAATAGCTGTCTTAGATATAAGGAAAGGAAGGATATCACTGCTTACTCTGTTGATCGCTTATGTGAGGTAGCATGTGCAGAGGTTGAAGGGCATACTTTCTTATGTGTCTATAGACCACCAGCATCAAACTTGTCATTGTTTTTAATCACAATGGAAGAAGTATTAAGTAAACTTTTCAGAGATAATAAATTAGTTTTTGTTTGTGGAGACTTAAATATTGATCTATTGGTCAATTCACCAGAAAGATGTAAGCTCATCTCATTGTTCAAATCATTCAATTTAAAATATTTATTTAATGAAGCAACCAGAATAACAGCAACTTCAGCTTCATGCATAGATAATGTATTTACTAATTGTAAAGTAAAAGATTCGTCCTTAATTAGTGGTGTTAGGTCAGACCATACTGGTCAACTTGTATCTTTTGAGTTAGACAAAAAGTTAACCTTAGCCAAAACAATTCGATTAAGACCTCTTACTAAAAATAAATTAAAATCGTTTAAAAATAATGTTCTTTGCAATCTATCTAACGCTAGTTTTGATTCAAAAGACCCCAATATAAATTACGGTACATTATTTTCTACAGTTTGTCAAGAATTTAATAAAACGTGTCCTGTAAAAACAGTTAAAGTTAATTCCAAATCTAAATTTAGTGAATGGGCCACTACGGGAATAAGGATAAGCAGAGATATTCTATATAATTTATACCACGAAAAATCTCTGACTTCAGATCAAGCTTTTCACACTTATGTTAGAAGCTATTCAAAAATATTCAAAAGTGTCTGCGCTCAAGCAAAATCTCAATTAATAGTCAACAAAATTGGTACCTCTAATAATAAAATAAAAACCGTGTGGCAGGTGATTAATAGAGAAACCGGAAAGACACAACAACGAGATCAGAATGAATTGTCTTTGAAAATAAATAATCAAACTATTTCTGATAAGCTAGAAGTCGCTGAGACTCTAGAAAATTTCTTTACCAATATTCCGTTAGAGGTTACGAAATCTCTCCCCTCTTCATCTAAATTAGCTGAAGCACTTCTTAAAGAAAACTTTACTAAGGACATTCCAAACTTTAAATTTAAACCAATATGTATTGATACAATTATAAATGCATTCAAAAGTCTAAACATAAAAAATACTGAAGACTTATGGGGGATATCCGTCAAAGTTCTTGGGGATATTATTGACTCTATTGCTCCTCTCCTAACTGGCATATTCAATCAATGTTTGGATAGCGGCAAGTTTCCTGACTTAATGAAACATAGTAAAGTAATACCAATATTCAAATCGGGTTGTAAGGGTGACTCTAATTATAGACCTATATCTGTGCTTCCAGCATTGAGTAAAATCTATGAAAAAATAATGCTGGACCAGATGCTGTCTCACTTCAACTCAAATGGGATTCTGCATAGTCAACAGTTTGGTTTTACGAAGGGCAGGTCGACAACAGACGCGGGAGTAAAACTCATCAGTCACATTCTGGAATCCTGGGAGAAGTCCCAGGATGCCATTGGTATTTTCTGTGACCTCTCAAAAGCGTTTGACTGCGTCGACCACAACACACTGATCTGTAAATTACACCACTACGGAATTCGTGGACAAGCTGCTGATCTTGTTCTCTCATATTTATCAAACAGGCAGCAAAAAGTAAATGTAAATGGGGCGACGTCCTCCGGGTCTCTAGTAAAGATGGGCGTGCCCCAAGGTTCAATTCTCGGGCCTTTCCTATTTCTTGTTTACATTAATGATCTCCCTTACATGATGGCCAAATTATCGGATATAATTCTATTTGCTGATGACACTTCGCTAATTTTTAAAATAGATAGAAAGGATACGGATGTCTTACATGCCAACGAAAGTCTAACTGTTCTCTCGAAATGGTTCGCAGCTAACAATCTTTTACTGAATGCGAACAAAACAAAATGTCTAAAATTCTCTTTACCAAATGTACCTCAACGGGATATAAATTTAAATCTTGACGGCAAAAAACTTGATGTTATAGCGGAAACTGTATTCCTAGGGATTACTATCGATTCAAAATTGCAGTGGGGACCGCACATTAGAACTCTTTCGGGTAGGTTAAGCTCAGCTGCATATGCAGTAAGGAAAATAAGGCAGTTAACTGATGCAGCTACAGCTAGGTTAATATACTATGCTTATTTCCACAGTATTATGTCTTATGGCATTCTGCTGTGGGGATCGGCGGCAGACGTTGACTCAATTTTCATTTTACAAAAGCGGGCAGTCCGCGCGATCTATAAAATGGGTCCTCGCGAGTCCCTCAGAGAAAAATTTAAAGAGATCGATGTACTGACTCTGCCTTCCCTTTATATCCTAGAATGTATTTTATATGTCCGCAAAAACCGAGGGCTTTTCAAAATTAGAAGCGACTTCCACAATATTAATACACGCAGTAAACACGAAATTGTAATACCCAAATTCAGGTTAACAAAAACTAGTAAGTCTTTTCTTATTAACAGTATACGTTTTTATAACAAATTACCTAAGTCAGTTATAGAACTGACCGATGGAAAGTTCAAAAATTACATTAGACGTGTCCTTATTAAAAAAGCATATTACAAAATCAAGGACTACGTTGAAGATAAAGAGGTTTGGCTTTAGTTCCTTCTGCGCATGCGGCTTCCCTGGTAGCTCATAAACAGCAAAAATATGTGGATGTCTCTAACTATTCTCAATCAATTTTTTTTTTTTTGTTTTCTTTTCATTTTAATTTACAATTGTAACAACGGGTCGTCATCATGCGGCGCACGCGGCGGCGCCCCGCTTCGCAGCGAGGAGGCGGAGTCTTCTCCCCACGACGCGTCCCGCCACACCGGCCGCTTTAAAAGACGACCACCGCCGTGCGCCTAGCGAGTCTCCGCTGCGCTCTCGGTCTGCTTCAACCTCTCTGGTTGGACAGCTCTGAGAACCAGTATTAGGCTAACGTACGCACGGGGTCCCGCTCCCTGTACTGTATTAGACTACTAGAAGTTTTTTCTGTATTTTTAAAAGTATAATAATAAACAACGTGTAAGTTGAATATATAGTGCGTTTGTTTACACAAACCTGCTACAATCTGGCGCACAACGCGAGGCCGAATCCGGTCAATAAGATTGAAACCTTACGTCGTCTTCCTCATCGAAACATCAAGATGTCAATGTCAGACGAGCAGTTCCAGCAGCTCCTGGGCACAATCCTGGCCAGTAAACGGGGAACATTTGCATCCTGCACCTTCACGTACGACGGGAAAAAGAACACGGATGCAGTGGAAGCCTTCTTAGCCGCAGCTACCGTTTATAAGTCAACAGAGAAGATAAGTGACTCGGACGCACTGCAAGGTCTCCCACTATTACTTCGAGACGAGGCAGCAGTATGGTGGCAAGGGGTGAAATCTGGTGTGACACAGTGGGAAGATTTCTGCAATAAGCTACGCCATACGTTTGCTCCTAAGAGACCAGCATTCATGGTGTACCACCAAATTACGCATGAAGTTCAGGAGGAGAACATCACGACGGAGGCATTTATTGCCAGGAAGAGATCCTTGTTTTCGTTGGTTCCTCCTCCAGCACACACTGAACCGCAGCAAATAGATTTAATCTTCGCGCTCCTCCGCTTGGAAATAAGGAACCGTATGCCGCGAGACACAGTGTCAACATTCGACAAGCTTCTGGAGACGGCACGAGGAATCGAAGAGACCTTGCAGGAGTACGCGACTAGTTCACAGACAGGAGAAACCAGCGAAGTCAGGACTCAGGGAAAAAAAGGAAAACTGAGGTGCACTTTCTGCAAAAACCCAGGACACACGGCGGACGTATGCCGAAAAAAGAAGCGTGCTGAAGGCACAGTCTCAGTGGTGGCGAAAGATGTTGCGGAAACCCAGACGCAGGCACCATCTCCTTCACAACCTAAATTCTCGTGTTATGGTTGCGGCACACCCGGGGTATTTAGAAGCAATTGTGCCATCTGCAAGAAGTCTTCGCCCATTAAGAAGGAAGACTTGAAGTTTTGCGCAATCGACGTACATCTGGACGCATGTTCACGCCCTGTCGTGTTCGTGGAGATCGAGGGAATAAGAGGTACCGCCTACATCGATACTTGCGCGAAGATGAGTGTCGCATCACACTCTTTGTATTTAGCACTCGAAAAATGCGGATGCAAGTTTGTAGAACGGCCAGTCAACTTAACTTTAGCTGACGGAATAAGAAAAACTCAAAGAGTGCTTATGTGCAGAGTACAGGTAGACTTGATAGGTCGAAAGGTGCATACGACATTCATCGTGTTACCTGGAGCAAAAGAGAATCGCACTCTTCTGGGTGTTGGCTTCTTGAAGGACGCGGGTATGGTTATTAACGTGCCGCAGTACACGTGGAATTTTATTGAAGAACCAGAGGAACAGTACGAGCTATACTCTGAAGAATTTGCCATCTTTGAGACAACTGTCATCAGTGAAATAATGGATTTGCCAAGCCCAATAACTTCGCTTACAGTGACAGATAGCGAAGATAGTACGAGTATTGCGACAAACCAACCTACTCCACCACCAACACCTCCGCTGATAAAAATACCAGAACCTCCGTCGACACCGAATAATCAGTCAGTCGGTAACGTCGAATATAATCTGGCACCGATAGATCTCTCCAGTACGCCACCATCAAAGAAGAGACCACGACTATTCGATGGCTATTCTCCCAGTTTCACGGATTTTATGCTACGAGACGCGCAAATCAATGTTCACCGGGAAGACATAGAATTATCGCCACAAAGTGCCAGTCTCTTTGACGCAAACAATTGGGAAATACGAATTGACTCAATGGACATCGAAACACATATCACAAGTGCTCAGAAGGAGCAGCTGGACAGGCTTCTACAAGGAAATAAGCACGTGTTCAATGCCAAGCGAGAACCGACAAAGGTGATTGAGCACTGCATCAGAACCATAGACGATAAGCCAATCTCGGTCCCACCATATAGACTCTCACCACCTCGCAAAGATGCCCTGCAGCGTGAGATCAAGGCTATGCTGGAAGACGGGATTATTGAACCCTCTTCCTCCCCATGGGCCGCACCTGTGGTTCTTGTACCGAAGCCCAACGGGAACATCCGACTCTGCGTGGATTATCGTCGACTAAATGCGATTACGATACCCGATTCATACCCAATTCCTCGGATTGATGACCTCTTGCATGAAGCCAAGCCAACTCCATTCATGTCACTACTCGATTTGAAAGCAGGCTATTGGCAAGTTGGAGTGCGCAAACAAGACCAAGAGAAGACTGCATTCATTACGCCGTTCGGTATATTCAACTTCACTCGCATGCCGTTCGGTTTGCGTAACGCTCCAGCCACATTTCAGCGGTTGATTGATCGGATGCGAGTGGGTCTGCCTGATGTGAAGCTCCTCGCGTATTTGGATGACCTGGCTATCCTATCACCATCATTTCAAATACACCTCGAAGATCTGCAAAAAGTTTTCGATAGGCTTACAGAATTTGGCCTAACAGTAAATCGAGAAAAGTGTCGCTTTTGCTGTTCATTAATTAAATACCTGGGTCACTATATTACGCCGAAAGGACTGCAAGTGGATCCTGAGAAAACAGCTGCGATCACGAAGCTTCCCAAACCGAAAACCTTAAAACACCTAGTGAGCTTCCTACAAATGTGTTCATGGTATCGGCGATTTATCAAAGATTTTGCAAATGTATCGGAACCTCTCACTCGTTTAACGAAAAAGAATGCTAAGTGGGAATGGACAGAGGACCAGCAGAATGCCTACCACGAACTGAAGAGCCGTTTGACATCTGCCCCAATACTCAGACAGGCCGATGAAACCAAGCCCTATGTAATAAAAAGTGACGCAAGTTCCTATGCGATCGGAGCAGTATTGGTCCAGGGGGAGGGAGAAGATGAGCACCCCGTCGAGTTTGCTAGTCGTCTTCTGACATCAGCCGAACGCAACTACTCCACCACAGAACGAGAGGCGCTTGCTGTCGTTTGGGCAGTAACAAAGTTCCGTGGTTACATTGAGGGTCTTCCGGTTACCATAATAACAGATCATCAAGCCTTGAAGTGGCTTATGTCGTTAAAAACGCCGACAGGAAGGCTTGCAAGATGGGCACTATTATTGCAAGCATTTGACATAACAATCAAATACGCTCCTGGCAGAACAAACACTGTTGCTGACTGTCTTTCTAGACCGCCCTGCAACGAGGAAACGCTACAAGTATGTGACGTTTGTACAGTGACCGTTGACATGCCCATACGTAGTGTAGCTGAAATTAGAGAAGAACAGTTAAAGGACGAAAGATTAAGACCGATTGTGAAGGATTTGGAAGGAATAGATAACGATGAGAAGGCAGTATACTGGAGCAACAAGGGGTACCTATTAAATAATGGGGTACTCTATCGACACAGTCCCCATTCAGACTCTGACGAAGCACAATTGGTTGTACCAGAACACGAATGGGCTAACGTGCTGACAACATATCATGATGACCCTTTAGCAGGCCATTATGGCCCAGATAAGACTCATCAGCGAATCAGTCGGCGATATTATTGGACTGGAATGAGGAAATACATTGATAGCTATACGAAGAAATGTTTAGAGTGCCAACGATACAAATCATCAAATCAGAAACCGGCGGGACTACTTCAAACTACCGTGATGAGTCAAAGATTTGAAGTCATATCTTTTGATTTATTTGGACCATTGCCAACATCCCCGGATGGGAAAACATGGATCCTCATTGTAGAAGATGTGGCAACTCGTTGGGTGGAACTGTTTGCCCTACAACAGGCCACTGCAGAGACCTGCGCTATGACACTTATCAATGAGGTGTTCCTTCGCTTTGGACTTCCTCGACGGATGATAAGTGATAACGGACCTCAGTTTGTTAGCTCCATCATGCAACAAGTAGTTTATTCGCTAAATATCAAACATTCATTCACCCCAGTATATCATCCGGAAACCAATCCTGTAGAAAGGAAGAACAGGGATCTGAAACCCCAACTGGCTATCCTAGTCAAAGACAAGCACAGGAACTGGCCAGAACACCTTCCTAGTATTCGATTCGCAATGAATACCGCGTCCAGTCTCTCGACGGGATTTACACCAGCCTACTTGACTTTTGGGAGAGAGCTTAGAACGCCAGATGATACATCTCATGACTTTCGGAAGATCCTACAAACAGAGAATTTTATACCTGAAATCACACCGAAGTTAAAGCAAATAGCTACTAACCTACAGAGAGCTCGAGAAGTCCATGAGCAATCGGAAGAGAGACGCAAGAAATACGTTGATCAACAGCGGCGAGAAGATCCGGGCTACAATCCTGGTGATCTGGTACTTGCTACAACTCACTCATTAAGTAATGCCACACGAGGTATAAGTAACAAATTTGCACCACGACGTGATGGACCCTACATTATCAAGAAGCGGCATGGTCCATCGTCTTACGAAATTGCTGACCCACAAAAGCCAGAAGTGGTGGCCGGCGTATATCACTCCTCGGCTTTAGTGCCCTATGTCGGAAAATCACCCACGTTACCGGCCCCTGTACAACCCTTGAGGAAAAGAGGACGACCACGAAAACAAAACCTGGAGCATGGTAGTGACGAAGGGCAAGCGAAGAAACGCGGAAGACCGAAGAACACGCCTCCAACTGCTGGATCATCGTCGGGACGACTTCAGATCCAGAGGGGGAGACTGTAACAACGGGTCGTCATCATGCGGCGCACGCGGCGGCGCCCCGCTTCGCAGCGAGGAGGCGGAGTCTTCTCCCCACGACGCGTCCCGCCACACCGGCCGCTTTAAAAGACGACCACCGCCGTGCGCCTAGCGAGTCTCCGCTGCGCTCTCGGTCTGCTTCAACCTCTCTGGTTGGACAGCTCTGAGAACCAGTATTAGGCTAACGTACGCACGGGGTCCCGCTCCCTGTACTGTATTAGACTACTAGAAGTTTTTTCTGTATTTTTAAAAGTATAATAATAAACAACGTGTAAGTTGAATATATAGTGCGTTTGTTTACACAAACCTGCTACACAATGGTTTTTTCTTTCTTTTTTTACAATGGTTATCACATCACTTAAACACCCTTTGTTCAGAATAGTTGCAGCACTGATGACAATATTTTTGTCACTTGTTTAATTTAGTCTTTTATAATATTTTCTTGCCTTTGTATAGATTCTTTTTAACGATTGTTTGTGAATGTGTGAACAGTGTAGGCCTTGTAGATTCCTAGATGTGTGTTAACTTTTGTTAACCTCTTATCTTGTTTTCCGTTTTTCTTGTGTAGTAAGCAACGACTTATTGTCGGGCCTATGCTGTCCCCCCATACTTGAGTACTAATGCTGTAACATGATAATATTGTAAAACTAATTATTTTAAAAGAGTAACCATGGAGTTTCTTGCCGGTTCTTCTCCATAGGAAACGACCAACCCGAACCGTGCACCTTTTTGTCGACGTTTCATAAGTGCCCATGTAGGCCTATGTGAAATAAAAATATTTTGATTTTGATTTTGATTTTGATGATTTTGAGTAGCAAATTGAAAATCACAATATACAATATTAAAATATTTATTCAATCCGATCAGAAGTAGATTTATTGCAAGACTAGTCAAACTCATCATCTGCTTTTCTTCTTTTACTTTCATCACAACTTTTTCTATTCGGTGATGTGCAACTAATGCTTTTAGTGGGGCGACCTCTGAAAAGACAGCAGCAATGTTCAGCATTGCTGTCACCTGCGGAACGGCCGATACAGATTTTCCGGAGCATGTACTAGACGGAATAAACGTAAAACTTTGGCATGAACGTAAGGTCTTAAAGCATTGGGACATGGGGGAAGATTTATTTATTAATTAAATTTAGTACAGCATAAGCCATTAACACTAAATTAAGTAATCCTTTTACTCGGTCTTCTCATAGAACCACAAAAATTCGAAGATACCCCTAAATCACCAAAATATTCCGGAAACATTTAAAGGTTACAGGTAAAAAAAATTTTCAAACACCTACCTAAAGTTTTAGCAACTGTTAAAATACAAAATATTCCAGAAAATTCGGATTTAAAACGTTATGCACCAATATATTGAGATGCGGGTGGCTCTCCCGGTCTACGGCGGTGTTTGCTCTCAAATCAGTCGTTTAAACAAAACTGTTTCTTTTTTCTCTCGCCTCTGCCAATTCAATTCCCGTAGCACCTGAAAGGACGGTCTGTACGTTTACATTACATTAGAGTGATTTTAAATAATTGCCTTTAAATAGATTTTGTATTCAGGTGGACTCTTTTGTATAAGATAGACAGTAGGATAGATCAGTGGAAATCTACTGCTGGTATCCATTTACTTAGAAGTGCACAATAGTTTTTTTTTTTAGCCTGAGGTGTCCCACTTCTGGTCAAAAGCCTCCCCCTATTCCTTCGACTTGTCTCGATGTGGTGCCTCTTCTCGCCAATTAATGAATAAACATGAATAGCAGTAAATACCTGCATACTAAATTGTCTAAGAGAGATGAATATAACAGTCTTGTTTACGAATAAGCTCACACATGCTTACTCCTGCGCAGAATCTTACGATGCCAATAAGAGAGGAGGGGTTTAGTTTACATTGGCTTTTGCTTAAAATAGTTAAGCAAAAACCAATGTAAGAAATTAAAAAAGGAAAATATAAATACAACAAAATGGAAAAAGTGGGTATTTCAAGCAGAAAAAAAAGCGATTTTCTTACAAGAAAAAACACGACGTAAACATAAAATAATCCTCAAATACCGGAATAATCACACAAAAACCTCACCATATATTTTATCCACGTTTACAAGCAAAGAAATTCTCTCGCGCCTCTTATTCGCATTTTTTCGTAAAAGTAATCGTGTCAATCCGTTGTAATCCGTGAAAGATGGCTCGAGATTATTAAGGCTTCGTTTGCAAACTCTCGTACGCAAGATTAACTTGTACGAAATCTTCGCACTTAATACTCGTATACGTTGGCATGACATGGATTTTATCGATAATAATATTACATGTCTGGATTTTAAATATGTTGACGTAAGAACAATGTTCTTACCGGTTTATCGGATTTGTGTAAGCCGCCCCTAAAAGACGAGGAATCATGGAGCAACTGATATCGAAATGTTAGTTAAGAACGAATAAAGTCTTAAATGTTTACCGTAATACCTAATTGCGGATATTATTTCTTAACTAAACTAATTTGAAGATACCTATTATAGAACACTAGGCTATCTGAAAAATCTTGAGTAAAGAAAATCCAACACAAAACAATCATTAAAAAACAACACAACCATTTAAACCTAGATAGGTACATTTCTACCAATAATGGTACAACCATAAACAAAGAAGTAACACGAAAAGACGTCCATATTAGAAAACGAACACAGAAAATAATTCCGGTACTACATAAATTAGGGCATATCTACACGATAAGCATGTATGGGTGTGTAGCGTGCACATGATTGCATGTTGACGTGGCTTCGAAAGAGCTTGCTATCAAAGCGCAGCTACGAGCGAACGGGTTTAAAAACCCGGTCCCTTTACCATGTCCACGGAAATAGGCATGCGCAGATACACTTTGCTATGAATTCTCTTTGTGAATATAGAGTAAATACAGGATTTTCATACAGTTCGAACTTACGAACCCAGATGAAGATACTGGATAGATGAGAGTTAAGCTAAAAAGCTAACATTGATAAAATATTTCATATAAAAATGAATTAAAAAAGGTACTTCGCTGAATAAGGTGCGGAATGTTACTAGTGGTTCCGCGGCCCACCTAGTATTTCGGGACATCGCCAAGCGATTGGTCAACTCTTCTCGTGAACAGAGGGCTGGTCTATTTCTTGGCCAAAGAATCAGCATTGCCATCCAACATTCCCCGTTGTTAGCGATACGGATGAACTCTTTTACGCCCTTCAATACTTTTCTACTTTCAGCATTACATATTTTTAATATTATTTTAAGTCTTGTACTAGTGGTTCATAGTATCATCATTGCAGATGGACCGACAGTCAGTATTTTATAGTGAAGTAGATGTCACTATACTTCCCTTAGATATTACTCTTTAGTCGCCTCCTATGGCCCCCATGGGAAATTATACGCTAGTTTGTTCGTAACGAAGAGTTCGCCAAGACAAATTAATGCCTATCCGATTTTCAAAAGTAGATCTAAACTAAACGTATTGTCCTAATTTTAAGGCAATTATCAAAAGCATTCGCGAGACCCTGACACTCTTTAGATTTTACGACAACAATAAATACGGTAAATGAACCAACATTGTGGAAAATAAACGCTTTGAAAGCAACCCCGCACTAGCAAAAATTGCCAAATAAAAAAAATCCTATCAATCGCGGAACTAATTTCGTCTTGATAATCGTGATAAAGCAACAAAATAGCAATTTGCTCCACCATAAAAATAATTGAGTTCAAACTGCGTTCAGGCAATAAAAAGCGTGAAAGCAGGCCCAATAACCTTTAGCAGGGGAATCGTGGGAAAACAGGCAGCTGGCAAATAGTGAGGAATAGAGAGGAGGGCTATTAGGTGCTCACACCACGTGAGGCAATGTAACGACCTGCGCCGTTTCGGATGCTCCATTACTAGGATTTAAAAAAGAATGATTGCCAGAGTCTCGTTTCTCTTTTCATGGGAATAATGAAATTCTTTTCGTCGTTAAGGATTGAGAATATTGAAAATGTTTATTGAAACCTGTGACTACAGCTTTTGAAAGTATTTGACTTCAGCAAGCTTTACAAGCACTGAAAGTAGTATAACCATTAAATTCAGATATATTGAAAATGAGATTAAAATGGGATAGGCTGGGTCACATGTCCAGGATGGGTCATGCATGACAGATGGGCCAGAATCGTCCCACAATGAGTGGCTGAAGACGGAGGCCGAGGCAGGCCCAAGAAACGCTGGCGTGACGCTTTGGACTCGGTTCTGACTGATTGGCCAGAGAAGGCAAAACACCGGGAGAGTTGGAAAGGAATGGGGGTGGCCTTTGCCCAGCTGTGGGACGGAATAGGCTAATAAAAAATCAAAACTTGTAAATCTATCGCTTACGTTACGAAGCGTTGAGGTCCTGAAATCAAGTCACGTAGGGTTTTTCTTCGGTTGTCATGAAATAGATGGTGGTATTACTCCCATCTAAACATATAAAAATTCTAAGTCCTGACTGACCGACTGATATATAAACGCACAGCCCAAACCACTGGTCCTAGAGAAAAGTAATTTGGAGGGTGTATTTTTTGTGAAGAGTAGGTATCCACCAAGAAAGAGTTTTTCGAAGTTCCACCCTTAAGAGGGTGAAATGGGGGGTTGAGTTTTCTGTGAAACTTATTATTCTTTGGGACGGTTGAATCGAAAATTACGGTACACTTACTGTTCAATTAAAATTATGAGACACGTGAATCACAGTTTTTCTTAAATCATCCCCCGACAGACTCAAATAGAGCTTCGTAACTCACGTAGACTGGCAAATAGCACGCAGTGACGGCACGGTTGGCGCAGTGGCTGAGCGATTGACTGCTGCGTTGCGTGTCGCTGGTTCGATCCCCGCACGGAACAAATATTTGTATGGCCTACAGATAGTTGTTCCGGGTCTGGCTGTTTGTGTATGTGAGTTTAAATGTTTGTAAACGCACCCACGATACAGGAGACATTCCTAGAGTGGGGCAACGTTTTAAAAAAAAAAAAAAAAAATAGCACGCAGTGCTGCGCAGAGCGTGCGGGGTGCGGGAGTATTTACCTATTAATAAGTAGGTAGGATTTTTCTAAGGTAGACGTGTCAGTAAATACATGTGAAATCCCGATTTTTGCGTTGCCTCGTGATACGCGACATTGATTTTAAATATTATGTGAAAGTATTATGTCTATAAATAGTTTCCTAATGAATCATTTGACTGTCGTTAACGGTGTCCAATCTCAAACTAAGGTATCAATATTTCACATATGTAATGTAATTGATATTACTATGAACTAATATTTACCAGTTATAAGTAGTATAAAAAACGCGAGTGTATCTTTATTGCTCAAATTTAATTAAATAAGTACTTACACTAACTATTCTTTATTACCTATAAAACTTTAAAAGTTCAAAACCAGACAAGTGCAAGTTCGACTCGCGTTGAAAAGGTTCCGTACGTTAATTATCTTAATTCCGTAAGTTGTTTTAAATCTGACCCAAATTTGCTTCCCTAGATTTTTTATAGGTTTTCTTGTAATCTACAGTCAAAGAACTATTTTTTGTATAATATTTTTAATCCAATTCAAATTCAATGGTCAATTTTCGCCTTTTTTCTTATATAACTTCAAAACTATTTATCTTAAATATAAAAACTAATAAAAAGAAAAATATTTGAGATGCTTTTTGATGTAACACGATATTCACAATTTATTTTTTTCATTTTATAATTAACCCTCCAAAAGTGGCTCCCATGTTTAAAATTCATGAATTTACGTCATGCGTCCGTCTTTGGGTCACCGACTTACATTATGTGTACCAGATTTCAACAACGGCTGAACAGATCTGGATGAAACTTGCCAAAGATTATAGACTGGTATAGCACATAGATTACTTATTATCCTAGAAGTAGGCAAGATCCCGTGGGTAATTCCCGAACTGCACGCGGTCGAAGTAGTTCAAAATACCTGCTCATTTTGAAAGAATGTTCAGTTTATCTTTCTTTCTTCGGAAATAAGAACTATCTTTGTGAAACTACCTGACTAACAATCAGAGTTCTTTCGATCACTCCCTGTATTTATCTTCGTATGTTCAATACAATTACTGCATCAGCTACAAACAAATCAAAGACTATGCGTCCATCAAATTCAAGTGCGTCTGACATTCAACATAATAACTTAAACTATGCATAGTTGAATAGTTCATACAAACAAAGACATTTCACAGGTAACTTGACAGCCATCATTACTACTGTGTACATTCGTTGATATCTGAGAATGCGCATTTCAATCAAGATAATTGGATAGTCAAATATGTGACTATACAATTATCTTAATTGAAATTATCGCGTATTAATTGAAATTAATCGAGCCTTTAGGATCGGTGGTAAAACGATCTTTGCACAGTGGCTGGTACTTGAGGAGCTGTTGAGCTCATAGACAGCCTTTTATTTCCTCACAACTGGAAATAGTGTGGCGGGCTTGTTAAAAAAAAAGGCGTCTTCTCTGACAGAGGGAATGGGCCGTAACTCACCACCCGGATTGGTGGGTGTCTCATGTCTTCGAATTTTCAGTTCCAGGACATGTATTTTTCTACACCGTTTTAAGAGCATGCTTTTTAGATCAATGGTGATGAGGGGTACTCATTTTTGAATTCATGTTTGAGTCATGTTCCTTATTTCTAGAGGTTGTGAATAAATAACATAATAACTTTTAATGGTACACGTAGCAGACACGGCGGTATAGAGTTTCACTTAAAAGTCTACCCACCCTCATTGGGAAAGAAACTTTAACATACAAGGCTTGTTATCAAAGAACAACCTTGCTAAATAATAAAGATGATAATGTAGGTACCACTACATATTTACCGTAAGCCAATATACCCAAAGAGCGATGGGTCACCAGTGGAATTTATGAAGATTAATAATTGAATTACCAGCCCTTTGTGTAACACAAGCCAGAAATACTTGAATAAAAACAGTAGGTAGGTGTATGATGCAATATTACATTTTAACCACATAATAGCAGCTTGAACAACCAACACTGAATTTCCACTGTAGATGTTTTCGTAGATAAGGTCCATATTTTTAAGCGAGCTGACTTTACAAAGCTTATTTGGACTATAAAATTCGAAGTAGAGACAAATGCAGCGTTCCCACTAGAAAATGAAGACTAGTGTTAAGGGCATCTTTACAACACGCTTGGGAGACGGCTAACCATGAGTTATGACGGCCTTTTCTCCACCCTTATGAGGAAATACGACAGTTTCAGCGCCGAGACGGCGAGGGTCGACTGTATGATTGCCTAAAGTTAAGCTAGGTGACCGTAGTCTATAAACATGCCCATTTTTGCGTTCCGTGCCGAAATTGGAAAATAATACGCGCGCTATCAATTGTCATTTGTTTCTCCGTTAGGGAAAGTCTTTTCTTTTTCTTAGTAAAAGAAACTATGTTCACGGTTACTTCGACCGCGTGAATATGATATAGCAAAGGTTTTGTGAATAGTCAAGTTGGTCAGCCACAGCATCTAAACCTGTCTATACCGTTAGTTTACATTAAAATTCTCAGTTATATTTCTAGCAACAAACAACATTAAATAAAGCACCACAGTAATTCATACTCTCTAATAAAACACATTAAAGAGAAAGCCAACGACATGAGAAGCACCCTTTCCTAGACACTCATTATGCGTCGTGTGTCGTCCGCACTTAACAACACTACGCCAACACTCTAGCGTTCAGATTTAAACCATCCCGGATAAATTATGAATCAATGGCCATTGGTTCCCAACCTATGGTCCGCGGACCAGGTCCGTAACAGTTAAAACATGATCCAAGAAAAGTATTAACTTGTCTAAAAAATGGAACAATGGAAGCTCAAAACTCACATTGATGCAAACCGAATTACAAAATGATCCCCGGCCAGAAAAAGGTTGGGCACCACTGGCTTATACCGATCATATAGGCCAGTGGGCAATACTAGAAACTGTAGAAAGCAATTAGGGCAACGCGTTGCTTCGGTTGCAATATCAAGGCGTATAGGCCGGCCATGATCTAATATTCATCGTCGACAGACGTGCCTGTCTACATGGCAAAGCATAATACGTAATTAGATACAGCAAATGCTCCCAGGGTCCGTGCCCGTCCGCCAGCATGCATTATGCACGAATCTAAATTGAATGTGCAGTTAGTTGCGTGGATTAAAGCCCGACATACGCCGCATGACCATTGCACTTTAGTTAATGCCCTTTTTATAATGTTACGCGTTGTTAAATTTTAATGGCTAACGCTGTCGGATCATGCGTTTAATTAAAACATTTACTCGGAACGGTTTATAGTTGTCATTTGGACCTAAATATGTGAAGGCCTGGGCTGTAAATAGACTAACTACATAGTTCCACACGTAGATGAATAAAGCTATGTTTTATAGTAGTAAAACAGCTTTACTCTGGCACCAAGTGTCGCCAAGAATGCTAGTTAAGGCAGTCACACCCTCAGCTTGTTCTTTGTTGTCTATACGAGTGGGTAATAAAGCTCGTAAGTAAACACAACTCATCTATACATATAATAAAACAGTAAAAAAACTGTGTCTGTACATTGAATATATTAAAAAAATAATAACTGAGGGGGGTTTAGAAACAGTAATAGAGCACGAAACCAAAAAAAAAATTCTGTCTGTTTGTCTGTTTGTCTGTTTGTCTGTTTGTCTGTTTGTCTGTTTGTTTGTACACGCTAATCTTCGGAACTACTTGACGGATTTGAATGATTTTTGTTTTGTTGTATAGGTATAAAGTCTGAGCAACACATAGGCTATAATTTATCTTGGAAACTTGAACACCTGATGCAGAACCGCAACAGACCAGCTAAACTATAAGAGATACAAAAATGGTACTATAGCAAAAATTGTTTCACGTGATGAGCATTTTCTGCTAAGAGAATAAATTTGAAGATCTGGAACACCTGATGTGGAACTCTTAGAGCCCAGCTACACTATAACATATATAGGAATGACGTCTTAGCAAGATTTGTTCAGCCTGATGAGTACTCTCTGTTGTCGTATAAAATTTGAAGATCTGGAATAGCTTATGTGGAACTCCAAGAGCCTAGCTACACTATAACATATATAGGAATGACGTCTTAGCAAGAGTTGCTCAGCCTAATGAACACTCTCTGTTGTCGTATAAAATTTGAAGATCTGGAACAGCTGATATGGAACTCCAAGAGCCCAGCTACACTATAACCTATATAGGATTGACGTCTTAGCAAGAGTTGTTCAGCCTGATGAGCACTCTCTGTTGACGTATAAAATTTGAAGATCTGGAATAGCTTATGTGGAACTCCAAGAGACTAGCTACACTATAACATATATAGGAATGACGTCTTAGCAAGAGTTGCTCAGCCTAATGAACACTCTCTGTTGTCGTATAAAATTTGAAGATCTGGAACAGCTGATATGGAACTCCAAGAGCCCAGCTACACTATAACCTATATAGGAATGACGTCTTAGCAAGAGTTGTTCAGCCTGATGAGCACTCTCTGTTGACGTATAAAGATTGTAGAACTGGAACACCTGTTGTGGAACTCCAAGAGTTCACTGTGTAATTATAAAATAACATAAGCTGGGAGTACCTCCACGCGGTGAGGCGGTAACAGTTTAGGACTGATTTTCGATGAAAATTCTATGAATCATTGAAAATTTTACTCTACTGGCTAAAACTCCCATTTATTTCCTTTTCCATTTATCTTCGCGACACGGTAGCCTACCCGGTAACGCAGGGGAGCAGTCACTTAGATTTTAATTGATCAGGTTTTTTCAGAATAAAACTATAACCATGGCTAGAAAGAGGTCAAATCTTTCCCAACGTTCCAAAGGAGCTAAAAGATTGAGGATCATAAGATCCCAAGAATCTAACGAAGAGCGTCAGGATAGACTTGATGCTGTTCGAGAACATCAGGCTGCAACTCGCTCTGTAGAAACCTCTTCGGATCGCGAAGCTCGCTTGCGTTCTCAGCGTATTTATGCATCTACATCCAGGTCTCTAGAGACCAGTGAAGAATATGATGCGCGCCTCTCCGCTGATCGTGAACGTCATGCATTGTCTCGCGAGTCGGAGACATTCACGGATAGAGAATTGCGCTTGAGTTCTCAGCGTATCTACGCATCTGCTTCAAGGTCTCTAGAGACAAGTAAGGAACATGATGCGCGACTGTCCGCTGATCGTGAACGTCACGCATTGTCTCGCGAGTCGGAGACGTTCACGGATAGAGAATTGCGCTTGAGTTCTCAGCGTATCTACGCATCTGCTTATAGGTCTCTAGAGACAAGTGCGGAATATGATGCGCGACTGTCCGCTGATCGTGAACGTCACGCATTGTCTCGCGAGTCGGAGACGTTCACGGATAGAGAATTGCGCTTGAGTTCTCAGCGTATCTACGCATCTGCTTATAGGTCTCTAGAGACAAGTGCGGAACATGATGCGCGACTGTCCGCTGATCGTGAACGTCACGCATTGTCTCGCGAGTCGGAGACGTTCACGGATAGAGAATTGCGCTTGAGTTCTCAGCGTATCTACGCATCTGCTGCTAGGTCTCTAGAAACAAGTGCGGAACACGATGCGCGACTGTCTGCTGATCGTGAGCGACATGCATTGTCTCGCGAGTCAGAAACGTTTACCGATACAGAATCACGCTTGAGTTCTCAGCGAATTCGCACATCTACTAACAGGTCTTTTGAAACGAGTGATGAACGTGATGCGCGACTAACTGCTGCTCGAGATTATCATACATTGTCCCGAACACGCACACAACAAAATATTCATAATCAGTTAGAAAGTGAGAGAGAAAGGATTGCTGGAGTACGGCATGAAGAGACAGAAGTTAATTCAGTGTACCCTTGGGATCTGCTGCGGAGTAACGGGAAGAAAAGTTTTTTGTTGTATAGTCTGGGCAACATAAAGGCTATAATTTATTTTGGAAAATTAATACCTGATGCGGAACCGCAACAGACCAGCTACAGTATAAGAGATATAAAAATGGTGCCATAGCTAAAAATATTCCACGTGAAGAGCATTTTCTGCTGTGAGAATAAATTTGAAGATCTGGAACACCTGCTGTGGAACTCCAAAGCCCATGGCAGCGCTATAACAAATTAAGGAATGACGTCTTAGCAAAAGTTATTTGACGGCACGGTTGGCCCAGTGGTCAAGCGATTGACTGCTGCGCTGCATGTCGCGGGTTCGATTCCCGTACGGAACAAATATTTGTATGACCTACAAGTAGTTGTTCCGGGTCTGGGTATTTTTCTATCTATAATATGTATGTATTTACAAAAAAAAAATGTATATATGTAGTTTATCAGCCATCTAGCTACCATAACACAAGCATTAGGTTGCTTAGCTTGGGACTAGATGGTGCTGTGTGAAATGTCCAGGGATATTTATTTATTTATTTAGTCTGATGGGCATTTCCTGTTGACATACAAAAATGAATGATCTGGAACGACTCCAATCGTCTCGCTCATCCCGTTGTTTTCCCGTCCCCGGGCCTTAGAATTCTACATCAGACGTTTCAAATTTTCGATTTTGACGACCCCGTTGTCGCTGGCATAAGCAACGGGATCCGCGTACGAAGTCGCGGGCAGAAGCTAGTAACAAATATGTTTATTTTGACCATCCTGATACGTAGGTACATTATAACGTAGAAGAAAGGTTCAAACAAAGAGTTAACTCCCTAAACAAGGTAGCCAAACATATTATAAAGCTCGTCCTATACAGAGGTTTATTTTGGGATCGACTTAACGAACGTATAAAAATTCAATAACATGTAAATTGGTGTGTCTGTACGGAAACTTTTCAAAGGAAGTTCTTGACAAAAGCAAGTTGATTGAGTAGCTTAGGAGCACGAAAAGTCAATATAAATGTGTAAAAGTATTGGAACGGCCAATAAGCTGCTTGAATTGAGTTATTCAGGAAGAAAATCTTTTGTTATTTATTATTTTTGCTTGAAACTGTCACCTTGACTACCTTCGAAGCACACATACATGACACACTCTTTAGATCTAAATAGAAAGTACCGAAGATATTTTGAGACGAAACTTACTATTAAAACTTTTCAAATAGTAAATGATTATAAAATAATAATATACTTTTGTAACACTGCTCGGTTACAAATATAGACATTCTCTGAAGTAGCCTTTACTTTACAGAAGTGGAGCACCGTGAACGGGACAACGAAAGCGAGTTCGGTCAATAAAATCGTCAAAAGACATCTCTACAGATTTACCTCGATGACGTCATTTTCCTGTTTTTAATTTCGACTTCTGAAAATTTGATTCTTTTGTTTGCGCTTCATTTTTATCAGTATAAAGGCATTTAATTTTAAAATAAGGTGAATAATGAAATGTCAATAATGATAAGGCTACTGAACATCATTGTGAAACAATTTTTCGACCCAACTACATCTATTTTTGTTATTTCTCAGAAATGGAGAACTTCTAATAATATCTTATAATATTATTAGAAGTTATAATATCTTACAGTGATCTTTAAAGTTACTTTCTCAAAGTAACTTTAAAGAGCACAAAAAAAACTAAGCAATTATTCCAAAAGATTCCAAATACTTAGAAAACCACGTTCAGTGGTAAATATCTAAAGCTATAAAGGTAACGCAAATGAACTTTTCGACATGAAAAATAGTCTTCAAATGAAGGTTTTTCCGACGAAAATATCATTTTGTGATTTCACGACTTTGATTCCGTTTACGTATCAGTACCTTGATCGTATCGGAACGATGATGTTTTCATCAATGAAAGAAAAAATTCAGGGAACTCACACGTGTTACAAATCGTACATTTCGATATAAATATATACGAATCTGCAAACCTAGTCTGAATCCAAAAATACTACCTGTGTGCAAAATACCAAAGAACAGATTACCCAGTGTTCTAATAAAAGCGATATTTGAAAACGCGATATACGCGTTCTACTTATTCGGCTAATTCGAACTGGTAGTCGTGTCAGATTTGATAAGACACGGCAGAACAAAATGATTGCAGCGGTCGTGTATTCGACGCTAGATTATTCTAAAATATTTGACCAAATACGACAAACACAGACAATACCGACCCGTGACCGAGCTGGGGGCACGCAAAGGCACGCGACTACCCGAAGACCCGCTAAATATCCGCAATCTTACCACCCAGCCTCCGTCGCGTCGGCGTGCAGTATTTTCTCATAGACGCCAACAAGATTGAACCGAAGTAAAGCTATCATAACTCACGGTTAACCGTAGCCAGAGGTAATCTGGGAGCGTGGACGCCGTGATAATCCCCAGCCGTCCATTCTATAGGTGAAGCTTGTAATTTTTATACGTTAACCAAACAACTATTTACGGCGTCTTAGCGGGATTACGGATTCAGGGATGGTCGCGATACTTACTTCAATGTGTGGTGACCCTGGTCTTCTGGTCTTGTAGATTTATTTTTATATTATAGCACGTAATCATGCTAATGCAATAACAGGGGATTTTATAATCATTCGAGACTCATGTCGTGTAACATCGTCACCGACGAGATAAAAATGTCCAGCTACGTTCTTACTGGGTTCACCAACTACGAACGCTGTTATTATGGCCATGATATTATCATCAACGTTTGTAAATTTATCTCAATTTTAAATAGAGCAATTTGCTCTTTGACAATGTCCTTTGCTGCAATTCTATTAAACTTATAAAACCAATACATTCATGTCACTCTCAACAAAAAGCAAAAGCAGTAAACAGATTAAACAATAATTTTGCAAGTGCTGAAAAAAATATTGAATTTCTACAAAAATGTCGTCACAAAATTTCATACACACAATTTGAATGATAAAAGCATTCGAATTAACGTTTTTTTATCTATTCTAAGTAATTACACGGCGCCGCAGGATCCGTCGATAGTCCGCGTGACTTGCAATAATAATGAAAGCAAAGCAACATGTTCTAAATTTATTTTTCAATTCAAAGTTCATTCAGAATTAAGTTCCGTGCAAGAGGAGCGCCCTGCAGCTAAATGGAATTGCGTTGCTGCATCTAGACTGCGAACTTCCTACGGGGGTATCCGATTAAGTGAATAATATGTTTGTATGTGTGTGTGTCTTGTCATTGGAGGTAAGTAGATACCTGTCTTCGTTCTAGGTAGAGGAACCATCTGAGTATATCAATTTAATACAAGTTGATGTTTTGATTGCCTTCGGTTTGACTCACGTGCATGTTTTGAGAGTAACAGACTAATTTCAAACTTAATCAAATGGATAATCACGCGGTGCGGTGGTACCCACGCCACAAAACAAGATTCTTAAAACAGCAGAAAATTCCTGCTGTTTTGTTTGCTGTTGTGTTTAAGGATGCTAGGAATATAGGGGTAACTTCCTAGCGTCCTTTGTGGCATCCGACGTTCCCTATATTCTCCATATACTCACTTCTTCCAGTTTTCACTTCATCTTCGAAAACTACGCAAACTAGAAAACCTCTTGTAGACCCTTACGTACCACAATATATTACATGATACCTACAACTTTATGTAAGAGCACCAAGCTTGTATGAACAGAGATTCTATAAAACGAGCCCCATTAATTAAGTACACGACCACGTATGCAGGCAGCGGAACATAAAGCCGAATTTATAGGAAACACCAAATGATCGCCTCATTGACTTAGTGCTAACAGGCACGGCTTTGCACTGTTTACTGAAATGCTTCGATGTAGTTCAGTTTATTTGTGATCGCTGCCTCAGCAACTCACACTTCTGACTCACTCTTCTGTAAGCATCGTTCTTCGGAAATACCAGCAATTGTGGTATTTTTAATTGATATACTCTCGTTTGAACAAGTCAGGAATCTCACCTAATTGTAAGGATGTTGTGGTCTCATGTTACGTGGCATCCAGAAAAACCCATTCCCTAGTGTTTTTAGGATTCCGTAGCCGAATGGCAAAAAACGGAACCCTTATAGATTCGTCATATCTGTCTGTCTGTCTGTATGTCACAGCCACTTTATTCCGAACTACACAGTTGAAACTTAGTACGTAGGTATATTCTGTAAACCGCTTTACGTTTTTTATGCAAAAATTAAAAAAATAAAAAATAAGGGCTCTCCATACATGGAACTAAAACAATTTTTTTTTCATTAAACCTGTTCGGGGTGTCTATTAATAGGTCTTTAAAAATGTCATGGAGGTTCCTACCATTTTTTCTCAAAGTCTATCGTTTGAAAGATAGACACTTCCAAAGTGGTAAAATGTGTCCCCCCCCCCCTCTAATTTTTAAAGGAAAATTCAGAAAAAAATGTAGGATTGACGAACATAAAAAAACGGAACCCTGAGTGCGTGTGAGTAGCTACGACTCGCACTTGGCCGGTTTTATTTAGATTTTTTCCCGGAAAGTGAAACATGAATTGTGTTATTATCGTAAATGATATTTCTGAATTTGCGAGATAACCCCAGAACCGACCGATTTCTCACTAAACACAATACAGATAAAGAAACAAATACAACCAATTCCAGATACAGCGATCAATTAAAATATGTATTACGTAGCCGTCCTCGATTCGTTTTAGTGAGAACTTAGCACGATCGTTGTTAATATTATCGTCGAATAACACTCGGTAGGGAATTTAAAACGTTGTAGCGACGGTTCGTCGCAGCACTTTTATCTGGAGTGAGAGTGACGCTTAATGGCGCTACAATTTCGCTGGAATCTCGCGACGCGACGCCTTTGTTTAAATATGCAGCATGTCACCACCGGTGACGTCACTACACTATACTCAAAATATTATAACGTTCGCCCGTTAGCATAATAAAACGAGCAACGCTACGGCGCCGCATTAAGCTGCACTAACGAGGTGTGCGAGGAATCAAATGTCATTCACTTTGTTTTATAGTTTTCACTCGGATAGCTTGTTCCTGAAGGCTGGTGGTTTTACGGTGTGACTTTTTAAAATTGATAACAGCTTGTTGGACGTCGGTTTTGGGATTAGAAAAAGCAATTGGTCATTATGTGGATGATAGCTTCAAATTAAAGGTTTTCGGTTTTCTGTAGGTACCTAATGCGATGGTTACGTATTATTAAAAAAATGAAATTATGCGCTTACCAAGCTAAATACGGGATGTTGAAGAAAACGGAAAAGACGCAAAATAATCTGTGATAATAGAGCCAAGTGTAAGTTGTACAAACACACAATGTAACACAAATAAAGTGTGTTTGTAATAAATTCCCCTTCATCAGTTCGAAAGTGAAGCCATCATTGAGAAAAAATCGGCAGAAGATGTATTTGACCCAACGGATGTGTTTGACAGTCGGGCCACATCGCGACCTGAACGATTTACATATTACGTGACACTTTTACGGAACTCGCCATTGACTTCTGCCTGATAGACTGAGACATGAACGCGATATTGTTTTTCCAATGTAACCCCCCCATTCCGCCCCTTTCAGCCCTTCAAGACAACTGTTTTTTTATTGATACTGAAAATTCTATGAATGTCTTACACCCTTATGTTCACGAAATCGAATAATACACTTTACCTGCCCCATTTTGCGAAATAAATTTTGTTACGTTAGACAAAGATTATTGATTAAATTACGCGAAAACATGTTGCGCTCCACGCCAGCGGTGAGATTAAATTATTTAACATAAAACGCCGACAAGACTTTGATACTAAGAGATTTACACCTTTGAGACTGCGTTACGTGCTTATGTCATTACAAACAACATTATTTGGTTTAGCTATTAACTGTGGGCCTTTGATGTCACAACCACTATATATTTAGTATAGACAAATTGTTTGATATGCACGTAAGTATTTGCTCTAACATGTTCAGCCTTATGAATTTGAAATATGTATTTGAGCTCATCATAAACATTACCTCAAAACGCATAAGTTGTACAAATATAGGTAGAGCTTCAATCGAGTTACCCTAAAATAAGACGCCTGTAAGCATTCGATTTAAAACTTAATCTTATTAAAAGTTGCCAAGCGAACCTAGCCAAAGCCAGTGTATTACAACAAACTACGGCTATGCATTCCGACTGCATTTGCTTAAAACTTGTAAATATTAAGCGAAAATTCTAGCCAATTAGGCCAGCGGCTGTGCTGCAACTGAGGAAACTTTCTGTAGTCCCACTTGTTCGGGAATACAATCGAGGCCTTATTGGCGTGATTTATAAAGGCATAACTTTTAATAATATTTACTACTAACTTGCTATTCCATTATTTGAACAAGTAATATCTCTGTAATTGGAGTGGCTACGCAATTAGTGATGCTATTTAAATCTCTCGAAACATGAGCTTCAAATTATTCTAGTATCGTTTGAAAACTGTTTGTCTAATTAGAGATAGTATATGACTCTTACTTTATACCCGGTTTCAAGTTTGTATTTCGTTAGCAATGTATTTTCGCATCTTGATAACTTCGCGTAACATTATGAGGTAAAATTAAATACAACAAAAACGAATATGGCTGTAACAAGAAAATTCAACACACCCACGTACACAGTAAAGCCCGCAACGCAAACAAAAATCCCACTGACTGCAATATAAGTACAATTGATTGCTCCTATTCGATATATTTTAACTATGGCCAAAAAACATGACGGTACGCAACCAATTTAGAACGTGACACCGTACCGATACGTGGACAGATGACTCGTCCATTTGTTGCAGCGATGTCCGAACACATCGGCTTCGTTTAATTGAGCTATTTGTGTTAGTCCGCCGTGACAACGCCGCAACGTAACTTTATATCTCGGCTTTATTTACCTTTGATGTTTTAATTTTTGACGCGCGATGGGCCGATGACGCGCCCTTGTTGTCCTTGATTCTGAGTAAATTGAATCTAGATTTAGTTCTAGTTATGGATTTTAAATATTTTGTGAGCGGATTTGTAGTGATCAATAAGACATTACGTAATTGTCATAAGTCACTACTAAATGTTTATTGAGTAATTAGAACGCGGAAAATCCTTCCACTGGTTTTATAACAGCTTACACGTGCGTAATAAAACAGTCGCCTGTAAATACTGGGAATCACTGACGTAGCACATTAAACTGGAAATACTAACTCTTTGTTCTCATATCATGATTCAGTTTATAATTGTATCAAACGAGTTCGCCGACGCCAACTTATATTGCTAAACGAGTTGCACCTTCATTTATTTCGCCAAACGAAGGCCAACTACTAGAAGTTGGTACAGCCGAACGAAGACGTCGAGGCTCTTCGCCTGCTGTCGGAAACTTCCCGTTCATTTACTCCGAACGCTCAGAGCTTCGATAGTTTTCCGCCTGATTTCGGATTGTTGCAAATTTAACACAGAGTCAAAGCAAGCTCGTCTGATCGCAAAGGCACTAAATTAGCTGTCAGTTCCCAAACTGTCCGCTGAGTTAGAATTATTTAGAATGTTGTTACTCGCGGTACTTTCGGTAGTAATACTCCGCGAGTTGGTATTTGAGAGTTTCCAGAAGTAGTTAGTCTGACTTAATCGCTTTGAATATTATTATGTTATTTTAGTAAGGACTTCACATAACATCACCATGCCTGTAATCCCTGAAGGGATAGACAGAGGTGTACCTAATAGTATTCCCACATTTCGCCAGTTATGTTTTAATTCCCAAGTAAGAGCCTATTGCCATCAACCGGGCCCAAATCCTGACATCGTGGCTGCTACTGAGAAATTCCTGATGAAAAAGCCCAATATCACTGCCCCACCCGGGAATTGAACCACGACTGCTGAGAAGAGAGTCCTGTCTCATGCACAGCAGTCGCGCTTGCAACCACTCGATAAACGAGGCAGTTTTTACACGACTGCCCAAAAAAAGGAGTGTTATGTTTTCAGGGTTCATGTATGTATGTATGTTTGTGAGTTTCTTTATTCCACCATAACTTCTAAACGGCTTAACCGATTTCAATGTATGTGGTATCATTAGAAGCGTTAAGTTATTCCGGGTAACATAGGCTAGTGAAAATTTTAAAAAATGTAAAGGGGGAGCCATGGTTCCTGAAAAAATCTGAAAATTTTTGGTTTTTTCATGAAAAGGACAATGACCAAAGTTGGTACCAAAAAGTCTCGCGCCTCAAAACCAAAATATTATAGTAATTAGTTTCATATTTTTTTACGGCATTATGCGTCGGGGATTTGATTTTTGAACTGGAAATATACTTTTCGAGTTTAAAAGTACGAATATTGTTTTACTCCCTTTATATGACGTTCCGTTTCAACTGAATATAAATGACGTTCCGTTTCAATTGAACAAACCCTTGTCTGTCGAGCGGACTCTAAAATTAATTACAATTAAGTAAGATCAGTACACCAAATCGATTTAGTTTGGTTTATTGCTATTTGCAACAAAATAGATTTTCTCAGCCTAAAGATTTTGATTTATCGATTACATCCCTAAATCCCGACTAGTTTATAGCACTTACTATACTCTATGGTTTATAGTTATCTTATCTGTGGCATCTGGCATTTGTACTGTACTGACTGACTATTGGCAATGTAAAGGTCTAAAATAAAATCGAGTTTCAGTCAAGCATACTGTGGATGTTACTTTAACTCGTAATTCTTACTAATATTAGTGTATTACGCTGTTTTTATTAGAGCAATAATGTAATGTATGTGTGTTAAAATACGTCGTTGGTAGCGTCGAAAAAATAGACCTACTTTTTAGGTTAGTTTCGATTTTATAAAATAACTCTGAAACGCGGGTTTTTTTTCAAAAATAATTTTTGTAGGAGTTAAAACGATCAGTGTAGTCTATAAAAAACAAGGTTTGATTTTGATGCAGCATGGTACGGGATTCCATACTTCCATGAGCATTCTCTTTTGCCTACGTATACTATCATCGTCTAGAGCTTGCTTATTACATAACAAAAATATGTAACAGTAGTATTCAATATGCATTCGTTCAGTAATAAAAAAAAAAAAGAAATTAAATCTTTTACATATTAAATTCAAAGACCTGACTGACTGATATATCAACGCACAGCCCAAACCGCTGGTCCTAGAGACATGAAATTTGGAGGGTGTATTCTTTGTAAGGAGTAGTTATACATTAAGAAAGGGTTTTTCGAATTTCCACCCCTACGAGGGTGAAATGGGGTGTTAAACTTTCTGTGAAACTTTTATTCTCGGGGTCAATTGACTTGAAAATCTGTGTACATTCCCTTCAGTTAAAATGATGAGAAACGTGTATCACAGTTTTTCCAAAATCATCCCCAATATAAAATTCAAAATCCTGACTGACTGACTGATATATTTACGCACAGACTAAACCGCTGGTCTTGAAGACATGAAACTTGAAGGGTGTATTCTTTGTGAAGAGTTAATATCCACCAATAAAGACCCACAAGGTCCACTAAGAAAGGGTGTTTTCGAAATTCCACCACTAAGAAATGGGGGGTAGAATTTTCTGTGAAACTTTATATTCTCTGGGTCCGTTGACTCGAAAATTTGTGTACACACTTCAATTAAAATTATGAGACGCGTGTATCGGAATTTTATTTTCCAAAATCATTCCCCAACATTGTCAAATAGGGCTACCAAACTCACGTAGACAGGCGCATGGCGCGCAGCGTTGCACAGGGCGTACAGGGCGCGGGAGTATTTACCTATTAGTAAGTAGGTAAGATTTTTCTGAGGTAGACGTGTCTGTAAATATGTGTGAAATCCCGATTTTCGCGTTGACTCGTGATACGCAACATTGATATTAATTTTATTATGTAAAAGTATCGTCTATAAGTAGATTCCTAATAAATCATTTGATTGTCGTCACCGGTGTCCAATCTCAAACAAAGGTATCAATATTTGCTGCCTTCAAGCGGCTCTTGCCCAACCTGAGGGGTTCAAACGCCTCCTGCCGGAGGCTCTACGCGGGGGTCGTGCGGTTCACGGCCCTTTACGGGGCTCCGGTATGGGCGCGTTCCTTGAGGCGGCGAGCCGCCCACTACCTGAACGCGCCCCAAAAGGTGGTAGCCGTAAGGCTGGTCCGTGGGTACCGCACGATCTCCGGCGAGGCGGCGAGCCTCCTTGCCGGATTGCCGCCATGGGATCTATAGGCGATAGTTCTCGCGCGCCTGCACAAGTGGCGCGCGGAGGCACTACGCTGGGGGGAATTCCGCTGCCGTGGCAAATTGTCGCTCAGCGGACAGACCTACGGAGCAATGTCATGGCGAGATGAAGAGAGCGACAGTCGCAACCCCGTGCAGGGCACGCCACAATAAATAGTGGATAAGTCACCTCTTTGAGGAGCGGCTAGAGAGGCGCCACGGTGCCCTCACCTTCCGCCTGACGCAGGTCCTCACCGGACACGGTTGTTTTGGGAGGTACCTGCACCGAATCGGGCGGAAACGCACGGGTGTTATCATTGTGAGGATCGCCCGGAGGACACGGTGGAGCACATCTTGGAGGTCTGCTCCGCTTGGGCGGAGCACCGCCACCGTGTCCTCGTAGCGGCGATTGGCGGCGGCGACCTCTCGCGTCCGGCCTTGGTTCAAGCCATGGTCCGGGGCGAGAGGGAATCGGAAGCCGTCACTTCTGTCTGCGAAGCAGTCATGCTAGCGAAGGAGGTGGCGGAACGTGAGAGGGATAGAACCTCACGTCCCAGCCGCCGCGGGAGACGCCCAGGGCGTCAGGGGCCACGTGATGGCTCTCGGCCACAGTAGGCGCGGAACTGTGGACGGTGAATAATAGGCTAGCTCGCCGTCTGCCCGTCTTATGACGACAGGCCGTTTCGACGGCGCGTTGGTGTTCCACGCGCGGCTCAAAAAGATGTCAGCAAACAGGAGAGGCCCGCAAGGGCCGATGCCTGCCAAGGCTGCGGGACTGTTCGAAAGAGATACCGCGGCCCTGGAACACAAAGGACAAAAGAAGGAACAGTTTTAGTCAGTAAAAGTCTGACACTCCCTTCCGCTCCGCCCAGAGCGGGCATTTGATAATTTCTCATCCCAAAAAAAAGATATCAATATTTCACTGTAATATAATTGATTACTATGAACTAATATTTGCAAGTAATAAGTAAGTACATGTAAAAAAACGCGAGTGTGTCTGCATTATTCAAATAAAATTAAATACTTACACTAACTATTCTTTATTACCTATTCAACTTTAAAAGTAAAAACTACTCAATACATGTATCTTAAATAAACTATTATAAATGCGAAAGTTTGGATGAATAGATGTTTGTTACTCAATCGCCCCAGAACGGCTGAACAGATTTTGATGAAACTTGGCACAGAGATAGATTATAGTCTGGTATAGCACATAGATTACTTATTATCCCAGAAGTAAGATCCCGTGGGCAATTCCCGAACTCCACGTGGAAGAAGCCGCGGGCATATGCCAGTAAGTTATATTTTGCGTGATATTGATTTCCTAAAAGAATAAGTTTACCTTTTGTGGCACATTGTGCGTTTGAAAAATATTGTTTTATCAGTAAAAGGATTAAAATAAAAACAAATAATTAAAACAAAATAAAAAACACGCCTGCCATATCAAAAAGTGAACTAAAAAATTAAAAACAAGTTACATGATTTTAGTATTGAATGGCCAAAAGGTAGGTACTAAATAGGTTATATTATTTACTGTGCAATTAAAATGCCATTGTGCCCAAAAAAGGAAAAACAAATAATTAAAAAAATTAAAAAACACGCCTGCCATATCAAAAAGTGAACTAAAAAATTAAAAACAAGTTACATGATTTTAGTATTGAATGGCCAAAAGGTAGGTACTAAATAGATTATATTATTTACTGTGCAATTAAAATGCCATTGTGCCCAAAAGTGGAAAACTGAAAACCAAACTTTTCATCGAAGTCGGGGGACCTGTTAAGAACTATTCCAAGGAACCGTCCTCCGACTGCAATGAAAAGATTGGTTTTCAGTTTTCCTTTTTTGGGCACAATGGCATTTTAATTGCACAGTAAATAATATAATCTATTTAGTACCTACCTTTTGGCCATTCAATACTAAAATCATGTAACTTGTTTTTAATTTTTTAGTTCACTTTTTGATATGGCAGGCGTGTTTTTTAATTTTTTTAATTACTAGCTGTTGCCCGCGACTTCGTTCGCGTTGAGAGACTGCCTCGTTGGTCGAGTGGTCGCAAGTGCGACTATTAAGCATGAGGTCCTGTGTTAAAAAAAATGTTTATTTTAATTACATAAAGCTATACCGCACATGATTTAGAGATCACCTTTTGAGCAAGGCGATGCTTATGTGACTCCGCTCTTTCACTTAACATTAAACAATGTATGCAATTGAAAAAAATACCATAAATAATAGTGTTATTGGGTTATTCCATCAGGATTTTCGCAATAGCAGCCACGAAATCTGGATTTGTACCCAGTTGGTGGAAATAGGCTTGGCCCCTATCACATGGGAGTTCAACATAACTGGTGAAATGTGGGTGTACGTTTAGGTACACTTCTGCCTAAACCTTTGGGGATTACATGGCGTGATGTGTGAGAACTGACTGGCTGATCAAAATGTGATAATGTGGGTGATGACTACAAAAAGAAGTCCCAAACAAAATTAAAAGCCGTTTATTTTAGCGCTATACAACTTTATTTTCAAAGTGAACCATCACACGCCTTGTTGGGCACTATTTATTCTAATACCGTTTTGTATACAACATTAAATGACTTATTATTTTGCGCAAGCACGTGCAATTTTGGGCACTGAATAACCATCTCATAATTGACCGTCTGAAAAGCATGGAGTGCACAATTGAATGCCGGTCACTTTTATGGTTTGGCCCTGGGATCTTGGTCCTGGGATCTGTTGATCGTCATTGTAAAAACCAATTTTAAGGTAAATTGTAACCTCTTAAATTGAAAGCAAGTTATTTGCGGGGAATTAAAACGCTCTGTCCTTTAGCAACTCCGTTTTTATAATGTTACTGCCCAGCTCTGTGATACGAAGCCTGATGACGTTGCACAGTCTGGTTGCATCAAGGTTTCGCATCACCAGAACTGGAACGCCAACTTTAAGCTCCAGCTGATGGGACGCCTCGCCTTTTAACTCCACGGAGTTGACAAATTCAACGGGGTAGGCAGTACTATTGTCATTAGCCATCACAGTGTCTAGTGTGTCAGTGTTCTGTCGTCATAAGACGGTCGGACGGCGAGCTAGCCCATTACTCACCGTCCACAGGGTATAAAGGAGCCGAACGACGCCACCCATCAGCGCCTGGTTGCCGCGGATATCCTGCAAGCTGCGGTTCAACGCCTCTAATGCATGCTTCTGCGACATTATGCACTCGTCCTATATGCTTAACTTCCACTGCTGCAAAAGGACTCCCCCGTTTTTGGTGATGTTGCATGTTGGGGTATCTTCGCTTGCAAGATTCAGCGGCAATTTGAAAATTGAATGTGCAGTCCGGTCACCCTTAAGCAAAGTTGCATCAATGCCCGACGAAGTCACAACCACAGTTATGTGACAGCACGGTTTGGGCAGTGGCTGAGCAATTGACTGCGGCGCTGCACACACACAACGTCGTGGATTTTATCAAATTTTAATTTTGTTTTAATTTTTTTAATTTTTAGAGATTTTTTTTCCTAATGGGTTGTACGTAGTACTTATTACTTCCGTGCAAAGAGTAAACACAAAAGGAAAAATAAAACCAAATTCATTATCAGCCATTCCGACTACACTTCGACTAAAACCTATTTACATAAATAATTAAATTTATCATAGAAATCGCGTATGAGGTTACTAACTAAATTTTAAGCATGAATATCTTTTGCATCTGTTGGTCGATTTTGATGAAATAAACACTAAATGTTACTCGAAACAATGCTTCTTATGTTCCAATATTTCGATTTTGAATATAATGAGAGGTTTTTACGTGATGCGCGCACAAACATACAGACAAACCGACAAACCGACAAACAGACAAACCGACAAACAGACAAAAATTCTAAAAATGGTAGAAATGGGTTCTGTTAGTGCTCCTTTAACACCCCTACTACTTTTTTTCTAAATATTTTCAATGTACAGAAATGCCACGTCTACAGATTTATTATATGTATAGATTTGTTTTTCCTTTTTTGGGCACAATGGCCTTTTAATTGCACAGTAAATAATATAATCTATTTAGTACCTACCTTTTGGCCATTCAATACTAAAATCATGTAACTTGTTTTTAATTTTTTAGTTCACTTTTTGATATGGCAGGCGTGTTTTTTATTTTTTTTTAATTATTTGTTTTTAAGCACTTCCTTTTATTTGATTAACCTATCTATCTTATTCATTAATTTTTTCAGAGTTGGCACTCGGTACTAACAACGAAACAAAAGAAAACATACTCATCTTCCGTGCGAATTACGACTCGTCTGAAGAAAATGCGTAAAATCTGACGGATTTGTAAACCAATAAGGTGGCACTCGATGCTATACGTTACTTTTATGTTTTATTAGTAACAGTAAGTATGTCTTGGATGAAGTTTGACAACAGGCTATAAAGTTGCTCAAACCAGGAAAATTACATACATAATTCTTTACCAAAGATCTCTGGGTCTGAAAAGAAGCTTAAGCAAGGAGTAAACGAACCCTTAACGAACCCGTCAGCCAAGCATTCTGTACATCAAACTAAGTAACTCTAAGCAAAAAAAATTGCTGGGAAACGACTTTTTGTTTTGGGGTGGAAATCTAACACATAACAAAACATTGTGCTGATGGATGCATTAAATAGTAGAAGGGACGTGGAGGTTACATAATTATTATAATATCTAAGTGTATTCTAACAATTTTCGAGATAACTACGGTCAAAAGAACTACTGTTTGAAATACCTAAAGATCGTTTCACAGATTTTTGTAATAACTTATGAACGAAATCCTTAAAGGAAAATTCACATTCACCTACAATTAATTAACTTAGAGTTGATTAAAGTAACGAACGATTCACTTACTGTTGATATATTTGTAGCAAAGTAAACAAGGCATTGTGACAAGGAAAACTTAGGATGCAAGAGCTAGCGAAGCGAGCTCGGGACTTGGGGCACCCCGAATCCGGACCGGTAAGGTTCGAAGGGGACGACGAATCTTGGAGCAAGCGAACTAAGACCCTTCATGTTAGGTTACCTTAAACCCTGCAGACAGAAATAGGCGTTTCGCGTAACGGGGCTACGTCGACTACGTCTTATTACAATATTTTGCAAATAGTCTACCGCCGCCTAAAGCGCCACCACTAACGGTAACTACCCACTACTTTAGAAATCAATCCACAACGCAGTATTAATAAACTGTAGGCGAGTGGTTCATCAAGAATTTTATACATATTTGAAATACATAATAGCTTAAAAATCATTAGATTGGTCGTTCGTTAGTGCGATTAATTTTAGTTGAATAAAAATTAAGTACGTAAAACAATACTTGAGTCGACCAATGTGCATTATGAACATACTACTTTGTCAAGAAAGTACCGGCAAACGATCAGTAATATAATACACAAAATGTTAGTTAATAACCCTAAGTTATTTTATCGCCTTCAAAGTATTCTCCTTCAGAAACGATACACTTACGCCAACGAATAATCCAATCTCAAAACATTATTTAAACGCTTTTTCCAGAATTGATTTCAATTCTCGCCGCGAATTCTCCTTTATGTCTTCTACCGAATGAAAACGGGTGTCACGAAGTAGTAATTTGAGTTTAGGAAAAAGAGAGAAGTCAGCTGGAGCCATATCTGGTGAATAAGGTGGTTACTCGATGGTATTTGTTGAGTTTTTGGTTAAAAATTCGTTTACTATGATGGCCTTGTGCGAAGGCGCATTATCGTGGTGCAAAATCCAAGAATTTTCTTTCCACAAATCTGGGGGTCTAAAATGGCCGCTTTAGCAGAATCATAATAGAATGATAATATGAATTACGTTTAAATTCGTAAAATGGTCACAAGGTGACAATTTTATTCATAACAGCAGGTAGGTACGTCAAGGACCATTTTAAGAATTTAAACGTAATTCATATTATTTTCCTATTATGATTCTGCTAAAGCGGCCATTTTAGACCCCCTGGCCTTTTTCGTCGTATTTGCTCTCTTAAACGCCGCATAACGCTCAAATTATTTATTTACTGTTTGATCTTCCAACACCGCGACAGTCAAAGAACGTTTTCTTTGACTGTCTTTGACCGTCAACATGACTTTGGCGTGGTTTTTTCAGTTCCGGTTCAGTTGGAAGGCGCCACTCCGAAGCTTGTTGACTAGTTCGCATGTCAAACTCGTAAACCCACGTCTCGTCACCAAATGGGTTTCATGGATGTAGGGTCGGAAGTCTTTTGGGACTAGCCGAGCGGCAACATGTTTCATAACCAAGTGATTTTTTTTAAATGGTACGGATCGACTCGTGAGACACAGAAAGTTCAGCGGCTATCTCTCTCAAACTTAAATGAGGATTTTTACTGTCACTGTCACTATTTCCTTTACTTTTGCGATTATAACTTCAGTTGAAGATGTTAATGGCCTACCAGAGCGAGGCAAACCTTCCATCACATCTCGACCGACTTTTGAACGCTTTGTACCACTTATTAGCACGTGTGTTGATAAAGTCTGTTCACCGTAAGCCTTCTGTAATATTTTCTGGGACTCCGAACACGAAATTCCATTGACGATGCAAAATTTAAGACAAACTCTTTTTTCAATGTTTTTGACTATTATGAAATTCGTAACACACACTAGATATATGATCTAACTAAAAACAGCACTGTATTTAATCTTAATAACAGATGCAACTCAAACTCCGTGCCAAAATGGAAAACAGTTGTGCCGATCTAACAACAACAAAATAACAAAAAATTGAATTGGAACCATAAACAAATCATCCATTCCCGATACTTTTTTGACTCAACCTAGGGATTACTATCGATTCAAAATTGCAGTGGGGACCGCACATTAGAACTCTTTCGGGTAGGTTAAGCTCAGCTGCATATGCAGTAAGGAAAATAAGGCAGTTAACTGATGCAGCTACAGCTAGGTTAATATACTATGCTTATTTCCACAGTATTATGTCTTATGGCATTCTGCTGTGGGGATCGGCGGCAGACGTTGACTCAATTTTCATTTTACAAAAGCGGGCAGTCCGCGCGATCTATAAAATGGGTCCTCGCGAGTCCCTCAGAGAAAAATTTAAAGAGATCGATGTACTGACTCTGCCTTCCCTTTATATCCTAGAATGTATTTTATATGTCCGCAAAAACCGAGGGCTTTTCAAAATTAGAAGCGACTTCCACAATATTAATACACGCAGTAAACACGAAATTGTAATACCCAAATTCAGGTTAACAAAAACTAGTAAGTCTTTTCTTATTAACAGTATACGTTTTTATAACAAATTACCTAAGTCAGTTATAGAACTGACCGATGGAAAGTTCAAAAATTACATTAAACGTGTCCTTATTAAAAAAGCATATTACAAAATCAAGGACTACGTTGAAGATAAAGAGGTTTGGCTTTAGTTCCTTCTGCGCGCGCATGCGGCTTCCCTGGTAGCTCATAAACAGCACAAATATGTGGATGTCTCTAACTATTCTCAATCTCATTTTTTTCTTTTCATTTTAATTTACAATGGTTTTTTTTTTTACAATGGTTATCACATCACTTAAACACCCTTTGTTCAGAATAGTTGCAGCACTGATGACAATATTTTTGTCACTTGTTTAATTTAGTCTTTTATAATATTTTCTTGCCTTTGTTTATATTCTTTTTAACGATTGTTTGTGAATGTGTGAACAGTGTAGGCCTTGTAGATTTCTAGATGTGTGTTAACTTTTGTTAACCTCTTATCTTGTTTTCCGTTTTTCTTGTGTAGTAAGCAACGACTTATTGTCGGGCCTATGCTGTCCCCCCATACTTGAGTACTAATGCTGTAAAATGATAATATTGTAAAACTAATCATTTTAAAAGAGTAACCATGGAGTTTCTTGCCGGTTCTTCTCCATAGGAAACGACCAACCCGAACCGTGCACCTTTTTGTCGACGTTTCATAAGTGCCCATGTAGGCCTATGTGAAATAAAAATATTTTGATTTTGATTTATTTTGAATGTATGTGAATCAACCGTAGTTATCTCGAAAATTGTTAGAATACGCTTAGATATTAACTGATTTTTTGCCACCAACTTTCGAAATTAAAGTGAACAAAATTTTATCTTATTTCATTTTAAAAAATTATATAATTGAGTTAAAGCTACTTATAGAATTATTAAAAGTTAATTCACAAAAAAAAGCACTTTACATTTTTTTTGACTTCGTAGAAGATGGCGGGAAAGAGCTGGACAAAACCAACGACCAACGGTCCACATTAGCCCTGGATAGAAACAACTGGAATTCATGGGGAGAGGTCTTTGCCCAGCAGTGGATATGACGCAGGCTAACAGTATCAGTAGGTATGTATAAATAATAATTAAGGTTATTATGCATTTGTATTATTTTTGCACATTTTTTTTTCATTTTTAGTGGTGGTAGTAACTAGTTGCCTAGTTACAATGTACCATCAACATAGCTGAAGTAAATTAAAAACGAATTTATAGATACTAACCCAAAATCCTGACAGAAACATCAGTCCACATTCATCTGTCTGTCAGAGCCCGGTGTGTGGTGCCGCGTCCACTAACTGACTGCATGACCATCGTGGAAACTGGGTTTGTCGACGGAAGAATCGACAAAAGATTTCTATCGTCGGCGTCGTAAGCATGGCGATGTTAAAAATGTAGAAAAAAAATGTTTCTATTCTTCTGTCGACAAAAGGCTACAACGTCAAGCATGACAACAATTTTTTCTCTACTTTTAACATAGAAGAAACATTTCTTCTCAACAAATGTCAAATAGTCGACGTCACATCGTACCTAGATAAGATTATTTTTATTCTTTGTGTTTATTAACCTACACTGATTTTAAAAACATGTCGGGGCCCTACCGTTGCCGTCTCCTCAGTTTATAGGCCGAGAAGAATGAAAGTAACTCCTAAAGGAACGCTGTACGAGCGTGAACAGGGACTCATCTCCCTGCTGTGTACAGCAGATTTTATAAGACTATGCGTAATGCGTGTTCTCGCCAAAACTAAGTGTCACCTAACTGAATGCGTCATTCCTGTTTTCACCAACACTAAGTGACACCTAACTGAATGCCTAGTGTCCGTTTTCACCAATACTATAACACCCAACTGAATGCCTAATTTCTGTTTTCACCAACCCTGAGTGTGACTTCGTAGAAACTCGAATCTACGGGGCGACTCATACTCGGGCAAAAGTCGTTACTCAACTCCAAAACCAACATGCTGCGCAACGTGCTGGACTATTTAGACATTCTTCTGTGTAGCCATCCGTAATTTGTCTGTACCAGTTAAGTTTAATTTACAATATTTTCTAATAATTATTTCGACCAAAAAGCATCCACCACAATGCATTAAATTATAATCTGATTGTCTGTCTGTAGCTAGTCGCAGTCGGTGTAGTACTCAGTATAAATGCGGAGGCTATTACAGTGTCAAGGGTACGCGACAGTGAGGTTTAGAACGGGGTTTTGGCCGCCCATGTTAGAGGAGACAGGGGAATAGCGGTCACTGACTCGAATTAACTTAATTTTTGGCTAGGACTTTTAGTTTATTATTGGGATAAAAGTACTTTAGTAGGTATTAGGCCTAATTGTAAATTTACCTATTTATTCGTTTAATTATGATTCGCACTAACACTAGAAATTATGGTTTTGTGATTTCTGCCTACCCCATGGGAAAAAAGCGCGAGTTTATGTTTGTAATACTCATCATTTATCTGCCTAGCCGGTCCAGTTCCAGTCTAACCGGATGCAGCTGAATACCAACATTTTACATGGAGCGACTGCCTATCCGACCTGCACAACCCAGTTGGTCCAGTTGGTTGGTTGGTTGGTGGTTGGTGGGTTGGTTGGTTGGTGGTTGGTTGGTGGTTGGTTGGTGGTTGGTTGGTTATGTGTGTAATACTAGATATCTTAAAATAATAATAATTGTAAAGATGAGTTTCTGACCTTTCTATTTTTTAGTTGTCTCAAATATTCAAGTTACATAACTGTTTCAAAGGTTATTATTCACTAAGTAGAAACTTTTCAGCAAAAACAAGAAACAGCCTAACTAAATGTCGAATCCTACTCAAATTAAAATTCACAAAGTTTTAATAAGTAACAATTTGTTTGGTTCGCATTGATGCAAAGAAGAATCAAGAATTCTATGGATTTATTGTATAAGTATTTCTACCAAGTGAAATACTTATCTTAAACCGACACCTAGTTTCACGAGAAGAGAATTATGAAACATTTTGTTATTATAGATAATGAGATCGATGACCCCTACTAAATACACTATAGTCAAGATTTACAAACATTACTTAGAACGTGATTTGGCTGAGTCGTCTGATCAAAGTACCTTTAACGTTCCCACTGCTGGGACAAACGCCTCCTCGATGTGAAAGAGAGTGAGTGAGCAGTATCCACCACCCAGCCCGGTGCGGTTTGGTAAATATCACTTCTCAGAATTACAGGTCCTAAGATAATGTCTTATAATTAAAACCGATGATAATAAAAAGGGAGGAAACCAGTATCGATTTCCTCACGTTGTTTCCCTTCATCGTTTTGTGAGTGAAATAAATAAACTACACAATCTTAAATGCCGTGTTGGGTTTTAATCCACAACCTGTCACGCGTTAGTAAGGGCCAATACAACTAGGCCACCAGCCCCTGTGGAGTACAGGAACACTTGAAGATTTTAACCAATATTGTCCCACTGCTAGGCGAAGGCCTCGGCTAATGGCTTCTAGGCATTATTTTTGTGCACTATCTAGAACTAGCTATTGTGGTGCGCGTCCAAATTATTTCGCCACCTTCATTTAACCCTTTTTTTTGACGTGATAACGTCTTATAAATTGATAATACCAGCAACACTCATGAAAAATAGTAACGTTCCATAGTAACGTTCCATAGTAACGTTCCACCTGAGCCTGTGCGTGCAAGCGAGAGCGCGCAACAAGCGATAGAGAGGCCCAAGCAGTGAGGCCAGAGTCAAAGCGTTGGCTTGATATCAAATTACTATTATTGATAATATTAATATTAATTATAAATAAATAAATTAATAAAAAATAATTAAAAAATTATAAAAATATTTATTAATTTATTTATTTAATTCTATTTAATTACATTTACTTATTTTAATTAATTATAAAAAATAATAAAAAATAAAATAATAATGATAAAATAATTAATATATATTATGAATAGTAATGGTTATGTCAATTAACTCCTTTTTTGTATTACATAAAATAATGATTATGACGTTATCACGTAAATCTATCGTCCGTAAACCGACTTTACAGACAACCAATTTTTTTTTTGAAGGGTGGGAAATCATCAAATGACTCCTCCCGCTCTGGGCGGAGCGGAAGGGAGTGTCAGACTCTTACTGACTAAAAACCACCCGTGTTCCTTCTTTCGCCCTTTATGTTCCAGGGCCGCGGTATCTTTTTCGAACAGTCCCGCAGCCCTGACCTTCATTTAACCGTACAATTTGTTTAAGCTATGTAGTTATCTCCCTAAAGCTTTAATTATTACCTAATAAGTACAGTCCTTGTGTTCCATTTAACGCGACTCCACCGTACGCAGGACAGGTGTCTCGGTGTCTGCCACAATAAATAGCTATTTACCAGCGAATGCGGCCTGCGGCTCGGGCTACGGAAGGTGTTCTCAATTTGTCGCCGGAATGAGATTGTCGCCGCTTTCAGTATTAGGTAAGTGGCTTTTAGATTTCACTTTATACTAGCAACATTGATTTTGATTCTGTAGACTAATGGTGGACGGTGTAGTGGTATTTGTGGAGTAGACAACTTTGAAAAAGGGTTTTTGATGACATGCTTGCAGGGACATATTGTGGAAAGTCCTGGTTAGCAAGTTTTGGAAATTTGGAAACCAAGGCGTTTATTCTTCATTTCCTAACCTTTCTTAGGCTTTTTATTTTAAAAAGACATGGTGGTTGGATTAGTTTTATTTAGTAGCTCTTCATAAGCCCACAATAACGTCTGACATTCAATTAAAATACTTGTTTTTAATCTCATTGAGAACTGATAATTCTTTAATTTATGAGTTATGGAATATTTTACTTTAGACATAAAAATATGCTCGAGAGCACCTGATGGCACCAATTTGCAGTTTAAAAATAGTGGCTCCTCCTTGTGGTCAATGGTTGAATTAGGGTTGAACGGAATTATCATAAGCAAAAATATCTATCTAATTTTATGTTTATTAATGGCGCATTTAACTACCTTTTGAAATGCGCTCTGTGAAAAATAGCAGCATCACATCGTTTTCTTTTGAGAGATAAAAGAAAACATTACCCTACACTTCACCTCCAGACACACCTCTCCCTCGCAAGATATCGGCAACAGCTTGTTCATTAAACGTCAACATAAAACTGTAGAGAGCGTCATAGTTCTTTTGGCGCGTTACCATAGTTGGATCTAACGCTACCATCTTGTTTTTAGGATTCCGTACCTCAGTCGGTAAATATGGAACATTGGAACCCTTATTGGATCACTTTGTTGTCCGTCAGTCCGTCTGTCAAGACCCTTTTTCTCAAGAACGCGTAGAGGTATCAAGCTGAAATCAATATCAAATACTCGAATCTGCCACCGCTTGGAGAAGTGAAAAAATCAAACTTGTCCGTCAATGCGATCAAAAGATATGACCGTTTATGTCGCAAATGTTGCGATTTCACAAGGGATCAAAACCTATAGGGTACTTCCCATTGACCTATTATCATGAAATTTGGTAAGAAGCAATGTCTTACAGAAAAAAATTGAAAACCGTAAATATGTAGTTTAATAACAAAATAACTCCAACTTCATACGGAACTCTCGTGAGTCCAACCCGTACTTGGGCATTTTTTTCAAATACAATATTGCAAACAATTTCACAAATGTTTACTAACAGGGCCTTCCTAATAATGTCATCCAAGCGCCAAAAGAACCACGACACAAATGAAACGTTACTTTGACAACCCTAAGAGCCATGACTCTTTATTAAATCCATGTGCTGTGGTATCTTACCTGTTTTTTGCGATCTTGCTGATGACGTACCCGACCACTACTAGTAGATCCTGTATTCATCATAACAGCTGCTTCAGAAACCGGTTTCAAGGTTTACCAACACTCATTTAACTCGAAACAGATTGAAGATGGACGTTTAAGAAGTGTGAAGAATAAACATTTTCATTTTAGTAATATTAAACTAAGTTTAATTAAAATGTCGAAGTGTTTGATCTTTGTTTTATGTGCTGTTTCGCTAATAACATTTGTTTTTTGTGCACCCGGATCTGAAAATATTAGAGGTTGGTATAATGTTGTCCTAGTAAGTAAGTATTTGGCCTAAACTCGAGGTTTTTGAACGCTAATGTTTTACTATGGTTTTTAATGAGTGTTTGGTTAACATGTGTATTTAAAACCTATTAACTGAACGTTATGATTGTATATCATTAAAATTAATTATAAAATTATGCGCAAAACTTGTTAAGTAGGTAAAGATGCACCTTGTCCTCTTTGTCTCCCTTGAAAGTTTTATTAAAGACGGTATGTAACTAACTAAGTATGATGACTACATCATATAGATATACCCAGCATTGTGATGCAGCAAACATTAGAATATTAAGAACTAGCTATTGCTCGCGTCTTCGCTCCTGGAATATGCTTATGTACGGAATGTACTCACAGGATCGTTTAAAATGTAGCCTATAACACTCGGGGATAATGTATATTCCCGTTAGTAAAAGAATTTTCGGAATCGGATCAGTAGCTCCGAAGATTACCTTAGTCCCTTCATACAAACTTACAAAAAATATTTTTACCTCTTTATAATATCAGTTTATGAGGCAAATGAAGCTTCGTAAATAAAAAAAAATCTGATGGTTTCTAAACAAGAACCACCTATTGTTTTTAAATCTTGCGAATTTTATCCGCATTAAGGTGCAAAAAATTACGAGAAACTTGCTAATTTTACGAATTTAAACCTAGTAAGTATCTTATGTTCACACAAGCTTGATAATCTTATTATTGTCTTGACAACACGTATCTATATCGCTACATTACACAGCGATACTAGCAGACTCTGACGAATCTCTTAACCTTTTGAACGCCATTGTCAGATATACGTGACAAGCAAGCGCATGCCCTGTAAGCCAACGAACACAAATATGTGACAAAATGGTAGGTGAAATTGTGGCTTGGAGAGGAAGGCACGCGCGTGCGTTTATGCTCTGGTGTTCAAAAAATGGTCATCAAATTTTGTTTATTTTTTAAACAATTATTTTAATCATAAAATATCTTGCAACTAAAGTTATCAGCAATATCATAGTGAATGAGTAAGTTTTCATCTCTGGTTATTAAAACAATAGGTACAGCTTGGTTGAGGTGCATGTTTTAAGGAATGACTTGATCAGAATCTCATTTTGCAAACGTACCATCGTACATAAATGGTTTTCATAACGAATGTAAACATCATGTATGTCATTGGATTATCCCACAATTACCAACCGGTTTCGGTATCTATAAATGTTGTTACTAACTACTTAATTAACTAAACAGCAAGTGGTAATAAAAGTATAAGAACTGCATGTGATACCCTTTGACACGCTTATCTTTTTTTATCAGAAAAGCAGTCAACGCGTCAAGATGTGACTGACCAGTTAAACGGTGCTTCAAGAACAAAACGCCAGAGTTCGGGAACAGTTGAGGTCGTATACCTCGATGCTGCGTCACTAGAACCAACAAAACTAAAAGACCTGCAAAGTAAAGAGTCAGCTCGTCTAGCACCTGTCAATGACATCATCAATCCTGGACAAAGTTATCAACAGATACCCGATTCCAATTTGGAATTGGTATCACAAAATTCCAATTACGCCGTGTACAAGTTGAAGAGTGGTGATGCTCGTTTGAATGGTTTGCCCGACGAAAAAAAGGCTCAGTCTTCTGACAATCAGTATTATGGCTATGATAGCGAGCAGTATTCTGGATACTCAGGTGGAAGAGAGCCGCCGCCGCCCACTCCAGCCGACAGGGAACAAACCCAACGTCCGTTTCCGCTCCATCATCCACCTCCACCGTCTCCTGACCACTATCCACCCCCGCCGCCTGACCACTATCCACCACCACCTCATGATCATCGCCCACCACCACCTCATGACCATCGTCCACCACCACCACATCACCATCATCCCCCACCCCCGCCCCCCCCAGACCATTACAGATCAGATTATTATGATAGGTATTATGACAGACCTCCTCCACCTCCTCATAGAAGAGAGTATGATGACAGGCAGACCCGTCAGTCTCCTTATGATAGAACAGAAACACCGCCGGTTAACGGTGGGCCGGCACGACCCCATCGTGCCCCACCTCCGGACTATGGCAGGCCACCACCTCCCCACCATCGTGGACCACCTCCGGACTACGGCAGGCCACCACCTTCCCACCATCGTGGACCACCTCCGGACTACGGCAGGCCACCACCTTCCCACCATCGTGGACCACCTCCGGACTATGGCAGGCCACCCCCACACCATGGAGGACCACCAGATCGTTATGATGATAGACCACCTCATCACCACGGTGGTCCGCCAGACCGTTACGATAATAGACCCCCTCCTTACCACCATGGTGGACCACCCGATCGTAGACCTCCTCCACCCCGCGACAGACCGGACCGTTTTGATAATAGACCTCCACCACCCCCTCCTCATGATCACAGACCATCACCAGGTCAGGACCCTTACGACCAAGGCAACAACAACAATGAACACTCTCAAAATGACAATAATTCGGGTAAAGTGATTGATGGAACTCAGACTTCTTCGTCTGAAGCTGAGACAGATGACGATCAGTACCAGCTAGATATTAGATTTAATAATGATGATCAAAAGGGAGCAGAAACCATGAAAAGGGATGTACCTTCGAGAAAGACTCCTGCTCGTCTATTGTCACATTTATCACCGTTTATATTTCAGGCTGCTGCTGTTAAGCCGGAAGATTGATTATCTCTATAAGTACTAGATTACATTTGTTTTACTCATAGTAATACTCGTAGAAATTATAGTAACAAAAATGACAAACAAAATTACCTCATTTATTCACTATGTTCCTTAAATATCTTTTAATAAAAGTATTAAATGGTTATTTATTTGTTTTAATACTACAATAACAGATACCTACGTCAAAAATTGAATAAAAGGCTACGTTAAACGCTGTGTCCTAATAGAAAGCGTGAAAACGCGATTAGACCGATCGACGCGAGCATTTGTATGAACAATGTACAGTCACGAGCAATGACGAGTAAACACTTAACAAAATCCAAAAACTATTTTCTCGTGAAATTACGGTTTCTACTTTGATATATGACCTAATTCGTAATAGTATGGCTTCCAAAATACTAGGTTCGTGAAAACGTAAAACGTTGATAAATACAGTAGGAGAAAATTGCTTTTGAATTTTGTTAAGTGTAAACACTTTATTGCTTGTGACTGTGCAAACGCGACTTGGCTGATCGCGTGAGTACGTCATAGTCATAAAAAGGATTGTATATTCCCGCGAAGATCGCTTCCTATTATGACAACGCTTATGTATGAATGTATTAATATGTTTGTAGTTAATTCAACTAAACTTAAACTTCATATAAAAGAACATGACTAAGCTAAAGTATCTGCCTAGAACTGGTTTTTTTTAATCAAAACTGCTCATCAAGACTAATCCAATCTTAGAGTTTTTGCCCGACTGCAAAAAGAGGTTATAGGTTGTATTGTGAATAATATTTTTTGTGGGTTTAACTCATCATTACAAAAGATCATGGGGAACTAAGACAGCTTTAATCACTCTTATCTGTGTTATTATCTACGCATTTGAATAAACTAACTTGTATTTATGTTATTTATAGACAAACGATCACCAATGGGGAATGGCAATGGAAATGGCAATGGGAAAGGAAATGGTAATGGAAAAGGAAATGGCAATAATGGAAATGGTAATGGAAACGGAAATGGCAATAATGGAAACGGTAGGGGACCGCCTGCAAACAGAGGCCCTCCAGCCAACAGAGGGCCCCCAGCTAACCGAGGGCCACCAGACAACAGGGGACCTCCAGACAACCGAGGCCCTCCAAACAATAGAGGGCCACCAAACAAAGGGCAACCACAAAACGGACAAAATAATTACGAAGGCAATGGCCCTGAATACAATGATAATAATAACGGCAAACCAGGAAATGAAGTAAACCAGCAGCAACTGGTAGATGTACTGAATGAATATTTCGGAGAGGGTAATGGGAATACAAGTAAGCGACCACCAACAAGGGTCCCAACACACCCCGGTCCCCATATATTCCAAGCAGTAGCTGTAACTCCGGAACAGTAATTTTAATTCACCATTTTTTCATGTTCTGTACGTTCATAGTGAATACAATCATTTCACAGTTAGTTTACCTGTAATTTTGCATCACAGTCAAAACCACAGTGAACTTAATGTCCGTTTAGGTTGATGTTTACTTGCTGCCACTGACACGTCTGTCAAAATTAAAGTGCTTTTAATAAGGTTTTTAGATAAGGTTGCAGCTGGCACAGGTAAAATAACTTTGAAAGGACTACTAACACTATATGTATACCGATACTGACAAACTAACAAAATCTATAATACTTATTAAGAAATGAACATTCATTTTAATCATAGATAAACATTTATTAATTTGATAAGGAAATCAATTTAGTCATTATAGACTGGTAAAATAAAAGAATAGCATTATTCTTAGGCTGTGCCCTAACCATAGCGATCACCGCACGAACACGCGCTCGTCACGTTCATTTTATTTGACCAACCTGACGATGACGAGTCAACAGAGAATGCCATAATAACACAACGATCGCGTATTCGCGTGACCGATCTTTTGGTTAGAACACGCGGTTATACTTTAGGTAGATTAATTAGAGTCTAGACAAACCTTTCTCAATTGTAAGACTGAGACCGAAGTCCTTGCCTGGTTACATGTTTTTGGTATTTTTTTTTTGTATAGGTATAACATTAATTTTAAAATGCTAGGAATCGTTAACAGAATTTTAAAATTAATTTTATTGTTAATGTCATGTCATGTGTTAGTCTAGTGGTGGCAGGCGTGAGGTCCTGGGTTTGATTACCAGATCGGGCTAAGTGTTATTGGGTTTTTCCACCATAAATTTCTCAGTAGCAGCCACGGAATCAGCTCGGTTTTAAGCCCGGTTGATGACAACATTACTGGCAAAATGAGGGTGTACTTTTAGGTACACCGCTGCCTAGAACTTCGGAGATTACAGGCGTGATGTAGTGTTGACGGCATTAACATTTCTTCTTTTCAACTATGTGTGTGCCTTATCTACTAGTATGTATAAACAATAACTTATCACGGTAATCGACAGAACACAAAGACTGTACTTATCAAGACGTAAGTACATATTATTTCCACTATGAGTGTGACGTGAGCTGATGAAAATCACCCAACAGCACTTCAGCTTATTTGAAAATGAATTCTAAACTTATTAGAAATGGAGTCCATTTTCCAATAGGTTAAAAAGGGAAGTTAAATGAGGTTTGCAACACTTCAGTTATGTAAAATGTTTAATTTAACTTTAATTATTTCACTATTTATGTAAAATCTGAGTTAATAAATGTATTCAAACTGTCTAAGTATTTTATTTCACGTTTAACATATATCTATTAAATTTAAACAAAACAATAAGCAATTATTCTCAAAAATGTATCGTAAACATAAATGCTTGTTATAATCATATTACTTACAATTTTATACACAAATAAGATGCAGCCGTTTACCGGACAAAAAACGAGAAAAAAAATAGATATACAATGATACGTTACCTAAACACGTAGTTATTAAGTAATATAGTTAAAAGGTGGGTTTGCATCTTCCGTCAGGGGTGCGCATGAAGCCAGCGACACATCCACCCGCAAAGTTTTCCCGGCCATCTTTCTCTGTTGCATTCTCCGCAGTGGTCGAGGTGGGTGAAAGTGTGGTTGTACTGGGCGTAGGCGCAGGAGTTGGTTCGACTGGCTTCCTTGCGGCCGCGGCAGCAGCAAAGTCGACTTCCTCCGACTCGTCTTCAACAAAGTGGATATTAGTGGACTCCGGCTCCTGTTGCTTCTTCTCATTTGGATTGAATAAGTTGTGTACATCTTGTTTCACCTTAGTTACTGATCCGTGTATACGCCCAAAAAGATCCTTCAGTTCCCCATTAGCACCGTCATATTGCAGAGTTAAAATAACACAAAATAATATGGCAATAGTTAATTTCATTTTATGAAATTATAATGTTCGTGTCGCGTCTTGGAAGATAATTTTCTCTTGACTGAAGTGTCGAGAATGACTTCGGCTTATAAGATAACTTAAATGACCTTTTAAAAATTATCTTGCTACATATTCCAAGAACTGATTAAATACCTATGAGTTAATACGATCAAATGTCCTCTTTAAATACTTGATATTTTCCTGTAGGCGATGGTTTTCCATTTTAAAATTTTCAATCATGAACACCATCTGTAACAAATAGTTGAAGTTAACTTGATGTCGTTGACTTGATGTCCTTGTTTTAGCACTTCAAGTACATTTCTATGTAAATTATCTATTTTTAGCCACATAGGTATATACTTGTAATTATAATGGTAATTTAATTCTTATTATTAAAGCAACATAATTATAAATGGGTATGGATAATAAATGTCACAGGTCACACTACACATCATTACTGAATAGGTACCTACATATTATTTACATGTGAACTAATAACGACTAGATACTTGGTAATTGTGTGACTAACACTGATGATACAGGCTTGAAAATAATTAAAGTCAGTACCTCTACAGTCTCTGCCTGCAGGTTCCCAGCTGATCTCGTCTCATCCCCAAGGGGCACTCCAACTCCGGTACTCGTATTATTTGACTATGCTGCGTCAATTCCTCAACTGGTGTCGTAGTCGCCATTCGGAGTTTATCGTGAAAATTAAAAACAACTCTCGCTCCTGCCAGATAACACATGCTGTGAACCATCACTATTAGAAACAACACACATTTCGCGTCCATTTTATTGTAGTGCATTGAGCATACTACGTCGCAACTATACTTATATAGTTAGTTTGTGCGACTGTTCACCATGGTTGTCTGCACACTCCGTTCACGTCCACGGCTAGGCCAACTTTACATTTTGGCCTCTCAATATTACGTGGCACCTCTATCATTTTTCCTTGAGAGTTGTCTTCTGGTTTTTTATCAGATAAATCTTCTCGTAGACTACTTGTTTTAGGAATTTCCTCTGTCTTTTCTTGTTTCATAAAAGTATTCTTGAGGTCTTTAATCGGATTCCCGAAAATGTCTAATATAAACTGTCCAGAGAAAGAAGTGCTGGCGACACAAACTAGGAAGCTGATTAATAAACTAAACACAATAAAACGTGTCGACACAGAAGTCATTTTACAATACTAAAACATATCGCTGCCCGGAGTAGGTTTATCAGCCAACAATTACCAGGCCGCTACACAAATACGATAACATTGGCCAACATAATGTTAATTTATCGCTATTGAACTATGTATTTGTTTATTTTACTTTACTTATTTCCGAACACATTGCCTAATTATAAAATCAATAATATTTAAGAACGTAGCAACACATCACCTGTTAGGTTTTTATCTTTTTAATTAAACACAATCACTTATGAGAATCTTCTGTAAATATTAATTCAACACAGTCAACATTGACACTTTTATTTTTAGGGTCAAATAAAAAAACTATGTCACACGCACGTTCCACCAACAACAAGTATGTACTGATCTTGTTCAAATCATCAGTTCATCAAATATAGGCCAATCCTAGCGTTGAACGTCTGGGTCATAATACAACTCATTTAATAGACCATCATATTTTTCTGTCCCTCACTTCAAGACTTATAGACAATAATTCAATTTGAAAAATGTGACGCCATACAGCAGTCAGTGTATTAACAATTAATTTTTCCTTGTCTGGATCGTTCATTACATCGCTATTGCTATTAAGTACTCAATTACTCACTGTATGTACTTTAAAACTGTAAATAAGGGTGTATTTTCATGAGTTCTTCATTTAACTTATTCTTGTCACAATCTGGATGCATTTCACAGTATATATTAAGCCACATTACCATTCGTTTAGATTTATCAACACGTGGCACCAAAGAATCGAGGTCAAGTAGTCTTTGTTTCGTTTTGATAATAACGTATTTACTGTAGTCTTCGCTTTCATCTAGTAACACTCTATAATCTGGACTTTCCTTCGGCACGAGTACAATGTACGCAAGTTCAGGTTTATCTTCACTATTCTTCAAGTAATCTATGAGAGGACGATCGGCAGGCTCCTTTATTGTATCAACTTCGTAAAAGTTAGTTAGATCCTCTACCGGTTTTTGCAAAACTAATCCTTGGCTTGAGAATGCAAAATAGGACAGAAACACAACAATATAAACTAGGCTATCCATCACCGTATTTTAGAAACGTCTGTCTGGACCTAGTTTCAGAGAAAGAATACGAAGAGAGACGCAGTCTTTAATCAATACAGTTCGCACCGCAAGATCTTCACGTCTGTAAATGGACCATTTGATCCTATTACGCCAATTGACTTCTATCATTGCGTCTATTGCCAATTGACTAACAAAAATGCATGCCTACAATATGTTATGATTGGTATAAATTATGGTCGAGGTCAAATGCAAGCCACTACTTTCGTAAGTATTCCTTAAGTATCTGGAAACTTTACAATCATGACATCAGCCATGTTGAATAAATTATCATCATCTGCCTAGCGCTTCCCAACTATGCCTAACTTCCCAACTATCTGACCTCCACAACCCAGTACTGGGTAATGCGATACCCCTTGCTAAAACTGGTTGTCAGGTTTTCGGGCCACTGACTACCTGTAACGACTGTCAAACATCTTGAAATGACAGCCGGGACAAACGGTTTAACGTGCGTTCCGAGGCACGGAGGAAATGTCATCGGCATGTAATGGGTGGTCACCCATCTACGTACCAACCTAGGCAAGCGCGGTTAACCTAAAGATCGACCCGAGCTACTGTTTTTATTTACATGTGACTTCAACATATGTAGAGAAATGTGGCTACATCTCTGCCTACCTCTTTGGAGACTACAGGCGTGATGTTATGTTATGTTTTGCAACAGGCTACAATAGGATTTTGTATTTCCCGGATGATAACTACTTACTGATCATGAAATAATCATTAGGTAGGTAACACAAGGAAAGCGTTATCCACTTTCTTCGATACCAACATGACATTCACACGTCATGCACACTTGATCTGCAAAAAGCACCCTTACAGCTACGCATAAAGGTTTCCAATCAAATGGACCTATGGCTGACTGTAGAGTAGCGAAACTACGTGCTTCAAAACTCTTAACTGAAATAAAACAAACAGAAGCGCATTATTTCAGTAAGTAATAACTACCTAATTGATGATTACGCTGGTTGGATAAAGGGCTCTCATAGTTCATGATGCTGAACTCCTCGTTAGCCGCTCCCGCAATACAAATCCGCTTCAGCGATTTCATTCGTTTCGTTTCGGAACAAGATAGACCTATTTTTTGCTGGAAAATGACCATTTGAATTAAATTTGAAGCCTTTGCTTCGAATGAAGCTACTTTGTTGTTGCCAACAAAGCGCGAGTGCTCATTAATGCTTTAATGAACTCTTTTCTTTGCTGAGCTGGTAGCAAAATAATTATTTTTGTAGAGGTTCTTTGCTTATTAACTACTATTTAATCTCGCTTTTCTTTATCCTTTTACTTTTCTCTCTCTCTGATTTAAAAGAACTGGCTGTGTTCATTAGCCGTATCTGACTATTTCATTAAAGATTTATTGATTTTCGAGGTTACCTTTATGAAACCCGTCAGGATTCTGTGAATCCTTTTTGTAGAAGAGGTTTTAGTATACACTATACAGGGTACAGACAACCTTTTTGTGCTTTTACCAACATATTTGGGGACATCTAAACTACAATACATAGCATGTATTTGTAAACAAAGGTTTATATACCAGCTACAATATCGGACACAGTATAAAAGGATATGTTATGTCCTTTGACGGCAAAACTGACGCTAGAGAGTGAAAAATGCCACGCACCGGCCTCACGTACAGGCATTTCGTGATTAAAATACCTACCCCTGGCTATGATATTTTAATTAAACACAACATGTTAACATTTACTCGAAATAATACAAGTAAATCAAAATAGTTTAATAATTACACAATACACGGCGATGTCAATCATTTCAAACATGAATGACAACCATTATGTTAAAAAATAAACGAGCTTTATGTTTATTACAAGCTCATTGGAAATTGTAACCACAAGATATTTTTTTTGTGTCATAACCTCAATGAATGAATAATACAACCCGAGCTAGGTACAAATTGTAAACAGGAAACTTTGTGAGAATGGATGTTTGTTACTCTATCACCCACAAACTAATGAACATATTTGGTTGAAATTTGGCACACAGATAGTTTATAACCTGGATTAACTCAAAGGATACTTTTTATTTCGGTACGACGACCCCGTGGGACAGTTACTGAACTCTACGCGGGCGAAGCCGCTGTCATAAGCTAGTAACATTATAAACCGTGCGTTTAGGTATACCTGCGATGACTGATCACACGCACTCAATCAATGGCTGGACAAAACAATGTCATTATAATTGTTATTCACTCAGTTCTCTTGTGGCTTTTTCATTGACTGTCACTGGCTCTGATTCAAAGTACATTTACTATTTTTGCAATTACGATGATATAACATAGTATATAGGACAAATAGCAGTTGAAAGAGTCCTCTTGTCTCATAATTATCACGACAACTACGATAATTTTCATTGAGCCAAAAATACTAGTTCGCAGCTTTTTTGTAGGGATTAATTGCAAATACATCTCTTGTGCAGTCTGTTAAGAAATCAACACAGCATCGGCTTAGGTAGGAAACTTCACCTTTCGTGAAAATTATGAGACAATACTCTCACTGACACGACTGGTTTACGGTTCGAGTGGTTGTAAGTGCGAATACTGAGCATGAGGTCTTGGGTTCGATTCCCGGATCAGGTAAAGTGTTATTGGGTTTTAGCATCAGGAATTTCTTAGTAGCAGCCACGGATTCTGGAATTGAGCCCGGTTGATGGCAATAAGTTCGCCCCCTATTACGTGGGACTTAAACATAACTGCGAAATATGGGTGTACTCTTAGGCACACCTCTGCCTAATGTTATGTGATGTGACAAAGATCTTGTAAGTATATACCCTATAGGTTAGTAACTTAGTTGGACTTAGAGATAGGATAGTCTTTACTGGTTATCAGAAGCCCCTCAGATTGACAAGCAGACTTTTCAAGAGGTATCAAGAAACCCAGTTACTGGGTCGTGGTGATCAGATAGATAGTCGCTCCAAGTAAACTAAGTACTGATGTTTAGCTGCGTTCGGTGAGATTGGAAGCTCAGCATAGCTGATCATAGTTAGTGACGGGTAAGGCAGATGATGATGAGTTTTTTATTAGACTTCATATATGAAAGACATCAATTAAAAGACAACAATCATTTATTTAACATTTCAATACAAATATAAAAAAAAGAATTTTGTTAAATAAAATCACAGGTTTATAAATTACGGTGTCGATTTGTTTCATTCTGAGTCCTGTCATCTAAGTTCTGGGATCTAGTTCAAGAAACGTTGAAGTAACCGTGGTACAGCCATCATGAATTTAGTGTTTGGTTCCGCCGCAGTTGCTGTTAAAATGCTTTCCTTTTTTAGGCTGGAAAAACATAAAAATATTAATTAAGCTTGGGATAATACAAAATGCAAGAAAATTCCCTTCTTAAAAAAATCTATGAGATTATTGTACCACTTGAGTAAGTTTAGTGTTACTAAGAAACAGGTGCCCAAAAGTTAGACAACCATTTCGTCCAGCAACGGTTGTCAAACTTTCAAATCTGTTTCAGTTCTCGGTCATTTCGACTTCGACCTCCAGATATCCTTAAGGAAAGACTGTTAAGTGATATTTTGATGGTTAAAAAGTAAGTTGACAAATTTAATAGTAATAGTAATAGTATATTTATTTGCGTAAAACATGGTATACAAAGGTGTTCACAACAAATTTAAACGGCACAAACATGTTTAGCTAGGATTGCTTTATTTAGATTGACGGTCGGAATGTTCTTATACATAATTAAAAACGTAAGCGAATCGAATTGAGAACTTCCTCCTGTTTTTTTTTAATTGGTAAAAATTACAAACACATCCATATTTATTTGTAAGCAGAATTGTTTATTAAAATTAGCCTCTTGTATAATTGCACGCCATTATTATGGCGCCATATAATATACTTACCACATTTAGCGATTAAAATAAATTATTCTGACTTTGACATTTTTTTTACGAATATTCTCTCAGCAGATTGAATCGGAAGCCGGAACGAGACTTTTACAGTACAAACCTGATAGTCGCATATCTTGTTAGATTCGTCCTCTTCGGAAGATGATGAAGAAGAGGATGAAGATGATGACGAGGAAGACGAAGAAGACGACGAAGAATCTTTGTGGTGTCTACCCTGAAATGTAGAAAAAAAAAATGTCATTCACACATATTTTATGACTTAGGTTCTTTGATTCTGACAGACAGACAGTCGTTAGGGTTGTCAGCCCGAAAGTCTCACCAGTCTTACCAAAGGATATCGTATTGCCCAGTAACTGGGTTTTCTAGTACCTATTGGCTTAATATAAAGTATTAGTATTCAGCGTTTAGGGAGAGAAGAAACCTTCAGAAAGTGGTTTTTTCCATTCAATAAGTCTGATGCGGTATCGAGCCGCGTCGAAATAATGCGAATAAAGCCTTTTTTGTATTTATATTTTGTCTGAAAATATCACGGACATTCCGAAGTAAGTTAAAAAATATATGACATGGGTAGGACTCGTTTACGGCCACTCTGTACAGCCACTACGTCGATAAATAGCCACACAGTAAAATAAACTCTGTTTAATCGTATAAAATGTTTCATTCTGAAAATGCAAATTATTTACAATGATGTTTTCAACTGAATTCAATATGTTCAGAAGGTTTTGGAAGTTCACTTCAAAATGTAGGCGGTCATTATACGTTATTTAAATTAAATGATGATGTTATGTTATGTGATCAACCTTTGGTCTTGTGGATTTTATTAATTATATTTTATTCTCAAATAGAGATGTGTCTGAGTTATTATAAAATTGTACGCATATTTCACACAACCTACTAAATATTTCTTTTTAAATCTGGTATTTATGGAATCAAGCTACCCATATACACAGTTTCAAAAAGAGGTAGGTACCTCCTAAGATATTGTAACTGTTCAAGATATCAAATTTTTATAACCGCTAATATTTAAACTATAGATACCTACTAAAGATTGACAAATATTTCATTACTTATACGAACATAAACATAGCAATGTAGTACCGAAATCCGAGAAAGCTTCCCTAATAACTGTTAAAGTGTAAATAAAATAAAATGCGGTAAAAGTTCGAGGGACAGTTTCATCATTATTGCTCATTACTGTCGCAATTGAGACTCGCTCCAAGAAACTCGTAACGGTAACATTCTGCTAACAAATTGAAGTATTTCACAGTTTCACTGGTTCCCTGTATTCTCTGGCTACGTAGGATTTACATTAATAAATGTAAAGCCGGGGTTTATGGCGTGCTAGCTGTTTTAATTCACGCCATTTTTATGTTGCTCTTTTTTGCTAATTGTTTGTAGTGCGAATTATAATTTCCCTAAAGGGAGCTAGCTCTTCTCTCGTAGATTTACAAATACATGTAACTGTTGCATTTGAAAACACGGTTTGGACTCGTGCTTGACTGATTGGCCACAGAAGGCTAAACACTGAGAGAGCTAGAATGGACTGGGAGAGGTCTTTTTTAGGGTTCCGTACCCAAAGGGTAAAACGGGACCCTATTACTAAGACTTCGCTGTCTGTCGGTCTGTCTGTCTGTCTGTCTGTCTGTCTGTCTGTCTGTCTCCAGGCTGTATCTCATAAACCGTGATAGCTAGAAAGCTGAAATTTTCACAAATGATGTATTACTATTGCCGCTATAACAACAAATACTAAAAATTAAAAAAAATATATATTAAGGGGGGCTCCCATACAACAGATATTATTTTTTTGCCGTTTTTATAGATAATGGTATGGTACGGAACCCTTCGTGCGCGAGTCCGACTCGCACTTGGCCGGTTTTTTATAAGTTCCTCCGGCTGCGTTTTCATCACCACGGTCCTTCTTTAGTCTGCGTACCTCCCATTTTTAATAAACTCGAAATTTTCGGATCGAAATCGACTTGTGACATTTAAGCCATCTTAACTCGGCTTTATTTAGTCCAATTGTTAAAGATTTATAACCTTATATGGCACGGCGGCGTCGGTAACACGATCGCGCGGCGATGTCCACTGGCAGGTTCGCCATGTAAGGTCGATGGTATTTGTGGAGAGAAATGATACTCACGACTGTCTAAGTAATACTCTCCTTTATTTTAGGATACACATGTTAATACAGGGTGGGTAAAACATCGTGGATCAACCGAAACAGGGCGATAATTGGGGTTATCAGGGTAATTTCTGATAGAACGTAGTTTTTTACAGTAATGTTCTAAAGTCACAAATACTTTTTCGTGAGACTTAAAAGATATTGAAAAAAAGTGCCAATACTCATAAATCATAGTAGGTACCCATGTCATGAAAGCACTTTTGTAGTGATGATACATTTTTTGGAAGCAATTAAACACCATTTATTGTTTTAAAATTTTACTCTAATTGCCTATTTATTAAAAATGTTGGTATTTTCTTAAATAAAAAAGCACTCAAATAGTTATAACTTTTAAGGAGATCAAGTTAGAGCTCTACCTCGGAGATATTTTTACTGCAATTAACCACAACTATCGCCCTGTTTCGTTTGATCCACGATTCTTTACCCTCCCTTTATAGGATAGACATACACATAGGTACAAAATACACTGACGCCACTACATACACACTACACCCAGCCGTGGCAATGAATGGTCTAAAAAAGGCGTAACATCATAAGCAATAACGCTTTCAGGATGTTGATGGGATTGCCACGCTTTTGTAGCGCATCAGGTATGTTTGCAGACGCTCAAGTGGTTTTCAAGCGATAGACCGCAAAAGAATAGCGTCTCTGATGCGCCGCATGCGGGGTAGCCCCAACAGCTTCCTGCAGCTCATTGTTGGGAGAATGGACATGGAGAGCTCATTCATGGAGCATTGGACGAAACTCCATGTACGAGTTGTGCGGTCCTAATAATGTATCTATTTGTTGCCATTGTTGTGTTGTTTGTTTGTCGCATTATATTATTTAAAACCTGTATGGATTATTATATTAAATGAATGAATTAAATGAATTGAATTGAAATTGAAATAAGGAATGATTGAACCATTCCACTAAATAGAGTTTCAAATTTTTCGACTAAAGCAATTTAATATGTTCATTTTATTCAGCCAGTCTCTTATAGTGTGCATAAAGTGACCATCAATACGAACCATTCATTAAAAAAGGCCTTGAATCACGAGTGATGTCAGTTAGCTAGTTTATAGTCGGTTCTGAATATTATATTAATAATCATCAGGGTATACACCCGATTCCTAGAAGCCTTTGCTTGTTTACAATATGGGGAAACCTAGGTACATAACCACACATTATTATATTTATAAATGCAAAGCATACTACTATGAAATCCTACTGTATTCATATTAATGTTGTAACTCCTGGAACAACCAATTTGATTATTATTTCATCAGCTGCCACTAAAACCAAAATCAATCGAATTCGAGAATAATTCTTACAATGCCTTCAGCACAATGAGTATTATGGATTGGTCACACATAATTAATAATTAATTGTAGAGAGATTGTTGTTGTGATTGTTGATTAATTTGTTGTTGTGTTGTTGAGTTGTGTTGTTGTTGTTGTTGTGTTGTGTTGTTGATTGTGTTGTGATTGTTTGTTTGTTATGTTGTTTGTTGTATTAATTGTTGTTGTGTTGTTTAATTAATTGTAGTTTATATAATGCTTAAGAAATTAATTAATTACTGTTAGTGGTGTAGAACCGTTGTAATTAATAATAATAAATAAATAAATAAATAATCATCTCAACAAAATTCGTCAAATTCATCATCACATCAGCTCAAGACCAAAAGTAACTCGGCTGTTGTATGAATTTTCAAGGAATTTTGACCTATGCGGTGCAACTACGTATGAACCATATGGTAGGTACGGGCCCGAGCCCCAAGATAAAGAAGTTACAAGTTTGGGAGTCACTAGCAATAACACCATCTATCTGTTTTAGGTAATATTTTAAGCCCGTTATAACCTTTCTTGGCCTGGATAATAAACAATTTTGATTATTTATATTTCACTTATCTTTAAAGACTTACGTTGTCACCGCAGCAGTTACCGCAGCAGCCACCGCAGTCATTGTCTTCTTCGGAGGATGATGATGATGATGATGATGAAGAAGAAGAAGATGAAGACGATGATGATGAACTGGAGTCACCACCACACTTGTTTCTGGATTTCTGTAATTTTATGAACTCATTTTTAAGACAAAATCAAAAACAGAGCATAGCATAATCAGCCTATAATGTTCCTACTGCTGGGACACCCGGCCTCCTCTCTATGAGAGGGAATGGGCTATAATTCATGTCATTCATTCATTCATGTCTTCGAATGTATGGTTCTAGGAATGCCAGTTTCCTCACGATGTTTTCCTTCACCGTTTTTGAGAGCAGTGGTGATGAAATAAATTACACAATGTAATGCGTCTGCCTGGGTTCGAACCCACGACTTACTGTTCATAAGTTGGGGCAGCCACCACTGGGCCACCACCGCTCTCTACAGAAAAACAGAGCATTTATTTCAAATAGACCAATTACAGGAACTTTTAAACTGTCAAAAAGAAAAGGATGAAGCTACAGTCCCAGTCGCAAGACATTGTTACTGTGACATTAATTACTATAGTTAATTAATATTTGAGATGGGTTTGCCGATTACAATGCGTGGAACAAGGACTAAATGTCCATACCCAATATCGGTTCTACGCCACTTCTGGCCAATTCTTGAGGAAGACATCCAAGTCGTTCCGCCACGAATGCCCAGTTATGGGGCAGTACAGGCTAGCAATAATAATATAGGTAACTAAGAAACCATTGCAATAATAGCAAGAGTGGAACGTGGCTTGTCTGTTCCTAACTTTACAAGGTGTTCAAACTCCGTTTCGAAAGTGGTATTAATTTACTTGAAAGGGGAAAACGGTAGTAAACGCAAAATTCAGACGCAAATGTTTAAACCCAATATCACGCGTTCAAAATTCCATTGACGATATTTATGCCAAAAATATTTATGCAAACATGACACCAAACCAGATGGTTCATGGGTTACAATAACAATCGGTACAATTAGTGATTGCAGTCGCCAATATCACATCCTTCACCCGTGATCTGGTCTAAATTACAGCTAAATATAGTCGTTAATTCGTCATAATTGGCTAGACTAAAATAATTACACAATTAGCTCATATTTTTGAGAATAAACAGATGTGAAGGTCGGAACACCAATTTGGAACTATGTCGTCAACGGAAGGGAATTACACGGTTAAGTCATATTTTTATGTTGATCAGATAGGCTTGAAGGTCTAACTTGGAGTGGTATCGTCAGCAGAATCGGATTTTGATAAAAATATTTTTAAAGTGCCTGCTCTTGCTTTATTACTTTGGTTAAGTATGAACACTATGCACGAGTCTCCACCACACAGTCATTTTTAAGGCAGTCTGAGTCTTTTGACCACAAAATCCTACTCTAAAAGTCCAGCAATATTTGAGATGGGTAAACAGATGAATTACATCACTTTGTTGACCTAATTGTAAGACCTACTTGTAGGTACTCAGACAACGTAAACAGCTCAAGAAAAATGCAGATAAAATATTATTGTCACACTTACTTGGTCACACCGTGTACGACTGAAACAATAAGAAAGTTTAGGTTTAGTGTACATCGAGAAAATTATAAAAGGAAGAAGTCGATCCAACAAGATATTGGCTTCTGGCTGAGTTGAAAATCAAATACTGCGTTTTTAATTAGATGCAATTAGGTCTCGCCTAGTGTTAATGAAAACGGCCTATAGTCTTGAACAGATTGATGACGTTTTCTAAACCATAGGCATCGTTCCAACATCGTCTAACATTGCCTCGATCATATTATCGGTGGTGGAAATTTGAAACTCTATCAAACTCTCTAAAGGCAGAAATAATCATCATTTTATTGGTTGTAATTCCAATTCCAATTTTAAACTGGGGAACAACACGTAAAAACCCAATTACACTTTGCTCGAAGTGGGAATTAAACCTAGCCTTAAGAATCAGGGGTGTTGCAAAAGTCTTCAGACGGTTTCAGTACAGCTAAGAAAAAGTTTTGTAACGAATAGATAGGTAGGTTGCCACGTTGATCTAGTGGCCGAAAGTGTGACTGCTGTGTATGAGGTCCAGAGCTTGATCCCCGGATTGGTCAAAGCGTTATGAATTTTTTCTATTTGCACTTATAAGCCTGCCTAAAGTCTGGGTTGCGCCATTAACTAGCAGCCGAATTGCATACCACACTTTTGTATCATAATCCGAAGGAGTTTAATGCAAATTTGTAAGTCATTGCTTCATAAGTAAATTACCATAAATATTATTAAATTATCAAAATGAGTAGCATTGGGAATACGAGTCGGTAACGCTCTTTAACTCTCTAACTGTGGGTGTAGTAAACCTGCCCGAGTCTTTCTAGATGGTGTGTTGTATAAAATAATGGGACTTACCAAGACACAGATTTCGCTTCTGTCATTGCCACTATGGCAAGTGTAGCCAACAGTAATAATATAACTTTGTTCATTTTGATTATTTACCTGAAATTAAAAAACGTGTTAATTAGTGTCAAATAATTGGAACTTTTTTTGCTAGTATGCTTTTCAAAGTTTTATCTGAAGAAAATTTAAATTCAAATTCATATACTTTATTTCGTACAACCAAGTCCATATGGGTTAGAAATGCTTAATAAATATGTTAGTAGTAATAATTTCATAGCCTTCATAGAAACAGTTAAAAAAAAATACAATTCTTTATATAAATGTCTACACTTAACTGGTATAGTCTGCACTTAGGGTGCGATTCTTTTTAATTTAATTTAATTCAATTCAATTTATTTTAATTTAAGTGAATTTTACTTACTTAATTTAATTTAATTCAATTCGATTCAATTCAATAAAAAAAAACAATTACAAAATAAACAACAACAACAACAATTAGAAAAGGAACGTCAATTTTATTTATTGGTTTTTCACGACACAAATTCTCAAATTCATTTATTTCGTGAACAAAATTAAAAAATTGGTGGTAAATGTGTAAAAACACTGTTTAGTGAAACTTTAAACTGTTACAATGGTTAGACATTCATTCAAAAAAGCACAAAGACTCGCCATCATGATTTGTACCTGAAGACAGGTATTATAACAGGACATTATAAGATGCCTGTTCTAAACCAAAAACTCCACCTAGGTGGGTACCTACAGTAGTAGCAGTGGCTGGTGGCAACACTCCTCAGTCTCCTTGTGGTAATTAAGACATTAGTGAGTATGTCTACAACTAACCAATGTTAAGCGGCATGCATTCCGACTTGGCCCTCTAACAAAACTCACTTCATGCAATATTTGTTAACTAACTAACGTTAATCTTAGAGCTTGTTTCACCGTCTCTGGAAAATTGCAATCCACCAACTAAAATTAGAAAATAATTTACATTAAATTATCTAAGAGATAAATTAATTGAGGGACTGAAACAGACTCTAAACCTCCTTTTAAATAAAATAATACTAACTGTATCCGAATTTCTGAAGAACTTTGAAACAGGTAACTTGTTTTTTCACGAGAATTCACTTTAGCTCAGTGTATGTAGTCAGTGTCAGCGATCTGTATCGACTGAATTTTAGTATTTTATCACCAATATTATCAAATTTGGGTCAAATTTACATAACTTTTAGCTTGAGTCAGTAAGGTCAGTACGATAGCACTGATATTGCAGAGATGCTCGCCCTCAGAAACCGATGTCACTATTAATTTAAATAATATACTTATGTCATGTCAATTTCTGCGCATTATATATATGTACGTAGATTCTGCGTTATCAATATTATTTTGTTGATGTTTTTCCTTCATTCGCAGATAAGGTCAAAAATTAGAGACCTCATTTACGATAATGCCTCTATTTTTATTTCTTGTTGTCATTTTGTGGGTATCACGTACACCTAAAATCATAAACGAGTGACATTGATGAGTGTAAACTAAATAGTTTGGATATTTTGGCATGCTTGCATATGTCTCACAGGAAGGCCCCTAGAAGCTTTACCAAGAGTTCAAGACAGACAGACTAGTGGTGTGTGTTTCTAAGAATGCTCTTATCAAAATAATAGCACAATAATTCCCTGAATCTATTAATTTTTACCCGACTACGACGAAGCCAAAAGGAAGGGTTTTGATTTTAGCAGTCTATGTATGTATGTATGTTCCTTCGTAGCGCCTAAACTATTCATCCGATTTTGATAAATAAGGTGTCAATCGATTCGTTATTATGGCGCGGGTAAAATAGGCTAAATTTTAACCGACAATAGGAGTCGATTTTACCAAAAGCTTTAATAAATTAATCAGCTCTAAGCTATAAAAGTTGAAGTTCATTTTAGCTGGAGTATACCGGTTTTTTCTAAGACATACTACCCACATTTCGCCATATCTGCGGTATATCTAGTCGACGTGAGTATTGTACACGCTCAATTCACTCAGCTTTATCAGGATTATTCGATAAACACTCCACAGTCAGCAGAAAACAAGCTCCTTACACAAATAGGGGATTTTAATATCCTTAAGTAGTGATGATACTGGCCTCTCGTATAAAAGACTTGCAAAGTAATCCACAGAGGGCGCAGCTATCGCGCGAATCTGCTTGAGTCATCTCATCCTTTTCAAATAAATAGGGTCCGAAAGATGTCTGAAAAGCAACGTTTTATTTTCTATCCATAATTCAATTGCAAACAGTTTTTTTAGGGTTATGTTGATGTCTTTCCTATGTTGTTTTTGCGATAAAGGTGATCATGTTTTGGTGTTCTGTGTTGTAAACAAAGTAAGTAGATTTTAGACTCATAATTATGTAAATAATAATTTATAATGATATACTTATTAGCAAAAAACTTATCATTTTTATAATATTAATTAATTGCGACGACCTAAACGACCTATCTATCACAGTTGTTTGTTCGCTCAAGGACACTAAAGCCGACTCAGAATTTGCATAGGTAAATATGAAATGAATAAAAATATGTTCATAATTTTTCCAACAAGATAAATCAGTTCCAACCCTTTCCAACCGCGCAGACACGGAAACAGTCATTTGGAAAATTCAGCAGTACAGGAAGCCATACGTCACATTAGGCACAGCGAACACTCGCACACAGAGCCAAGTGTCCCAGGAACGTGTCGTGTGAACTTGTGTGCTGTACTCCGCTCGGCGCAGTTTATCAAACTCATTATCAAACGCCCCCAATGTACGCAAATAAATCGCTTTTATTGCCCAACTCCTACTTATTGAATTTACCTTTCAATACTAAACGTTACCTACTCTCAAGTAAAATTATGAACCGGTTTAAAACTTCTCGATGAAGTGGAGTTCGAAAATAGCATTATAAATTCACCGGTTTACAATCACAGCGCTACTTGGCGAAGGCAAAAAACCTTGGCGGGAAACTCGTTCTAACTTTTCCTATTTTTCTGCGTTAATTTCACCTGAACCCATTACACTTTGCAACAATTCTTAGTGAGAACGTTTCTATTAGGCTCTTCAAATTGCATTTTAAATGAGTTTCGGAGACTTTGGAGAGGACATCTTGGAGCCCTTTCATGTCAGCTGATAACTTGTTATTGGTTGGGATAATAAACATTTATTTTAATGTGCGTTCAGAAAATAATCATAATTCAACTACTTTTATTACTGATTAGCACGAAGGAGGTCTGAAAGCGAAAGGTGCTAAATGACGTTAATTAGTTACAATCACAATAGGCAAGCGGTGAGCAGCGGTGGCCCAGTGGTGACGGCCCCGACTTATGAGCAGTAAGTCTTGAGTACGAATCCAGTCAGGCGCAATACTTTGTGTAATTTATTTCATCACCACTGCTCCAAAACGGTGAAGGAAAACATCATAAGGAAACCTAGAAACAAAAAATCAAAAACCTGTTACATCTACCAACCCGCACTGGGCCCGCGTGGTGGATTATAGCCCATTCCCTCTCATAGAGAGGAGGCGTGTGTCCCAGCAATATTGTTCCCCACAGTATAAGCTAATTATGGTTACTGTAGGCAAGCTACCCTTTCTAAACCTTTAAACATTATGTTGAATGTTGTTACATAAGTTCAAATGTCATGTACCTTCTTTAACTTAACCTAATAACAAACCAAGTCGATCTCTCCGCACAAAGAATCCGAAGAGCCACTTGAAAGTATTTATGTTATGCAAATTCAAGGGCAGGAGTTAACGGCAGGTAATCATACCGTCCCCATAAGGATGAGACGTGGAAAGTACCTAAAGCGTAAAAGTAGTATCCAAGTTGAGCAATGAAATGTTAAGGATGAATAAGTTAATTGGCCCCCGGGGCGTATCGGCGGGCCCTCCTGTGGCACAGAGGAATGCATTTAAATTGGATTTTAAGAGTAGAAATCACCGGCGTTCTCTCCGCCTCTCCCAGCCTTGTTAGAGCCAATCTCAAAGTTTACGTAAACGAATAAACCTCCGCCGTGAAACCGAATTTATCGGTATCCATTCAAACTATATTTATCTATGAGCGTTCGGCCATTTAGATGAATTCAAGTAAAGTAAAAATTCAAACCTGCAACGATTACCGCGTGCAGATTTGAAGTACCTATTAAATATTAACGATGCTTTCATTCTTTAATTTTGCAATCGAATAAATATAATGAGGACCGAGAGATAAATTTAATTAAAAAACGAAGATTAATTGCACGCGTAACCTCTGGCGCCTCTGGTGAAGGCTATGATTATGACACATATTAGCACCTAAACGATAATAAAGAAACCATGTAATACCAATGTAGGTAATAAATAACAAATATTGTTCACAATAGAATTTATAACATGAATGACCACGATTCGGAACAAGGATACCCATGCGGGGAATACCCCGCTAAAGACAAAAAGACTGCTTTGGGTTGTTGACTCATTTAATATAATACTTTTTGTAGCCTCTTTACCCTTCAAAATATTATTTAATAACCTGCAAAAAGTTCGTCTGAAATACACTTGGGAGCAAATAAATCGAGCCACTTCCTTTTTCACGCATTATGGTAATTATTTTTGGTATTAAGGAACGCATCGATTCGAAACATATATCGCCTAAAAGGGTATTTAATAACCTTTACAATGAGGGTAGTTAGTTGTCAAAATTTCATTTTTATTAAAGTTTAAAGGGTAGAATAAAATTATCGCATTTAATTTGCTTATGACATTTTTATTGTACTCTGTTAAGAAAAGATTAAATTTGAGGTTTTTGTTAATCATACCCATATTACTTGTTATTGTTGTCTTTATCTGTGTCTGTGTAATCAAAATAACCTGATAAAATGGATACTACACCGACGGAAGCTGCCCAAGTTGTAGCTTTACTTGAGGTTGGACACGGACAACGTGAAGTGGCACGCAGACTTCATTTGAGTCGTTCAAAGGTACAGCGGGTATACCGCAGGTATCTGGAGACTGGTGCTTTTGTTCGGCGACCTGGAACTGGCCGACCACGGGCAACAACAGAACGTGACGACCGCTTTATTGCAACCAATTCGTTGCGCGACCGTGGACTTAATGCTGTTCAGCTACAGCAAGCGTTACGTGACGTTCGAGGAGTCGCAATCAGTAGGTGGACAGTGAGACGAAGACTAAAAGAACGAAATTTAACATCACACAAACCAGCAACTGGCCCAAAATTGACTGTAGCTCATCGCCGATCTCGCTTGGAGTTTGCTCGAGAACACATTAATTGGACGTTAGAAGACTGGAGGTCAGTTTTGTTTTCTGACGAGTCAAGAATCTGTCTTTTTAGCAATGACGGGAGAAACCGAGTGTATAGACGTCCTGGTGAAAGATTTGCCCAATGTTGCATTCGAGAAACGGTGAGTTTTGGTGGTGGTTCTTGTATGGTGTGGGGAGGAATTTCTCTAGACGGAAAAACGGAACTTGTCTTCGTCGACCCCGCCAACGATGGCAGTGGTAGACGTGGATTAACAGCTGACCGATACATAACTGACATTCTTGAAAACCACGTAATGCCGTATGCTGGTTTTGTCGGAGAAAATTTCTTGTTTATGCATGACAATGCGAGACCTCATACCGCGCAGATCGTTACGGAATACTTGTCTGCGATCGGGATTCAACAAATGGTATGGCCAGCACGAAGTCCCGATTTGAACCCGATCGAACACCTATGGGACGAGCTAAAACGCTGATCAGATCGATGACTAATAGGCTACAAGAATGTATCAGGGCCCGGGGGGGTAATACCAGTTATTAAGAATATTTTTTTTGCAATAATTTTGTTTTTTTATTGTTTTTATGGACTGTTTTAGCCCTACTAAATTTTCTATCAAAATTACCATTTTTCTTGCAGAGCCAATAATTTATCATTCAATAAGGTTATTATTCAATAATTTACCCTCATTGTAAAGGTTATTAACTAAACTTTTAGGCGATATATAGTTCGAATTGATACGTTCCATATTACCAAAAATATTTACCATTTTACGTGAAAAAAGGTAGTGGCTCGATTTATTTGCTCCCAAGTGTAGTTTGTAAGTTAACTTAAAAAATATAGAATTGAGAACCGTTTCATATTTTGTACAAATACACATGAGCGATAATGACATAATTTAAGCATGGTTTAATTACTTCTGCTGCAAATATTGAAATAATTAAGTGTTGAGAAATTAAAGCGAGAGCTCTCGTAATATAGCGTTATGTGCTAAGGACTTACAAGCGTTTATTTGTACGTAATCGTTACAGGCTCACTGGAATGAAGGATTGGGTAAGTAGTATTTTGCAGCTTTGTGATTTGCTGAAAAATAATAATTATATGAAAACATTAAAGCTGGGTGCCAATGTTTACACTAGGTTGTTATTTAGCTGGTTACCGTATTTGCATGAGTTATGTTACGTACGTGGCTTTGAACCCAAGCAGATTATGATCCTCTCCGTCACAGAGAGAAGGACGGCATCCCAGCAGTGGGACTGTTATAAGCTGATTATACTTTATGACATGCGATATTCGTAATTATTTAGGTTAAAAAAGTGATTATCTTTTTTAATTTGTGTCACGTTAGTGTTTTCGTATGGAAAACAGTTTATCCGACTACACTCGTTAACATCGTAACATTTTGAAGGGAACCTAAGTCGAATTAATGAATGTATCCCCAATGTACATAATTAACATTTGCGAGACATTACTCTAGTGACGTCGCCTTCTATAAATCTCGGCAAGGATCTGTCTTCTCGCTCGGGAACCTTCTGTAATTTTATTTTATGTAAACTCCAAACACTTGAGTACATGTTTTTTGTTTAGTGTTTTATTTTGAAATGCGCTGGAGTGGCAAACTTTAAAAACAGAAGGTTTTTTTAAGACTTAGATTAGTTTTATTTATTTATTTTTGACACCCATTGAATGATAGCAGTCTACACCTACGCTTAGTTTTGCATCATAAATTATTCTATATTGTTAGACAGACATCAGACTGATCGTGTAATTGAATGGCAGTTCGGGCGGTATGTTCAGAATACCAGATTATTAAAATATTATGATAATAAATGTTCACCAGACTAATTTGAATTGACATCTGCACGTTTTTACGTTCTAATTTAATCAGGAGATACTAAAATAGATGCATAGGGAGACAAATGCACGATTCTTAAACTCTAGCAAGCAACATTGTGTACTCGCAGCGTACAGACGTGCTCATTAGCAATATTTAATAAATGTTTTAATAATAGTGGTCACTATTATTAAAGTAGTGTGTGTGTGTGTCCTTTAGTGCAGGTATTACTATCGTAATGCATAAAGTAATCTTGCTTAGTGTGTAGTTTTACTCAATAAAGGACACGAAATAGTGAAATTTTAGTAAAACTAACAAAATAGAAAACAGCCCCTGTAATCCAAGGGGGCCAGCGCAACGCTCCGTCTCGCCGTCGTAGACGGCCACGGCCGATGTTATTGTTTCAGAGCCCGACAACGATCCAACGATGGATGGCCCAGGTCCAGCAGTACTTGAATGAAGTTTGCTCTCTACTGCCGCGAATGGTAAACTCAACACCGAATAGAAAATGAAGATTACAAAACTTTGCTGTTAAGTCGAATCTGATACGTCACAAATGGCAGTCCTATACCAGTCACTGAAGCAAAAAGCTATTCATGCGAATAACACGATCGATACCCTAAAACAACAGCGCGACCTCACAGAACATATTTCCGAGCTCAAGTAGACGATACGGGGTTCTAGTTCTGCTGGAAATGCTTCTTTTGCCGATATGGTGAAAAGGGGATCGAACCATTTCGTTCGACCCAATAACTTAAGCTTTGTCGCCATTTATCCCAATGATAAATTGAAAACCAGTGACGAAACAAAAAAACTGGTGCAAAAATACATACGGCCTAAGCAAATGAGGCTGGATGGCGTGGTGTTTGAAAAAATGGTGGCATAATAATAAGAGACGAAACTTGCCAATAAGCTAAAGAACGCAATCCAGCTCTCTACATCTGGACTTACCGCCGACGAAGCCAACAAGCGCAAACCCCAGATCGTGGTTGTAGGAGTGCCGACTTTCTTGGCTGAAAATGAGGTCTTCAAGTGCATTGTCGAGCAAAATGTAGTGTGCAGACGATCCGTTTGACTCATCGTTTACAAAAATATGACAGACCCAACATGCAATCTTTTGAATGAAAACATTTACAAACTACAAGTAGATCTAAAATAATAATAAAATATGTACAAGTATCAAAATGGAAAAAGAATTACAGGGCGTCAAAAAATTCGTCTACATCGCTGTCAATAGGAAAAGTGCCCAGAAGCCTGGCAGCAGATTCTTTGGCCAAAAAAGGCCAGCCCTCAGATCACGTGAAGAGTCGACTTGACGATGTCCCGGCAAACGGGAAACGGCTCAAACACATAACTACCAATTAAGTATATCAGACAGAGACTATATTTACATTTCAGATATTTAGGAACAGTTTAAACACAACAAAATTTGAAAACTGTTTTTTGCTCTCAGCAGGATAAGTTAGCAAAGTCTTTTTGGAGGTGATAAAAGAAGCCATCAGTTAGTTGCCAGAACCAATCTGCGATCATTTCGCACATATCCTTATGAACCTTACAAGTATACCGATTCCTAATAAATAGCCAGTCGGCGAAGAAAAACCATCGCGCAATAATAATCTAAGATGGTTTATTTGATGCTTAGTAAGTTAATTAACCGATCACTTAGAATCTCCCTTCATCTCCTAACACATTACAGTAATGGCCCACTATCAGCCTTACGTTCGCGGTACCTTGTAATGACACAGGACAATCTCGCACCTTACTAGATATCTATATGTTTAATTAGCAATTATTTTCTGCTTGATTGTAATATCGGGGATTTTTTTCGGGTAGTGTGAGAAATTATGGATGTGGAAAATTAATCAAATGATTAATGAACTAATATTCTCTATTACAGTCCTCTTTCGAAAAATATGTAGGAAAGTATCTAATCCACACTGACCGCAAATTAAACCAAAATTATGAATAATGAGACAGCTTCTTAGCTAAATTTCCTGAGCTAAATTAATTTCCCTAAGCTTTTCGATAAAATTACGTATTTAAAAGAAGATGTTTTGTAAAGTCGAAATAGCCCTAACATCTTTCTACCACTTATTGAAAATAATGACAACCATCAACAGTATTGTGGAGCTGTGTATGTCTATTGTAGTCTCCTCCTTCTTCAACACTTGCACCATAACTTTCACAACTTTTAAACTACCTACCATTCCATCACTATTGATCACCGGCCGACGTCCTCACGATCCCCGCTACATCTGCTTAGCTTATTACAGCGACGGTGAGGAGCGGTCTCGGGAGAAATTCAATGGTATTGTTGAATTTTCGCAAATGGCCTGTGCCGTTCACGCCGCATGCCGAGGCCTGACAGCTGGGGGACCTGGGACACTATTACTTGTCTCATGAATAAGTACTTCATACTGTATGTACGAGACGTCTATTGACTTCTTGTCATGTGATTGTGGCTGTTTGTGCGTTTAACATTTTTGCTTCAAAATCTATCTTAAAAACGAGTTATATTTAGGCTAAAGTTACGATCTCGTATTTGTTAAGAAATAAACACTAACTAAATACCCAACCTCCATCACAATGACAGGTTATTCGTGTAACAGCAAAACATACATACATAATTTGTAACCCATTATTCTGCATCAATCTCAAAACATAATAAGAAATTCAACCCCTACATATGGGTCTGACCTTTCATGATACGATATTCCGATTTGTGTTCAACCCCCTGAATTTTTGTTACTCATCCACTAACCTGACCGGGCCTGTCCACTTAACTTGAATAATGATGTGCGAGGAAAAAGGATCGGTGAGCCGAACCGGCAAAATGCGAACCGCCGAGCAACCCGCCGCCCGCTGCGCCGCCGCCGAACCCCAAGATTGAAAAACTAATGTAGAACTTCCCTTTTAATCTCTTTTAAATCTTGAGCTATTCATTTTAATATAGACCTCTTTCGTTGTGAAAAGAAGAATAACAAATCTAAAAATGTTTGTTTATACTTTGCGGTCGTGTTTTTAAGCATACCTAATTAAAAATAAAATCTCGTGTGACATAAAATCTGGATGAGGCCTAATAATAAAATGTAAGCAGAAGGCGGCGATGTAGTTGCGGTGCGTAACCCCGTGGAAAGAAAACGGCTTTCTTTACGAGCTATTCCGCTGAGCCAATATTTCTCCGCGACAGTGCTCGGCATCATAAAATAAAACGAAAAATTCCAGAGCACTGCCTCCAGCCGCCATGAAATCATAAGAGGCGAGATTTTATGCCCTATCGGCCAACACACTTCGTCAGGTGATTAATATCATAAATAATACTCAGATATGTTCTTTATTGTTCGCTTTCGTGTAATGTAAAGATGTAACTGTCTTCACTTATCGATTTAATGAAATTACTCCAATGTTTCTTGAGAACGTATACTTTGCAAATATGCTACGTATGCTGTACATCAGTAGGTATATACCGTCACAAATGATCACCCTGTGTTAGATATCATATTATAGGAAAATTTAAGTAATCCTTCTCTTTTCAGAACGAATTATTTCCCAAATCGACAATTCAAATTATAAATAAGCGCAAACAAAAACAAATATTTACATTTAAGCGCCTCGAGCTCGCCGCGACTAGGCGAATGGGCGTGTGGAGTGCACTTATTATGTTCTGCGCTCGAGTCGTACGACAAGCGCTTGACAAAATACTCTGCCAATTGTGTCGGAGTACCGCCCTCAATTGTTCCACATGAAAAATGGCCTATTCGGATTGTTCCCGAACAAATGCGTGCCGTGCGGGTCATTACGCTTTGTTTTAGGTATAAGTACGACAAAAAATTCACTGTGAAAAAGCTGAAATTTTCGCTTCCGCACTCTTGAGTTGTGAGCAAGCAGTGTTTAAACTAAGGCCAATTGTTTCGCCTTGAAAAAATATTTCCCGCAAAAGAACAAACATACCTATTCTTTTATTTAAAGCACAATGGACCTTTATAATACATGTTCCATTCTGTAGTAGTTCTCTATTGTCAGAAGACTATATTTTGTGAAATTGGTAGAAAAATATTTAAGATGAAAGTTGAAGATGGAAATCATAACAGAGATTTTACTGCTCAACGAGCGATTGAAGCGAGAATGCCAAAGATTGTTTCAGAGCTCGAGCGGGATTGAGGCGATAATAACAATGTCATCACTTCCTCAATCTAACTTCTTCAATATTTCCTGTCGAACCGATCCGCTATAAATTTTTATCCGACTGGAATATTTTTATTCGGATCCGTTTCGGCCTCTCGGTACTCTTTTAAGTATAAAAATAGAATTTTATGAGAGACATGTTTAGACGAAACATCCTTTGAATGAGCTATCAAATAAAGATGGGCGTACAAGATAAGCCTACTGTAACTAATTTTTCAATTGAATGAAACATTTTACAAAATAAATAAAAAGGGTGTCATTCGGCCCTTTGCTATCCTTAATTTAGATTTCCTGGGAATTTTGTATCAAACTTAAACGTAATCTGAAAGAAAGTGCTTTTTCTTATAAGACCAAAAATCTAATCTGGAAAACAATTCATATTTAATGGTTGGATTTTTAGCTTTTTTTTTTTGTTATTTCTACATAGTACTCACTATTTCATCATTTAGATAGACTTCAATTATACATGGACTACCACACATCGAAGAAAACACACCGCCGTTTAGAAATCAAACCCACTAACTACCCTTAGCACAAATAACCAATCTCTCAAAAACTGCACCAGTAGCGCCATCACCAAACAATTATTTATACCATACATACATACCATAGTCATAAACTCACGTTTGCTCTAAAACGATCTCGAAAACTCAAAATAACGAGCATTTTCTAGTAATTACTTCTTGTAATCTCGACATGTTTACATACGTGTTTACATGTCAATTTACGGTCTTCGTAATTAAACTAATCGTAACAAATAACGGCGTGGTTTACAATGGATTAATTTACGTAAATAAATTAAACATTTGGAGGGTTAGGCAACTCACGTTACGGTAGTTATGTGGCTATAAAATTATATGTATAGAACAAAAAAAAAGCTCAACAGTTTCTTTCAATTAGATTTCACATATATTTCATTGAGACCACTTATATCACAAATTGCTAAACACTGCTTGTTGATCGAGTGGTCGCAAGCGCGACTGCTGAGCAAGAGTTCCTGGGTTCGATTCCCGGGTCGGGCAAAGAGTTGTTGGCGTTTTCCATCAGACATTTCTCGGTAGCAGGCACGGAGACTGGGTCTGTGCCCGGTTGGTAGCAATAGGCTCGCCCCCTACTACATGGGACTTTAACATAGCTGGCGAAATGTGGATGTACTATTAGGTACACCTCATACGCCAAAGAAGATCCATAGACGCAAAAAACATCTTAGCTGACTGATGAATGATTTTCCATTAGTTGTTTTTTTTATTATTATAAAGTTATAGAGCGTTTTAAAGCGATATGATATGAAACACCAACCTCTCGCATTAAAAAATCATCTGACGATGATTCATTTGCTAAACAGGATTGAGAAATTATTGCTATTACCTATCGTCATACTGTCATAGCAATATTGTCTCAATCCACAACATAAAATGCAATCATAAAGTAACAAACTGTCTCCAGAATATTTATTGCAATCATCATTGAGTAGGCACCTGATCTTACACTTCAAAAAGTCTTTGGTTACTTCATTTATTCGAAGCCGTAGACCAGCGTTGCCCGGCTTAGCTCACCGAAGCTCAGTGTAGCTCGGCGTAGCCCAGCGTAGCTTAGCGTAGAGCGGCGTAACTTGGTGAAGTCCAGTGTAGCTCAGCGTAGCTTGACGTAGCTCGGCGTAGGTCACCGTAGTCCAGCGTAGCACTGCGTAGCTCGGCGTAGCTCGGCGTAGCTTGGCGTAGCTCGGCGTAGCTCGGCGTAGCTTGGCGTAGCTCGGCGTAGCTCGGCGTAGCTTGGCGTAGCTCTGCGTAGCTCAGCGTAGCTGTGCGTAGCTCGGCGAAGCTCGGCGAAGCTCGGCGTAGCTCGGCGTAGCTCGGCGTAGCTCGGCGTAGCTCGGCGTAGCTCGGCGTAGCTCGGCGTAGCTCGGCGTAGCTCGGCGTAGCTCGGCGTAGCTCGGCGTAGCTCGGCGTAGCTCGGCGTAGCTCGGCGTAGCTCGGCGTAGCTCGGCGTAGCTCGGTGTAGCTCGGCGTAACACTGCGTAGCTCGGCGTAGTCCTATGTAGCGCGGCGTAGCATGGCGTCACATGGTGTAGGTCATCGTAGCGCAGCGTAGCTCGCCGTAGTCTGGCGTAGCACGGTGTAGCTCGGCGTAGTCCTGCGTAGCACGACGTAGCATGGTGTAGGTCGCCGTAGTGCAGCGTAGCCCGCCGTTGTCTGGCATAGCACCGCGTGGCTCGGCGTAGTGTATTGTAGCTCGGCGTAGCATGGCATAGCGTGAAGTAGCCCGGTGTAGCTCGGAGTAGCCCGGACAAGTTTTCAAACAAATACCAAAACTAACAAAACCGAAAAACGCCTTTTTCATTCTTAATTCCCGCAGCTTATGAAACCAAATAAACGAGACGGTAAAGGCCATAGAACTCATGTTTTGTTTTGCAAAATTCATATAAAAAGATAATGGTCTTGGATTCAAGTTTAGTATAATTATCATGATGTTCTAGTCAGGGGCGGATTATAAGGGCATTTTTGGCTGCAGCCAGGGCTCCGTGGATATAAAGGGCTCCATTGAAAACAAAATACCCGAAAAGGATGAGTCTGAATCCCCTAAACATCAAAGTCGGTCTTCCAATAATTTACGAAACCTAAATCCGCCTAACCTGCGCAATGGAACTAAGTACACTACAAGTTAAATGTTATTGATTGTATTATTCTAACAGGACCAATGGCAGCCTGTCATTTGGCTCATATTCTCTGCATCCCCTACAGATTTACCGTTCCAGTTTAAACGATTACAGTTTCCGACGAAAATTTCTTTGGCCCTCACCATCAACAAATCTACAGTTGGCCTGTAGATTTGACATACAAACTTATAGGACTTGATTATAGGGAAGATTGCTTCACTCATGGGCATGTTGGTCTCTCTGGTCAGGAAATGCAGAGAATCAATTTATTTTCAATTTAAAGCCTTAGGAAATCGGAACAAAAATGTGGTATGCCATGAAATTTTAAAATAAACTAATTCTTATTAAGATAAAAAATAGATGAGAGCAGCGGTGGCCCAGTGGTAGCGGCCCTGACTTACGAACAGTAAGTCGTGGGTTCGAACCCAGGCCGGCGCATTACTTCGTGTAATTTATTTCATCACCACTGCTCTCAAAAACCGCACTGGGCCCGCGTGGTGGATTATAGCCCATTCTCTCTCTAGAGAGGAGGCCGTGTGTCCCAGCAGTGGGAACATTAAAGGCGGATTATGCTAAGATAAAGAATTGTCCGAGCCGTGTAAAGCCGGGGCGAGTTCTTTTATAGAATTAAAACTGATAAACTTTGAATTGATCAACCTGTGCTTTTTAACACAAATGAAACTACATTTGAACTGCACCGGTGCGAAGCCGGGGCGAGTCGCTAGTATTAAATAAATAAAATAACTATTGTACTCTTTTTTCCTACCTTTTACCTAGTACATGATTATTGCAAACAGTTTTTTGACAAATTGTGTTAGCCCCGGGCCCACAAACTCACAGTCCGCCCCTGGTTCTAGTCACATACAAAAGTTCTATACCTATAAAGTGGGGTTTTACACACAATTTCTCAACAAAACTTACCGCGAACAAGAGCGTCGAAATTGCAAATAATAGGTACTCACCGTGCATGATGTCATGTTACGTTTTAACAATAACATTACATGTCTCCAATGCTACACGTAAAAGATTTAAGAACCACTTATTTTTGTAGACACCATTGCTTAGTACCAATACATTAGACACCGACAAACATAACAAGGTCCCACCACATCCACAAATACTCCACTCACAAACACACTCACAAGTCTCCTTTAAAACATTATCACCTCAAGTTATCGGCGGAATGAATGGTCATTAATTAATTAGGTGAACCCTTTGCGATGCGTCCCCAAAGCGTCGTTACTTAATTAGCATTACTCATGGGCTGGTCCCCGCTCCACTAGATACCGATAAGATAAATTGTTACCTTACCTTTTTACCTGTGTGTTGGTATGTTGAGGTAAACTTTAGTCGTTCCAACAAAGTAAATACAAATAATCTTAATCGTAAACATTGGGAGACAGTTTTGGATGGACATAAGCATACTATTTTCTTCAGTTTTGAATTAGAGTGGAGTTTTGTCATATCACCATATTAAACCGATGAGATCAACACTGCACTCAAGACGCTGAAGGAAAACATAACATCATCAAGTAAGAACCAAAATTGGATTGCAAAATAGCATGTCCTGAACATGGTCTTGAACCCAAAATTCGAAAACTTGTAACATCTACCAAACTACACCGGGCCCGCGTGAAAATGATTGCCCACTCCCTATCACTGATAGTCATATTGTATACTAACAGTGGAAATACTGTGGACAGATTATCCTAAGCAAGCTTATTGTAGCCGCTGTCTGAATATTTGCTAGCAATTAACAATATTACTGCGGACTATCCTGAAAAATATTAAGTGCTATTTATCGTATAAGAAAAGTGAAGAGGATAGCATTGTAAACACCGAAACGATTAAAAAAAAATCAAAGAACAACTCTTAATAATCGCGTATCTATTTATAGTAGACACTATGCTAGTAGTTTAAGTGGAACCACCCCCACACCGAGTATTTATTTTTAAACTTCAGTGGGCCGTAACAGGTAACGTATGACCTTGCGTTATACTGCTATTTTCCTCCACAGGAAAGAACGCGGCGCTAGCATTATTCAAAGCCAGACTTTACTAATGCATTTTATGGTCGAGGGTAATATTTACGAGGCCCAGGTGAACGCAAAAAACGTACGTAAGCACCTCATCGGGGCCGATTTTAATATTAGTTTAACGCAATATTACTACGAAGCTCATCCCTAGCTTAAAAATAAAGTTTAACTTATGAATATAAAAGAATAAGAGAAAGAAATAATTTAAGGCCTGAAAAAGGCCATTCTGCAACAAATAAGTAGTTATTTATTTTTATCACCGCGTCCTAATTGCTTGTTATCTTTCTTTTAGCACCCAGGACTTAAGAAGCCATTCTATAATCCCTGTATTAAGAGTTATACGTGGCGAGGGATTTGAAACGTGTTTTCCCCTATTTTCGGAGGCCAAGCCGTCGCGTCCCGCTATCCTTAGGGATTTCATTCCGAAAAACCTCCATAAATATTTCTTACAGTATTTGTATCTTCCTTGGAGTATCGTTAGCACAATGTTTCCCTTTTTCCTCTGAACTGGGATAGCATCTGGTCCCACAAACTAGATTGTCTACACACCTACACAGTACACACTCGGTACGAACCGAGTCTTCAGTTACTGTTGCGTAACACACAACTAAAACTATTATTAACAGTACCATCCCTCAAAAAGACAAACATTTTATATCAATTAGTAGGCTGTTGGGAAAAATATGAAAACAATTTATCTCTGTGAGAATAGTAGTCATTTGTTATGATTACATCGCACTGTAATCAACATTTTGTAGAGATCTACGATCTATATAACTGACTGTCATGTAAATGAAGTGATGATGATGGAAAACATAACATAACATCACGCCTGTATTCTTGAGGTAGTAGTTAGTCCTGTAGGCAGAGGTGTACCTGATAGTATACCCACATTTCGCCAGTTATGTTTGTGTCCCGCGTAATAAGAGGCGAGTCTATTGTCATCAACTGGCCACAAATCCATACTCCGTGGCTGCTACTGTTTATTACTGATGGAAAAACTCAATAACAATTTGCCCGACCCGGGAATCGATCCCAGGACCTCACATTCAGCAGTCACGATTGCGTCCACTGGACCAACGAGGCTGTAGTAAAATCCTTGTCTATTTTGAGCTTTAGTAGAGATTGCTAGCGCACGTGTACCATTGCACTTATGGCACCTGGCAAGCGCCGAACGTGACAAACAAAAACACTTTAATACATTTGCTCCGACGTCATTACAGTTTATCGGTACTTTGGCGCGAACCCGAAATAAATAGCCGCTATCAAAGAACGATTACACAAACTGTTCACAAGCTCATAAAAAGACAAACATTACGAAATCTCTGATGTCAAAGAAAAATAAATCGGCGATAAAGTTTAACTGCTCAACAATAATGTTATAATGGTTGTAACAAAACCGATATTTTATAATATTGACCCTACAAATTGAGATCTATATACTGTTTTTACTTCAAAATTGTACAGATACTTTACTTTATCTTCTACAGATATTTCAGTTTCAGTAGTGTAGTAAATTTTACTTATGTAAGTGTCTTGACTTAAGTTATACTACTTCGTCACTTCCCGTGGGCATCGTAAGAGGCGACTTAGAAAATATATCAGGAAGATGGACAGCAGTGGATATGCATTTCTGTGCACAATCTTACAAATTCTTACTGCCCGTGTTAGGTCTGTATAAAAAGGCTTTAGTTATCGTCAGTAGCAGAGGTAGGACCACTGCTGTCGAGTTGATAAAAAAAACGTAATAACAATGGTATGTTTTTTTTTTCGATACTGTTTGTTGCGGTATCTAATACGCCACCTAAAAATTACGCATCACTCTTTTGTCGTGCAAATCTTACATCACCCAAACAAGGCTGTCCGCGTGATTGGCCAAAACCCGACAACAACCATCGGGCAATAGCCCACCAGATCCAACATCGGGGTGGTAGGCAGGTCCTAACTTTTCTTTGAGATTAAGGAACTAAAATCGTTGCGGCTATATAGAATATCCTCTAGCTAGTACACATATACACATCTGATCCTTTTTATAGTGGATAATTGCCCAGCAGTGGGACACACAAACAGGCTAACAAAAAAAAACAGTCTTACAATAAATATCAACAAAGTTAGTCGAACTTCTAATAATATTGCCTCTGGATTAATTCTAATACATTATTATTGTATCGGTGTTAATACTGTTTGTGTGCTGTAAGTTAATCACAGTTCAGTGTCCAATATTGAATTGTTAACGGTGTTGATGCTGTTCAGCCGGGGTGATCGTCGCATATGATAGTTTAAGATGTGTTAGGTTTACAATTTAGAAACTTGAGAGATTTGGTAAGTTTTCAACCCATAATAATAAAACAATCCCTTCATTTGGATATCCAAGTGAAGGGTTTTTTCCCAAATTGAGGGGGATTTTATTATTTGCCAGATGGCAAGGTATTACCGTGTTCACTGACAGTCTGGTCCTTTTCACCCTTGCGCCCTCAATAATAAGGTTGAAAAATGGTCGACCTTCAGTCATCTCGGTAGTACACAAGATAATAATGATAATAAGATTGAAAAACAATAAAATCTTTCGATTTCAAAGCTGAAAATATCTACGAGTTCGATCGATTTTAAGGTCCTTTACGTTCGTAATATGCCATTTACCTACTTTCGCAATAGATTTTGTTCGGAAAAGGTAGTATAAATTTTATTGCTTATATTTTGAAGGTATCGAAACTCGAGCTTAATTGCAATTCACGCCATTCACGTTTATGTGCTTGGCAAAAACATCTGGCCCCTTGATTGCTTACGTTTTTATGCGCACTTAGGAACTCAAACACCACTCCCGGGGAAAATGTATCCAGGTACCTAAATAATGCAATCACAAAGCTTCACATTTATTGCCATATCGTAATTTTTATTTAAATTGCGAGTGTAACATTTTAAAGCCAGAGATAGCTAGGTCTACGTGAAATTATCTTAGTTTTGAAGTTACTATCGTATGATCTTTGATTATAAAGAGCTACAGGTCTGGTTTGCCAGATTACAATCTTCGCGGAGTTCACGCCACCTTGGCTGGCTCCATTAGCAAATTAGCTATATTTCTGATTACATTAACGTCTCTATAGCTTTTCATCACGTCTGTTGGTTTGAGTGGTAAAATTTTTGACTTCATTGGTAATTCGAAATTCATCAATTCTATTAAAAACCTAAAAATACACTACATACCTATACATAGGTACGTCGTATTTCATTGGTATTTGTCTATATAACATGTTATGTTAAAAGTTAGTATCTCTAATAATGGTCTCGTGAAAGCGAAACCGTGTATCTCGATCCTTTGGGGATTTTAAGTAACCACATCGTAAGGGTCAACTGAAAGGTCTGACCATTCAACAAGCATTCGCAATTGGAACAATGGATATGTACACAGACCATCGCTAAATAGCCGATCCTTGTTGTTTTTTTAGGAGAATTTTTCTTTAAGTCCAAAGAAAAATACCATTTCTTTCCTTACCTACTCAAAATATTTAATCTATCATGAAAATATTTTTTTGAGACAGACTCAATATTTAATTTTAATAATTTTGCTCTATTTATTTTCAGGTGAGCCATTCACTTCTATAGCCAACATTCAAATATCATTTCGCATTACAGTTTCAACGAACTAGCAAATGAATTATGAATTTTAGAGAGTCGTACCAAAAAGTTAGTGCGCCTATAAATTCATTTTTATGACACCCACTAAATAAGTTATCCGTACATATACGCTGTTAGTAATAAATACAATGCAGACAGATGGTCACGGGCTACGCATGTACGGAGCCACCATTTTATTAAATAAAAAACGTTAACTTTAGTTTAGCAATATTTTTGAAATAACACTAATTTATTAAGAGACACATTTAACAGTACTTAACCATAATTTAATAACACTTTGCTTTTTAAAGTTCAAAAACCAACAACAAACTCTACGAAATAAACTAAATCAAACTCAAACAAGAGCCAGCATTACGCAAATAGTTCCCCAAAACTAAAATAATAAGATGTTGAAGCGTAACAACCGCCGGACACGGGATAAGGGCATTTGAATAGCCCCTAGATGGCGTTAGTTATTCAGCTCGCGACTCGCAGGCCCCCGCGCTCGCTCGTAAATCAAACTCGCCATTCGCTTATGCATTATACAGTTTTATTTGTGCGAGTCCGCTGAATAGGTAATAAACTATGGCAGGTGAAATGCCCTGCGTGTTCGAATGCGCCGAGAATTTGAAACGTAGGCAAATATACGTCTGTTTACTACGCTGTGGAACAACATATAGTGTGGTGATTGGATTACGTGTGTTGGTGGTGTGGTGACGATCTGGTTTGGTTTTTTAATGGGTTGCGTATAATTCTGTTATTGCATTTGATTTGCAAGTGGATCAAATCTATAGAAACACTAAAGAAAATGGATGGAGGTGCTCGTGGCTAAATAAGAACAGCCGCTCGGGTCGATCTTTAGGTTAAGCCGTGCTTACCTAGGTTGGTCTGTGGATGGGTGACCACCCATTTCATACCGAGTTTCCTCCGTGCCTCGGAAAGCACGTTAAGCCGTTGGTCCCAGCTGTCATTTGTATATCTTTGACAGTCGTTACAGGTAGTCAGTGACCCGAAAGTCTTACCAAGGGGTATCGTATAACCTAGCACTAACTGGGTTCTGGAGGTCAGATAGGCAGTCGCTCCATGTAAAATACTGGTATTCAGCTGCATCCGGTTAAACTGGAAGCCGACCCCAAGTCATCTTGATGTACTACTAACACTCTATGGACAGAAAAGTCTGAAATAAATGTTTTGAATTTAATTGAAAGCGCATGAAAAAAACTAAAGGTAAATTACCATACTTGCCAACTTCATACTTAATGACAATCTTAAAATATAGGTAATCAATATTTTTAACAACCTGCCTACCTAAAAACTTCAAGTCTAAAACCTATTAGCCTACTAATTAAAAGCACCATCTCATTTGCTAAACAGCGCAGGTTATTAGGCATTTTCGAAGGTCCCCCCATCTCTCGACGCGACGGAGCAGAAAATTCACTGCGGTCCTCATACCACACAGCCCTGCATACTAGAACGTACGTCTGAGGCCAGTCTGCGCTAATCCTCTTACTAATTTCATTATTTTAGCATCAACTTTTTAGCTCGTATTTTTATTCATTCAATTTAAAAGGATTGTAACTTGATAATGTGCAGGGTTTTCTGAAAAGCTTTGCGTGTTAGTTAGTGAGTGACGCATTTTACGGTTTTTAGACAGACGTTTACAGGTTATGATTATTGTGAGTAAAATATGTGTGAGTTAGTCTGATCCGTCTCACTTCTGGACAACAAAGGCCTCCCCCATTCGTTCCACTCCTCTATGTGTTGTGTTTCTTCTTTGTAGATATTCAGTGAAAAGAAGGCTGGGTGGTAGTGTACGTAACGGGGTACTGAGGAAAAAAGACAGAAATTTTTAGTCAAAAAAGTTTTAGACGTAATAGCGAGCGAAGCAACCTCAGGGCTTGGGGCACCCCGACGTTAGGTAAGGTTAGGTTGTTCTAAACCCTGCAGACAGAAATAAGAGCGTCGACTTTTTCATAGTGCCCGTTTCCTATCACTGACTTAATGCTGAGCTTTAACGGAATTCGGGTTTAATTTGTTGAATAATACCTTGATACAGGCGTGTAGAGGAATTCTTATGTAAAAGTCGCAATATTCCTTTTTACCTGACTGGACCTCAACAGAATATAAAACATCAACACATCCCTCATTTTGATCTGGAAAACCGGACACAGCAAAATAAGCATACTTTATAGGTTGTATTGATTTTATTATTATTGCACAACAGATACAATCCGGACGCCGCTCACCATTCATGTTAATGAAATAGCAAATAAAATGATCGTAATTACGGCAACGTTTTTACTGCATTGTTGGGAGCCCGTCGCCGAATCACCTGGCATTACCGTTGCGACAATATTTCCAACGAATTGGCCATTTATCCAAGCACCAGACATAATAACTTTTGTAATTACAATATCAACATTTACGTTGCATTACCCTCGTTCGTCATACCACCATTCAAGGATGGTGTTTGACGTAACATTTTGTAAGCTTTTATTATGATTTTAAAACACATTTTCGGTTTAGATATACAGATGTTGAATTAATGTTTAAAAATTACAATTGAGTTGGATTTTTATTCTACGTGTCAGAGTCTACGTGGCGCTTCGACCATTAGGTCGCCCTAATGGTGGAAGCGCCAGGGAAACCCGCGAAATTCAAATTTTCTTAGATTTTTTGCAATTTGGAGGTCAGTGTCAGGTTGTATGTTGATGAAATATGAGTCGCGCAAGCGTATGTTGTTACAGAATTATAATCATTAAAATCATTAATACAATCCTCTAAGTTTTATTTAACCCCATTTAATAATTATTTCATGAAAAGTTATTCAATGTGGTTAAATGAACTTAGAGGGTTGTACTGATGATTTGAATGACTTAAGAACTTAGGTGTTACTTGCGCGAATCATATTTCATCAACATACAACCTGACATCTGCTTGCAAATTGCCAACTTATGGAAATTTCAATTAATGCTTTTTTATTTATGCTAAAAGGGACGCTCAAAGGGATGCAGATTTAAATCTTAAATTAATAATTAAAAAGAGCAGGAAACTGGAAAAATTATAGGAAAATGAGAAATGTTCTAAACTACCAATCATTAACCAACATGGCTTCATTATGATTAAAGAATTACCTATTTAGTATAACCGAGTATCTATACAGGGTGGAAGGTCGGCGCTAAAACGGTTAGCACGTATTCAGTACATCATTCTGAGCCCCCGACTCTGAAACAGAAATTTTTCATCGGTAATTAAAAAAAAACAGCTGTTCCTTACATTTTGTCGTGTAGGTCTTGCAATTTTGTAGGAATAAGCAGATTAAAAAAAATACCATTTAAAAATTTGTATGAGGGATGGTTCAGAATGATGTACTGAATACGTGGTAAGCGTTTGTGCGACGGTGTTCCTTCCACCTTGTATAATATTCGTATCACCCGAAGCATCCAATTGATATTTACTGAATATACGGTGGTAATGGAGGCATTGGTGAAATACATAAGTATATTCTGTAGAGTACAGTAATTTTAATTATTTTATTAAATTCCCTCTGTCCCCTTTAACGGGGACATGGCCTACGGGGACAACGGGAATACATCAGTACCGGTACCGGTATAGGGTCAGATGTAATATTGGTACGTTAAAAATAATACCGCGTCGCTCTACTTGCTTGCGACACCGTAATTCGGCAACGACTTCGAAATAACTTGTGACACGTCACAAGTGTACGCGGCACGCGTTACTCCGAAACGCGAGCCAAGCTAATCGAAACAAGTCGCACACGCGCGGGTTGCATGATGCAAGTCGCGTCCCGAGTCGTATCGCCTGTGCTCGTGGACAGGGTTTAGTTATTATTCAGACTATAATCTATCTATGTGCCAAATTTCATCCAGATCCGATCACACGGTTCTAGCGTGATTAAGTAACACAATATCTATTCAAACTTTCGCATTTATAATTACTATAGATTAGTTAGCCAAAAAAAATGTTAAGTTGACGGAGGTCAATGGGAAAGTCGCAGACTAAAGATTTTCCGATACGTTTACAACGCGCCCCGCAATCGCTCCTCGCTTCACTTTGTCTGAATCTCGCCTTATGATCAATGCCAGTGACAGGTAGAAACAGGCTATCAAAAGGAATTTAATTGAATTTCACTTTGGCTGCCTATGTGCCTCACATACATTACATTACAGACTTTGAAAATAAAGGGAAAGCTTTGTTGTTACTAATTATTTTAGTAACTAGCACGGAGTAAATAAAACAGGTAGTTAGTTAGAAATTTATGGTTTTATGTGGCAATGTTATAGACACCCTTCAAAATTACTATACAAGGACAACGTTTTAGAATCTGCAGTTGGTTGCCAACAAGGTGATCCTCTCGGGCCTGTCATTTTCAGTTTGGCTATTCATCCCATAATTCAACAATTAAATTCAAAATTTAACGTGTGGTATTTAGATGATGGAACTCTAGGAGGTGATGTTGACACCGTTTTGGATGACCTACAACTCCTCAAACATCAATTTAAATCTATTGGCCTAGACCTTAACCCATCAAAGTGCGAAATTTACCTCACTGACATTACCGACAGACAATCGACTATAGATAAATTTAATGCAATAGCCCCTCAAATCAAAATTTTAGAAAAAAGTTCCCTGCACCTCCTAGGTTCCCCTATTTTAGAAGAAAGTTTTTCATCTTTCATCGATCACAAAATCAATCATTTTAATGACATTTCGGATAGACTCTCCAAAATTAATGTACATTCGGCATTCACCCTGATCAGATATTGCTGTTTTGGTCCAAATTTTATGTATTTTCTCCGTTGTTCTCCTCTTTGGAAGAAACCACAACTTTTGGACAAAATTGACCAAATTATTCGCAACACATTAACATCCATTCTTAATGTGGCCCTGGACGACCGAGCGTGGCTGCAAGCCACCCTACCAATTCGTTTTGGTGGCCTCGGCGTCCGCAAAATTTCTAGTATAAGCTTACCGGCGTTCCTGTCCTCTGTCCACAGCACTGAAAAGCTAACCAGAAAAATTTTAGCTCTCTCCCTGGTTGACTCGGAAGTGCCGTGCTTGACCGACGCAGAGGTCGCCTGGAAAGTGACTTGCCCGGATATGGATCGGCCCGAGAACCCGTTTTCCCAGAGACAGTGGGATGAGCCGCTCTGCAGGTTGGTACGGAATAAACTTATTAATACGTCTACCAATACTGCTGAGCGTGCCCGCCTACTGGCTGTGGGTGAGTGGGAGTCGGGCCTCTGGCTTCAGGCACTACCGTCACCTAATATAGGCACTATGTTAGGTGACACTACCTTCCGGCTCGCTACGTGTTTGCGATTGGGCGCTCCTTGTGGGGCTCCACATCGCTGTCAATGTGGTGAAGCAGTCGACTGCCTCGGACACCATGGCCTTTCATGCAGTAAGAGTGCAGGTCGGATTGCGCGGCACGCTAGCATTAATGATCTCATCCGTCGTGCTCTTGCCACCGCCGGGGTGCCAGCTGTCTTAGAACCCAATGGCTTGGCACGCGTCGATGGGAAGAGACCAGATGGTATGACCATAATGCCATGGAAGTTGGGTAGGCCTTTGGTGTGGGACGCAACTTGCGTCGACACCCTTGCGCCATCCCATCTTCCTAGCACAGTGGGCTGCGCTGGGGCGGCTGCTGCAGGTGCTGAAAACCTCAAACGGCGCAAATACAATAATTTAATTGGTAATTATGTGTTTGAGCCGTTTGGGGTTGAAACACTAGGGCCATGGGGTCCGAGTGCCCACCTAGTTTTTCGGGAAATCGCCAAGCGGTTGGTCGACTCTTCACGTGACCAGAGGGCGGGCCTATTTTTTGGCCAAAGAATCAGCATTGCCATCCAACGTGGTAATGCTGCCAGCCTTCTGGGCACTTTTCCTGTTGACAGCGATGCGGACGAATTTTTTGATGCCCTGTAACCCTTTTATACTTGTACATATTTATTTCTATTATAGTTTTGTAGTTTGTAAATAATTAATAATTTGAAGAGTAAACAAATAAAGTGGCAAAAAAAAAAAAAAAAAGGTAGTTAGTAAATTAATTTTAAAGTGAACAAACTATGCTAAACCGTTCGCTATCTAAAATATTTAATGAAGTTCGCTCCAAATCAAGCTCTTTGTCATAAAGTAAATTAACATTGTGCCATTAATTTTAAAAAAATAGGCACGTGTCCGTTTCTTTTATAACTACCTATGTGCCTGAACAAAAACAACAAATTAACATGGACAAAGCGTGTACACATTTCATAAAACAAGCTCGGGCCAAACAGTATATTGAGTGAGGTTTATATTGAAAGTTTGTAAGGAGCCACGCGAGCCCTAAGGACACACATTCTACTTTGTTCTTACACGCAACTTTAAGAAGTTGCTTAACAGATGTTCCGCCTGACTTTTGTCCCCAAGTAAGTCATGTATCCTTGTAACATACGTTTTATGTGCGACGAAAATAATGCCTGCTGTCGATGTTTGTGATATACGGCGAAAATGTTCGTAGGCCTTCGGGAATTGTGGGCCTTTTTTAATGTGCTTGCTTGGGAAAGTGTGATTATTTTCAGGCATACCGGTGTGGAACAGAGAAAGTCTTTTAGTTCTACGGTTGTTCTGTCAGAAGGAAAATATTTCAAAATAATACGACCATCCTTCCAAGGGTCTTATACAAAGCATCAATTGCACTCTACACAACTATGTACAAACTTCTAAGTTTGGCACACTAAAAGTAAAACTAAGTACGATACCTTCAAGAATACATTTAGCATCCGCATTGATTACAATAAAATTGCATCCTGGCCATTCTGCAACAATTTGTTAAATTTGTATGCCATGTCTGACAGGCGAAGAATATTTTCGAAACTGCAGCAACTCATTGTGCTGCAGGCGAGACCAAAGTGGGAGCTCAAAATAGTGGCTAAACGTGACTTGCCGATATTGCATCATTTGTACCACATCCCACCGCATGTGCACGTACTCCTGATCTTGAACGTCGCACTGTATCGCTCCTAGCATATCCTACAGACTACAATACTTTGTCATTCTTACTCAACCATTGAACTATGTTCAAATGCATCGAATTAATCATTCCTCCTAACTGGATCTCAATACAGGCTAATTCATAATAATAATCATATCTAATAGTGGGCATTTTCGACAGGGACTAACTAATGATCCTGGATAGATAAGGCTGTTCATAAATGCACGGAGATATGGCTGATATTAGTATGGTTTTGTAAATTTTTGAGCAGTTTACTAATGTGTCTCCATTGTGCGAAAAAGCCATAGAAATCCTGTTCCGTTATGAACTAGGTAGCTGAATCTCACTTATCCGCAAGACCGGATTTCATAAGCAATTAACTTTCCTACGGTAGATTTCAAGGTGATTTATCAACCCGCAGCCTTAGAAAAACATAATTGAATCTAGTGTAAAATTTTCGGAAAGCAAAGACCTCTTCGAAAAACTCTCTCGTGTAATGGAAATCGTGCCCCTCGGCCCCCAGGGCATCGCGGATTCTCTGCACAAAAGGCCCAACAAAAAGGTCCTGCCGTCACATGAACATTGTAAAACTCGGCCTCGTATTCACGTCTCCACTTACAAACCAATAGCGCCTTAAAAACTTCACATGTAAGATTCAATTTTGTTCTACCAAGATTGTTTTGTAACAGTTTTTTCCAATCCGATAATGCGACCTTAGCGTCGGGATCATGGTTTACTACAAATTGTATTAGAGTAGTAGATTTAACTATTTACGCGGTGTACGGTCCGGCCGAGCGGTCGCGTGACTCCTCCGTACCTTGTGGAATGCTGATTCTTTTGTTATCATACATGGCATTAATTCTTTAGCGCATCGCGTCCCTGAGAGGCTAAAATAGCATTAGTGACATGAAGAGTTGTTTTAGTGTTGTGTTTTACATAAAGGATTCACATTTCGAGATTCAAGTTTCCGAAATTCCAATCTCTTTTGACCATCAAGCAGACGATCCGCCTTGAAATGTATATCAGTATCAAGGCTATCGCAGTACATAAACACGGAACTACTACGTCAGAGTAGGATACTCAGCGTAGCTTCATCTCGAGTGCATCTCTCACGATCACGGGAGCTTTTGCCTCTAAGGAATCGATTATCCGTAGACGTCTCGCATTCCTCAGATATCGTCTTCATCTCAACTCCGATATGACGACGTGCATTAAAATATCTATGTATAATGTTGTGAACTTGTGATGCAATCTTGTTCTATTAAGTTTACTCTGATAAGTTATATAAGTAACTATGTTGACTTTAACTTGAAGGTAAGTTGAGCACAGAATATTACTTATCAAAGAAGGATGAGAATAAACAAGAATAACATAGAGTTAATAGTAAATCAACAAGATGGCTTTTAAGCGTCAAGAAAGTAATGGAGCTATTGGTCTAACTGTGGACAAAAATAAAATAAAATACAGAGTTTCCTTATGGTGTGTGATGGTTACACTAGGAAAGGAACCAGAGTATCATGCAACTAATACATACTACCTACAGGCTATCAACAATCCTATACTAGTGATGCATGACGTGAAACCTTTGGAAATCGTAGTCTGTGCCGTCTTTAGGGATCAACCGACGGCTCGGTGACCGTTGAATTAATATTATATTCTAAAATAAATAGCTTTTTATCACGCACAATGTGAAACTGTTGCGTATGCACTTCAATAATTGTTCAATATCAACATTTACTAGGCAAACATCATCTGCCCAGCCTTTTCCCAACTGTGTTGGCGTCGGCTTCGACTCTAACAGGATGCAGCTAAATCCCAATTTTTTACATGGAGCGACACAACCCAGTTTGTACTGGGTAATACGATACCCCTCGGTAAGACTGGTTATCAGACTTTAACGACTGTCAAAGATCTACAAATGACAGCCGGGACCAACGGCTTAACGTGCTTTCCGAGGCACGGAAGAAACTCATTTACCGGGCAAACATCAATGAAAAAATCAAAACGTTTCCAGTTTATTTGAAAACTATCAATAATTTTGCAGTTTTATTAGGATTAACAGCCAGCACAACTGTATCTTGAACATGTTATTCCAGGATGCACTTAGGTACGGTCGCGGTCAGAAGTACAGTAGCAATCTCACAAAGCTATAGCATAAAAACTAGTCGCATTTACGACCGTCTTCACCCGTATATTGCACCTTTCATCATGAGTCAATCAAAAAGAACGCGGTATTTAATAAATTGTTTGCTTAGGTGGCTGTCGTGTAAGTTATGATTGTGGTTTTAAATTTCGAAAGTATAAGTAAACAACTATTTGACTCAGAGGTAAGCGCTGTGACATTTTTTGTGATGCATATTGAATTTTCGTGTAATTACAAAAGTTAAAGTTTCTGGTATATGTTATATGAATAATTACTAATGTTGACAATAAAGGGTTTAATACAGGTCTGTGGGACTGTTCGAAAGAGATACCGCGGCCCTAGAACACAAAGGGCAAAAGAAGGAACATGGATGGGTTTTAGTCAGTAAAAGTCTGACACTCCCTTCCGCTCCGCCCAGAGCGGGAGGAGTCATTTGATGATTTCCCATCCCAAAAAAATAAAAATAAATAAAAAGGGTGTAAATACAGCGTGTATTTCGCAACCTTTACTAACGAAGTAGAGAGGCACTTGTTCTTCCCCTTATTGCGATATTTTTTGTTTTCGTAACTATACCTTGGGAACCTTTTGGTCAATAAATATTGGGGGTCAAAGTTCCAACTAATTCACAACTCTTTTTTTAAATACAAGTTTTTTATGTTATAACTTTACTTTAAACACATCCAAGACCTGCGTACTATTCAATGCATCCAAAAGCACGGTGTTTTAAGTGCGTTACATTGAGCCCTACCATAAAACGTTATCTTCCACCCCCCCATAAAAAGTTGTTTCCCAGCAAATTTTTTTGCGTAAACAAAACATACTTAGTTTGATGTACAGAATGCTTGGTTGAGAACTTCGTGAAGGGTCCGTTTACACCTTGTATGTTACTTTAATGTAATAAACTTAGTTACTAGGTGGATTTAAAACAGTAGTTATACTGTAAGACGTGTTATTGTTTGCGTTGAAACATCACACCCACACAAAGAAACGCGTAGAACCGTGCGGGCGAATACGATCATTGAGATGCTACTAGACTTATGGCCTTTGATTATACCTATCCAAAGTAAGCGTAGTACCTTGTAATCTAAAAAAAAATTTAGTTGGTTTAATTGTTTGTCTCTCATTTAAAACGTACCCATTGTTGTCTTTGTAACTAGATCGCAAAAAATCGCGGCCACATGAATTAGAATCCTGCAACGTGTTGTAACTGAATATTCGAACATTTTCCGAGCCGTTCCTTATTGTCAATAGAAGGATCTTACGTGGCAACTAAGCTCAATAACTTCGAAATGAAAAAAGAAATAAGCTCTTCCTTTCCGCGGATGAGAATCTTAGCGTCCAAGTAAACATAAAGCCATGAAAACACAACAACAAGCATTATCTCGCCAAAATCCTTGTATCGAGTTCTGGAATCGTTCGCATTGTTGTCCTTTGTGTTCGCGTTCGCATTCGTTTTCCATCGTACACCATTATTCACATTAAGTGGACAGATCTCGGGTCAGATCCAGGCATAAGAAAAGCACAAAAAGTGCCCGCTTTATCCGAGCATGATAAATCTACTTCAAATCCGAGAATAGCGTCTTTTATGAACGAAATTGAAATAAACCGACCGTGCGGATAACGGCTAAGTAAGAAGATCGAGATCCTTTTAGAATATATTGGTGAATCATTTTCATTCATCAAGCCTACTTAGAATACCGTCTATCTACGTATTTGTGTAGGAGGGCCTTTTAAAATAGTTTTGGTATTCATTTTTCGTTCAGCATGCAAACTATATCTGGACCAATTCTTGTAAAAATATTTTCTAGATTGGTATATCTACGAGTATCTACTAAAGAAATTATTACAAGAATTACTCCAGACCTAGTTTTTACTTTAGCCTTTACTAAAAGGTATATTTCTTTTTAGAACACCTTTGTAAGATAGTTTTTCGCAATAAGTATATGTTTATTTGATATACGTTATCATAACTGTCTATCATGACCCGTTTGAGCTAATAAGAAGGTGAACTTAATTAGGTTACTACATTCCGGGAGCCATCAAGCCCCTCATGGTTTTGTCGTATCTGGGTATGTAGCTTATTCTAGGAGCATCTTGATCATATTTATAACACTGTCATTAAATAATACATGAAAAACCCGTAAAAGGTAAGAAGTGTACCTACGTTCAGCAATCATTAGAAGTTTTTAAAGATTCCCACCTTTACTAAGCATTATTTCGTTTTTTTTAAGAAATGTCAGCTGATTTTTTATTTCTGAAAAAAAACTGCCATTAAAATAGTGTCAACATCAATTTCAAAACTTGCCTCATCCGAGGCAATCCCTTATTTCACACTAAAACATCTATTTTCGTTTTCTCTTATTCCACATAATAGATCGTTCGGAAGATATGTCCCTATTTTTAGTGGTGGAGACGAAATCGAGCGTGAAATGGTTACCACACGGAGCGGTTGTCTCGTGAACAAACGAATCGCCGTTTGCCGCCGGGGCGTTTGCCGGAAAATTGGCTGGCACACCACTACGCTCCGGCTTAATAATAACAATGTATTGAATGTCTGCCCTGTCCGTGATGGCCGACTATCTGATACAATAGCAGCGCTCTTGCTAGATAGGAATCTCTAGTATTAAAATGATTTTTCCCCGAGATTATGCACAAACTATTCTAGCAAGTCTACCAAGTGTGTTAGCATCTAAGACTGTAGTATTTTTAAGTTAGGTACTGGTTACCTACTACCTACCTTCGTGAAAAATAGGCTTAGTTCGCCGTTACTTATGTGTTTTCATTTTATCTGAAATAATGTTGAGAACTATTGGTTTGAGTCTATTTATTTTAGACTACCTAAGAAGTACATGCCTAGGGCAGAAAATCACATAAAGCTGTCAATAAATTGTCTTTGTCTAAAAGATTTCCGTTTTCATTTTGGTTTTATTGACTTTTCTGATGTCAATTTAGTGGTCAATTTTGATGTGTTTTTTATCCTTTTTTAATTTTTTGATATTTTTATATGCTATTCCTTTTTTTACAGCAAGTAGATACCCAAATCTCAAATGGTGTGAAAATTACTGACCAACGAGTCAACTGTTTTCCGTTTAGTAGACACTTCTGAAGAATTTCTGAATACGCGTTCCCCTGAAATCTATCCAGTTATGAGTGATGAGGAATTCGACGCTTACGAGATGCAAAATGCTTTAGGTGCAATCGCAAATGAAATACAAAAGTACGTACCCACAATACTATTAAGATACAATAATCCCTACTCAAAACTTTAAAGTGTAATCCAAACCTCAGGCCTACAGTTCCGAACCTTCTCACCACCATAAAACGTCGAACCTAGCCTAAGCACTCCAAAATCTTCTTTGAATTATCTTCCGTCCTCTCCTTTAAAGTGAACAAAGGTGAAAACTGACCCACCATGAGCTTAATTTTCTGCAGACATTCTAATACAATCGGCTGCTGTTTGCAGGCTTCACGAGAAATCCGTCACTACAAGTGAATGCAATAATGCAGAAACATTGAATAAACTAATAAATTACAAGTTCGCTATAAAGGTGAAAGGTCTCAAAATAAAACAGCTAGAATCAAGTCTTAAAACGGCATGCGGTAAGTAAAGTTAATAGTGTGGTTAACCGTCTTAACTGGCAAGTAGATGTATACAAGATTTAATTGGTAAAAAAAAAACAAATTAATACTTATTAACAATTACCGTCTTTGTACCCATGATTACAAATAACCTTCACGGTAGAACCAACTCTGAAATCTTGTAAAAATCACAGTTCCGTCCACTTAGGTATGTTCGCATAATACATTTTCAAAATACGCGCTTGGACGTGGAGTTGCGGACATCAGCCCGTTATACAATACAATAATACAGTTTGAGATTTTGAGACAACAGCTGACAAAACAAAGTACCTACCTAGTGGAAGGTTATTATAATCGAATGTAGATAGTTTTATTGCTTTATCAGAATGTGCATCAGAATAAGCTGCAATCTTAACTTAAAACTTGCTTTGTTTTCAGCTATGGCAAAAACAATATCATTAGCTAAGACATCTGAAATAGCATCACTTAGCAAGGATTTAGATAATGCTAGAAATCAATATTTAGATTTAGAAAAACAGCAAAGTGAAAAAAGCCAATTAATAAACAGGTTAAGTAAAGAAAACCACGCTCTTCGTGATCAACTCGAGTTTTTCAAGAACACTATTCAACTGGGTTATCAGCAGTTACAGGTAATACGAAATGAACGCATAGAAAATATTTCCACTCTCGAACAACTGAAAGACATTATTGTTTGCTGCGGACAGTACCACGCAGATCATTATAATGAACATGGAAAGTGCATTCGACTGCAACAGAAAAACAGTTTTTTAAAAACCAAAATGATAATTCTGGAAAATAACTTGGAAGCAGCTAGAGATGAACTCCGAAACCTTCGTAATTACATAAAGCCTTACAAGGAGAAAAGAGAGGCTTCTACCAGATCACGGAAAAGTATTGATGTCGTATGTTCAGAGTACGATTTCGGTTCACATCAAAGAAACTATACTAAACTAACGATGACAAAAATTGAATTGACCAGATGTTCATCACTAGCAAACGTTAGAGACATAGACTTCACGACTCATTTAAAAAAGGTGAAGAATCTTCTCAATGATCACGATAACTTGATAAAAGATTTAAAAAGCATATCGAGAGTAATAAAGGTTAATAAAAATTATTAAGACTTGTATTTACTACAACCGTGTTAATGCTCTATAAAGTGTGGAAAGTTCGATTAATCGGTTCAAAAGTAAAACTAGATAAACTTATACTGTCACTTACGTGATATCTTCCGTAATTGTACATGCTCCCGATATTTTTTTTTATATATTAAATGGGCCTACTCTTGACCTCAATCTAGTCGAAAGATTCCTAGTTATTTCGACGCTGTTGCAAGAATTTTTTTGTAAAAAGTAAGCCGGGTGTACATATCTTTAATGTGATTATATTATTAGTCTATAGAATGAATGACTGTGCCATTTTTCAAAAGGAAGCCGGTAAGAATCGAGTTGTATGGAACCTTCGCTACTGCTGTCTACCCTCTTTCTCTGTCTTTTGCTACGCGCACTCCTGGAACTCGACACTAAGTCACGGCAAAACACACTCACAGTATCACCAGGTTTTGTGAATTCCTTATTACGATGCCGACTGCTACTTTTGAGCATAGGCTCAAAACTGGCTACTTGATAATTTGAAGCCATACTCTCGATAAACAAAAAAAAAGTAGCAGCCGGCATCGTAATAAGGAATCCACTGTAAATACCTGTATCATTTGAGATGGTTGATGGTTCAGGCGGGTGACATTTGAAAATCATACATAATTATGTGTAAATAAATTCAATTATTAGGTAAGTATTTCTCAGCTATCCTTTTAATAGCCAATCTACCCACACATCATGCGCTGCATGTTTGATTAAGACGATACCTCGTAATTAAACAAAAACTTTATGTTAATTTCATTCTATGAATACTTGCTTGAAGAATTCAATTTTTTTATATGTGTTTGTTGACTATATTACCTCCATTAATCCGAAGACAGAAACATAAAACAAGTAACTTTCCTCGAGAGAAAAAAAATCGGAACTTGCCTCTGAAAATAACATTTTATTCATTTTATGTCGTAGTTATGTACTTTCTGTCACATTAAAATAATGAAGAATGTAGATAATATCTTATTAAACATTAATCAGAAATCAGTTTTTATAGAAACATAAAATTGAATTTTTAATTAATTTTTATGTAGTGTGGCCGCTTACGTTATTTTTTTCGAGCAGGTTGCATGTTTCCTTTCTCTGTCTATTTACGTTGCTATCGTATAGTTCTATCACTCTCTATCTTTTTTTCTTTTTCGCAACGAGGTATCGTCTTAAGCGGAATGTGCGCAATTGAAAGTGTAGACGTCAGTAAAATGAATGTACCTGCCTTTGTATGTATCTTCACTTTGAATTTAGTTGACTATAATAAACTTATAAGCCACCTTTTTTATGCATTATAGCACACTAACAAATTATACTACCCTGTTGTTTGGCTCTGCCGCAGTCGCTTTATAGCCGAGTGCAATTAGACGAAAAATACTCAAAAGGTGGAACAAAATTTGTAGTGGTCGGATTTTCACGGGACTTTTTTATTGAGTTCCTAGAGGTATGAAGATGCAATTTCTATTTGTGAATTTATTTTTAGTCACTACACTCATGAATGTGGTTTTCTTCAACATTTTAATGCGCAGTTATCTGAGAAAAAAAAATCATTTCCTACCAATGACTATCTTTGCCTTAAAATTCTGTACTTTAGAAATAAAGGCCAAAAAATTGAAGAAAATAGGACATTTTCTAAAAAATCTATATATATTATAAACATTTATAAATTAAATAACCTAAAGTAACAAACTTAATTTCGTGAGGCGTCCACACGTTGGCTTTTATACCAGTCCTCTCCCATCAGAGCCAACGTGAAGATGGCCGGATACAGAAATCGAAATTGCTTTATAATATAGAAGTTTACCAGGCACATCCAATCAGGATGTGCCTGGTAAACTTCTAAAAATTCGATAACTTTTTCATTTGTCCATACGGGCGGTGATTTTGATGATAGGATGACATTCTCGCTCGCCGCGCTCTCGATGCCTGTTGCAACAGGACTCAAGACTGAGCACAGCGCCAACATGTGGACGGATTGCGAACGTTGGCGCAGATTCCTTTGATAAAACTGGCACGCCTCGGTCAACTCCCAACGCCCGTCCCAACTATGGTGCCAATGCTATTTTCTGGATCCACGCGTGTGGAGCCGGCTTTATGCCACAATATTTTGTCCAATATCAAGTTATTCTTACACGAAAAAAATATTCAAAGGAGAAGTTTCATTTTCGGCCATAAGATACATTTATTGAAAAAGAGGAAAAAATACCACAAAACTTGGGAAAAATATTCTTTCGTGAATTTAAGCCTGATTTGACTTGCGCAAAAGTAATAGTTTTTCAATGATTGCCATATCTATTCAACATGTCGTCTTACTGTTTGCAACTTTGCATGTCTGCTTTCGTTCTGAAATCATGTCACCTAAAATCATAATGTCACGTCGACGTTAAATATGAAAAGTATGTGTTCTTGTTATTATTTTTTATTATTATTCTCTTAAACATCATTTTCAACTAATTATTTGCAAGTGTGACGATTTCACCGTAAAAAATTATAATAGGTACTACTTTTCTGGAGTAAGAAAAATTTCATAATGACATTTTGTTCTGACAAAACCCATCAGTGTTCTATTCTATTCTATTTTTAATTAATGGCAAGCAGAGCCGATGTCGACTATTCTGCCAATGTCTAGTGAATTGGAAAAACAAGTGTGCATGTTAATTTAAAAAAAAGAAAAAATTTAAAGAGAAAAAAACTAAGGTCAAAAAGAAATTAAAATTTTCTTGGCATTCGACACTACGAACCCATCAGTGTTAGTCAAGGTTCTAGGTTATGTAAACGTCATCTCTACAGCCTGTCATGCCTGTCATAACTCTCACGACAAACGTCAAATATTTTTAATTTTTAATGTACACATAAAAACCATTTAATATTATGTACAAAATGTTACTTTATTCTACTCAGGGGTTTGTTTCGCAGCTTTTCTGAAAGGTACAGGTTATGGCCGGAGTCCCATACAAAAATGAAACATCTCCTTTTAAACTTTTATTTACTTATTTAACTTATAATAAAAGAGTAGGAAGTAGGATAGTCGGGTAAAAAGTATCACAGCATTTTTTTTTGTGGCTACTATAGCTAGAGCTGTCAGTGTCACCATTCTGATACTGCGTCACTGTCACCTAGGTCTGTCATTCATTAATATTTCAACTTTGAAATTGACAGTTCTGTTGTCGTTTGTCGTCGCACGTGTTTGTAGTGCAGCAGTACGGTGTATATGCATAGCTGTTTATATTCCTTTGCTATAATATACGTACATTTTAATACGTTCATCTAATAATAACACAGCTGCATGTTGCTTAAAGTCTATGCAACAGAGATATTGAAACACAGTGCTGCAATTGTAAAGTTACGCCGGTATTGCACAAGTGGGAAAATGTCTTTAGAAGAAGCTAAACAATTCGCCGCTCACCGAGCAGTTGATGAATATGTAACAAAGGATTGCATTTTCGGGGTTGGAAGTGGATCTACTGTTGTGTATGCAGTCCAACGACTCGCGGAACGCGTTGAAACGGAGAATTTGAAGGTGACCTGCGTACCTACATCATTTCAAGCAAAACAGTTGATCATCAAGCATAACCTTCCATTGGGTGAGCTCGATACGAATCCCGTGATTGACGTCACTATCGATGGGGCTGACGAAGTGGACGCCCACATGACGCTGATAAAGGGCGGCGGCGGTTGCCTATTACAAGAGAAAATAATTGCCTCTTGTTCCAAGAAGCTCATAGTTATAGCTGACTACACTAAAGATTCTGTAAAACTGGGAGACAGGTATAAAAAAGGAATACCAATTGAGGTAGTGCCAATGGCATATGTTCCTATTCAGAAAAAGATAGCAGCTATGTATGGAGGAGAAGTTAAATTACGCAAAGCAGTTGCTAAGGCTGGTCCTGTGGTGACTGATAATGGTAACTTCATCCTTGACTGGGCTTTCACTGACCAGGACTTGGACTGGGACAAAGTGAATAATGTTATCAAAATGATTCCTGGTGTTGTGGAGACTGGTTTATTTGTAAATATGTGTGAAAAAGCATATTTTGGACAGCCTGAAGGCAATGTAATAGAGAGAATTGGTGTATAACTGAATGGATCAATTCCATATCTGTAAGCTCAGCTATTGTTACATGTATGTATAATGTCTTAGATGTAAGGATCAACACATCAATGCTTTTAATGCCATTTCTAAAATTAATAAGCCAATCGTAACCTTATCTACACTAATATTATAAAGAGAAAAGTGTATTTTTGTATGTTTGTAACGAATAAACTCAAAACTACTGGACCCATTTCAAAAATTCTTTCACCATTAGAATGTTACATTATCCCTGATTAACAAAGGCTATATTTAAAAAAAAACACCCTTTAGAAACTGGGATGGAACGCTAGTAGTTAATAAATAACAAACACAAATCAAGACTTTCGTTCCTACATAAGTACATGTTATGTAGGCAGTTGTTAAACAGGGTGAAAGGGACAATGACACACAAAATATTACCACAAATTCAGAACATCAGTTTCAACCCACTCATGTACAGAGTTATTTTTTTTTTAAATTACTGTTGATAAATTTCTATGCGGGGGGTACAGAAAGATGTTCTGCAAATGTGTTAACCATTTTTGCGATGTCCCTTCCACCCTGAAAAATCAGCTGTTCCGTACATTCAGACCGTGTAGGCACTTTTGTAGGAAACAGCTTTTTTTTAATAACCAATGAAAAATTATGATGTACTTATATAATACGTTGTAACCGCTTTCACGTCAGTGTCCCTTCCATCCCGTATATAAATATATATATATTAAAATGAAATCTATTTTCTTAACAACATTCGTAAATTGGAAGTTTGTCTGTGATAAAAAAAATGATTATTTCATAAAATGATGTAATAGGGGTATTTTATCAGCACAAATGCTTTTTATCAGTAAGAAACATTGAACTAATGTTAGTTTCAAAATCAAATGCCATCATGGGTGGTTTAACCTTGATAAGAATTGGCTTCACTGATAGATATATAACTAAGGCAATAGTTTTAAACTTAGCAGTATCTATTACCACATATAAATTGGATGGCTTAGTATTTTTAAATGTTTCTAACTAGTGATTTACTAAACCAATGATTATAGACTGTTCCTCTTAAAAGTATAGGTAATTGTGTCCTTTAAATTTCTTCATACTTCATAGTATTGAATTTGTGTATGTTTAAAATGTTTATAATGTAAAAGGTATGAACAACTGGAACTCCAGTCACTAAGCATTAGCCTATATCATATTCCAGATGTTCTCTTGTGTATGTATATATCTAAAACAACACAGCAACAATAAAACAAAATAGCTTTCATACTTCTTTGATTTAATCAAATAATAAAAACTTCTAGGTAATTATTAACTTTGGCAAGTACAAAGTCGAAGTTCTTTGACAAATCAAACCAATATAAGAGGTAGAACATTACTAATAAAGAAAACATGTGATTAGGCCCTAAGCTTACTTAAAATTATTTTAAAACTTATCATAACTATGAACTAACAAAATCTTGTGAAATTTGAAGCTTAGAAATTATGAAGTGTATGTGAACCAATCAGATATTGATTTAGATCTTTTATTCATATAGGACTAGTTTGTATTGATATTTAATATTGATGTCCTTAAAAGAGCATGTTTTAACACGTATTTTGGAATGTAAAAAAGACGCTATTTTAATAAAAAATCAAATACATTTTATGTTGTTTGTTCATTACCTTTAAAATGGAGTAGATACATAAAAACAAAACATTGCATAATGTAACAAAAATAATTTCTCTCAAAACACTCAAATTGTGCAATTTCTTAAAGATAGGAATAAAGATAGAAGATATATACCAGATTGATTACTATCAACTGGAATTATGAGTCAGCATTGTTCATAAACTCTATGTGAACTGAACACATTCAACACCTACAACAATACATTATCCAAAACTATTTATAATAAAAATATGTAACAACTTGCTAATTAATGTTTTAGGCTAAGCATTAGCAATGTTACATTAGCTAAAAACTAAAAATACCATTTGAAACAGTATAAAGCCTTTATAAGCATCTGCACTGGGACATGTTTGCAGCAGTTAACTATTAGACAAAATATATTGATTGAAATGCTCCACATAAAATAGTATTTAGCTGCATCCAGTTGGACTGGAAGCCTACCCCAAAATAGTTGGGAAAAGGCCAGGCAGATGATTATGATGATATTGATTGAATCCATTGGCTAGTTACAAAACACTGATTGGCCGACTAAGTACTATGCATAGTATGCATACCACATAGGTAAAATGTAACTTCACTGTACAGGGTGTGTTTGCATGCAACTCGCTTACATAGTGGAATTGTGTAAATATGCCAGGAAAATTCTGAAGCTTCAGTTGGGTGTAAGTACATACATGAAACTTCTATTCTCTATTTAGACAACAATAAATTGACACACCTGTGAGAGACAGAAAGAACATTCAGTGTTAGTACAGGAACTACAAGTATATTTATGCCTATCTACCTATATCATAACATTTAGATATATTTTTTATAATAATAATTGTGGGCTGAGAGCTGAGATAATACTGAAAAACTCAAAATTAAAACCTGATACCCTGTGAAAATTTCAGGAAAGAAATTAATTGGGCTTTTAAAATTCACCCTCCCTTTGTGTAAACCTTAAAATAATTGCATTGTTTGTTTCACTACAATGTTCAGTTGCAGTCGTAAATAGTTTGAAAGTATGAACCACACTGAATAACATAGACTTCTGTAAATATCTAATAGAGACTAGTTTTTTTCATGATGCGCAGGAATTCATCTTGATTTATCTCCCCATCGCCATCTCTGTCAGCTTCGTCTATCATTTCATGAAGCTCTTCATCTGTTAGGTTTTCACCAAGTTCCTTTGCCACCCTCTTCAGATTTTTAAATGATATCTTGCCTGAAAATATTAAACAAAAATTTAACAAAATACTTCAACCTTGAATTTCTATTAATATTCTTGGCCTTGATATTCTTTATTTTGTTTTGACTTGACACATGATACAACTAGACATGTCTAAACAGGTTGCAACATGAACAAGTGGGTTGTTCTAGTATTCACATCTTAACAAATTCAACTATAAAGCTAGGGAATTACTTATGAAATTGTCCGAGAAGTTTGGCTGAAATATAGACAATATGATTAACTAGAATTTGCTTGGGAAATCAAACTTGGTTAATTATTGTTAGTGGCAGTTTTTTTAACCAGCCTTCTCCCTTAAGATCTAGGCAAAAATCAAAATGCTACAAAATATTTGTACCCACCAGTCTCATCATCATCAAATAGCTTAAATGCCTTCATAATCTCTTCTTTAGTATCCTTTTCAGCCATCTTAACAGTCATCAACTCTTGAAAGTCTCCATAGGATACTTTACCATCTCCTTTGTCTATTTCAGCAATCATCTTTTTAATTTCTTCTTTCTTAGGTTCAAAGCCTAGAGCTCGGATAGCTACCTTCAATTCTTTTGTATCTATTTTCCCTGTACTTTCTGTGTCAAAGAGATCAAATGCTTCTTTTATGTCTCTCCTCTGTTCGTCAGTCAACTCAAACTTGGGGCCTGACTTCTTGCGGACTCCTGTGTTGTTTGAGCCGACAGACTTCTTTTGAACGTTAGCTACCGCAGTTGCCTGTAAAATTTGAGTAAAATATTGTTTATAGCATCAGGTACTTCCTGAGAAACATAGTATCCTGGTATCTTTTATTCTGAAACACTCCTTCAGGGCCGCTCGTAAATAGTAGAAATTAAACAGATGTGTGCAAGAAAGTCTTCATCATTATAAACAACGAGCGACAGGTATCCAATAAATCAATATGTGCAACATTCACTTACCATTATGTTAATTGGGAAAATAATATATCCTTAAAGTGTTACTTATAAAGCTATGATTACAAGGTACGTTTCATATCTGCAGTTCACGAGAAACTGGAATCTATTCTGTTCATGGATCCAACTTCTGTTTTTATTTCCAAATCAAATAATCATAACATTGAATTTTATTGTGAATCGTACAGCTATTCTAATACATTGACATGACAGAAACAGAATGACAGATCCGATTCATCCGATAGTCATGACAATTTATTGACAGATAGGGCTGCACTGGGGCCATAGATTATGGTCTGAAGTTAATACCTGACTCCACCGGTCTAAAAAAATATCGTATCACAGACATTTAAATAGTATATTGTAGACCTATCCTTATTAAATTAGTTTTTCAAACTCAATTTTTTTTAAGCTCATCTGAAAGATCATCAATATCTGTGTAAGAAAAACCGCTGCTGCATTTTGCAAACAGTGGAGAAAGTGGTTGCTGATTCGGCGTTTCAATTCAGTTTAGTCAGTAATCACCCGGTTCCTTTCGATTTGTACTTTGACTCGAGCCTCATATGACCATGTCTTCGGTCACTGAATCAAAAAATATTACGTCACCAGCATGTGACTGAATTCAACTTCACCACATTGCGTACCTAACGCTCCATTTCGAGGAGTACGGCTGGGAGATGCAGGAAAAACGGCAGCCTCTCTGGGTACACAGGTCAACCGACGCCACTATTCATGGACGATATCTTAGCTCGGTTGAAACCGAAGAAAACGGTGAGGGTGAATTCGACTTCGTTACATTCGATTCGGAAGACGAAAAGTAGCGTAAGAATAGTTACTAAGAAGAAAGAACTAGTTTATAGGAAAAATAAGAATTAGTTTATAAGAATAAGATTTACTTGATAAGAATAGTACGAATTATTCATTTTTCCAATAAGGGATTCGTTTGTGAAATAAAGTGCTAAAAATTTTGTTAGACTCAGGTGTCCCGCCCTCTACCAGCTAAACGGTTGTGTTTGGGTGGGTGAAAAAATTCACGGTGGTAGTATATATAACTGAAAAGATAAGTTATAAGAAAAACTATCACAGCTAAGTGGGCTTTACAACTTTACGAGTAATAGGTAGACTGATAGTAGACCAACTTAATAAAATGTACTTAGATAACATGTTTTTCTAAACAATGTATGGGAGCACAGGTTTTTCAACTGCAAATGTTTGTTTTTTATTATTACATTAAAAATCATCGTTCGGAGGCAAATCGGACCGTAACCGGAACCCTACATTGTGCGTGGCCCGACACGCACAATATAGGGTTCCGTAGTTGCCCATCATATATATTCATCATCCATATTTCATTTCATCTTTTCTTCATTGCCCTCCTCCGAATTTCAATACCATTCCACGTTATGTGGTATTTCTTTTTATATGAATTAACTATTCAAAAATTTTCAGAATCATTTGTTTAAACAATCAACGACACGTAAAATTATTCGTACGTGACCGTGGCATACATATTCAATCTGTACAAATCGAAAGGCACCGGGTGATTGCTGACAAAACTGAATTGAATTGCCGAATCCAGCTGCGCAGAGGGCGACCTTCAATCGCTGCAGCAACCGCTTTCTCCACTGTTTGGAACATGCAGCAGTGGTTTTTCTTACACAGAAACTTTGGTTTTTTGAGGAGGTCGATCACACTAGATACCAAGTAGAGGCGTCGCTTATCATGCTGCTGCCACTGATAAGGCCAATCAGGGGGGCTTGCAGCACTGCATTATCGTATATTCCTACCCCTCCCCTGTTTCGAGGAACAAACGAAACTTGGGAGTCTTATCACACTAGAAATCGGATTTTTAAATTATACATTTTTTTTACTAGTTTTGCCAGGTTTTTTGCATTGCAGCATGGTCATTTCGTGTTCCCCCATTAATAACGTGATTAATTATGTATATCATCTGGTAGTCTTATCGAACTAGGTTTAGTGTCGTGGGCTCTTAGACCATGACGTCCTAGAGCAGGAGTAATTCCAGTGTGGGAAAGAGACAGAGCTATACAGGTCGTCTAGCGCCGTCTCTTTCCCACACTGGAATTACTCCTGCTATAAGACGTCATGGTAGGCCACCTGTACGCGCTGATTGTCCTTAATGTAAAATTAAATCGTAAAGCAGTATTTAAAAACCAAATTAAGAAACTTAGTAATAAAATAGTTCTAATAACTAATATGGATAAATTCAATTTGGAGTTGCAAAATTCATTTGATTTACTTCCGATTGATATACACCAAAGCCATGAAACTCAAAACAGTAGCATTATAGAAAGTATTTCAACAGCCGCCAAGAAAATTAAATGTCTAAGTAACACAATTTCATGAATAGACGGAAAAGTTAAAGGATAATCGAGTAGAATATAATTATCGACATAGCTACCAAATTCTACAAAACTCTGTACCAGGCTCAACACAAACAACCAAGACACTTCACTTATTATTACCCTGACTCTGTACATCCAATCAGTCCGTGCGAAGTCCAAAAGGCTCTTCGCGAAATGCAATACAATAAAAGCTCTGGGATGGACAGCAACCTACCCCTGACCCTTACCAACCTCCTTCGAACAAGCTGGATTTCGTCCTCATTTGTCCACAACCGATCATCTCCATACTATCAACCAGGTGATAGAAAAGTTCTGCGAAATTCAACAAACCACTTTACCTAGCCTTTGTGGACTATGCCAAGGCATTCGACAGTATTCACCATCAGTCAGTTATTAATGACTTGGAGTCTCAAAACGTAACGAACTACATTGACCTCATTGACACCATCTATCGAAACAGTTCTGCCAACATCAAGTTATCTACATATTTCTGGTCCTAATTTCCAAATAGAAAAAGTTGTCGAACAAGGCGACCCACTCTCACCAAAGCTGTTCCCAAGCGCATTGCAGGTTTTTAACAAATTGCATGATTCATGGCACTTCACATGCAAGGGAAGCCTTCCAATAACGCTGATAAGAAAACTCATCGACATGTGCATCCTGCCCGTCTTAACCTACGGTGCACAAAGTTGGTCACTTACTGAACAGCAGAAGTCCAAACAGATTTGCCAGCGAGAAATGTAGCGCAGCATGTGTCCTACACCTATTGTGTTAAGCGGACAGATCGCGTAAGAAACACTACCCTGCGCTCCATTACTCAAGTTGCAGATGTTGGAGAAAAAACAGCCAAGCTGAAGTGGGAGTGGGCTGGCCACGTAGCACGAATGCGCCCGGAGAGATGGGCAACGATCGTCATTCACTGGACGCTTGTCGGAGAAAATCGCCGTCGAAGTAGACCGCGGCGAAGGTAGTGTGACAATCTGATGTCGTTTGCGGGGCGAACATGGTCAGACATGGCACGGACAGAGGTTTGGAAGGAGAAAGTGGAGGCCTTTGCCCAGCAGTGGGACACTCAAACAGGCTAATAAAAAAATATATTAAGACTTCTTCAGTCCCTTAGTGCCGATTATGATCAATTTTGTTTATAAATTGGCTTTGCGCTAGATATGTCGGTCCTGAGTTATTCTTGAGGCCATAAAGGCGAGGAACATTTCAGGTCGGTACAGAATGAAACAAATCAGTTATATAAAAGTAACGTCAAGTTTTACAATTTATTGCGATTCTATGCGAATTTTATTCAGATAATAACACGGGAACTAAGTAAACAATTATTTTTATAAATACATTTTTGATATTTAGGCGGTACACCACTTTTAGGGTGCAGAAGGCATGGTTCCTATTGACTTCATGAGGTGGTAGCAGTGGGGCAGTCGACTCCTGTGGCCGATCTTCTGGAGCGTGGCCGCGGCCTGCGCGAGCATGCCAGCGCGCTCGCCCGGCGCGGCCAGGACCGCGGCCGGCAAGTGCTTGCACGCCATGTACAGAGCTACTGCGCGCTCCCCATCGCCGCCGCCGCCCTCTGACGCCCGTTCTGTCAAGAGGTTACAACTTATGAATCTTCTGCAATTTGTGAGGAAAATGTTTGGATAATTTGGTGAACAGTGTCCATTAGAAGAAAATATTATAATCAATTACCAGTTTTCCAAACAAAGCATGGAGACGAGACAGCGAAGATGCTAAAGATCGCATTGTCAATCAATACTTTTCATACAAACCAAGCGTGAAAATTGTATGCAGCGTGGATTGTATGAGTATGTATGTATGTTAATACTAATATTGGATAAATAAATAAATTTTATACGGGGCCGGTAGTCATGGCAGCCCGTGACAGAACTCTAATAAATCGTGATCCAGCAGTTTGGTGAGAATGCAGTCTTAATTACCTTTTCCACAGATGATGGACGAGCGATTCAGCCTCGGCCTGAGGCTACCATCCAACAGCTGTTGAGTGCGACGCGGCGCCGCGCCCGCCATCATACGACACACCGCAGATTGCAGGAACACGCGGGAAGTTACCCACTGGAAACATTTGAATGCAATTTAGCAGTGATTTGTGTGGGTTACTCGGAATTGACAATATTTTCGTGTACAGATGTGTACCCTGCATTCTCCTGGTTCAAACTACAACCTCATTGACCCCTTACGGCGTAACCAGTCTTCATTAACACTAAGTCACGGTACATGTATACTATTATACATGTAATACATGTTACTATACTATGTGGGCTCTCTGACGTTAACGCGACGTTAAGACGTTATTCAGATCGTTCAGGGTACCGGTGAATGGGCATTTAGTCCCTCTTAGTAATTTATCTATACGCATCAGTACAATGCGATAGTTAGTGGTGACAGAAGTAACTCAAAGGAATTAGAAATTATCAACACAAAAACGATGCTCAACAAAAATACCAACATTCCATTACAATGAGATTTATGTACCTAATATGTTGATATTATTTTTTAATATCATGTTTAATTATGCCTAGGCTACTAGATTGATTAAGTTCTTGTTTTGTTCAGAGCAAAACTAGTCGAGAAAGAACACGAATGTCACTGTGAATAGGGGTGAATTAAGGGTGGATGTTTTCGTATATTTTACCTCACTGGCTCCATTTCTAACCTCAAATCCGTAGTCAGGACTTAATGTCCCCCCCGAATTCTTGTTGTGACAAATAAAGTACATCAATACTTTTAGCAAACAATAACAAAATGTTCTTAAAAGGTCTGGTTCAGTATTGGACCTCAAAAATATATAATTAGTATAACCCTACGGACATGACTCTTCCAAATCGCATGAAATGCGCAGATTCATGGGATATTCAATAACAAGATATTTGTCACGTAGCAACTGCATTGCCAACGCTAAGCTGTGGCACTATACAAGTACCTACAGTGCATTATAAAGATCCAATGTTGAAGGTATTAAACTATTTCATTGTAACCACAAACCACAATACCTCTCATAAAAAGGAGGCTTGTGTTCTAGCAATCGTTCCCAAACATTATAGGTTGATTAAGCTAAGCTTATAGGTTAAATACTCTGGTGATAGTTAAACATTTGTCTGGGGTGTGACATCAATACCCACCGGCAAGTTCTGAGAGATCCTCCTCAAGGAATGCAGGTCTCTCTGGAAGGCCCGCAGCTGCGCGTGCGGCGCGGGCCCGCAGAGGGCGTCCACGTCGCGGTCCGCGCTCGCTTCCCAAACGCCCGCGCGGACCTCCAGCAGCCAATCACAGCATAGGACTTGCATAAGCTGTCAAAAGTGACAAATGTGTCAGCAAATATGAAATGGTTTTTTGTAATTAGTCACTTTTTAGCGTGAGCACTCCCTAAGACAACTTAAGATTAGCACAAGGGTAAGCTCTAGGTACTAGATTTCGATTGGTCCAAGCCGCCGGCTAGTTGATATCAGTTCTTGATCGCCACATTGATCAACTGCCGTGTAGTAGCATCTGTGAATGTGCTTGAATTTGAGTTTAAGTAGGTACGAACTTAATAGTAATTTTCGATTTTAAGTCCGTCGGAGCGTTGGCAAGCACAATGCTATCAAAACATAATGTACTGCTGAGTGTTTTATTTTGAAAATATATGTCGTCACAATGGATTATTGCGCTGTCACTCCTCCGAAGGTATGGCCAAATGTTTTTTTTTAGATGTATTGCCTTGTTAGCTGCTGCGCGAACCTACCTGTTATTGAACTAATACTGGAAATTAAGGTCCTAAGATATTTGTGAAAAGGCACTACTCATGCGAAATAATCGGGATGTTTAACTGCCACATACTTTTATCAAACAATTTAACTACAGATACAATATTTAGCCCAAAATACAAACCAGGTATCTACTACAAAATTAAATAATATAAATAAGCAATAAAGTAAAAAAATAAACCATGCAAGAACACCTTCGATGCGATGGATGCAACTAATGCGAGATTTGCCTTGTAGTAATATTGCACAACTCATGTAAACCAGTGCAATGCAACTACAATGCACTCCCGTAATAGTTATTTCTTCAAGCGCCTTCTTAATATGATTCAAAGAATAACAACTGAAAATGAGCATAATAATAACGAGCAAAAAATTAAGTTTTAAATGGAAAAATATAAAAAAAATTAAATTATTCAAACCTCTTTTGTTGGAACTTACCAACATAAGCTGCGTGGGTTTTCTGCAACAGTAATATGCCAAGGAATCAGCTAACCTGGTTCCAGCAATATCACAGACCTGAAAGTTCGAATAGATCAATGTTAGTCCTATTAAAAAAAAAATATTACAATGACTATCATATAAACACCTTGACTAACACTTGAACACTCTATGTATCATGTGATAGGAGTTTTCAGAACAATGAAACTGCTTTTTAATATTAAAACACTCCTATTGTTATTAGATCAAACAAACAAACCACACGGTATTCAAAATATTTAATTTTGCTAATCATAAATACGTATGGGTGGGTGATTAATATTATAAGAAGGGGTTTTAGCACTGCAACAAAATTCTTGAAATAGGAGAGCTATTAAAACCTTACTGCAAATCAATAGAATAATTGACAAATCGCAATAAGCATCCCAATATTTTATTACACAAATCTGTGTACTGTATTAAAATCCCTTCATGAATTTTCTGAAATATCACGCACTCATGAATTTTCACCAATGAAAGGCTTCACACACTATCTAAATTTTCGCCTAGCCAATAAACACTTGGTATAATATAAATGTGCACACACCTTGAGTATCGTCTCTGCAGTCCTGTCGAACGAACGTTCATCCCGACACTGAGCGAGGCTCAATAAGCCGCGCCGGCTTTTGTACGCCATATGCAATGCCCTACGAATAATAGTACAATAGCTATATTTTCATCAGCTCATGTTTATGCTATGAAAGACAATAGTTATTAATACAACAACTATAAACTATACACTTTTGTTTTATAAACATCAGTGCGACTAGAATTTCTAAGTTTTCGCATGTATGAGAATCTTCTCATTGTTAATTAGACCGCTGTTCATTAATAGTTTATTTTAATTTACATGTTATTGACTTGTATTTTATAAAGGAACATTTTATGTATCTACATTTAGTACCTTGAGGAACATAATTTATCATTTTGATGGCCAGTAAAAGTGATAAACTTGATTCAATTTCTTTTTGTAATTTTTTACTGTAGCTGGTGGCAATAGAAATCTGATTTTGAACACAAGATATTTCTGAAGGTAACTATGAAATAGAGGACTTGTGATGGGCTTCGATATCCGAGACCATCTGGTTTTCGAAATCTATCAAAAGCTCATTTAAATTGTAACCATGAAACAATAACTTTTGTCACTTTATACATACCCTGGTAAAGGATCTTCACAGTTTGCGAGCGGCTCGGGCAGCATGTTCAGGCGGTCGCCAATCTCCACTGCTTTGCCTGTGTCAGCCAGCAGCCACGTGGCGGCCACGCCTACGATGTTGGCCCACCACTCCATCACTGGGTCCCAGCATCCTGTAAGGTTACTATTGTATTTATTTATGTACAAAAAAAAATAGAAAATAACAATATCTTTTATTTGAAGCAAAAAGAAAAAAAAATTGTGTCTAAAAAATAATTAATATTTGCTCCCCAAACAAACGTATAAACTGGTGATGCGCTTGTTTGGGGTTAATAATCTATTATGTATGCTATGTTATTTTCTTGGTGAAAGCCTTGTTAGAAAAACAAAACCAGAATGGAAATGAAAACCTCAAACGGCGCAAATACAATAATTTAATTGGTAGTTATGTGTTTGAGCCGTTTGAGGTTGAAACACTAGGGCCATGGGGTCCGAGTGCCCACTTAGTATTTCGGAAAAGCGCCAAGCGGTTGGTCGACTCTTCACGTGACCAGAGGGCGGGCCTATTTTTTGGCCAAAGAATCAGCATTGCCATCCAACGTGGTAATGCTGCCAGCCTTCTGGGCACTTTTCCTGTTGACAGCGATACGGACGATTTTTTGGACGCCCTGTAACCCTTTTCTACTTGTACATATTTATTACTATTATAGTTTTGTAGTTTGTAAATTTTTTAATTATCTTTGAAATAAAAAATGTTAAACCAGAATCGATTCTGAGGAATTTTTTACCAAATTCCTGTCAGTATAGGATTTTATGGGTTCACTTTTTTATCGCTAGACAAAATGTTTCGAATAAACAACCATAACCATTATTGCTGCTTTTTTTGTTGATTTAAGTTTACTAATTTTTTTTGGCATTCACTATATCCGGGGAAGCATCGAGGACGTTGGGCTTGGGACTTACCAGTATGATGCGGAGCGTCCGTGGACACGTCATCAGTGATCAGCTTGATCAGTTCCAGTACATCACGCGTGTTACTTCTCTCGTCGGCACACAGCAGCATTTGCAGGCTCTTCTGAAGAAGCTCCAGATGATAAGCCTGGGGCAAATGGAGCCAAAGTCAATAGTGTTCGCTATCCTCGCGGGATAACTTTAAATACGTTCAAGTGGTGTTCTGGTCGAAGAGTATGAATGAGGTAAGTAATCCACTCAGCTTCAATTTGAATAATTTTAAAAGTAGATCAAATTTAGTTTTAATTTAGTTTTTAAGACTGATTGTCAAAATTCAACAATTCTATTATCTGCAATTGCTAATATTCAGGGCTACGCACGAATACTTATTCAATTGCTTTTACTACATCGAACGTATACAGCGATTTTGCAAGACGTATTGTGTGATCAGTATGAAGCCACTTGGATAGCATTATTTAACTTCGGATAAATCCTGGAAGATGTAAGTGGTTGTGCATGAAGGGCAGAAAATACCATAGTTAATCGATGAAAGTATTTCGGACTGCTGTTTACACAGAGTTCGAAAAAGAAATGCTTTGTAATTCTTATATAGGTACTGTGAACTTTCAACTAAACGTTAAAAAATAAGAAAAGATAAGGGCACGAGCAGTCGACGAGTCAACATCTGCTGAGAGGATACCCCTTGAAGCAGTAAAACACATGTCGAACTTGGGTATAGGATTGGGTTGCATGTTGCATTTATGTTTATCGCATGTTCTGCACGTGCATATTTTGCAGTAGGAGGGCTGTGCTGTTTTCTACATCCAATCCTGAATCTTGGTATTACGGAAGTTAAACGAAGTATTTTGTATACCACCTACTGGCCGAAGCCACCTACTGGCCTAGCGACCCAAAGAAACTACTGGACCTCCTGGACTTCTTCATAAATAAGGGCATAGACCGTTTACAGATTACAATTGAATCGAGCCTAGACGGAACAGATCACACACCGGCGATTCTCATTATTACCACTAGTGAGGTCACTCGAGAAACTACCGAGTCTCTGACAAATAGCCAAACTGACTGGGACGGTTTCAAGACTTACCTCACTGATAACTTTACTTCTACTATACCTTTAATGGATCAACACGACGTAGATAACGCCTGTCGATATCTCACAAATGCCATTCAAATAGCTGCCTGGATCAACACACCCTCTCGATCCAGAAGTTCGACCAATCGCTCTCATCCACCAGAAATCATACAAAAATCCTAGAAAAACGCAGACTTAGAAGAATTTGGCATCAGCCCCGTCATCCGCTTGATAAACCCTACTATAACAAGGCAGCTGAAGAGTTAAAGGCTATAGTCCAGGAATCTATTTATTCAACGGTGGCAACAAACTGGTGCAAACTCACTCTGGAAGGCAACCAAAAACCTATATAAGCCTCAACAGTCTTATCCTCCAATTTAGTCATAAGCTTCCTGGGCAAGAAATGACTTTGAAAAGGCCGAAGTATTCGCAATGCGTCTGAATTCTGTATTCAAACCCAATGATAGCGTTGCAGATGAGCGTGATATTGATGCAATATTACAAGATGAAATATTAATAGAACAAGATCTGCAGATGTGTCTGCCCATTTGCGAAGGAAATCAGACAATTGAACTCGAGAAAAGCCCCGGGATTTGACCTGATCACACCTTCAATACTTAAAAATCTTGCCGGAAAATGCAAACCCACTAGTGAACTGTTAAACCCGACAGCGGTGGTAAAAAGGCTGAAGTGGAATAAGTGGGAGGCGCAGCACTGGCTGCTCCACCACAACGCCATGTAAACTGCAACCAATGCGCCTATAGTCTGACGACCGATTGCAAATACGAAACAATCAATAATAAATTTAATTCCATTCTAAGATAAGGACCTCAGTCCCTCATCATCATCATCATATGCCTAGCCTGTTCAACTATGTTGGGGTCAGCTTCCAGTCTAATCGGATGCAGCCGAGTATCAGTATTTTACATGGAGCGACTGCCTATCTAACCTCCACAACCCAGTTTGTACTGGGTAATACTATAAGTTAACGTGCTTTTCGAGGCACGGAAGAAACTCGGTATGTAATGGGTGGTCACCTATCCGCAAACCAACCTAGGTAAGCACGGCTTAACCTAAAGACCGACCCGAGCGGCTGATGTTATTTAGCCACGACCTCCTCACCTTCAGTCTCTCAACAACCACCTTATTAAGCAGAATTATGTGAACTTAGCATATGTTAGGTTAGTATCATAATTCAAAATACCCTTTGTTTATGTAATCTTGGTATGGATAAAGTTATTATGTCATAATATTGATAGCTAGAAGGGAAAATACGCAGGCCGCCATGAGCTGATTCATTAACACCTAGTGTAACAATAAGTTTGTTTAATTCATTAGGTAATACAGCTGAGAGTGATGTCACTTATTTACAAACAAATTATACCAGCAGGACTGCTGTTAGGCACTAGACAAGTTCGTTCAGTTTTAACACGCTAGATACGGTTAAGGGTCAATAGAATAAACATCGTTTCGTCGAGATAAGTATGTTTAATATAGTTCTGTTCAAACTGTATGGCGGCTCGCAAGTTAGCTGCGTTCGCTATACGCTAGCTATTAAACTAGCTTGTATTGGTCTACTTCTGGGAAAAGGCCTCATATTTCGACACAATTCTTCTTTCAATAACCTACCCTCATAGCATAAGCCAACGGATCAGCGGGATCAGGCAGACGACAGAAGAGCGCAGCAGTGGTCGGGTTACGTTCATACGTCCAGCGGCGCGTGCGCAGGAAGCGCATCCCGCGCGTACTGCCCACCCAGCGCAGGCGCACCGGCCACTCGGAGAGAGAGTCCGTACACGTCACACGGCAGAGGCTGAGGTAGTATCTGGAGAAAAAGAGAAACACGGATGGTTAATTTTGTAAAGTTAAGCGATTGTCTTTGTTGCAGACCATTTCTAAGCATGGTATCAGTGTTCAGTACTGCTCAGGTGGAGTTCATATTAAACATGCTAAGGTGAAGATGCATAGATGACTCCGTCCTAAAGTGTACATGTTCCACTAACAATGGAGCACTTATTATCATGTCCTATATTTTGCTTGTTACAGGAAGGGATGGACGCTCCTGAAGGCGTCAAATTCTGAGCCAACATAATTAAGATGAACATCGACACGCTATAGAATAAGAATGTTGACTCAGAGTCGACTACTCGCAAAAAAACCCTTTTTCAGGTGACAAACCGAAGAGTTTGATTTGCTTCGAAACTACTCTAGCACTTGTTCTAAAATTATTGTGTAAGAAACCTTTGTTGAGTAGTTGAGTATAAAGATTAAAATATTAGAATCAACTCCGCAATTCCTTGAAGAAAAAAAAAACATTGCTAAATACATATTACACACCAAATAAGATAAAAACAAGTTAAGACTTATTTTATGCTTCTTTTCCAAAACTGTGCTTTCAATTAATATTTCTTACCCACACAACCAATTCCCGAACTTTGGCATATAGTCCTTGAAGACCAAAGCAGCAGTAACATAGGTATCGGCCAACAGATGCCTATTTCCGGTCACTTCAGCCAGGTTGACTGCTTGCAAGGCCAGGAGGACGCGTTCACTTCGACCACTGTGGCTAGACAAGATCTCCAGTTGGGCGAGGCGATGGGATACCGTTGATACTTCGCCGGCCCAGTGTTGAGTGGCTCTTCTTGATGGACTGTGGAATTAAATGTATTTGATCTATGTAGTTGGATTGCTATTCTGACTTGAAGTTCCTCTACGAGTACAACTGTCTTTCTGTTCTATAACGTGATATGATAACATCCAATACTGAATTACTTCTAGAATGGGCTGTTTTTATACTGGTATATATTAGCAGTTCCAGTCGTTCCAGATCTTAGAGAAATAGGTAAAAACTATAGCTTATTTAGTAAAGTTCTATGACAGCAATATTACCTATTGCAAATATTAGGTTGTCATAATGTCATTATCAACTTGTCTCTAGCTAAGTAGCTCGCAAATACATTGGCCTTAAGAAGTCGCAATATGGAGTAGCAAAACAAACAAATAATACCTGTCACTCCATAAATCGCCAGCCCGGCGGGCGAGGAAGGATCCAAAGGGTAGTCTCTGCAGCATCTGTCGCAACACAGCAGCGATGAGAGCCGAATACTTCGCGTGCCCCTGCCCGCCCGCCTGTACGCTCTTCCCCGATACTGCTAGACTTCGATGTAGTTCTAACCGCGCATTTGTTAAGTCACCCTGAAAAGTTATTCATAATTAAAAATAATAATAGTAAAAAAATCATAAGATTTCATAATGCGTGTATCCAAGGGCTTGAAAGACGTCGACTGATCCCTTCTACCATCGATCGATGGCATCGGTCGACGATCGATCGATTGGTGTGGTAACACCCAAACTCTATCCAAATTTTACTTTAACGTCCCCGGAAGGTTGAAGCGATGGTACCCACCGCTACGTATTCCAATTGGATGCCTTAGTTCTAAAAGTCACTAAGTCCATTTTTATCGATATTGAGTTTACCAGTTAATTATTTAATGCTTTGTATTAAAAATCTTAAAATAGCCTGCCCTAATTTGGCACAAATTTATTTGATAGGTATATGATCTGAGAAAGGAAATAGTTATTTCATCAATTGTAATTTTTTGTATGCACTGTTTTTACATTTACTGACCCTGTCAGTTTGCACTGGACGAAGATGACACAAACTGGGTTTGCACACTCCGCAGGCTATCCTAGATATGATATTTACCATAATTATTTTAAACTTAAAATAAATTTTATGAGTAATGACTTGAATAAAAAGAATCAACCACAAATCATCGAATAACTAAATTACAGATGTGACACATCTGTCATTTGCATTTTCAGTAATTCTATGATTTGATATGTACTGTGAGAATGTTGAAGTGGATGTGTGGTGTGACAAGAATGGATAAAGTAAGGAACGAGTATATTAGAGGAAGTTTAAAAGTTGCGCCAGTTACAGAAAAGTTCAAAGGGAATCGACTGTCTTGGTATGGACATGTGATGAGGAGGGACGAATCGCATATGACTAAAAGAGTGATGAACATAAACGTTGATGGATGGAGAGGGAGAGGAAGACCAAAGAAACGATGGATGGATTGTGTGAGGAATGATATGAAAGATAAAGAAGTAAATGATAGCGTGACGGTTGACAGAGGAGAATGGAAGAAAAAAACGTGTTGCGCCGACCCCAAATAACATGGGACAAGGGCAGGAAGGTGATGAGATACGAGAGATACTGTATCCACAGCAAGATTTAAGCAACTTTAGAAATTTTTTAACTTATAATAACAAAATAGCCCCGCACTATTGGTCTATATTACAGTATTGAAGAGTTCATCAGTTGACAAATGACAATTAAAATAAATAAATAAAATAAATTAATTAATTTTATTATTTTCATCTTTTGACATTATATTTCTTTATTAAATAACTATTAATTTTATGATTGTAAAAATGAGTTATTGTTATTTTTTTATTATTTCTTTTATTCATCTTTACAATTTTTTTTTACATTTTTAAATATTAATTATAAAAATAGGTATGTAAAAAACATTTAAAAATATTAAAAAAAATTTAGCCCACCGGTATCGGGAACACCGAACAGGGTCCAAGCTACCGGCTATCAGGGCTCCAGAGAGAGGAACCTCCTAACAATACGAGCCGTGTCCAGAAGTACCGCTCTCTGAATCAAACCCTTGATCCAGCTGCCTAACGAGAGCCTCCTCAGATATTGGTCGAGGCTCTTGGCAATTAAGCCATGAGCTGACACGACTATCGGCGCAATGATCGCTGAGTTCACATCCCAAATGTCGACAATCTCGCGAGCCAAGTCAAGATACTTGATTTGCTTATCTTTCTCGGCTTTCACGAGGTTCTTGTCATGCGGGACCGTTATGTCAACATTGCGCGCCGCTCTGATCGATCCACCATCACTATATCAGGCTTATTGGCTACAATAGTCCTATCAGTGATGAATTGATAATGGATTGATCCCAGTACAATGTGATATTGCCATTTTTGAGAACTCGGTCGGGCACATACCTATAGTACGGAACTTCCGATTCCACAAGGTTGTATTTTAAAATAACAAATCGAAATGAACTTTTTGCCACAAACGGCACTCGAATTGGAGCTAAAAAATACCGTAAACAATTAAAAAGGGTTACCTTTTTCAAAAAGTTATCAGCCTGTCGTTTATGTTTGTAAAAAAGTCCAGCTTCTTTAGATTGTGATTTCGGTACAGAGTCGCCATAAACAAGTAACTTGATCAGACAACCTCCCAGAACGAAAAAGTTTATAAGATATATGAAGAAAGTACTGAACAGCCACGTTCCCCATGATATTCCAGTTGAACCTAGAATAGTAAATAAGTCATTAGAAAATAAGTGGCATAAAAAGTACCTATTTTTAATGAAGTTTAATGGATGATCCATGTTAGACCATCACGGGTGCGAGCCGCGTTCGTATCTGCTCGCTTTGTAGGGACCAGAACTCGTACTGGGCACGGACGCCGCGCGATGTAGCATGAGCATCATACATACTTAAATGAAGTTTTGGATCCGTCTCGTCCGCGCTTAGTACGCGCCTGCCAGCATCTAGCTGGCAGACGGATCCAAAACTATAACGGATCCAAAGCATAAATCATCCTTAAACTTACAACATACTATTTTCTCAATACTTACTAAAATCATCATCAGCCAATATTTTCCTATGATCCACTCTTGCAGAGAAATCTGTGACAGTTGACTCCAACATGAAGTTTCCAAAGAATGTACTAAATGGGTTGAAAGTTATCAAACCAACCATGAAAGCACATAACGCTAGGCGGGAGTGATCGCCCATACCCATGACGATCTTGTTCGAATATTTATCTTCAACCTGAAAGAACTTGTAACTTGAGTTTTTTTTTTTTCAAAATTGACTAATCTGATGCTGGCCTGTTCCTGGGTCTGACTTCTTGTTAGAAATATTATTTCAAGTAGACCTAAGAAACTGGAGAGTATACTCTATAGTAACGTTGTAAAACCGAACATTGTTGTAACATAATAAATTATGAGATTTGAATCAAATCCCAATCAGTCTATTGTCAAATGATTTGACAGTAGCTTTCCTAAGTACTATTATATCTATATATATATTACTATTAAATCTGGTTTTGTAGCCTTTCGGGATCACGTCAGTATTATACATATAATTATGATGCTCTGTGATCACGTTTCGAAGATTCTTACATGGTAGGTTGACCATTGCAAAAAACTTAAGAAAATTTGAATTTCGCGGGCTACCCTGGCGCTTCTACCTTAATATGCTTCGATTTCTGGTAATTCATAAACTGATATTGTAGTAATACCAACCTTATACTCAGGTGATGAAGGTGAATCACTATCAAGCCCGTGTGGTGAACTGGACGGTGAAGAGATATCGCTATGTGGAGGAGTGTATGTAACATCAAACTGTGGTTCCTTCACTCCAGACTTCTGGAAGGCCAGCTTAAGAGCCATGTTCTCTTGTTTTAAACGAGTATTCTGATTCTGTAGGTACTTGATGTAGTCTATTGTTTTTCTTAGTATAGCTGATTTGTTCAACTGGAGATAAAAGTTAAAAAATGCATCAAATAAACATTGTTAGCATAGAAAGCATTTGTATTGCATATGATTAGAAAAAGGAATGTAAAAAATGGCAATAATAATTTTTTACATTCATTTTCTAATCCTCTATTTAAACTTTTTTTTTAAGCATTTCTGCATGATGAATGAAACAAAAATATTCTTCCACACAGACACAGAAATAAATTATAAAGAAAATCTAATAATATTCTAGTAAGTAAATAAAGCATGTTAAATTATCTGAATATGTTATGGTAAATAATAAAACTGTAATTATGGCCACACTATTGAATAAGGAAATCCTGTAATGATAGTGATGATGAGTTAATAAATAAATAAATAAATTTGAAAACAACTAAATAATAAGTTTAGCGGTTTATTAAGAAGTATCTGCTGTGTAGATTATGTTTATCACTTAACATGAAGAAAGCACATGTTATGTATTTATTGCATCATGCCATCAAAATTGCTGATGTAACATTGTCCATATGTTCTAACAAAAAATAATAATACATACTTTCGCTTCTTCTCCAACCAGCATATTCTTAAGTTCCACTATCCTATCATTAATACTAGTTCTGTACCGCCTTTCGATAGCATTGTGCGCACTGCGTTTCACTTCTTTAACCTTCGGAACTCCCATATTTGGTGCCTGACTTAAAGTTATCTTTTCACCTTCAAGGACTACAGGTATTCCTGTGAGGAGTGTAGGTCCATTGTTGCTTGTAAAAAATGTGTGTATCGGCCGGTTCTCTGTATTCGCTTTAGTATTTGTTATGATACCTTGTGTAGTGCCTGGAAAATAAAGCATGACTTATTCTTAGATAATTAATAACTTTTTAAATAACTAAAGCAAGAAATTAACAAATATTTCACAGAATTATATGAATCATTATAGAATTTACCTTGTACAGGAGCACTGGTATACATAAAAGTTTGAGTTTCCGGATTTATGATATTTGACTGTAACACAACTGGAGAGAAACTGGCATCAGATGTTTTCAGAATAAGGGGTGTCACTCCTTTAACATTGTTTTGTAACAGCAAAGGTTGACTTGGAGGCTTTGCTTTTGCAGGCTGATTCATTTGTGTGGGTGCATCCAATTGCATCAATGAGGCCCTCCTACCATCAGGAAGTTGTTGCACATTTGGTGCCAAGTTCACATATAGTGGACTCTGTACTACCTGTTGCACAAGCATGGGAGCTTGTGCAGGTATTCTCTTGCTTCCATGCTGCGTGACGTCAGGCAACGGAGCACCATCATTCAGTTTCAAATTATAACTTTCTTCTCTAGCATAAACTCCTTGTACAGGACTACTCTTAGCTTGTGGAGTGGGTATTGGCTGTGTCTTTGCTCTGTGCGTGTATTGTGACACCATAGGGTTTCCGGTGGGGTTGTAGCATGGCGACACTTGGGGCTGAGATGTTACTTCAGATTTGACTTTCGTGTCAACACTGAGAAGTGGGTGATCATCGACGCGAGCTAGCTCATCTTCGAGTGTCTTCATAAAATCTCCATCACAACCACTGAGAAAGTCTGAAATTATTCAATTATTACATAAATTACTCATACTAATACGACGTAAATTGAGTTGTATCTTTTTAAACAAACTAACCAAGTCTTACCTTCTATTTCTGCAATGTCGTGAACGTTAAAAACGTCTGAATTTATAAATGGATCATCTTGTTCCATTTTGAAATCCATTTTTTACAGAATAAACCATTAAAACGTTGTTTTTCACATTAAAAATACACTTGTTTACGTTTTTTTGGCATTTGGTAACTATTACTCATTTGACATTTGTCTGATGATTTCTTTCCACCAATCAAAAGAAAGAAAATAGGTGGTGTGATACGACGTCATGTAGGTGCGTTCGGAAACTTATCTTTTTACCACAAAAAATTAAAATCTCTGACCCAGAACGAGCGTAATGTTGTATGGGTCGGTGAGTAGTCTTAGGGTATATTAGTCTATGGTCTTAGGGGCGTATGTATGTATACGCGCACGTATGTATGTTTAATGCGTTTCAACTAAGAATAGGACTGACCTCGCGCCATATTGTGATGTGATCACGTGCACTGCTGCATGATTCTTTTGACACTTGGCAATATTGGTGTACCCGCGTTGCCAGTGTTGCCACCTTAGCCCTTTTCGAATTTCGAGCTAGATAGATCGGCTAGATCTAGCACTTGAGTTGTGATTTCCTCAAATTATTAATTTAATTTATTAATTTCTTTTATTTTAAAATGATTGAAGGACGTGATAATGAACTGTCCGATTTCCAAGTGCTGAAGACGGTGTTAAAATACTGCCTGATCATTATTGTGGCACCTTTTCTTTCATTCTTTACTTTTAAGAGTGTCCTATTCGATGGAATTTTACAACTTGAGCCCGTTACGAGCAATGTGTATTCCGCTATAGTGGCGGTAATCGTCCTACATCTTACACTAGGACTTTACATCTTTAAGGCTTATAGTGATTCAGAAAAAACTGTTAAACCTGTTAAAAAGGACTAAAACACTTAGTTCTACCTACTGTTTTCAATATACCTCATCACAAAATGGACAACATAAACAAATCAAAGATGAACTATTACAAGTTCACACTAAAAACAGTGAAATAATTATACGAAGGCCGGTTTAATGGAATGACTAATGATAAGTAAGTCTAAAATTTCTCTACAATGTTAAGGACTCGCCTAAAGGAGACCTAAGTATAAGTATGGTATTCTTCATTATTATGATTCTGATATAAGGGATATTGTAAAACTTGTAGAGCCAAATGAACAATGTGAAGAAATCAAGACATCTAAAAAGTACATTTACATTAATCAAGTTGACAAGAATTTCCATGATGCAGTGTAAGACTTGAGCCAGTACAGCTTCATCGGCTTGAGTACAGATGGTGCAAGGATGGGGAAAATGTAAAATGCCATTCCTCCTCCTCTCCACACCCTTACAGATTTATATTTCTGACATTAAAGTTATAGAGTACCTATCATGCATTTGACTCAGGGTTAAAGAAACTTTTGCAAAGTGAGGCACCTAAGAAGATAATCCATGATTCGAGGATTGTTTGTATCATAAGCACAATGTGAAGTTGAATTCAGTATTTCACACTCAGGTTGGTGATCTACTAATCACCAGGAAAAATGGTTGCCTGCCTGATAAAGTGAAGAGCTTGTCCAAGTGTTTAAATCTTTATCTTTATTTACAACAAACAGTAGGTAGTTGATGACAAACTTGGTGTTCCTACTGGAGTGCACTGAACATCTATTAGCTGCCAAGATTAAGGACAGCATTGCTAAGAATATAGCATTCCTGCATCGTCTTTCAGAAAGCATAAATGATGAAATGATCCTGCCATGTGTGTTGAATGCTTTATAGAAAATGTTAGTTCATTGGATTACTTTAAGGCTTGGGAACATTGTGGTATGCAAAATCAAATACCAAAGGATTTCAATAGTGCAAAAGTACTTACTAAATACATAGGCCAGTAGTTGTTATGTGCAATAATTGAACACAACAAAACTCATAAGCTTCAGTGTCTAATGTATCCGTGATCACTCAACGCAAGTGTGCTTTTATAAAACTAGATTAGGTTTATTTTTGTATTTATGGAAAAATTTTGATATAAGGTTTGTCACATTGTAGGTTCCAATAATTGCATTCTATTTTTATGTAAGGTCTAAATGTATTTAAAAATAATATTTTCATCCGTGATTTTCATCATATCTTGTACTAGAAAGTAAAATGAATATGGAACCTATGTATTTATCTTTGATGTAAGATTAAGAATATTTTGTGAGGTTTACAGATGATTAAATTGTATGTGTGGACATAAGTAGATTATCACTTTCATTATAAAGCTAGCTTTTGTAAAGTTAAAGCCATGCTTTTAAAATTGAATAAAACCTGTATGTGCTTGACTTTTTCAAAGGCTGAACTCTCTTTTCACTGCTTGAGCCTGGAAAGAGCAATCTGTTAAGATTGCTCTTGCACAGTGAGCAATCTTAACAGGGGTATAACTACCCCTAATTGATAAATGGATAAGAATAATATGGTAATTAGGTAGCACAAAAAATAATAAGAAATAATAATTGATTAGCATTTGATTGAATAAGTTTTATTTCATGGGCTTACTAGGCACAGTGAATAGAAATTTCAATGTTTTTACATCTATACTTACTTACTATAAATCAGTTTTTTTTTTGTGTGAATATCATTGATTTTTCTAGCTCTTTTTTAAAACAGAAAATAAGTAATCATTTTTAGCGCGTTTAAGCTTCCAAAGTAAGGTGGTATTGTGGTAACACCGATTGGAACTTGTGGCCGCTACTGATAATAGTCAATTTTACAAATGTGACAATTTAGAAACAATATTTATAAAATAATAAAACTGACTATTGAAAAGAAAGAAAATATTAAATGATTCGTTCAATTAGGAATGGTAATATTTGAAACTTTCATACATGCATAAATAGTAATGAACTGATGGCTGATTGACTGGTGTGATGAGCTTTATAAATCAAATTTTATTTCAGGGAATGTCTGCTGTGAACATGACACAAGAAGTGGTCCGAAATCCGCCACCTCCACCTAAAATGCCGCCCTGTCTACGGTAACCAGAACATCACAGCCGCCACATGCATCCACAATGCACGGAAAGAGGAAATACGTTTTATCTAGGCGTCGTAGGGTGCCTAGGCCTCGTCGCCCACATGATGATTTTGTGTGTGCATTTCAAGAAAGGAATAGGCAGCTGCAAGAAACAATACGATATGTGCAAATGAAATCGCTGCTGCTATGCAAACAAATAGTGAAGTTACACTGCATGCTGCTGTGATTTTAACAGCAGCAAAAATCTGCAAGGCAATCTCCAGAACTTGACAGGAAAATAAAACTAACTAATATTACATTGTAATGACCTAGAACATGTTCTAGTCTTATTTCTAAATGTTTGCTGATTGCTATATTCAAGAAATTGCTTGCAAGTTTTAGAAGCAATATGCTTCGGTCCAACCAAATTGAGGTGGTACCTATGCTTAAAGAAGCAATTCTATAAGTATGCCACCACAGTTTTATTGTTGCATACAATTTTGTAAACAACACATTTTTTTTTTGTTAATGTGCCATTTCTCTTGGCAGGCAGTCCATAAACTAATCTCAGGAAGATTAGTTTGTCTTCTAATTCTGCACCCCGAACCAACCCATATTTGAGGTGTCTATGAGTAGGTGAATTTCCAGTTCTTTCATAAAATTATCTTCAATTTTTGTTCCAGATTTTCTAACCACCATTCTAATTCTTGAATAATTTCTGGTTATGTTTTGAATTGTAGGTAGTTGTGTGTGAATTCTGGTAGACAGTACACCACTCGCTGAATCTTCAGACAGTGTAGTCGAGCTAGTGGTATCATGAAGATCGTAAATTCCATTTTGCTCAATATCAACTTGTGTTGTGATGTAGTCTCGTTTTTGTTCTTGATATGACAATATCGTTCAGTCTTTTTAAATTGAGCAATGGCCCCATTGCTTGTCTGACTTTGGTGTTAGCAACATTTTTGAGATGAGATGATGCCTTACAATCTAATTTTGCTGTATTGTTTTTTTTTATCATTTTGGCAATAATATTGCCAAAATGATATTATCTTGGTCCATCAGCAACGGAGTTGGTGTTTTCTTGATTTCTTTGAGCACGAAATTACGTAGCCTGATAGATGCTTATAAAGGATTTTGGTGCACCTAGGTTTTTCCACACTGATATGTGGTTGGCTATTTTTCGTCCAGTCTGAAAGTATTGATTGTCAAAGGTCCGTCCCTTTCCTTAAAATTGTGACGTTCGTGGTCCTCTGACTGTGGTTTCTGGGGTCACTGTTTGAAGTCTGGTTTTCTGAACTTTTTCCATGATATGGTTTTCATAAGGAATTAAGATCGGATTTCATATATTTTCCTGGTCCGTATACCTACATATTAGGATTCGATAATATTCATGTTTTGTTGATCACCTGTTGCAATTTGTCTTCGTTCCATAAATGAGTTCCTGATGGTGGGATGCCACTGAGGACCGATCGCTTAGATAATGTTGTTTTCGCCTAGATTCAATTACTTCGGCACGTTTGCCACAGGTATATTGAAGCAAGTATACGGAAATTGAGCGGAAGTCACTGTCTGACGCTAGAATTTTTTAAGGCTTTCTTGGCTTGATTTTCCTTGGCGTCTGGGTGTTCTGCTACTTTTTTCAGGGCTTCTTGAAGTTTAAGTTGTTGTACCAAAAGTCCATGACTTATGGTACCAATTGCGGATTCACATTTCCCCAGCAGATCATTTAGCTGACCGTGATGGGAATGTTGGTACATTGTTGCATTTATATGAAGGTAATGGAATACTTGTGAATCCTGTTATTTTTTCTGGGAGTCAGAATAGCGAATCTTATTCCATGTTGGTTCCCGAAGTCTGACATTTTAGCCCTTGTTGCTCCAGAGTGAGGTTCGATCTGGGTATGGCAGGTTTACTCTCTTTTTAGAAGGCGAGAAAATGTACCATTTTTTATTGGTCTGCTTATTAAGGTTTCATCGGGTAAATCCAGTACAGGATTAGGAGCTCGCGAGCTCAGAATTTCGAGACTTTTGTCATTTTCCTTGTTTCTGCTCATCATTTCATAAACATTTTGAATTATGGGCTTGATTGCAGACAAACATATCAGATAAAATAATTACAGTTACAATTGACAGTTGATACATGCGGCGTCTAACTAGGTTGGAACTCGAAGCTAGACTCATGCCCTCCATACGGTCTAGCCTAAATCCTGCGGCATTTCCTTTAGGCAAGCCAGAAAATGAAGATGAGTAGTAACCATGTTTGGGGAGTATTTCTCCAGAGATGTAGCATAAAAACGATCTCTTGCTGACTCTATTTTGATGTAATTCCTCGTTAGTCGTTAAGATGTCTGACATACCAGTACTTAACATAGAGCGAAGGCCTATCTGACCTCCACAACCCAGGGCCGGCAGTCTCGACATAGATACCGACACTATCGCAAACCTTCAATCACAAAAATAAGAAAGAAAAAATCGGTTGCAATAATGTTGCTTGCGAGAAATGCTAGTCTGATCATCCAAGATGGGTTTCTCGCAAGCATCATTATTGCAACCGATTTTTTCTGTTATTATTAAGCGATCGAAAGTTTGCGAAAGTGTCGGTATCTATGTCGAGACTACCGGCCCAGTTAGTACTAGGTAATACCCCTTGGTAAGATTGGTTGTCAGACTTTGGGGCACTGACCACCTGTAACGACGGTCAAAAATCTACAAATGACAGCCGGGACCAACGGCTTAGCGTGCTTTCCGAGGCACTTAGGAAACTCGGTATGTAATGGGTGGCCACCCATCCACAGACCAACCTAGGCAAGCACGGCTAAACCAAAATGTAACTGTAATATCTTTTTGAATTAAGGTGTCTAATTTCTATAAATACATAGTAAGTAAGGAAAACTAATTGTTTTATTTTATGTGCTTTAATTATAGAATTATACATTTAACTATAATTGTACATCGGACATCCAGGAAGAGGCTCCCTGGTGTATGCTGTTTGCCGACGACATTGTGTTGGTTGCCGAGAGTGGCCTAGATGTCCAGAGCAGATTGGAGGTGTGGTGGCAAAGACTGGAGAATGTTGGCCTGAAAGTCAGTAGGACCAAAACAGAATACCTATTCTGTGATTTCGGCGGTCTCCAGTCCTGTGGCCATAACTCTTGCCAGAACGCCCATACCGATCTGTTCCGATTTTCGGTACCTCGGGTCGCTTGTCCAAGGGGATGGCGAAGTAGACCGAGACGTAACACACCGGATCAACTCAGGATGGATAAAATGGCGACACTAGAACAACTTGCGACCCACGGATGCCCCTCAAGTTAAAAGGGAAAATTACAAGACCGTGATTAGACCTGTCGTACTGTATGGATCGGAATGCTGGGGTTGTGAAGAAGATGGATGAAAAAAAGATTGCATGTAGCGGAGATGAGAATGTTGAGGTGGATGTGTGGTATGACAAGAATGGATAAAGTAAGGAACGAGTATATTAGAGGAAGTTTAAAAGTTGCGCCAGTTACAGAAAATTTGAAAGGGAATCGACTGTCTTGGTATGGACATGTGATGAGGAGGGACGAATCGCATGTGACTAAAAGTGTGATGAATATAAACGTTGATGGAGAGAGAGGAAGACCAAAGAAACGATGGATGGATTGTGTGAGGAATGAAATGAAAGATAAAGAAGTAAATGATAGCGTGACAGTTGACAGAGGAGAATGGAAGAAAAAAACGTGTTGCGCCGACCCCAAATGACATGGGACAAGGCAGGAAGATCATGATGGGTGTAAATAAGTTCTGTTAGTCTGAAAATGGCCTTTTCCTAACAGTGGGACATTAATAGGTTGGTAATCATCTTAAATGATAAATAATAATCCGAATAATAATGATGGGCGCCCGCAAGATTATTTCGGATATTATGTTATTTTAGTTTGTCTATTCGTACAAGGAGTAACTTAGCCGATATATACAGAAAAGCATATCGCATCATCTTTCCGCCCTTGTCCCATTCTATTCGGGGTCGGCACAACACGTTATCTTCTTCAATTCTCCCCTGTCAGACGTCACGTCATCATTTACTCCTTTCTCTTTTATATCATTCCTCACACAATCCATCCATCTTTTCTTTGGCCTTCCTCTCCCTCTTCATCCATCAACATTCATGTCCATCACTCCTTTAGTCACATGCGTTTAAAGGAAACCAATAAAAAAAATTGGACTCAAAAGCGAGCATAGTGAGAGCTTGAAATTTTTGCCTCCACCTCGAATTTAATAGGTTTGCTTTTATCTTTTTTTATAGAAATGGGCTAAATCTGCCTATTTATAAAGAGAAGCATAAGAACCAAAGAGCATTCAAGATGTCTCGAGCGAGTTTGAATATGCGCGCGCGCGCCTCTGTGACCTATCAGCTGTTCGTCGTGTGACGCCGTTCTGTCTCATTACTATCGCGGCTAACAGCTGATAGGTCACAGGCGCGCGCGCGAATTTCATACGGTTGTTGTGTTATTGGGATAAAAGTGAACGAGTATAAAAAAAAGAAGTTTCTTTGGGAAAGTTGTTTGTTATCATGAGTAAAATCACGTGTTTAAGTATCGGTCACTAATATTACCAGTCACCCTATAGGTGTAAATGGCTTTCCCCAGAATATCCCCTATCCTAGACATTGTCTGCCGACGACATCGAAAGTAGTAGCTACATCTATACATATATAATAAATCTGTAGACGTGGCGTTTCTGTACATTGAAAATATTTAGAAAAAAAGTAGTAGGGGTGTTAAAGGATCACAAACAGAACCCATTTCTACCATTTTTAGAATTTTTGTCTGTTTGTCGGTTTGTCTGTATGTTTGTGCGCGCATCACGTAAAACCCTCATTATATTCAAAATGGAAATATTGAAACATAAGAAGCATTGTTCCGAATAACATTTAGCGTTTATTTCATCAAAATCGACCAACAGACGCAAAAGATATAAATGTTTAAAATTTAGTTAGTAACCTCATACGCCATTTCTATGATAAATTTAATTATTTACGTAAATAGGTTTTAGTCGAAGTATTGTCGGAATGGCTGAAAATGAATTTGGTTTTATTTTTCCTTTTGTGTTTACTCTTTGCATGGAAGTAATAAGTACTACGTACAACCCATTACGAAACAAAATCTCTAAAAAGTTTAAAAATGAAAACAAATTAAAATTTGATAAAACCCACGACTTTGTGTGTATGCAGCGCCGCAGTCAATTGCTCAGCCACTGCGCAAACCGTGCCGTCACATAACTGTGGTTGTGACTTCGTCGGGCATTGATGCAACTTTGCTTAAGGGTGGCCGGACTGCACATTCCATTTTCAAATTGCTGCTGAATCTTGCAAGCGAAGATACCCCAACATGCAACATCACAAAAACGGGGGAGTCCTTTGTTAGCGATGGCGTCGTTCGGCGACTTCAGACCCTGTGGACGGTGAGTAATGGGCTAGCTCGCCGTCCGACCGTCTTATGACGACAGGCCGTGTCGACGGCGCGTTCGTGTTCCACGCGCGCCTCAAAGAGATCAAACCTTCGAATCAAACTCAGTAATACGGAAGGGGACCCCTTCCGTTTTGCTGAGTTTGACGAGTATGAGCAAGGGCCGATGCCTGCCGGGGCTGCGAGACTGTTCGGAAGAGATACCACGGCCTTGGATTACAAAGGACTAGGAAGGAACATGACATGCACGTTTTTCTCAATTTGTAGGTAAATATAAAAAATAAAGAGTGGTTGTGTGAGTTGGCAGTCCTGTCGCCACATGACGAGTGGATCAGTAAAATAAACAATCAAAAAAATTACATTGTAGTCGAAGATTCAAAAGTATACACATCCATAGACACTGTGATGGCTAATGATGATAGTACTGCCTACCCCATTGAATTTCTCAACTCCGTGGAGTTAAAAGGCGAGGCGTCCCATCAGCTGGAGCTTAAAGTTGGCGTTCCAGTTCTGGTGATGCGAAACCTTGATGCAACCAGACTGTGCAACGGCACCAGGCTTCGTATCACAGAGGTGGCCAGTAACATTATAAAAACGGAGCTGCTAAAGGATACTAAGGATAGAGCGTTTTAATTTCCCGCATGCCCACTATTTCAAATAACTTGCTATTTCAATTGAGGTTACAATTTCTCTTAAAATTGGTTTTTAAAATGACGATAAACAGATCCCAGGCCCAAACCATAAAAGTGACAGGCATTCAATTGTACACTCCATCCTTTTCAGACGGTCAATTATATGTTGGTGGTTCAGTGCCCAAAACTTGCAGTGCTTGCGGAAAATAATAAGTCATTTAATGTTGTATGCAAAACGGTATTAAAATAAATAGTGCCCAACAAGGTGTGTGATGGTTCACTTTGAAAATAAAGTTGTATAGCGCTAAAATAAACGGTTTTTAAGCCATATCGTCGCCATTTAATTTTGTTTGGGACTTCTTTTTGTAGTTATCACCCACATTATTACATTTTGATCAGCCAGTCAGTTCTCACACATCACGCCATGTAATCCCCAAATGTTTAGGCAGAAGTGTACCTAATCGTACACCCACATTTCGCCAGTTATGTTGAACTCCCATGTTATAGGGGCCGAGCCTATTTCCACCAACTGGGTACAAATCCAGATTCCGTGGCTGCTAATGAGAAATTCCTGATGGAATAACCCAATAACACTGTTATTTATAGTATTTTTTTCAATTGCATACATTGTTTAATGTTAAGTGGAAGAGCGGAGTCACACAAGCATCGCCTTGCTCAAAAGGTGATCTCTAAATCATGTGCGTCATAGCTTTATGTAATCAAAATAAACATTTTTTTTAACCTAGCCCGACCCGTGCATCGATCCCAGGACATGTTTAGTATTCGCACGTACGACCACTCGACTAACGAGGCAGTCTCTCACATATATACCTACCAAAATTTCCACGCGAACGAAGTCGCGGGCAACAGCTAGTACATAATAATGTTAAACTTGACAAAAACTTGTTTTTATGGAAACACTAGCTTGTCACAACCTACAGTTAGGATTATTTGAACCAACAAGGACTATTAGTAGAGCGTGCATTGATAATTTCATGTATAACATTCGTGTATGTAAATGTAAAATTATGTAGTTTGCCTTAACTGATACCTACTTGGCACAATTACTAACCTGTCCTGTAAAACTTAACTGCTCCCTAAAATATTGGTATGTAAAAACACGAGATTACAGTAAAGATAATATTAAAAAATTTAATGATTGTATAAATTCGACTACGTTTAGTGAAGTATTTGAAAATAATGACCCACAGGAAGGTTTTGACATTTGTTATGATTTATTTACTTTATTTTATAACTTATGTTTTCCATATATTCGAATTAAAAGAACATCTCAAATATGATTCCGGTGGATGACTAAAGGAATAAAAAAGTGCTGCATGCGTGAACAGCAACTGTTATGGAAGTAACGTAAGAATCGAAATATCATAAACAAAACCAAATTAAAAAAAAATGCTAGTAGATTGCAACGTGTTATAAAACTGACAAAAAGTCTCAGAATAATTACTTTATCCATACAGCTCAAAACAAATGTAGGGCTACTTGGAACGTTATTAGTAAAACAATGTGTAATGTGCCTGTACAACGTCCCAAATATATGTCGCATAGCAATAAAACAAGGGTGTCCAGAGTGAGACGTTTATTACATAACGTAGCGCGGACATCATGCTTTGCAAGAAAATCGTAACACCGCGATCTACGAAAGTGACGTCACGGCACAACGCCATCTGTTATCTAATAGCGGTACTAAACTAATGACAAATGTTGATTTTAGTTTGATTTGTATGTAGTAATTAATTAAATCTGTTTAATTATGTAAACAGTGCCAAAAAGCGAAATCAATCAAATTAATATAAGTATACGGTAAACATTGTAGTGATGATCCGCAGAACATTGCGGACTGTTTTAATAATTTTTTTTATAGACCAAATATAAGGGAACACAAGTTGTAGGTACTAATAAAACAGAGACCATACCTAATCACTCGAAAACATTATTTATGTATCCAACTACACCCCAAGAAATATACAAAATAATTTTAAACTTAAAAAATAAGTACCAACAGTACTGGGTATGACAGTATTTCGACTAAGATATTAAAACAAGTGCCAATTCAAATATCCTACATTTTAAGTCATGTCAATAACCTGTCGATCCTAAATGTATGTGTATTCAGTATCAGCGAAAAGATGCGTCGAAGAAATAAAGTTAAAAATTAACAGTTTGACCTCCTTAAGTAAGCCGCGTTATAATATTTAGCCTAAGATTCGAAGACGCCTATAAGGAATGTTTGAACAATTTGAACAGAATCTATGAAGTAGTTTTTACGCCATTTTGAAATATCATAATAATTTCAGTTTTTTTTTTGTCCTGTCATTTAATTTAGTCTCTCTTATTTTCTCCGTTTCAGCACTTTCAACTGTCCTATCTTATAAGAGCTTACTTAAAGTACCGGGAATCCCGGTTCTTTGGCCAGAAGGTCCCAAAAATCTCGGTTCTCTAAAACCGAACGGGTTCTGCATTCCCTATTCTATTCAGAAAAGCATCTGAACATCGCTATAAAATGATTAGACAAGAATATAGACATGAATTATGCGTTCGACCACATCAAAGACCGCCTTGATGCACAAAAGCATACTTTGCATGGCCCCAAAAATATTTAATAAATTACCAAATGGAATTAAGGACATTGTATATTATTCAACTAGCTTTTGCCCGCGGCTGCGCCCGCGTCGATGTCGAAAAATATCCGACGGGAACGTACTACCGGGATTAAAAAGGCTTTTGGCTTTTAAACCCTTCGCGGGTAGAATTATAAAAACGCTGAGACACGTAGAAATTAATTTTCAATCGTGAGCCTAAACACACAATTTGAAGATCCTAACTTCAAAATTGACGGACTTTCATATGAACTTCCATCCCCATTACCCCTTTAGGGGGAAAAATCAAAGCATTTAGTTCAAGTAGGCCAGTTACAGGCACCTTTGAATTGTCGAAACAAAGACAACAATGAAATGTAGCTACAGTCCCAGTCACAAGGCATAAAAACTGTGAAAGTACTGTAGTTGCCCATTCCCTAACGTAGATCTCTATGGAGAAGAACGGGCAAGAAACTCCATGGACACTCTTTTAAATCAGAATATTTTACAAAACCTTGGTTACATCATTCAAGTTGAGATGGTACATTATGTGAGAGCGATGTAGCAAGATGTGCACGTTAAAAGTGTCCATAGTAAAAACAAAGAAAAGAACAATTCAAAAATAAAGTAATTAATTCAAATAAGCCGTGGCAACCAAGAGATGACCAGTCACAACTGACAGCGCCCGTTCACGAACATACTCAACCATTTTGAAGGGAAGTAAATGATCCGACACACGCGCCACCATCAGCGAGACATTTGAGTGAGCCTGACATACACTTAACCGCCAGGGCACATTCAAGTCAAAAAAAAAAAAAAAGACGTAGGTTTCCAGCGAATGATAGCTTTCTAGTACATAGTACTCACATAATATGGGCTATGTGGTTATATAATGCCAAAAGAAATTGAATTTATACAATGCAAAGATAGTTGTACAATCTTCAGCAGCTCCAACAATACTATTTAATGCTATCCATTAATCCATTTCTGCGCCCCTGTCCATGTGGAGCAGGACTAGCATTGAGCCAAGCATTTTTATCAGAGATATAATCGTCCAACTTGTAATATGCTTGCTTACATAGTGTGCGTTTAATGCATGTTTTAAATTGTGTCTCATTCAGTTCAAGAATACTTTGTGGAATTTTATTATAGCATCTCAAACAGTACCCCATGAAAGATGAGTCAACTTTAGCGAGTCTGAAGCCCGGCTGAACTAATTGATCTCTAGTTCTAGTACTGTAATTGTGTCTGTCACCTCTTTTATTAAAAAGATGTAGATTTTTTCTAACGTACATTATGTTTTCGTAGATGTATTGACAATGTACCGTCATGATGTTGATTTCCTTAAACAGTTCCCTTAGAGAATCGCGCCTACGAAGATTATATATGGCTCTGATGGCTCTTTTTTGCAGAATAAATATAGACTCAATGTCTGCAGCCCGTCCCCATAACAGAATGCCATAAGACATTATACTATGAAAGTAACTAAAATAGACCAGTCTAGCGGTATCCACATCAGTAAATTGACGGATTTTTCTAACAGCATATGCTGCTGAACTTAAGCGCCCCGCAAGAGATGTCAAATCAGAACCCCATTGTAGCCTTGAATGAAGCGTAAGCCCCAGGAAAACGGTTTTATCTACGAATTCAAGTTTCTCTTTATTCAATACTACATCACACTCGTTACTTTTAACATTTGGTAAAGCAAATCTTATGCATTTCGTTTTTTTTTTCATTTAATACTAAATTGTTTGCTGTGAACCAATTATGGACCTGAAGTAGGGCATTATTTACGTCATCTAGATTTTGGGCCCGTCTATTTATCTTGAAAATTAGGGAAGTGTCATCAGCAAATAACACCATATTTTGAGGTTGGTTTTTCAATAAATAGGGTAGATCATTTATATATACTAGAAAGAGGAAAGGACCCAATATTGACCCTTGCGGAACCCCCATTTTTACTTTTAAACCCTGTGAATTAACACCATTTATTTGAACATGTTGATGTCTATCACTCAAATAAGATTTAACCAAACTAAGTGCAAGTTTACCTAGTCCGTAATGCTCAAGTTTCAAAAGCAATGTGTCGTGATTTACGCAATCAAATGCTTTGGAGAGGTCACAAAAAATTCCTATTGCGTCTTGGATGCTTCCCACGCAGAAAATATGTGCTTTAGTAAGATTACACCGGCGTCAGTTGTACAACGTCCCTTAGTGAAACCATACTGTTGGTCGTGTAAGATTCGGTTGGTGTTGGTGTTAAAATGATTGAGCATTTGATTAAGCATTACTTTTTCAAACACCTTGCTAAAAACCGGCAACACGGACACAGGTCTATAATTATTAGTATCTTTACTATCCCCGGATTTGAAAAGAGGTATGACTTTACTGTATTTCATTAAATCAGGGAAAACTCCTTGGTCTACACACAAATTAAAAATTAAAGCTAAGTAAGGTGCTATAGTCTCAACTATGGATGAACAAACTTTGATAGACATTCCCCAAAGATCTTCGGTCAGTTTGACTTTTATTTGCCGGAAAGCTTTAATAACTATCATAGGGTTTATGTGTTTAAATTTAAATTCGGCCGGGCAGACAGACACATTCGCCTTTAATAAACCAATTGAGACTTCAGGAGAGGAATTAAGAGCCTCCGTAGTTTTTAACGGTATATCGGTAAAGAAATTCACAAATTCTTGAGCTACTTCCTGATTAGAGCTTTTAGGACCACATGCTGTATCTAATGTGTAGCTAGTGTTACGGAACCCTTCGTGCGCGAGTCCGAAATTCCCAAAAATCCTTTTTGTTTGTGGATACCTACTTCTCTTCACAAAGAACACAACCCCCCCCCCGCCCCCCCCGTTTTTTGTGGTGGTTTGGGCTGTGTGTTGATATATCACCCAGTCAGTCAGTCAGTAGGTCAGTTTACCAGTTCCTCACTCCACAACTTTCCCCAAAGAACAACAATTTTTTGTTCATATTTCGACCTATGTTCTTTGGGGAAAGTTGTTGAGTTTCATGAGCACATTCACCTCCTTCAGGGTTGATACCCCCCTTCCGTTACACGCTATATATATATAGATGACACCGTAATTCTCTGTATTTCTTCTATATTTTTATTTTCTGGACCGTAAGCTTTTTTGCCGACGTCATCACACAAAAACTTAGATCCCCTTTTTATCCCCTTTAGAGTAAAATTTAAACAAACTTTGAATGTCATATTTATTTTTTTACCACCCTTGCTCGTAAAGCTGATGTAATTCCACCGGTTTTAAATATGTAAAGCGGGTCATAAAAAACGCGTGTGTTACCAAAGCAAATAGTTAAGTTATAGTCCATAAAAATTCCATAACAGTATTATTTGCCATTTCAAATATGGAACTGATCGCCGCCGCACGACTCCAGCTAGTGAGCAGCGCGCTTTTGCTATTCAAAGAACAATGGCAAATCTCCTTACTTTAAATTGTCTGGAATTAAATTGAAGCATCCCGTAGTAAAAAATATGTCTAAAGATTCGGCGTCAGTAGCAGAATCTACAAGCGAGTCTATTTTGATTCGGAAAAGCCGGAAAACAAAGATATCGGAGTTTGAATTTTTAGGTTACGAATGATGTGAACACGACTATTATAGGATTTATAACTTAATAGGTATGATAAAATAATACCAAACAAAAACTAATATTACGGACAAATGGAGTAAAAGTCCATAAACAGTCCAGGTCGGGTAGAAATTAATAGTAAACCGAATAAACACACAAAACACGAACGAAACGGAATACCTACGCAGAGGAATTCTGTAGCATCCAACTGTCAATCGGTCACTGTCAAAGACAAAAGTAGAGCTGTACAATTAAAATCGATTTAATGTAAAATCGATACAATGTTGAATCGATCCTATGCTCCTTTTTTAGATTTAAAAGTAATATTAGATAAAGATCAAATCAGGTTGATTAGAGATAGAATAACTGCATTTCAATAATTATTTTAATAATTCAACCAACCCTAGAACCCTTGTTTCGTTTTTGTGATATTTACGGTCGCTAAAATATAACCAGACAAATTTCTGCCCTTCTTCTTTCGAACGAAACGCCGCGCGGCGCCAGTCAGTAGGCAGCGCTGGCGCGCTGTTAAAATGGCGGGAAAGCAACAGTGTGCATTCACAGATTGAGTTTATTTAAAATAAAATAAAAAACCGGCCAAGTGCGAGTCGGACTCGCGCACGAAGGGTTCCGTACCATTATCTATAAAAACGGCAAAAAAATCATATCTGTTGTATGGGAGTCCCCCTTAATATTTTTTTTTTTTAATTTTTAGTATTTGTTGTTATAGCGGCAATAGTAATACATCATTTGTGAAAATTTCAGCTTTCTAGCTATCACGGTTTATGAGATACAGCCTGGAGACAGACAGACAGACAGACAGACAGACAGCGGAGTCTTAGTAATAGGGTCCCGTTTTACCCTTTGGGTACGGACCCCTAAAAACAGTTTATTCGGTAATTTAATAACTTGCATGTGCGTCTTTGCCAACATTTTCACGCAGCCACGGCAGAAAATAATCCTCACGCCATTTTTCTCAAATTTTCTTTTCTTTTTACTTGTATTGTGAATATCTTTTTTTTTCTGTTTCCTCGCAAATGTGTTAAAAAACGTCGTACGATATACGTGCGTATTGGTTATAACATGCTCGGCTCAATTACGCCCTCGCCTTCGGCTCGGGCTGAAATTCCGCCTCGCATGTTATAACCATCTTAACGCACTAATATCGTAATGTACTATTAAGAGTGTTCTCGGTAAAAATCATAAATTCGGGGTTTTTTAAAGTGAAATTACTCCATTTTGCCTGGGATTTGTAAAAAACTAATTTCAGTATCACATTAAGCATATCTTTAAATTGTATTTGTATAGAATAAAACATTGAAAAATGACAAAAGTTATCAAAAATAAAGCTTATTTTAAACACATGTTTTTGGAATTTTGCGAGAAGGCTGAATTTCGGAATGAAATTGTGAATCAACAATGAGTCGTGGAAGTCTGGAAAAAATCATGGCGGAAGGCAAGATACTGTTCATGTTATTGTATAGAATAGAAAAGTAATTTTAATCCATAAACTCCCTAAAAAAAAACATTTCCTTTACTTAAATGTTGCATTCTAAAACATCATTTTTATATTTTAAATAACTAAAAAAAAAAACACTATTTCTAAGTGGGGTTCAGGCAAATAGAAAACCAAAAAAAAAAATATACATTACATTAGTACATCGACGATATAAAATTCCAAAGTTACTAATAAATAACGCAGCGCAACTTTTGTCATTTTTCAATGTTTTATTCTATACAAATACAATTTAAATATATGCTTAATGTGATACTGAAATTAGTTTTTTACAAATCCCAGGCAAAATGGAGTAATTTCACTTTAAAAATCCCCGAATTTATGAGTATTGAATTTTTTTACCGAGAACACTCTTAACTAATCAAAAGCCTAAAAAATAAGATTCAAACTTCTACCTTTAAAAATGACGTAATTTCTAAACAAACTTTCATCCCCTATATCAACCCCTTACAGCCCGACGGATTTAAAACCAAATTAAGACAACTATTATTGGACAAATGTTATTACACTATTGACGAATTCCTTAATGATGAATTATTGTAAGTTAAGTATTTGACATTGATATTTATTTAATTTTGACATTGTATTATTATCTTTATTTCCATTCATTATTTAAATATACATATACTCAATTGAATACATTTAAATAATCTTAAGTTATGTTGTATTTTGTTGTAATTATTTAATTTTAAAATGTTAATTATTATTTTTTATAATAATTACTAATTATGTGAAAGAGTGTATAAACACCTTTAAGGTAGATTTTTGAGGAACTAATGATTTATTACTACGATCTCATGTAAAATGTACCAAAAATCACAAAAATAAATGAATTTGAACCTAAAAAATCATGCACCTGTATTAAAAAAATGATGTTTATTTTATTACCGCTACAGTCTCAAATATATATGAGGTATGTTTACATGTTTGGGAAGATGTATACAGACTTATTTGTAAAAACAGATGATTAACTCAAAATGCGCCATCTGTTTTTATATTTCGGAACGCTTAGGACGCGTAACAACAGCATAGCCGTGCTAGCTGTAGCTCGCCCGCTCATAACTGTAGGGCGTATAATTCCGTAGCAACTGTTTACGGTCGTTGTCACGGGATGGCGATAGTGTAGATTGATCATAATCATCCCTTACTTTGCAAATACCTATCCTTAACTTGGCACAATTTTGAATAGTATTATTTAATTCATACATTTTTGAAGTATTTCCATAAATTTTGTTCCTAGTATGATAATGATATCTACTGCTCCTTACTCCCATCACCATCCCATGCCCGCAAAGGGTTACCTATCTCCTAATTAAGCTTGATTGCTTGAATAAAAAAAATACCTATGAAAACCAATGCTATAGATAATATTATAATCTAAGCGGCTTTACTGAAATTAAATACTAGGTGGCTTTCTGCATTCCATTTCTAGTTTCACGCGAGAATAGGTACTGTTGAATGATGATCCGTTTGAATAATAATAATTTTCGCGCTTTTCTAGACAAATGATCTTAGTGTTTTCTTAGCATTAACTTAATCTAAAACTCTTGGATGCATAATGTGCCTTAACAATCTCAGTCAAATTCATATTTTTGCAATGAAGGTACCTAGTAGAAGTAGTTAGGTACGGCTCTTCAAAGAAATTCAAGGATTTTTGGTTCGATATGTCCTGAATAATTAATTGTTAGGTACAAGTTTATGTATATACTAGGCGCCTAGAATGCTTCGCAAATTTAACGGGTAAGAGTCTTCAGTAAGAGAATTTTTTAGGTAGAGTTTAGATTATGTCATAATTTCTTGAAGCGGTAAAATAATATATTCAATTTGGCGGCAGGGTTAGTAACTAGGTGTCGTGGTATTGAAGGAAAAATAAAATAATCATTGTTATTAAACGTTTAATTTATATTTGTAACATTATATTATCTGTAAATATAGAGTTCTTACTATATTAATATGTAGTTACGAGATAAACAAACTCGATCTAATATAACTTAAGTGTATACATACAGTACAACTACATATTAAATTACATACGATATTTTCAAATTCCAACTTAATTGATGAACTATAGTGCAATAACATCCATATTTAATAACATATATTTATAGGCACAAAAGTGGATTTATAATAATTACATAATAACATTTGATTTAACAAAAAATGTGAGGTATTTACTTGTAATGACAGGCAGACACCTGTAGGCATCAGTAGAAGCCCTGGAGCCCTAGTCCTACACCTGATGATAACTACAAAACACAAGAGTGCTTAAGGTACACCTACTGGAATGTCCTAACATAGATAATGTTTTAATGACAACAAACAAAGGCACAAAATAGTGAAACCTACCAAAGTGTAGCTTCTACACACACCATACGTGATTTAAATTAATTTTAATTATATATTTGCGTTTGCAAAATTAAGGTAGATATATTCGTAGATATCTATGGCATTTTCAAACTAGACTAAAGTAACAAATCAGTCTTCTAATCAATTACCAAATAATAAGTAAGTAATGTATTTTTATTAACTTAGGGATAATATAAAATTATATGTTTATTCTTAGGACTTTTACATGCGTACTTAAGAAATCAAGTTGTAAAAGATGTGATACTTAGTTACACGAACAGGAATTATTGAGAAGTAAAAATGTGTAGATTTGTACATTTAGATATTTTTCTAATCAGAACAAGAGCATATTATACAACAAGCGAAACACACGGTAGTACTCCCATAGATCGAAAATAAACTAGACCTTTTACGTATAACAGCGCATCGCGACAATTTTTTTTTCTATGTTACCTAATAATAACATTGAGCATTCTTAACTAAGTGTTGATGAAATCTCTTAACTCTAATATGAACCACCGTGCTCGGTGCTTGTGCAAAACATTTTATATTGGGGACATGGTGATCACAACTAGATATTTAACAACGAACATTTATGGCAATCGACGAACAAATTAATAAATTAATCTAACCCGTAACGTAAGAAAAATAAGAATAGATCGGTATGTATGTAGATACGTCGCTATCCGCGGTGACATGTGCGTCGCACGCAAGGTTTCTTCATCGTGCATGGTGTCAATAAAGTAAGGATATCTTATTAACTGTTCACGTGGAGGTATGGCATGGTGCGACGCGGTGGACTAGAGTAGCTGTAGCGAGCGTGAGGTAGTAGCGGCATTTCAGTCTATAAACATCACAGTCGCGGACAACAAATTGCACAATAACTTGTCTGGGCTAACCCGCCCGAGGCGCGGCGGCGTGGCCAGCACTGCCTGCTTGCACTTCGGCCCTACGAAGTTACCAGTCCAACTAAGACAACATTACATGCTAGTTAAAGCTAACTTATTCTGCTATTCATTAACAAATACGTAAATGTTATAAAACAAAAAAAAACGAAAGAAGAAAATAAACAAAAATAAAATCACAATAAGGCGTCGTCCAGCATCAAACGGAAATTTTATTTCGTTTTCAAGCTTCGACGACACTTTGAAATAAATAGAGAAGAAGAGGTAGAAGAAAAGTGGCCGCGGGGCCCATTGCAATCGCCCGGCCGGAGCGCCCGGTCATCGGCGGCGTGCGCACGCGGCACGGCCTACCAGTTAGCCTACCAATAAGTGCCTTACTCCTAACTTTGTACGCCTAAGTCAGTCTTTTCGAATGTACATTCCACGATGTCTTATCGTTCAATCTCTTTCGCTACCACAATCTAACGCAAAGTTACGCGGCGGAACAATAACTCCAGGCGGCTGGTCTAAGTCACGTCGACGAGGTACTGACAAGTCTTCGACGTGGTCATCGTCCTGCACAGGTGAGCGCGGAGATTGCGGCGGTGTGCGAGGAGCCAGAGCCGCATGTGCGGCGGCGGCCAGCGCCATCGCGTGCAGCGCCTCTCGCCCACCGTCTCTTGTCGCTCCCTCTAACGCTTGCTGGAGGAATGATGGATCGATAAGCGGTGTTGATGGATTTCCATCTTCACCTCCACCTCCTGTTCCACTTAAACCATATGGGAATGCAGCTCCATTCGACTCTCTCTTGACCCCCCGACTCATTGGACGGCTGGTCGTTATTCCGAGTTTCTTCACTTTATCGTACAATGTACGTGAAGGAACGCCGTATTTACGCGACGCTTGTAGTGCGCTCATTCCATTACGCACACATTCGATAGCTGACAAAATATCGGATCTCGTGTATTGTTTATATCGCTTCCATTCGGGTTTCTGTTGTGGTGGGACGTACGGCGCTAATCCAGCTCTTACGTCTTGTTGGAAATTGGTTGGTGGAGGAGATGGATGGAAAGTGCGTTGGCTTTCATCGTCGAAGGATCTTTCTGTGTACGGAGAGTGAGCATCTTCTGACCTGTCTGATCTGTTGTAGTGGGGTGAAGAAGCTCTTGACGAAAGTCTACGAGGGCGGTAGTCGAAAGGACGATGCGGGCTTGCAGCGCGTTCTGATTCATGTGCTGATCCATTGGAGTGGAGGCGAGGTGGTGCGTGCTGGCTAACTGGGTGGCACACGAGGGACATAGGTTGCGAAGAGTCCACTGGAGAGGTTTGGGCTAGAACGTTCCTTAGAATAGGAGTGTCGCGCGTGGCTAGCATGCTGGACAGCTTCTTACGCTTAAGAGGATTCATATCAGAGGAGTCGTAGGCGGCGGAGAGGACGGGCGCGGCGGGAGGTGGCGGCCAGCGCGAAGGGGGCGCGGGGGCGGGAGGGGACACACTGGAAGGCGCGGCGGGCACCACGCGTGGAGGCGACGCCGCCGGCGCGCGTTCCGTGCTGCCCGGTCGCCGCCGCAGCTCAGTCATGTCAAACAGCCCCTTTACCTCCAGCTGCTCAGCCACCTTCATGATGTGTGGGATGTGAGCCTGCGTCACGTTCACCTCGCCCGTGTACATGTACTCGAGAAGGGCACGCATCTCGAAATCCTTCACACCAGGAAAGAGGATGCTGCAGTGGTCCATTGGGACATCAGCTAATATGGACTGAAAGTACGGTGAGTTAGCAGCTAGGACGACTCGGTGCGCCTTGAAAGTGACCTGGTCGTCGACCACTAGCGTGCAGTCGACATAGGTCTCCACCTTGATCAAGGCTTCTAGGATCTCCACTAAGTTTGTTTTGTGGTGATTCCATTTCAAACAAAAAGTTTGAGGTCCTTCGACGCTCCCCATTTTTCTGAATTGTGATTCTGTAAAAGAAAGAAAAATCTATATAGATACCATATTATTGAACCACATCATTGCAAATGGCCAATCGCATGTTGATAATAACGGTTGAACTACGAAAACCGCTCTTACTGATACGAAATAAAGCCTTACTGCAACGAAATTGTTACTAGACGAGCGGTTAAAAGTAATTGTATTGTAATTTAGCTCTTAATAGCATATTCGATATTTATAATAATGTAAAAAAAAACTTGATTTTTACAGTTATCACAGTTAATGAAAAGTAATGTCAACAAAAGAAAACTATTGGGCAGAATCGGAGAATTTATTCCAATGGTTTTCATTTGTTGACTTTTCGGGTTTATATTTATTGCACTTAACTGACTGACTAAATGTTATACCTTATAAGTACTAAGTACCACACTTTTAAAATCACATATCAAAAATGCATAGCTAGAAGTTTTTTTTATATTCATAAATCTCTTTCACCTGGATACAAAGTTCTTAGACTAAGGAAAATATAACAAAAATAAAACAACTTTTAAATAATGCGAAACATAATATACCTGGCATAATATCGTAGTTGGTGGAGGCGGGATACATCGTGGAGAAATTTTCCAAGTCACGCACTAGTCTATCAAAAGTGATAATCCTTACGTACACAAAGTTCGTACTCAGTGAGCACGATGCGCATCGCTCTGCGACCAGCACTGACTGACGACGTATGCCGCGGCCCAGCGCGACTGCCCGACTGCACCGCCCTTCCCCATTTACATATTACGCTCTATAGCCCTTCCACACTGCCAAATTGACTTTTTACCTTTTATTCGGCAGGTATAATCGAAATTAGGGGAGCGATGAAAGCAGTAACGCCGGATTCCCTACTGTTGTGTTCTCTATAAATTTTGCACCGCACCGGCTTTCCTATTTTCATCTTTATATCCACAAGACTATACATAAAATGCGATAGCAAAATTATGGCACTTATTTAATTCATACAAACCTTGAATACGAAACAGGTCCTGCATTATCAGCCGGCTACGAAAGCGTAGCACCGCTACGAAAGTAAAATTAAAAACAATAAGTGAAACTTACCTCAAAGAAAATTAATCCAGCGTCTACACGTGATCAGGATCGTTGTTCAAAATGTTTATCGTATATTATAATGTTTATCAGGAAAACTCATGTGAGAATGTCCGCACTTGCACTTAACAAAGTTCGTAGCACGTTCGGGGTTGTTTCGCGCGAGTAGTGTCGGTTACGCCCTGTGTGGGGGCGGCGTGCTCTCGCGAGCGTCTGGCAGTGACTGTGTTGGTGGAAGGCGGCCGGTCGCGGCTGCCTGTGTGCCTGTCCGCCTCCTCCCCGCGCCTCTTGTGTGCGCTTTTTACGCACGCAGCGCAGCGTGCCGGAGTGCAGTGCAATTGCGTGCGGAGGGCGGAGGGCGCGGGGCGCGGGGCCGGCTCGCCGACGAATTGCAGGGCGCTGAGGAGGGCTCGCCGGCGTGTGTGCGTGAGTGCGCGCGCGCATGGACACGGCACTCCTCGTAGTGTGCACCGCGAACGCTGCTGCTCGGCGTCAACACGATAAAATAAAGCCGAAATCAGCTTATAAAAAATTAATGCCGCGCCTCACTGCGCCTTTGTATGTTAACGTTGAACTTCGCGTCTTGCCTTCGAAATCAGGAACTCTCTCAGTGGTTCTAATGAACGCTTATTTCATGTTCCTTTAAAGGGCATTTAAACATACTTACGTTCAGGTACCTATGTTTAATTTCTTCAGCACCGTATGAACATACACATTTTATACGTAGGTACTTACATAATATAATAGATAGGTACTCTAGCAGACCCAGTTCCTTGGTCTAGTGAAATGCATAGCTTCCTAGAAAAACATTTGTTCAATATTACATTGTATCCGTTTATTTTAGGACATGTAGTTATATGAGTGAGGTCTCATGTAAGTCAAAACAAAGTAATGAATGTCTGTGTAAAAATCTCATTTTTACAAAGACCTTAGAATTTACAGAACAAAACAAAGACCGTCCGTAGTCATGAAAATCGCTGAAAACGTTATAACAACCAATGAATTCCGGCGCGCAATGCTTCACATTTCGATACAAACATGACCGTCCTAAAAATTCCCCAAAAGTGAGTGAACAACGCCACCAAACGAGGTCATTGACACATTGCTCGCGTAGGGAACGCCAAAATAGCGCGAAATGCACTCAAAAATAGACCAAGCTGTGTGTGCAATATTTTTTGTTAAGCGATGCTTGTCTTGTCTTCCGCCAAACTTTGGGGGACGCGTCTTCGTGAATACGTCATTCCTATTATTTTCTGATGCTTTTGAACCTAATTTTAGAGAGATTTCTTTGTCGTCTATGTTTGAGTTGCGTAGATAGTGACAGAAAAATATGAAGGTAGTTATTTTCTTTGCCTTTATCATTTAGGTACTGCTAAGGTTCGCGTTTCTATATAAAAAGCTTTAAACAAACACAGAGTTCACCATTTTGAAATTTACTATACACTAACTTTTAAACAAAAAAATATGAAAGTTTCACTATATAGGTAGCAGTAATTTAAATTTTCTACTCGTACTTACTTGCTGAAAATGATAGGAAATGTAGCTCATATGATGTGAGCATAACAAAATAACACAATAAAATCCCAAGTACGAAAACTCAATGCTATAATCTATAACAAGTAATAATAAATGATATTGTCGAATCCGCATTTATGAAAGCTAAATTCACCACACATTAACAGAATAAAACGTCAATCTTCATGATCGGGGTTAAACATCCCACAATCAAGATGATACGGGATGCTAGACATCCTCGACAATACAATGAAAAACATATTAGGGACTTTGAGATAATTAATGGCATTAGATGTCATATTGATGACAAAGCGGAGGGAACGGAAGGGCTTGCAGTTTTTTTTTCCCTTTTAAGGAACATAGGACCAAAAGTCTTGATTTAAATTTGAAGCCTTAATTACAGGCAACAACAGGACATGGTTAAAATAAAACTAGGTCCTGTTTAAACGACTACTCAGAGTGAATTTTCAACTCGCCTTTCATTATTTTTTATGTCTAGTCTATTTTTTACAAAACTTATCTATCTAATGAAAACAATGAACAAGGAAACAAAAAATCGACTAATAATAAAATGTATTCCGATAGCATATTTTTTGGTAGAGCCACGGTTGTTTTCATGAGATAAGTTTTATTGATTTCATCTGCTCAAAACAGAAATGTCCCTAAAACAATTTCACCAATTATATATTTAACCGTACTTAACTTCTTCTGGTCTATGATTTTCTCACGAATTCATGCAAAACCCAAAATTCTTATAATAAACAATGGCAGTGAATGTCAGAGCAATTCTCCCGTATCAATAGCGGAGTGTTGAGTGCACTTGAAGCCTTGAGTGAACCATTTGCATATCGATACTGGCCTCGACTCCAAGCGCCGATTATTATTAATTCGATTACGTACGAATGTGGGAATGTTTGGTGTTAACAGAAATAGGTATTAGGAGTGGTATAACACCTGGTACACACAAAGATTTTGATAGTTCGACTACCGAATAGATAAAAAAGTACTGACGATGACGGTTCGACTTTTTTCAGTAGGTGCTGCAGCTCCTGATAGAGTTTTTAGTAAAATTTTACGTAATTGAGACTCATTTGTTTTCTGAAAGTTAGTATTTATTTCTGCTTACGATACCAGAAACACTTGTGAAAAATAAAGCCGAGAAGACCACAAATCATCCCAACACATGCATGGTAAAACAAATTAAAACCAAAGCCTTTATTGTGACTTTGTCTGAATAAAATATCAGCTACATAAATATACTGTTTTGTGTAACTTTGCGACAGCCATTAGCTAAGTAATAAAGATATCTACAAACAAAACATACTCTAAAGCAGTGAAATGAATAAACAGATGGTTGGATGGACCGTCAGACAAACAAACAGATTACAAACATATCGAAACTGCAAAAAAAAAAGGAAACTCAAAGGTCCGGAAATAAAACCAAAAATTATTATCATTCGTGTACAGAATTAACAACAATTTATTTATTTTTATCATATTTCTGCGGACAAAGGTTTGCACCAATTATATGAACAAAAAAAAATGCGGAGTCAGCGGTCAACCACACAACCGTTAAAATTTCACGATAATTTGGCTATTGCTCCGGAAACACGAATGCAAATGTGCCATTGTCAATACTTAACAGTTATGACCTTTGATTCGGTTGGCGCCGTCAGTACCTAATTAGTTTAGCGATTCGCGGAAGATGCCTCATTCCCGACGAGGCTATTAAACTTTACAAAATGTCCACATTAGCAATTCACACCAATAAGCCGATGAACTTACAAACATTTTAGCGACAATTGATATACAATACATTTAGTGAGGGATAAAACTGCATTATGCTAATACCAGCATAAACAGAAACGCATCGCGACCTATCCCACGAACGCACGCGCAACAAAAACTGCGAGACAGGGGATAAAAAAAAAGCTAATAAAAAAGCAATAATGCGATCCCGCATGGTGGCTCGTTGAGATACGAAATTGACGAGACTGATGAACCGTAAGGGATAATATTGATGGACGATAACTGAAACATCACATGAGAGTTCCAATTAAAACTATATTCCTACTAATACTATAATATGAAATGATAAATCAGCAAATAAAATTCTATTGAACATTTTATTTCAACATTGACAACTATCGGCATTTTCCAGTGTAATTTGCGATACGTACATTCGCTGTTCACAAAAATCACGTAACGGCGAGAGTTAATGATTTATAAATACTTCATAAAATGATAACAATAAACATACACACTGGTACAGTAAATGCGTTAAGTTTGCATAATGAGAGAAGGGTTGCCAGCATAAAGAGATAATTGTAATTTTACGCGTCCTCGTCATTTGTCACCAGCATCCTGCCACGCGCCCTGGCCCTGAATTTATTATTTTATTATTATCTGGGGTGCTTCTACCCTTATCTACAATTAACTATTAAGAGATATTAAATAATGAACTGTATAGAATCCTTGACTTTGCATACTTCGTTATTTTTTGTGGCTATTATTATCTTATGTGAAGTTTATTTAATTTAGATTACTTCTTTATTATTTTAGCAAGAACATGATTATTTTGTTCTTTATTTTTCTTTTATTGTATATAACTACTACTAGAATAAAGATTTTAAATTCTGATGATTATTACGTAATTATGTATTCACTAATTTACGAAAGTAATGTAAGTTGTGGTGTCGTATCTCCAGCCAAGCCCTAAAGAATACGGTATAAAGCACAGTAAATAAGCCGCATAGAGCTTCACCGCTGTTCACAATGATATCAAGGGACATGATGGCATACCTAATATATTCAGTTTGGGTCCGTGATCGTCGTCCACGCCCGGCGACCCCGGATGCAGTTCATTGTAGCGAAACTCCCCGGACCCGAGGTGAAACAATACACTCTTTCCTTCTATTGTCTATTGCCCGCCCGCACAAGCATTCCTATTCATATTTTTATGTTTAATTGTATACATGAACTTGTACATTAATGCGAAATTATATCCAAAAGTAATGTTAATTTTCTCCGAAAGAAATACTTTACATGGTTTTTGTTTTGAACTTCTGAAAATACCACCTTTACTTCGTTATTTCTATTTTAAATTAGAAAGATATAATCATATTAAGCACCCCCCAAATATAATAAACATAATTCAACTCGTAGTAACGAAAATGTCATTTTTTCATTTAGAAATAACATCGGTTCGCTCAAAAACGGGTCAAGTGGATATAGAAAAAAAGTATTAAATTAAAAAAATGGGCGGTTCTGCTAAGTATCGTTGTCAAAATATCGGCGAGCACCTGCCTGGAGCAGACAGAGCGGCGCGTAACGAACTTATGAATCTATTATATTCATTTAATAATAAGTACTATTTGAACATTTTCGTTTTAGCCCTTTTTCATGTCCAGAATAAAATTAATTACTTAACTTTTAAACATTTTTACAATTATGGCTGTTGATGCGGCTTATACCGTCAATTAGACGCCCAACTCAAAGCTTTACCTATCTCGCATTTTACGACACTTAAGCTTCATTTATCCGGCACCGCGTGATAAGCATCTTATAAAGTATATCCAGAGATAATTCGCTTCTCTCGCGGCCATGTTGCCTTCGACCGCGGCTCGATAAAATAAAACAACCGCGAGCCGACGCTTTTGGACTTTTTATATACAGGATCATTTTTCTTGCCGACTCGTCCAAGGGATTATCTATGATATATGCGTTTAAAAAATGGTCCTTCGGTACATGGTGATAAGGTCGCACGGTTTCTGGAGGCTGTGGAGTGGACGTCCTTGGGCGGACTCGATCTGCTAGGCGAGAGATCGTCCCATCGCGCTGCGCTGGTCGTTGCACCGAAACTATACTTTTAAAATGCATTGGAAAGTAGAAAACTTATTTGTGTGATATTTTCGAGAAACTTCTGCCCAATTACCAGTTTGTGCGGAGCGTAGCGTTTATAAATATGTACTGAGTTAATTAATGTACGACGGAAGAGTTAAGAAGCGAATAATGCTTGTAGCAGCACTTGACGAAGTATGCATGCTAAAGTGATTAAATTATTTGTGAGTAGATGCCGCTTGCTCACCGATTTTTTCTCATTAACGTCAAAGAACCGAGGCTATATAATATACTTACATAAATATGCAAGGGACTGTTTTGTAACTGTGGAGCAGTTTGTTTTAGTTCGCGCCCATCGCTAATGAGTCAAAATGTGTGGCCCTCGAATTTACGACTTGACGATGTCGCTAAATGTTGAAAAAGCCGCCTCATGTCGTAACAACGAACCAAACTGCCATCATATGGGTTGTTATCTACTGTTTTAGAAAACGACTTTCGCAATTCACTTTGTTAAAATACTTTGAAAACGCAGAAAATGTTACGTTGGCCCTTAACTGCCAGAAACTAACTTTAAACTAACTAACTAACTGCAGAGAAATGAGGACTTTATATCATCAAGTCGTTGATATAAGTACATCTGAAAATACGTAGAGTTAGTACACACAGAGCCTACATAGATAGATAGGACAGTTAAGTATTATGCTTTTCTAGTAAACTCGTAAAGTATTATTTAGTATGTCAATTTTCTAAGGGAAAACCTGAAATACACTGTCGATAATCAATAATTAGGGTAGGTAGGGTGAAATATGCGAAGTTCAAGATACTTATTAGTCGTAAGTAGAAGACCTTACCAAAGTTCAAAACACCAATGAAAACAATTTCTATTTCATAATAAAAAAACAATTAATAAAAAAAAAAACATAGCTTTTTTCAATTAATTAAAAAAACTATTAATTTGCACCTGCATTTTCCTCCCGATTCTAACATATAATTTCTAGTTCTGTCACGCAAAATATTAACACAAACAAAGGGGGTGAAATAAAATAAACAAACGACAGTTACCGATAGGGTTGTGAATGTTGATGACAAAGGTACTAGTACCTAGTGTGTTTTAGCAAAATCAATAGCATGTTATGAGCTTCCGTTATTTCCGTCGTGTATAATAACTGCATGGACGTGGCCGGTGCGAATAGATGGTCGGTGCGATATGTGGTCGTGGGGACTAATTACGGGTATCATTTGCAATAAACTCGTCCACCCCGGACACGTGAACGGAGTTGCTGCGGTACGCGAATAGAACTAGCATTGTGTGGATGAGTAATTACTGGGTTTCATGTAGGAATTGTATCGGGTTTTTCTTTCTGATGAATGAGGGTATTGACGGTTTATTTGTCTGTTGATGTTGACTATAGAAACTTTACTATCTCTATAATATATTTCTTATATTTTTTATATAATTTTTGTATATAAAATTCTCGTGTCACAATGTTAGTTACCATACTCCTCCGAAACGGCTTGACCGATTTTTATGAAATTTTATATGCATATTCGTAGGTCTGAGAATCGGCTACTATCTATTTTTCATACCCCTAAGTGATAAGGGGGTAGGTAGGTAGGGTAGGGTAGGGTAAAAAAAAGATGCATTGCAACGCATGCCGGCCGGGCACAGCTAGTAATTTTGTATGAATGTTAATTTAGTATTTTTTTTTTGTTTTGTCCTGTGCGTGTTTCTTTCTTTTTCTTCATCTAAGTAGGTAAAATATACCTTAAATATCGCTCGTCATTTTGTTTGAAATTGTCGCACTTCCATGTCACTTATCTGATTAGAGATTAGAATCATCGTTGTTTAAAGTAATTCATCATAATACTATAGAAACTTTATCACCAAGGACTTTTTTTGGGAAAACGATGTCCTTATTAGGTTCACCCCTTAAGAACACTCATCGAAAATTCTCATAAACATCATTTTTATTCTCTATTAGGCTTAAAATAACAAACAAGACCTGCAATTTGTATCCGAATACCGATCAAGCGTCAATAACGTATGTCAATGGTAAACCCTACAATGTTTACGGTTTTTATGCTCGCTTTATTCGCAACACCCCTCGCCGGTTGCCATGGGGTTGTGGTCAAAATTGTATTTTTATTATAATTGCTCCGTTTTATTGAGAGCCCGTAGAGGGTAAACATTGTACAGTTCCAGTGGCTACGAAATTGTTGATATCATATAATTAGTTAAGAATAATTTTATGACAGAAGGTGTCCGTTTGTGTTTCAATACGTGGATCGATGGATGTTTTTAAGTTTATAACTTATATTAATCCAGTACCTTAGATTTTGTTTTTAACTGACGCACGGCACGGGCACGGACTAATATAATTAAACATAATCATTGAACCATTGTCATTTGTTTAAGTCAAAACTTAATCACACAAATGAGGAAGTATAGTAAGGTGCGCTTCCCTGGTGCGCAGGGTGTGGGGCAGCACCACAGTATCATATGCACGATTGCCAGTTGCCTGGACTGTTTATGTGGGTCGCTGTTCTGCATTTACTCATGGGTTGTCGCAGCAGTGATCGACCGTTATTTGTTGTGTTGTTTGTTTTTATCAGTGCTTACTAACATAGTTGTAAGTTTTACTAACAGTTTTTGAGTCATGGATACTCGAATAAAGAGAAATTCTATTTATTGTATTCTATAGGTTGAAAACCTAAAAATAGTAGTTTCGGTATCTCCATGTAAAACGATTGCGCAGCAAAAATACAAAACACGAAAAACAAAAAATAAATATCATTTAAGCATAAGATAAAACTGACAGTTTTATTATTCAAATAATAGCAAAAAAAGCGAATATGTCCGCCTGTCCATACTGAATTGGACCCGCATCAAAAGGCTTAGTATAAACCCCTTTTCTCATTTTTATATCACGAAAAGATTGCCCATGACTATTTTGTTGGCAAATATGACTTGATCCTATTGTCCGTAAGAAAACTATTCGTGTCGAATTTAAATGTGAATGCTAACACTATGAAATTATTGCTCAATACGAAACAAAAAAAGAAATAAAACGTTTGGTTTACTCTATTCGTATATTTTGTGCACCCATTAGCTTTAAATCTAAGTTCTTCTGTGACAAATGTATGATAGAGCTAGATCTAAAGAAAATATTTTAGTGCGCGCATTGATCAATTTATTATTGACCGTGCCTTTAGTTTCTTTGCCAAATATCACAACTTCTTTATAACTAAGGGCCTGCCTTTTCCATCAGTATTCACCATAAAAGCCCTAGTTCATTTATTTAAACGTCATCACGAGGGGCTTATTAATCGCATTCGTACGTCGTTGTACCAATTTCACCATCGATATTGCAATTTGTCATTTCGTTATCTTCTATTATCGCAATGCATTAGGTTCTGAGTACAGATAGCGTTATCTTTAACTAGAATTCGCCCAGCTTGTTGATTACAGAACAGAGGCGACGCACCATGTAATGCAGATTTCTATGCTTGAAACTTTTTTTTAATTATATGAAAATATTTTTAATTATAAGTTGCATATCTTTATGGATCGAGAATATTTAAATGGGTGTCGTAAGGAAAAGGCTGGGGTTAGATTGAGGAGATTTTTTTATGTCCAAGGGTATGTAGATACAATTTTTTTTTTGGAGCCAAAAAAAAAAGAACGTGGTGTGCCTGTGTATTTATTCGTATATGCAAGGCGTAACATACTAAACGCAAAACCTCCCGTATGGTCTCTCGAACCATCAAACTAAAAAAAATTGGACGTTCTATATGAACCGACATAATCAGCGCTCATCAATATGTATCTATGGTAAAACTAAAAAAAGTTATGAATTTGGAAAAGTCATAGAACAAAAGTGGTTCAGTTTCAAGGTCTGAGACACCGGGTCTTGCGTTAATTATGTTACACCCTGTGACCCTGTTTAATGATTTGAATCCAGTGTAGCATAGTACCATTATTTTACAAAATACCTTATGTACACCTATCTAACACAGGGTATTTTGAGATATGCGTGTCGGCTGTGTACGTGCTTATTACTGTAATTGCATAGCTATTTGCATGATATAGGTAATTCTGGAAAATCCAAACTTACCTAAGTACTATCTATAGTTAGCAATTCATGGAGTATGGGAAAAGTTCATAGAGTGTAAGAAATCAATCATAAAGATTTCACTATTAACTAAAATGCATCACGTTTCAATACAATCAATTGGTAGTAAAATTATATTTAATGGAAACATTGGTACTTACCTAGTAGAAGTACTTACTTACCTATTTCTTGATAGCTCGATTAATTCCCTGGTCTACAATAATTTATTTATTGTACCTATTAGAATAGCATGTTCAGTGTCCAATATCTATTATACCATTAGTCAACGTGCAACTATGCCTGATATCATCAGTTTCATATGTGCGTTACGCATCGATTTCACAATCATCCTCACGTATTGTGAATTCTATAAAAATTGGTAATTTGTTTGCGAAAGTGGCATTTTTATGCAACGCACATAATGTGGTATAGGAACGTGTGACGCGCCGAAGTGCGTATCGCGCAAAACGCAGGCGCACGCACGATTCCTACGCGCAGATACAGAGCGTACGCCCGATAACGCAAGCCAGCAGCGATAACACACTGTCCGTGTTCACTGCATATAAATTTGCTCACACAAACACTCCGCTGGACTTTTACCCGTTTATCTTCGTAGATTCTATTTAAAATCAATCAGCCAACCAACGAATTTAATACCGCCAGCCAGTGTAATCAACTAAAATAACTCAAATATTCCGTACACTCTGTCTTCATAGATACATTCGCGTCTCCTTCCTATTCACACATGCGAAAATTCACTCGTACAGACAAGTGGTTACATACACAAGGACAAAGCTGTCTAGAGATTCGCACAGTGTATGAATCAAGGGGTATCCCCGACCTACAAAGAACTGCAAGCTCTCATTTATAATGCGCAGTCCACTTTTGTGGTGCAGTCACCGTAATGATGACATAACAATGACGAATGTAAGGCGCGTGCGCTTGCAAAAAAAGTTTACTTTGTTGTAGGCGGGCGTGAAATTACGTCAATTTCGCACAATTGTACCAGGAGATTATGAAGTTACAAGAGGCGTTTTTGTTGTTGCGAATAATGGTCAACCTTGCGCAGATTTGTTGCCATTTTATACCATTTCGTTTCTCGTAGATATTTTTTTTCATCAGCATTCATTCATACCATTGGAAAGTCACTATGAATGCAAACGAAAGCTATCGATTAGTAAAATTAATTTACGTTCATGAATTTAATTAATCTTCTGTAAACAAACCGTAATTTTGATCGAATCTTAAATTTTCATCGTTTTGTTGCATAACATTGTGTAATATGATATTTTAGTTGCACGGAGTAACTAATGGACATTACTAATCTCTTTGCCTTTACATGAAGAATTATAAATACAACTATACAACTAAGTACACACTGGTTTTTATTTAGTGGCGAGTGGGATTTTAAAGCAAATCTCAGTGGAGATTCGCGTAATTTCACTAGGAGAACATAAATTAACGAAACTATTGGCGGAAACATGGCGTCGTCACACATTTATTTACATAAACCGTAAATAAATGATAACTATTTATATCTACAATAATCACGCACAAGGATTTCTAAATACATATCAAAATTTATATAATCCATGAAATCGATAACGTATCAATTCATAGAATTTTTATTTCTTTAGCACCTATTAGATATTTTGAAAATGTTGCCAATTACATAAATATTAAAAAAAAAAGTTGTATCTATTGTACAGAACGCTTTGTGGTATCAATTCACATTCAATAGTCAATAGTCCGCAGGTAGAGTCACTACAATTTCTGACAAACATGGAATTCGAACTATGAAGTAGAGTAATTTTCTTCATAAACCACAAAATGTATGAACAAATTTCTACCAGGGTACTAGGACATAGCAGGAGATGGCTACTAAAAGGTGTCTTACAGAGATAAACGTGTTATGTATACATAATGAATCCGACGCTTATATAGTAAGAATTATAGCCAGCAGCCGTGACGAGTGATGACGATGACTCATTTTGGCAACTGGTTGGCGAGGAGGCGTTGCCAATTTGCTATCTCACACATACACGATTTGCACACTAACAAGAAGAGCCGTGATAACAAATTCTGTTACCCTAGTACTTAGTATGCCTACTGCTAATCGTAACGCTATTGGTTGATAAAATAAATATTTATACTTACTTATAGATATATAATTTAATTTCATAGTAAATACGTGGAGTTGCAGACACCAGCCCGTTATACAATACAATAATTTCATAGTATTGTTGTCATGTAAAGTAACGTTTTGACGGAACTGAAATACTTGTGATAAAATCTCAAGGTTTAACTTGTGAAACTGATACTTTAGTTCCGTTTTATACTGAAAAGTGCTTTGAGAAACATTTCGAATGTAATTAAATAAGTTGAAAATACGTAAATATTTTTTTATCTATTCCGTTGCGATATTTTTAACCTAAACAGATTGTTAAACAACGTTGTCGAGGCTACACAGATTTTGAGGCCAAGGTTTAACTGCTAATATGTAGATATTTTATGTAAGATAAATATATAATTATCTGTATTTTGAAAGGTTGAAAAACTGGTACCATTCATTTTAATACATAAGATAAAGTAAACTGTGCATAAAATTAATGGTAGTTTAGCATAATGACGATGTTATTTTAGTTTGAATAATTGAGGTAGTAGTGAGCGTGTGTCACGTCCTCCCATGTATGTTTTTAGTTCATTAATTCGTAAATCAACCCCTTGAATGTGGTATATATTGATAGTTTGAGTGAAGGGACGGTCGTGGGTCGTGGGCCGTCCGCGTCGCTCCGCGGCCTCGTGACCAAAATACGCGCTTTGAATAATTGAGCATAGGACTACTACCACCTCGCCCCCCCTACTCCCCTAGTCCGCCGGACTTTTAGTTTTTATCGGTTCATTATAATACACCGCGAATTATTGATGATCGTACGCGTAGCTACGATGAGGAATCTTATGTTAATTAAATGATTTAACGATGTCAATGCCTTTGCTAACGTTTACGAAATTACGACGAATATAACACTTTGACGAGGTAGTTTTTTTTAAACAAATGACTTGATAGGATACTTCTTCGTACAGGCTTAAAAATAGGCTAGTCTTCTCAAGTCAAAGAAACAGACTTTAACTCCAGAAGACTAACCAGTTTCCACCTATTTTCACCTCCAAGAACCTAGAACCAACTCAACAAAAGAGTTTTACATTTCAGCGAACTAAACCTTCAACCGTGCGTTCAAATTTTCTGTATTTATAAAATACAGAACATTTCAATACATACCTACAAAACAGAAAGCAGTAAATTGACAACAGTCACCCACCAAATAATTGAGGATACATTTGTCTATCAGTAATTACATAGAAAGATTCGGCTGTCGTTGGTTCAGCCACTATTTGTCTTCCACACGCAAATGTGGCGGGGAATTAGTGTGAATAATTGATACATGTCATTTGGCAACCACCACCCTGACCCACCACCTCATGTCACCAAACTTAACATACCCACGCTTCTCCAAGTACTTGTGAGTTGTGCGTCGAACATTTCTTTAATAAGTTTTGTAGCAGAGGGGGCGATGTTTTTCGGAAGTATATTTTCGGTGGCATCAGCCTTAAGCCTAGGTAGGTCAATGTGGTGTAGGATCTGAATGGTCGCTGTCTTAGGATGCAGGAATTGCCTTGACTGATTTGAATTAAATAGCTTACTTATCTGCGTGACTGCTTAGCAATAACAATATTGTAAATAATATTGAGTAGCAAAATGACAGTGTATGACATTATCACATTACACACGCCTTAGGACGTGTACTCATGCAGATGTGAGAAGTACTTAAGTGTCCAATTAAACTAAAATACGATTCGTTTGGTATAGAAGCGAGGTCGATGGAGATGTGGTGTTGTCCACGCACTTTGGTGGTGGTGTGGTGGTGATGCCCCACATCGATATTTCGTGCATTATTGAACAGTCGCGTGTGGCCTCCCGAATTTCCAATGTTTGGCGATTGATGTGTAGATTGACTTTTGTCATTTGCCTCGGCCATGTCAAACAGTAAAATGTTTTTCTATGCCTTCTCCACAAATTGTTGGATCGAATCGTAATGGACAGCCGAGTGATTGAAGTATATAAATATTTTTTGTCCCCCCTCCCCCCTCTAACTGATTGGCACGGCGATGGTTGAAAGCTGTCCGTTGTTTTCTATATTCACGTGATCGATTAGTCGGTGCTTTGTGGGTGTTACGAATTTGTTCGCGATCGATGATAACGAAATAATGAGGGGTAGTAACAAACAATGCCTGAGCGATACCTCCACGTATGCCATGCGTGTACTTTTTCCACAAAATAAGCACTTACGCACACATTCTTTGAACTCGTGAAGGTTCAACCTACGTTGAATAGACTAGCTACCTAAAAGATGTCTTGTTCATAGAACCTCAGGTACATTGTCTATTGGGTTAACTGGCCATTGTGTGGAGGTGTTGAGAACCGCTATGCAGATAGCTGTGTCAGTGATAAGAGCTACGTAACGTTGTGCAAATGTGTGGGTGGTCGGCGAAAAGTTTAGGATAGTCATAAAAGCGGCAACTTGCAAGCAATGATATAAAATTGCGGCACCTTTGAGAGCAAGCGCCAGTACGGACTCTTTCAAAAAGAAAGTTTCATTTCGACGAAACAGTTACGTGGTCCTTTGTAGAGCCTCTTTGTAAATTAGCAATCACAGAAAAGGATTTTTAAGAAAAATGCATTTTTTAACAGAACTTTTGTTTGTATAACAGACTTGCTTGATACAATTGTTGAAAAGTGCCAGTTAGTTATTGAATGGGTCTTGATTAGCTCTGGTGTTTGCAGTTCCTATTTGTATGTAAGAAAATGCTTACATCGATCACTCATGGTATTTTTCAAAAGAACAAGAACATTTCTCAGCTGTTATAAGATATCTTAATAGCTCAACCATGCATGAGTGCAGCATTGTCGTGAAGGCTTTTACTCATACACTTACCATAACACACTTAAAACATTTCAACTCCGGCTGCAGTACTTTCCATGATAAATATTACTCGCGTGAAACATTTGACTTATCTGACGGGTATAACTTTACGAGCCGTCCATTATAGATTCATGTAAAGGAGAAATGCTTTCACAAAATACCGTTACGGTCCTCGCAGCATCAAATAAAAGAGAAACCCTAACTCGCAACAATTAACCCTTTTGCGCACGTATTCTGCGGAGAATAGCGCAAGCATAGCGCAATTTTATAGGTTTACAACTCAACTTAAATGTTGCAGAACTGTCCGCAAAGACGCCGACACAAAATGATAATAACTAAATAAAGGGGTATAATAAAAACAAACGGAAAGGGTTTACAATAATGCGGAAAAATTACGCAATGGCTAGTTTTATGACAGCGTAAAAAAACTTCGCAGGTACGAATGGCAGAATGTGGTCTTTTGTTGGCCCAACTCTGGGTTGGAGTGGGGTTCAAAAAAGCGGCCCAAACTGCGAATACAAGCACCATTCATCAGCACAATGATAGTCTATGCAAATAGATGCAAATGTTTTTACGACACTTCTTTATATGATGACAATGAGGGTATTGTGGGATCGGGCGGCGCTACCGAATTCGATTATGAATATTGTAAACGTATTATTGATTCCGGAAAGTGGTTTCATAGAGCTGTCTATTCGGTATTGTAGCGTTTAATACGTCATTTGCTGTCGTTTCTTTGCTATTCTCTTATTAATTGGGTTTATCACCGTTATCAGATGGAGCATTATGGGTCACTGATTCCTGTGTTTGTTCCAATGATCCATTCTAAATTCTAACGTCTTCTTCCAATGTCTTCATTTAACTTCGATTTCTCCATTGATCCTATAATTTCTTTAATTTTATATTTGCTTGCTAAGCTAGAGAAAGTTACCGTCTTTATTTAAAACTCTTGTTACGAAAACATCATCCTAAACGCATATCAACAGCATGATGTTTGCCCCTTTTGAACTTGATCTTTTTATCAAGTGTGGCTTCGAGCCCAAAATTATATCAGCGCGTCGTCGTCGCATTCCGCGTTCACACACACATGCACACACCCTACTTATATTAACAGCAGCTACGCACACTACTGCAGTAGTCGATATCATGTATGTCGAATTAGTTGTCGACCTAGGGAAAAGTTTGGCCGTACTATTTCTAGATTGTATGAGGAAAACGTTTTGTGTGTGATTTTATTGCATGGGGTCACTGAGTAGTGGCTGTTTTTGATGATTATTTGGCAGGAAAATATGCTCATTTCTGATTATTCATCCATATGTAGCCACAATAAAGCTCTCTTATATCAATATGCTCTCCAAGCAAAAGTCCTGAACTGTAGTCAAGTTCTTGCTAAACTGAGAGTTAAAGCTTACCATCTTTCTCCGCCTGATCTATAATACGCATAGGTACCAACTACAGTAGTACCTACTATATTAAATCCCAGGATAAGATAAACAACTAATCTAGAATCCTATTGTTGAAATTATGCTTTCTGATAAATCGAAATCTTTACTTACAGGCAGGTTTTATTCATAAAAACTTCAGAAATAAAACGATAATTAATTTAACGAATATTAAACCGCCAATACCATTCACAGTCGCTCAAAGATGGTGTGAGACAGCATTTAATCTATCAACAAGAACTAACACATGCAAGAAACTGCTACAAGACGATGCAGGCATACACGCACACATACGTCCACTGCGTAGACGCTCGTAGCACTAACTACGAGTGCGTAGCTCAGATTTTCTCACAGACGCGGTGTTTCCCGCGAGTTTTTTCAAAGAGAACTCGATTGGATTGTGTGTTTTGATTGAGTCAGTTGGTGTGTTGTTAGTAGGTTTTGTGCTCGTGGTAGGGTGTCGTGCATCTATACGCACACAAGGGGATTGGCTAGACACGAATATTGCTCGCTATGCTAATGCAGCGGAGATTGGGCAGGTCGATGGCCGCTCCCGGACGCCGGAGTCATTCGGCAGAACCCGTCGGCCACCCTCGCTCGCCCTCACAATCATTTAATCGTCTCCTTGATATCTCTGCCTAGAAATTCTTGGGTGTTTTCTTTGGATTTGGCTTTAGATGAAATATTTTGTCTTGTGGAGATAAAGTTATTTTAGGTTTTGCCTGTCTGCTTCTTTTTTGTAGGAAAATAAATATTTAAATGGTTTTTCACAAAAGTTACGTTTAAAATCATTCGGTAATTTGATTGGTCTTTTTTGTGTGTTTTCATATTTTCAGTCAATTCACCAGACAAAATCGTTCAAATCCCAAATGGATAATAATGACAAAGTTAAAATAGTGTCCGGGCGTCAGTGGCCAGTGACCTTGAGTGGTGCGCGGGCGCAATAGATTAGTCAGGCACACATGACACTCACACACACACACCCCACCCTATTACCACACGAGTGTGTGTGCGAGTACTTGCATCAAGTTGGGGTGAGGCCTGCATGTTTTTGAAATCCAGATGATTTTGATAGCATGAGAACTTTTATGATAAAAAAGCAGATGTTTGCGTGCTTTGGTAAAGAGAACCTACCCCAACACGTTTTGGAATAAGCTAGGCCAGGAACACAACCTAGATGATGAGGTTGTGGAGGTGAACGTGAAACCCTCGAGTAAATAATACCTAGTGTTTGTTTACGCGTGAATAAATTAATTAGTAACCCCACTTCTCTACTAAAAAAAACCACTGAAACCCAAACCTTTAATAACATTTTTCAAAATTATACAACAAGAATCAAAGCTATACAGTAATTTACCGCACATTATCTTCAGAAAAAAATGCTGGTTGCGTGGGCGTTTTGACAGGAGAAAAGACAGCCGACGACGCGCTGCATAATGGATGCATAATAATGGTGTGTGCCACATCTCGTGAAAGTGCATCGCCGGCTCGCTGGCCCGATGCAGTGGCTGCAGCCTTGAGCGGAGCCTTTCCCTCGTCCATCAAACGGCGGGCCTCGCCTCTTAACATAACACCGTACATTAGGCTATCGAGCGACATTTATCGCGCAACCGAGACTTCATTAGGCGTCTGGCGATGAGGCGACATAGAAACTACTTAAAGAAACAATTTTAAACTGTATTGGTCTTAAAAGAGTTCTGCTTAACATGATGCAAATTCATTCAATAAAGTTTTATTTAAATCTTATTTCAAGAGATAATCCGGTGTTTTCTTTTCAAAAACAGCCGTAAACAGACAAAGCTTGGTATAAAACATGACTAGCTTTGATTCTGAAAGGGTTCGTTGTTTACAAAGTAACAAGTAACAGAACTCCCCTTGCGGTGGTGCGATAGGCGTGCCATGCATGGCTATAAGGCGAGTGCATCCTGGAGTGCGCGGGGGCGGGGGCGTGGGCGCGGGGAGACACAAGCGGTTATTTCGGTATGCACATTGCATGCGGCGCGGGCGACGCCGGCATAAGCGCAGCAGCGCACTTGCCACTCGAAATAGTCAGGTCAGGGACCGCGACTATCGCCTCGATCCTGCCCCAAGGTCAAGTCTCTGCAGCACCGACACCTCCCAGCCCTCCCCTCCTCCTTCCCCCTTCCACGGCGCGTCTATGCACATTAATGTAAACGCCTTACGAGTCACGCCTGGCTATGTTCTGTACACCGAAATTCGGTTACCGGGTCCATTTTAACGCTTCATTTCATTAATAGAGACGTAGCACTGATATAAATCTTAAATTAAAATAGCCAACCAACACCAAAAAAATAAAATAAATAACCAACTAGTTCAGCAATGACGCACGTTAGGTATTGCAAACATATCTAGAAGATAAACAAATAAATGCATTTATGAATTTGTAATCAGATCGAATGTTGCTAAACGTGAACCGATGAAGTTTTAATCGATTCTTAATTGCGAAAAGTCAATTAAACGTCGCGAGATAAAACGCGAAGTGCGCAGCGGTCGTTAGGTTGGGGTCACAAGACATGCGATAAATGTCAATTCTGATAACAGAGAAATCACAAAATTGACAAAATTCTTATAATATGTACGGCCATAAGAACACCACCGTTCTAGAACGAGCCCTATATGTTTTCCATCGTTAGAATTCATTTGAAACAGGGCGTGTTTTAAGACGAAATAATTTTTGTACAATCAAGCGACTAGTAGGTTCCTAATATTTACCTAAACTAAAGTCATTAGTGATAATTAATTGATTGATTTCAAATCACTCAACTAATTAGTGACTATCAAATCCTTTTGCAAAATGAATGTCACGTGTTTGATCTTACTTTGAGTTTGTTCGAATCAAATTAAAGTGTTTTCATTACAAAAACCTTAGAAAAACAGACAAATATTAATTTCTTTAATATTTTTATGTTCTATTTCATATAACTGACAATGCGACATTTTGGACACATAACAATTGACAAGCAGAAAACGACGAAAGAGCCTTGTAAAATTGTCGTTTGGTTGTCGTCTCGTTTTTTTTATTCAAAGGGACCTATGGATTTTATTTAGTCATTTCACCGATCAGACCAACAGCAGACCAACTCGTATCTCTCCATATTCCAATCTGAAAACCTCAGATCAAAAACTCAAGATCACCAATCAATCAATGAGCTGCAGTAACTCCATGTTATTTACCGGAATACCTAAAGAATACATCGACGATATGCTGGTGCGGCTACATAAACAATAACAGGATTCACCCTCATGTCAGCGTCATTGTTATGGCTTCAGCTTCCCTCAGGTTTAGTCATCGACACCATAATGTAGGGGAATCCTCAGCCAAATGTCCTTAATTACGGTATAACACACCTGAAAGCTTATATTGGCTTCGCCATAGATAGGGATTTGCAAGAAAAAATTTGTCAGGATAGTTGAAACTGGAAATTATTAGACTTTATAATTCCACGATGCAATCATGGGTTTGACTGATGTTGGAAACATTTTATAAGCAAATGTCACATCGTAGAATCACTTAATTGCGATCTGGTAAAATCACACTACAACATTAGCAACTCTATTACAGTCATCGCTTGCCTTGTTATAATGAAAAATAACATTACCTCTATCAAACTTCATTAAACATGACATCATAATTCCCAAATCAATTAAATCCAAAACAAAGCCATCAAAAACGCACCGTTTCCATTATCATATCAATTTTCCATCTTTGATCTAATCTTGGCAACTGCAAAGAAACATTTTTGTTTGAAAAAATGTCGATGTTTCTAGGCGCAAAGCAAAGATCAAGGCGTCCGTTCGTTGGCGAGGACATTGCACTTCGTACCTCCCCCCCCCCCGGGCCCTTTGGTCCTTCCCCCCACTAGCCCTGCCGAAACTCGCTAACCAGTGTTACCAGCCGGATTAGTGTGTTTAGTCACCGTTGCATTCGGGATGTTTGGTTTATGTACAGAAATGATCAGCCCTGTTGCTGGGAATAAAAGTAATATTAGTCGTTATGCTTAATGAGTCTGTGACAGCGTTGATGATAGACTTTAATTGGCTACAACATAAGACAGATATGTAATTAGAACTTGATAAAATTAATTTTGTATTTCATCAAATGAATATATCTGACTAGAAACGTCAGGAATACACTGATGTAAATGGATGACTAGCTAAGAATCAAAACATGATCTTTGTAATTCACTTGATTTTCTCACAGAACGTAATATGGGACAATAAGCTGTGTTAAATCGAAAGCTAGGTGGCCAAACAGGCCCGGTATGTACCAATCACTGCCACAAATTGTGACTCACACGATTAATCGTCATTATTTTCAATCCATGTATATTTTCTCAGTACCATCAACTGGATTCACAGATATCTATCTGGTCAGTTCTCAATCAGCCATGTATCCATTGACTGGAGGATGGGATGGGATAGGATTGCATCAACATCGTCGCATTGGCTGCAACAGGCGCAGACGCATCGCTTCCCGTTACTTGCTATGTAACGAGTATATAAACGGTATGTACTAACTACTTGTACTGATGGCAAAGAAACTTTAATTGAAGTATTGGGTACTGTGATAAGGTCACATATTTTTTTGTTTGGTCATGAAAATACCAAGTAAGTTTAACTTTATCATTTGATAGAGTTAGGTACTATAGTGTTAAGGTGTAACCGAGGACAGAACAAAAGAAGAACTATCTACCAGGGCTCACTTCAAAATGCCTTAAGTACTAAAAAGTAGGTACCACATACAAAGGTAAGATATTTTTTACAACACAAGATTTCCATTTTTATTTTTTTCTGTTGAATTCGTAAGAAAATAAATTGGCTTTGTGTTACTTATTTAACCGTTATTCCTCTGTTGGTGCTACTGTACTCAAACAAATAAATAATAAATTAAGTAAATAAAGACCTCTTTTGCTGACGCTACGTCTGGAAGAGATGCAGCGACGACGGTGAGGGGTGCGGGGCTCGGGCGGCGGTTCGGCCTGCCTCAACACGCCGCGCGTTCTACGATGCGCTTGCGCACCGCGTGACGTTGGCATTTCCTGGATCAAGAAGTATGTACTTGCATTTATATTACTTAGTATACATTTACTGGATTTCTTTCATTCTTTGTTGTAGAACAAATAGAAAGATGATTTCATTAAACGAGACATTTCATTTTCAATATCGCCGAATTTGAAGTCAACTCAAAGTAATTTTTACGAGGTTTAACTTCCATGGAATACACTTTTGTAATCATAGCCATATCATCTAGTAATACATGAGCAATCAGATATTGAAGTCATGAAACCCACACTTCAAAGCAGGACACGAATAATTATACTAACGTACAAACAAAAACAGTAAATAAATAGGTGCTACTGTCCAAATAATGCTAAATATAGGCCATAGACAAAAAAGGCCAGATAAAAATAGAAAACTGAGATGTCCCACTTCGGTGGAAGTGGACCGTTCCCGAAACGAACCAGAAGTTAAAATGTTTACCGAGCCTTGTCCAGCTGATTGAAATAACCTGCTTCATTCGTGTACTGTTTTAACTAGTTATTAAGACCATAGTGTTATAAGGTCCTATCGGGCCAACCATTGGTCAGTCAGGCTGTACTTTAACGGTTTTTAAAATAGCCGTATGGACGAAAAGAAGTGGGAATGTTCACTGCGCTGGCGATCTAGGAATGGCAGTAAAAAGGATATAAAATATATATTAGGTTGCTGTTTGTCATTCCAATCAGGTTGAAGTCAACTGCTTAGTAGTGGCAATCAAAGGTCCAACAACGTCGATCAAAAATGGAGACGAATTTGTCCGAACTGAAAAGGAATCCTTTGTTTTACTGAACAAGTTAAACGCACTACTAATGAGCCAGTTAATTGAAACATCAAAGGTCGCAAATAAATACACTGTGCTGATTTTTTGGGGTGTTGGGGTGTTGGAAAGACTGCCTCGTTGGTATAGTGGTCGAAGTAGTGGTCCTGGGTTCGATTCCCAGATCGGGCAAAGTGTTATTGGGTTTTTCCATCAGGAATTTCTTAATAGCAGCCACAAAGTCTAGGTTTCCAGTTGTTGGTAATAGGCTCGCCACCTATTACATGGGACTTAAACATAACTGGCGAAATGTATGTGTACCATTAGGTAGGTAGGTAAGTACACGTCTGGCTAACTCTTCGCGGATTATATGCGTGATGTTATGTTTATGGTGAGATATAGATACTAATAGTGTAAACCCAAGTTTTCAGAACAATGGTATTGCTAAAATCAATGTCCTTGTTAAATTACAGAATCAGGCATTACTTTGTGGAAATCCATGGCATTAAATGTTATTCAAAATATGTAGATTTAATTCCGCGAAAAGGCCTGCATACAGGCATGGGTGCGATGCAGCACCACCCTCCTACCCGCAAAAATATGCAGGAAAAACAGTAATAATTACCTTGCCATGAACTCTAACCTATACTCACACTCTCCTAGGTTTGGGTGTCAGTCAAACTGAAGGTGTGTACCTACCTATAAAGTGAGCTTTGATTTGAATTAAAAAATTTCAGAAGACCCAGACTTCGAACATTATTGGTTGTGCAACAGAACAATTGCAAGTAGTGCCTTGAAAGCTAATCAAATACAAAATATTGTAAATAACAAGTAATTGGATCAACGTGTGAATGAACACATAAACATTTACAATAGATTATTAGCTGGTCAACATGCTTTTCTTTGTCTGCAAAATGAATAATAATAATCTTTTAATTGTTGGACCTGTACACTTGTCTCTTATATTTATCTATTTAGCACATTCATTCTTCAATTCATTTGGTGAGTTTGCTTTGCTTGAAGAAATTAACCTGTATAATTATACTCCTATCTTCCCAGTAACTATTATAAGGGAAACCGTACATAAATCGAACTTCTGTAACTTATTCTAATTCTGTATCTTTGAAAATACCACTCACCAAAATACCACAAACCACTGCAATTCAAACCCACTTTACTATTACCCAAATTTACCGTTACCGATGGGGTTTACCCAACACAGAATTTTGTAAAGAATGAACTGCCTTACACACGACATAATTTAAAATCATTGTTGGGAAGGGTTAAACAATGAGCAGCAAAGTACCAAAAACCCTAAAAAATTCTCTCTTGCCGGATAATTCTAAAGATTTAACACATGATTAATAAATGAGGTTACAAAATTATATTATTAACAATTATCATTAGCTATGAATTTGTACATTTGATAATGACAGTCGGACCTACGACAATAATGCCCCATTTCTTTATTTGTGGAGCAGTAACAGTGATAGCACTATCATCCAATGCAAATTGTCACTGTGCAAGCCAAATCGCTAATTGAAGTGTTTAGTCATTAACTCATTACTGATAAATGAAACAAACGTTACCAGCAAACTCTTTGTGTTTATATTTTATCAGAACTTTGTTTCATCAATTTGAACACTGCACATGTGCATAGGCGTACCTTGAAACTGTACTTTTATAATGAAGTGGGTGAAACAGAATTATATATTAATTAATTAATTACAAAAGACACTACGATCCGAGTAGTTTGGTTACGTAGAAGGATTTTAACGACCTTGTCAAAATGTGCCTGTAACAAGTATATTATAGGTTCTACAAATAGCAAAAATTGATACACAACAAGACTTGAATTATTATTATCCTGAATTATTTATTCATACAAAATAATTAAAAGCACACATTATGCATTTACTATGCATTTTACTGCATAGTAATCATAATTAGTCCTAGTAATTAACACTGCACATGTGCATAGGCTTACCTTGAAACTGTACTTTTATAATGAAGTGGGTGAAAGAGAATTATATATTAATTAATTAATTACAAAAGACACTACGATCCGAGTAGTTTGGTTACGTAGAAGGATTTTAACGACCTTGTCAAAATGTGCCTGTTACAAGTACATCATAGGTTCTACAAATAGCAAAAATAGGTACACAACAAGACTTTCAAGGTGTTTGTCCTGAATAATTTATTCATACAAAATAATTAATAGCACACATTATGCATTTACTATGCATTTTACTGCATAGTAATCATAATTAGTCCTAGTAATTAACACTGCACATGTGCATAGGCGTACCTTGAAACTGTAATTTTATAATGAAGTGGGTGAAACAGAATTATATATTAATTAATTAATTAATTACAAAAGACACTACGATCCGAGTAGTTTGGTTACGTAGAAGGATTTTAACGGCCTTGTCAAAATGTGCCTGTAACAAGTATATTATAGGTTCTACAAATACCAAAAATTGGTACACAACAAGACTTTCAAGGTGTTTGTCCTGAATTATTTATTCATACAAAATCATTAATTACTAGGACTAATTATAATTACTGCATAGTAATCATAATTAGTCCTAGTAATTAACACTGCACATGTGCATAGGCTTACCTTGAAACTGTACTTTTAAAATGAAGTGGGTGAAACAGAATTATATATTAATTAATTAATTACAAAAGACACTACGATCCGAGTAGTTTGGTTACGTAGAAGGATTTTGACGACCTTGTCAAAAGGTGCCTGTAACAAGTACATTATAGGTTCTACAAATAGTAAAAATAGGTATACAACAAGACTTTCAAGGTGTTTGTCCTGAATTATTTATTCATACAAAATAATTAATAGCACACATTATGCATTTACTATTCATTTTACTGCATACTAATCATAATTAGTCCTAGTAATTAACACTGCACATGTGCATAGGCGTACCTTGAAACTGTACTTTTAAAATGAAGTGGGTGAAACAGAATTATATATTAATTAATTAATTAATTACAAAAGACACTACGATCCGAGTAGTTGGTTACGGTAAGAAGGATTTTAACGACCTTGTCAAAATGTGTCTGTAACAAATCTATACTTATATACATTATCTTTAATTTATATAATATTATAAAGCTGAAGAGTTTGTTTGTTTGTTTGTTTGCTTGAACGCGCTAATCTCAGGAATATAACATTACGCTACGACCCTTAGGAGCTGCGCAGCGTGTGACACCGCGGGTAACAGCTAGTATAATATAGGTTCTTCAGATAGCAGAAATTGGTACACAACAAGACTTTCAAGGTGGTTTTCCTGAATTATTTATTCATACAAAAATATTAATTAATAGGACTAATTATGATTACTGCATAGTAATCATAATTAGTCCTAGTAAATAATTAATTTGTATGATAATTATGATTACTATGTTTAATGCTAAATATGCTTACTATGCTTAATGCTAATTATGCTTACTATGCTTAGCATAAGCATAATCAGCCCTATAACGGTCCCAATGCTGGGACACACGGCCTCCTCTCTATGAGAGCGAATGGGCTATAATCCACCACGCGGGCCCAGTGTCGGTTGGTAGATGTCACATGTCTTCGAATTTTTGGTTCTAGGACATGCCGGTTTCACGATGTTTTCCTTCACCGATTTAAAGAGCAGTGATGATGAAATAAATTACACAAAGTAATGCGCCTGCCTGGGTTCGACCCCACGACTTACTGTTCGTAAGTCGGGGCCGCCACCATTGGGCCACCGCTGCTCTCACTATGCTTAATTCATGCTAATTATGCTTAATATGCATTTAAAACTACCTCTCCTAGATAGTTCTACGTTTTTCAATAAAATATAAGCCACCGTCCCCCAACGGATGGAGCTTTGTAAAATCAAAAAGAAAAGACTTCAATTATATTTAGCAATCTCCCCTGTAATTACAGAGCAAGTTTCCTTAATTACAGTCCCCCAATAAAAGGATAGGTGCTTCCTACTTCCCACGTACGGGGGTGGGCAGAGCGCATGCGCGACATGTGAACGATGCGGCTTATTATAAATTAAATATAACACAAAATTTACCTGCGTAGAGTTAAGAATCTCGCGTAGATCTGGCAAACGCATAGGTATGCATTGAGTGAAAACTTTAGTTGTATAAATTATATGGCTTTTGAAAACAATAATTTAGTAAGCTTATTGAAGAGTAATATGAAAAAGCAGAATGCAAAATCTAGGCTTAGCTCTCTTTGTTTTTGTATTATTGTTGTCCTTTTCTTGGGTTTATGCCAAGAATTTTAAACGTTAGTTTGGCTAATCGTTTTTCCTTTTACAGTTGCCCAACTGTCAAACTACTGACTACAGGAGCAAAATAGAGACGGGAACATGTCTAAGTCAAAGTACAAACTAAACAAACGTTTAAAGATCTCGGTCTTACCACTAAGGTCAGTTTATAAGTAGTACCTGCTGAAAGTAAAAACCCAACCATCGGTTTTAGTTAAACCTAGCTATCCTCTTGAGGAACACAGTTCCATTTCCTCACTAGTTATAGAAAAATAGTTATTTCTGCATCAATTTCAGGCAACTCTACAGATTTTAATTCTATATTCATACGTATGTGCGTAAGTTGATATAAAATAAGAAGACTCCACAGTTCCGGCTGCACATTAAGACCTGCGACAGACGGTCTTCTTCATTACATAAAATTAATGTAAGTATTTATAGACGCGACTTTGAAATATTTATAAATAGTTAATGTACTTAGGTGTTCAATATTTATACTATACAACTTTTGCCCGCGGCTTCCCTCGCGTTAATTTAGAACTTGACAATCAATTCGGGTTGTACTCTGCTTGTAATAATATAATTCAATCATGATTCGAATTTTCGAAAGACTCGTGGCGCCGTCTATTATCATTCTCGTAAGAACGTAATTGTTGTTTTCCTCGGGAACAGTATTTTTTTTTTCGAGATGAAGGGCCCTATATCCGTTTTTGTACACCTGACAATACCGTAGGTATACCTATGCAAAATTTCAGGATAATCGGTTCAGTGGTTAGGGCGTGAAAAGGTAACAAACAAACAAACAAACTTACTTTCGCATTTATAATATTAACAATATAATAATAATTAGTACGGAGTATGGATAGCTAATGTACTGAGGTGTTCATTATTTAGATTATATTGGGAAAGGTAAAGGTTTCTTTGTTTTCGTTTAAGTTGTGAATATTTTTTCTTACGTATTAAGTTTTGAAGATAACTTAGGCCTTAACGAGCGCTCGGTATAAACAGAACGTAAATACGTAAGTCGATTTCAAAATTAAAAATACTCGTTTCACATAATTATATTTTCATGATTTTAAGAGTTTATTCATATCTATGGATGATACGGATTGTGCTTGTTGGAAACAATTTAAGTAAAACGCTATAGGATACTTAATTGTATTTACGATTCAAAAATCGACATATTTAATTTACGTCTACACAGCGTGCTTGTGCTATGGCCTCTGATTACTGTTAAAGGACTCTTCCTTTATAGATAACGAGAGGCCTTTGACAACAGGAGGAGGTCTTTTGATCCAGGGCTAATGTGGACTACTGGCTCTTGGATTTGTTTGAAAGAACTAATGTTTAAAACCTAATAACTAAATTACAGTGTTGTCAGTGTGTTTGACCTACTGAACCGTACCATATGTTTTCAAGATAGTTGAATCCCTAACTATATATTATTGACTGGCATTGACTGAATACAAAGAAAACATTTTCCATAATTGCTAAGACAACATAGAAAATCACTATTTCTGTAGATATTCGTTTGCATAGTTATTAGATGGGTAGAAATAGGTAACATGGAAGGGTTAAAATGACATGAATAGCAATTAACTAACCACCCTTAGTAATGAAGTGTATTTAATTGCTAACTTAAGTACAGGTGGAGGGACAATCTGTAATTTGTCATCATCATACATTTAAGTACAGTCACGAGCACCAATATGTAAACACTTAACAACTTTTATGTGTTTTTCTCCTATCATTCCGATTAAAATTTCATATTTTTACGAACATAGTATTCTGGAACTCATATTTTTATGAAAATGTTCCTATCTCCAAGTTCCATTCGTTATTTCTCGCGAAAATTGCTAAAATTTTTTAGAAAGTGTGTGAAAATATTGGTGCTCGTGCTCGCACTGTAGGTACTCGTACATGCTGATGGTTTATTTCAAATGAAAAATAAATAGTCATATTATGTTTTTATTAACTTACACAGTTTTGTAAATACAGAAACATTTTATTATTAGGATTTTTTTAAAGTTTTCAAACCATTTTACTCCCATGCTTTGGGTCGCTAATGTATTTTAGACGATTTTTTTTCGAGTGCGTTAAACTCTATTTGCAAACACGTACTAAATAAATACAATGAAAAACACCAATAATTAAAAGTTAAAACTTCAGGTATTCGTTTATACAGGGCAATACACTTTACCTATGCTAATGAATTTTTACGATTTAATGTTCATCGTCGCCAAAACGGTCAATTCTTTACCTACGAAAGTGGGTTTTCGTAAGTGAAAGAGGAAAAATAATACATGAAATATTTTAATGGTTGAAATGCGAAAACAAACTGTAGATTGGTATTTGCAAATTAACTAATATAGGTAATTAATTTATACAGTTGTTGGTGACGATACCGCTCCTGCAACCTGTGAGAAAATCCACAAATGGTTTATGGAGGCAACCGTTCACGCCTTACTTTTATCGACTTATTGCTGACTATGTCATCGTTCTAAACCTCAACGAAGGACCTTTAAAAAGTATTGATAAAATAAACAAATGCACATCAAAGTGGTCAAAACGATGTCCTAGAACCTAAATTTGAAGACATATGTGACATCTACCAACCCACACTGGGCCGGATTGCATCCCTCCCTCTCATGTGCGAAGCTTGTGGTGCAGTTATGGGATTATCCATAGGATGATTCTGCTATGCTTCGGCTAAACTAAAAATAAACTTATAAAAAGTAATTATAAAATAAACAAATACACATCACAGTGGCCAATGACATTTACAAGCCGGACTGCCAGACCTAAAGTGTCACGTCGATCAATGAACCTCATTGTTGTGGCTTGCGAAACTCTATTATCATGCTCAGTAAACGCTTTTAAATTGCGAATTTCATTAATTAAAACGTTGTTACAATTCCACTTATTCAAATAACTTGTGATTTGAATAAGTGGCCTACCTTTATGCTGCGTGTTTCGCGCACACGTTCGTAATAAACACTGCCTTGTTTATAAATAGATTAATTAATTTGCCAATTAACTTAGTAGACGGAATAAGTGGTACGTATATGCTAACCCTTAATGATACAATTAATACCAAGGTTACAGTACCATTCTAAATTGCTTTTTGAATCCATGTTAAGTACTAAAATACTGCTGAACCTGTCCAGCTTCAAGAAAATTATCATAACATACTTCAATCTTAAACCCATGCAATTTTATCATATAAATAACATAACAAGACGCCTGTATTCTTTAACCGTTTTTTTTTTTCAATATTTTATAAAAGGAACGGTTTTTTCAGCCGATCATTTCAAAATGTGCAGCTTTTTATGCACTTCTAAAACTCCAAAGTTGTAAATAATAGCGTCTCCATACAGCAGAAGGATGGTCAAGTCGTTGGCGGGTCAGAGGTGACCAACGAACGGGCCGGACCATGCACCCTTTCGCAATTGCATTCTACACAGATGGCTAAGAGAAGGATTTACTGACCGTTTTTTTGTAATTTTAATAACAAAGAAATCTTTTCATTGGGTTTTCCATTGATCGCTGTACTTTTATGTGAACAAATTATTGTGAGAATGTGTAAAAATTGGTGAACAGGTATTTTATGTAGTAACTAATGTGACCTAACCAATTTTTGTTACTTACTTATAGAAAAAAGGTATAAATTATCATAGAAAAAAGGTTTAAGGGTATCGGGGGTAATTAGCTGAACGATTGGGTAATTAGCAAACTGTTGCTGAATTTCCAATCAACCCGACTATAATTGTCGGGTTGATTGGAAATTCAGCAAAATCGTAATAAAATTTTCTAATGAAAACATAAACCCTGTTAAGTTCAATGTCAGTGTTAGCGAGTAATGGTAGGTACCCCGCTGTGTAAAGCAAGCAGTGGATCCCAAGAGGTCACCGGTCAGCGGTCAGGGGTGACCAACGGCCGTCTAAGGGGTTGCGAATAAAACTGTTTGACCGTGACCAATACATCTTGTTAGGAGTTTTTTTTTTGTGTGATTTTTTGCTTTTGTATGTATTTGGGTAAGTCGAGATTTGAACTGTGATTTGAAATGAAAAGCTTTTTCAGTATAATTTGTGCTCAAAGCTACTTAAGTAGGTACGAAAATTTGAAAAACCAAAAACCTACTTACGTTAGAATTTCTATTTATGCAGGGAAAAGATGTAGCTTCCTTAGTAACTGGATGGAAAGCTGGATGATTAATCATAACAAAAAACGAAAGTTTTGATGACATTTGTTTGAATCAACGCATCCGATGTGTCCGCATAAACAATACCATTGCTGACTTGCACAACGGATTCGTCGACTAAACAAGTCTCGTATTGTTTATGTTACATTATTATGTCGAGCTATTAGTCATCTGTGCGAAGTTCAATGTCAGTGCACGGATTAAGTTCAAGTTCTCAGTCCCATGAGGTCAGCGGTCAGCGGTCAGAGGTGACCAACGGATCGCGAATGTCCGAGCTCGCAAACCCTTTTCACTATGCAATATTCACCCCACCTGTTCCCAGACACCATTGTCGTAAACACAATAGCATTTTTCGAAGTTTTGCAACACATTATCACTTCGCAAATATTTTCTGTGTTATCAGTACTTTTTAGCAAAACAATGTGAATACTAATGGTGCTATGCGAGATAAAACGTTTTTACTTTTTTAGCGATACCGGAATTCGTAACAAAGTAACAAAAGACGACTCCGGTTACCTCATTGCTAAGAATTTTAACTTGCGAATAGGTAGAAAATTACGTATTTTTTTAAAATATCCCACAAAATTGTTAGTTGAATTTCTTTGTAGAAATAAATAATAATTGAACAATAAGGGAGGGAACGAAGCTCGTTGATTATAAGAGAACCGGGTTCGTCTGTCCGTTTATCACCTCTGACCCGCGCTTGACCGGTCTGTCCCTAAGACGCTCCGCCAATCTTTAAGATTAGCAAGTTCACACTAACCGTGATGGGTTTATTATTATTCTTTTTAGTATAAAAATAAAATTATTTTGCGAAACGGGATTTAGACGAATGCGTTGTTTGTCTCGTCTCATAACATTTATTTTAAGCACTGATAAGAGTTATCTTTATACGCTTGTGATGAAGGAAGCGTAAATTTCGTCGCCGTCAAAACATTACATTAATCACGCAGCTATTTTAGCACATGTTGTTTTTTAACCATTCGTGAAGGAAATAGACTTTAGCACTAAGGACGTCTACCGATAACAATATCTAAATAAATATTTTCTGTTTGCGATGATATCTGAAATTGGTTTTTTTTATACGATAACAAATTGATTGTTTTATCTTTGTTGATTTTAAGCTAGAAACTAGAATAAACACAGCAAAATTCGCGAATTTTCCACGAACATTTTAAGATAAAGTACCTATGTAATGTAATATCTTTCTGTTGGTGTAATTTTGATCAAAAGATTTTTTCTTAAGCAATGAAATTACAATGCTTTTGTACAAAATCGCTTTGTTTTACTCTACGAGTATCTTTATCACAGGCATAAAATCGGGAATCATACAATTATAAAAATCGGTAAAAAATCAAGGAATTAAAAATTTGCAAGGAAAAAAAAACTACTACTAGTTGGATGACAACAATGATGATTGTCAACCTGAAATCATGACACTTGTATCAGCGACGAAGTATCGGGACCTCACAATAATTGAAAATCACGGAAGATACTGTTTTAAGCTTTCATTCTCGGTTTATAACTAAATTTACACTGTGACTTACGGGATATCTTCCGTGATTGTTAATGATTTTGAGCTCCCGATATTTGTCAACCGATGCGCGATCATGGCGCTTGCAACAGCGTCGAAATATCGGGAGCTCAAAATCATGTAAATGACAATGTAAGTTTAGTTATAAACCGTGAAAGATATAAAACAGTATACCTATTCTTTTTGGGCGCACCAAATCAAAGAATACTTGGGGCGATCCAAATGCATTTTTATGTGTATTCCTATTCTGTTTAACCAAAGAACAACGTTTCGTTAAAACACCACAATACCTTTTTCAATCATTCAATAATAAACGTCACATCGAATTTCACAGTTTTGCACAACATGTTCTGTGCAGTGGACAGCGGTCAGTCCGATTTACGGTTCTTTTATTTACTCTAAGCTTATTAAACCCCATCTATTGTGCTTTCTTTGAGGGTAATTAATAGTGGTGTATTGTGCAAAATATTCTTTGTTCATTGGTGTTCTTGCTTTGTGTTCGGCCCTTGCCCATTGTGCGCAGTTTTGTTTAGTCGATCATTAGCCCAGTGGGCAGTTTCGCACTGACCGGTGCCCGCTTGAGGTTTTTTTCTCACAGATATAAGCTACCACGACCGTTATGTGTTTGATTAATTATATGTGATTATTCGCAGTTGTTGACGTTGACGAGTCATTTTAATCAAGTTATTTCAAAAAGTTCGATTGAAACTATACATAAGTCTGTTAGTTTTTAATTTATAGAATTAAATGCACGTTGCTTATGAATAAAAAGTGCTTTTATAATTATTTTGCCATAAATAATTTACCTACAATGAAATACGAAGATTTTACATTAGATTTAATTTTCTTTGCTAACAATTACAGTAGGCGAACTGCATTGAAGCCGTGTAACTGACCACTGCACATACGCTACGCACTCGGTCCGTAATGACCTCTGAACTAAACGTTCTTCACCCATCCGTTGAGCAATTGTGCAAAGACTGGTTCTCAATCTTCACATAAAACGCGTGTGAATCGATTGATCATAAAACGTTCGTATAATAAACTAATAGCATAATAGAATCGCAGTCCAAAACCGGACGGACGCTGCGACATTAACATATTTTAGTTTGAAAACCTGTAAACTGTGATCCAAGATAAACCGCGCTCTTTGTAACGGTAAATAGACACAGACGCGAAAATAATAACAAACATCTCCTCAACATATAGTATATTATGTTCGCCTGATACCACAACTACATACATAGTTGTACATAACACACAAACGTAGATAACGCAAAAACAATTCAAATATAGAGACACTTGTGTCTGTGTGAGTGTGTAGGTATTTGCGCAGGACGCAGGCGATTTGCCATGCTCGTGTATGTAGTGGTTCGCGAATCACATCAGACGAGAGGAAGGAGGATCGCCCTCCCGCGCCGCCAGCCAATGGGAGGACTTCCCGCCGCGGCTGAGCCCCGTATCGACTTGTACCGATATCGCGAATATATTAGCACATGTATAAACTTTCTTTTATATACCACACTGACTATAAAAAGTATTTATATACAGTTTAACGATACCCCATTGGTTGATTAAAGGTTCAATGAATACATAACGTTTATGTATTAACCGAATTAAATACCTACGTTGTCAGTGACGCAACTGTGAATGAGACCTCTTCCGTATCATGCGGCCTTGGTACCGCGACGCGAACGCAAAGTTTTGTACGCGGCTGTTCGGAACAATAGTTTGCGTCAAAACGTCAAACATCTCTCAATTCCCGACCGGAAACACAAAAACAAAAGGCGAGGGGTGAATTCTATTAAGAATTGGGAGGATTACTTCTAATGAGATTCTAAAACGCAGTAGGGATTGGACTATGTTTAGCAAAGCAATGTGCAACCCTTCGCTGTGTAAAATATCTCAATTTAAACGTTTAAAAACACGTGTTCGACCGAGCACTGATCCCTGGAGACGTGAACGGGATAACACATTGCTTGTTGTATCAGTTAATTATGTGGGCTTAAAAATATTAAGCGCTTTTATACCTACATCAAACAAAATGTTGCATACCAATGGTATTAATGAATGAATAGCCTTACATTACATAAAAAATAAACGCATAACAAATAAATCGAATAAAACAAATTGTCATTAAGAAAACTAACTGATTTCATTGTAAAAACTATTACTATACTTTATCACTAGGTACATAGTATAAAACAAAGTCGCTTTCTCTGTCTCTATATCCCTATGTATGCTTAAATCTTTAAAACTACGCAACGGATTGTGATGCGGTTTTTTTATAGATATAGATATAGATTTTATAGATAGATAGAGTGATTGAAGAGGAAGGTTTATATAATAAATGTATAATACATGGGTCGCTAGTTATTTTATAATTTAGCTTTAATTGTGGCTGCCAAATGTTTTATTAAGTCTTGACTTCGTTAATTCTTTAAGAAACGCATCTCCTTACGAAATCTAATCAAGTTTACCATTACCAACCAAAAATGGCATCACCAACAAATGTTGAAACAATTACGGCATACCTACAAGCTATACCGCAACCCCTTTATAATTTATGGCAAAAAAGCTCAGGGGATGTCGCAGGATTAGCCCTCTATGTCGCGAAGCAAAAACTCATTGCACATGGGCGTATTTCAATTAGCTGTCAGTTTGTCAACTACACCGCTATTCTTTTTCAGGCGACGTTGCTAGTTACCCCTTCCCTCAGATTAGTTTTAAAAATAGTCTCAAGTATCTTAAAAGCTCTGTGATACTTTGCACGAGTGTCGATTTGAGCTTCAGAGGTGCATTGTTCACGGAATGAGTGACTGAAAATGTTATAGAGTGCACTATAGTTTGTTTTGGAATTAGATACATTGATAATGAACTTCCTGAATATTTAAGGTACCTATCTACTGACCTTTCAGACCTTCTTGTTGACAACTACAAAGTACAGGGTCAGACAATTTTAGTACTCCCAAGAAGAAACAAATTGGATTGCATTGTGAAACAAAGGAATATCGTTCACAACGGCACAAACAATCCCCTAGGGCCTAGAAAATATAATCATTTTTTATTTATATTCTTGTCGTTTATATATATACCCTGTAATTAAATACACTTCATTATGTTACCTTTTTTTAAGTACAGTTTAATCACAGCTTCCTATAACGATTTCACATCCTTGAAAACAAATCTCTGTTGATTTTTTTTGCCGATCGCGGATATTCCATTTAACCCTTTAATGCAGAGGAAGTGTAGGTAAGTAGGTCAGATAGTACATTGCACATGTTGTGAAAGCGGGGTAAAAAAATACCCCTTTATTGCGCTTTGTTTCCACACGTGAAAAAAACTTTGATTATTGCCTGCAATTTGTACCCTCGATGCCGCATAGTAGGGTTGTTTGAAGTTGGTCGTTGAATGACTACGATTTTAATGTATGATAAAGTTGGAAGAAACTATTTAGGTGTCTAAATCCAGCAATACCTACACATATAGGTACATATTTATGAATGCTGACGGCGTACTATTGACTGCAACACACATATTCTATTTTCAGGGATTATTCATCATAGCTGATTTTAATTAGGTCACATATCTAAGTACGAGCTATCTTTTTGCTTGTTTTAACCTATGATAAATTCTCCAGTTACAAAGTTACAGTCATACTAAGCTACCAAGACTAAATATCACCACTATACCTAACAAACCAGCGTTTTATCAAATTTTTTGCTCTCTCTCGCATACGTTCAACCCTTCCCGCGATCTTGGCAGCCATTCTTTGCCTACCAAATCATTTTTTGTTCGTTCCTTTTTAAATGGCACATGCAGTGAGAGCCAGTTTTTTAGACACGTTTACCAATTTTACTAAAACGCAATATCATCAGCCTACCTGGACTGTCTCGGTGCCCATTCTTTTAATAGATCATCCTTAATCGATTTAAGCTTGACAAAGGTGGACGTGCTCTTCAAGATCATACAAGGTTCTTAATGTTTTCTTATAGGATTTGTTGGAAGAGTTGAAAATCTTAAATAACGCAACAGTTTTAAGTTATCTCGGCTTTGTGCTTAAAACTTTGCCAGAATCGCGGTAACATGAGAAACCTTTCACTAAACACAAAGTTTAAAAAACCGTAAAACTCCACGAAACCTTAGCCTCCGTCAACATTTTTTTCTTGGCAGCTAACAGTAAACCCAAATCCAGCGATATCTTCACCAAAACAAACGGTCTTGCAAAATGTCAGATTCGTTGGATTCCGAAATCGGGGGCAAAAAATGGCAGGTAAAAAGTCATATACCGGTATAATTGTCACAAATTAAAGCAAAAAATTTCGAACAAAAGGTATCAAAATTCTGCAAGCCACACGAGCAGGTAGGCGAACTTTTATAAAATAAGGTTTTTTTGTGAGGAAATTGTGCAAAAGCGTGGGATGGGTCGCGGAGCTAACTGTACTCGGCAAGACATCGCCGACTCGATCCGGAACATAAATCTTCTGTCTGATTATACAATGAAGAATGATACTCAGCTATATTTCGCGTTTTTTGTCAAAATTCACATTTGTCTTCTCATGATGCGAGTCTAAAACAACTATAACATGTTTAAAAGGACCAACTGAAGTCAAAGAAAAGTGTGGAAAACTGGGACAACATACGAGTATAATTTTTTCGAAGAATTTTAGTATTGATTCAATTTTATTCTACTAAAGTCTTTTGAAACACCCAAACAAAATATTAATTGGCAACACTATATTCATCGTCACGAACCCTTGCCTCTAAAAACTTAGCAAGTTTACTTTTATCATAAAAGTAAACAATTCGGTCGCGACGAAAAGTGCCTCGTGATAGTTTTTTGTTAAAAAAAAAATTGTGCAAAAACTTCTAACAAAAACCAAAATCTCCTCTCGCGGGGTTCGTAACGTGATAAGTTTATTTTGAAATGGAGATCTAAGTTTATCGGCTTAGCAAAAATTCGTGTTTTTCACAAAGTTCACTAGAACCATATTTAAAAAACTACCTCAGTCAAAATTACATACATAGTAGTGGTAGTCTTTCTAAACCAGGCATACATAATATATACGCGGTGTAAAAGATGATTGCAAGTATTTTTCAGTTCTCCAAATAGAAAAAGAGTAATGAAGGTCTGGTTTCAATCAGTTAGAAAGATTGAACGACTTTATTAATTGCGTCAGCGTTAATAATTTTAAATTACTATGAAAGCTTTTGCAAGCTCCATCCCAAGCAAAATACATAAACCTATCAAGAATCGCAATGAACACCATGTGCAGGTAATATGTTCTTATTCAAACAACGTTCGTTAACGGAGCCGTTGGAGAGGGCAAACGAGAACATTTGCGTGGAGTCGATGAACCCTCCTGAACAAAAACTCCCCCGAGTTTCAGTGCGCGGGCGCAGACGCGGCTGTGTTCTCACGCCGCAACTGAACTCTGACACCGGTAAAAAGTTGCCAAACGTATACATTTAACGTATGTTTTGGTTTAATCCTAAAACTAAGGTACGTATTACAGAACGTCACTCACAATTTAAGATTCCAGCCATATGATTGGTTGAAAGAAATTTTAAGTAATGCCTGAGTCTAGATTGACGTTCTGTAATATGGGCGTAAAACTGCATTAGTCGCTTTTGGAGATGCAAAAATGTAACCCTATATTTTACTCTTTTTCAAGTTACTTCCTTTTAAAAATGAGTACAAGTTAGTTTGGTGGATAGACAAAGTAAACAAAGTTGCTTTGCCATCATGTTCATATTTTACTAGTAAGTACCTAGATAATTGTCGAGAACAGTCCTGATTTGGGCTGAAATTAATTCACTGGGGTTTACCTTGAATACAATGTGATAAAACGTATAATTATTGTGCTTTTTAACACAGTCAATATTCTATCACATTGTAACGTCGTGTTCATAAGTTATGTATTTAATACCGAGAAATAATCATTGACATTGGTCGCTAATTTCGCTTGCCAGACGGCCCTGTCGCGGCCAGAAATAAGATGTTTTATAAACACTGGCTAATACATATCTTACGATTTGGAAGCCATTGATGATAAACCCGATACTCAACGTATAATATTACAATTCGAGGGGCTGAAAAGTCGCGTAACTGCGGCCTCGTGTATACAGACATAAACCGTAGCACATACAGGTGCTCACCACTTACACACAGGGGCATAATGTGATAATGAGTTAGATCATAACATAACTATCTGCTATGCTATTTACTGTTTATTCATCGAATTACTAACGAAAGAACTAAAGAGTGGTACTGCACTTTACCCATCACCAATCTTCACAAGTGTAATGTTAACTATCGTAAATGATGGTTTAGTTCATAGCTACCGAGCACTGAGCAGATTGATCGATCTATGAGGTCAATTGATGTTGACGTGATACATTCTGAGTGCCTTTTAAACTGAGGGTTTCTCCTAATTAAGACGAAGAAATTTTTCTTTGTTAGTTGAGTGCGACAATTCGATTATAATATAATAGTTAGCATGTGGCATCACAGGAAGTAGTTTGACTGCGAATGCCATGTTTCCTGCGCCCTGCCGCGAACTCTCATTATTCTTTCAGCAAATATGTTGTGACTACCCTTTACTTGCCTGGGGCGGACGTCGCAAATGATCTCCCTAGCCCTCATAATGATTGTATCATTATCGATCATTAAAGGGTAGACAGTCGCCACATGGCGGGTAGTTTGACGCCACAAGGTGGATTAAGAAATTTTACTGGTTTTATTTAATTTAATATTTATGATTAATGGCACAGGTAGAACGTTAGGTAAAGGATTAGGAAGTCCTAACTTAAGAACTGTTTTTACAATGTTTGGTTGCTAATTGAATCTTATTTGAAAATAATAATTGGGATAATTTTATGACAGGGATTTCCCTGTTCAAAATTTCAGATAACTTTTTTGTGTAAGAAATTACCTAATAATAGTCTTTTACACAAAACCTTAGTCTGCATAAAAAAAAACACCAGACATTGTCTAATCTTTAACCCGTTAGGTGCTTCCATCGAATTGCATGCTGTAATAAAAATTGTGCACCTTGCAAATACATTGTACGGTATCGCAATACCATTCATTCGTGCACAAACCATAACGGTATTAATCTATTGAACCATCTATAGCTGTCATCACTTCCCCGATCCAACGAAATTGTGGGAACAAATTATCGCAAACACTTCTGTCATGTGCAAAAAAGTGTTGCACAAAGTACTATCGGCAAAAAAGCGAAACTCCCACGATATGAAAAGGGTTGAACATGCACCTGACCTATATTAAATGATGTAAAAAATGTGTGTTTTCTATAAGGTATTTTTTGCTCATTATTCACATTGAAGATATCAGGAGAATGCATTTGATTTAGTACTGTCACCATGTTTTTTGTAAATTTTTAAATGGGTTTAATTTATCATATTTTTGGAACGAAGCTATTTAGCATGCTACATTTTCAGAAATTAATGAAACTGCGTGACTATTTTGCATAATCAAACCTCTCCCTAAAACATATAAGTGTTCTGTATTTCTTATTTATACATATAATACAATTAAAATAAACATGGACACAGGTTGCATAGATAACAGATCAACATAAAGTATATTTACATAACAAATAACAACAAACCGATTTGTCCGACACTAGTTTACATTATGCTCACCCCACTTGCGCAGGAGTTGCGCACAATGCACGCATTGTTGGCGCTCCGCAGGTAGATGCTAAAGGGTTATCCGCTTATGCAAAAAATACACTAAAACTATCCGATTAACACCACAACAAAACACGACTTAGAAGCATTGGATCCTTGTGATGATTGTGTTAATAGTCTTAACTGTCATATTCTGTCCCAAAAGTGTGCAATGGAAAATGAAATTGTGTTTAAATCTAAAATGTCTAAACTTTAAAGTTCAAACCCACGACGTAATCGTATCTAACCAATATTCAAATCCATAATCAACTTTCGCTAAAACAACAATGACGCAATTGCAGATATCCAAAAAAAACTTTTATTTCGCTACCTTTTGACGCTCGATTATCATCGACTTTCACTCTAAAGCGAATAATAAATAAATTGCCGTGTATGAAACGGTGTGCGTGTCTGTATTTTGGTTCACGCCTCAACAACATAGGGTTTCGTGAATTTGGCGGCCTTTAACGAAGGTGCTTCATTAAGAATTCATTGAGGAGAACGCGTGAGCCGACGAGGGAGGGTGAAAAGGCCGACAGGCGATGTGTTGCAAAATGAATAAATACTGGCGAGAAATAGGGGCAGTTCGCTAAGGTAACGACCGAGGTAACTCAATAATGCAGCCAAATGTTCTGTTTCACACTGAAAACCCCGCGTTTCTGGTAAAGGCTATGAGTGTAGCGGTCTTATTAGACTGGTCCTGAAAACACAACGCGAAACAAAGCATCGGTAATGAGAAATGCTGACACGATAATGCCAGGGCAAACAGTTGCAATCGACAGTTCGCAACCGCCCCTTTCTCGACAAAGCTTCATTAAACTATTACGTATGCTTTAAGCCTCGTTTTGTTGAAAACGACAACTTCATTATTTGTTTTATGTTTTCAAATGCGTCGTCTGTTATTTCTTATTTCGTATCTACATACGTATAATAAGTAAAAAACTGCATTAGACAGATATGTGTGCGCAAATGTATAAAAAACGGCGTTGAAGCACCATGTGCAGACGCAGGTGCCCTCCGTTCCCACACAACCCTTTCAGTGACCGACCTCTCGGTTCGTACCGCCCCCGCCCCGCTGCAGCTCCTCAAAACTGCATAAAAACTACTAATACAAACAAAAAAATATAAAAAAAACTACCAAGTCCCTCCAACATAAGGTTCAGTTTCAGTTGTCAAAAGCTTTGGTTCATAGGCCCTTTCAATACGTTGCAGTCATTAGTTCCAAATTCTACCTGTTCCGATTTATAGAGGCTGTCGTGTCATTAGATTTATTGTGGATATAATGCAATCCTCTCCATATTTTTTGCTTTTGATTCGGACTAAGTATGTGCAGTTCTGTGTATAAAAAGATGTTTTAAATGGTTGTTAAATAAATTATTCTTTGCCGCGAGTAAAAACTTAATATTATTTTCTTATTGGAATGAGCCTTATCATTGTGTTCTGTAACCTACTGCCAGGACATTAAAGATACTTTTAAAATCGATTAATATATATGTGATTAAAACTTAAAATAATATTTAAGTACTAACTGTCATTCGTTGTAGCGAAAAAAGCAAAGATATAAAGTCACACATGGAATAAAGAAGCAAGAACAGCAATTAAGGATTAAATTTTTTGCTAACCTTAGACTGCAACCAAAACAAAAAACAATCAGAGAGATAAAACACAAAAAATCTCCTTTGTCCCGTTATCTGTGTCTGTTTTTGTAAATGGGATGTGTTTTGTAGCCAATTAAAGGTAGAAAGGAGCCGGCTGTTGGTCCGCAATAAATCGCAACCCTATACACGAAATGTTTCCGGCGCGACGAGTGGCCAGCCTGTTCCGTTTTAAAAGTGATCATTTGCATGGGAAATATGTACTTTAGGACTTTTTTGGTGGTTATGTAATGCGTATTTTGTTATTGCGTATGTACTTTGGTTTATGTATAAAGCTAGTAGGTGCGGTATTTGTCGTTATTCGCCAAGGTATTCCCGTAGGAACAAAAGGTCTTCGCATTGTTAAACGTCTAAAACGGAAAACACAATAAACATTTTTCCTGATTGTTATGATGTTACAGGAATAGTTTATGTAGCAATGTGCATCAAATGGTCCTATAGTTCCATGAAAGCACTAACATCAACGCAGCCTATCGAAGTGTGATGCTAGACAGAGATCTCTCCCAAATTGCACTACACATCCGTATCCCCTCCGCCTGCTGCATCCACTCTGACCCATCTTTGCCGATACACGAAAAGTGCTGATGTAGTTTCAAATCACTTTTAATTGAAAATTAATTTTCTGAAGCTATCTACTAATAAGAAATATACATTTATATAATGCTGAATTCCTAATTTGAACAGCCGCTTTTATCTTTATAACCCCATAGATAGTTCTAATTTACAAAATGCACATATTATTCTTTGGGGAAAAAAATATAAAACGTGTTATCAAAAACCCCCTAGACATTTATAAAGAGTGGTGAATTAATTCGGTTTGCGTGAGGCAACGCGTCCCCATTGGTCGACGCGCACAAGCTGCGCATGATTGCAGATCATGACGATATTCAGCCATCACATCTGCCTAGCTAGCCTGACCCGTAATTACTTATTGATATTTATTGCCCTCACACTGTAAGGGTAAGTTTGCATACATTGTATCAATGAATACAGACGAATATGAAAAGCAGTTGATTTATAAGAGTGACCAAAGCAGAGAGAAGCAGATTTGTTGCAATTGAGTCACCAGAATTCTCATAGGCGATAAATAGAGTAGATACTAAACTGTCCTTAATGGAATATACTCTGACCAGAACTTATCGTATACGTCGGTGTAACAAAAACCGTGAACACATGGTCATTGTCGTCATAAGGAAAAACATTATCTGGTAAAAATGCATACATAACTAGTAAATTGTTCGAAATTTTAGCGGAATTTCACATAAACGTCCAGAATTTGTATGAAATTCCGACTAGACTCTAGACAATGTCAGTGCAATCGGCATAAAACTACGCACATGTCTCACTCGCGTATCTCCTTAGACTAGATATAAAGCGAACCCTGAAGCGAAGGCCGAGATAACATCAAAGCAGAAAGATTATTCACAGCAACTAGTACCTACTGCATGACAGAAAAAATCAAAAGGCATCAACAAATATTTGACAATACTACGAGTATATGCAGTGGAGTGTTTCCGTAACCGATATTTCTCATTAAAGCAGTTTGTTTGACGTTCGATAAAAAGCTGTGGTCGATGATGGCCGGTGGCCGCGGGAAGGGTTAGCTATCTCAACCCTCCACCGCTGAGGAGGCAAACAAGCAGATGTTCGCAGCTACAATTACATAATCAACAGTTATCGTATTCAAATGCACTCGCATTGATTTCGACCAAATCATACAAACATTGATGCAGACCCAAATGTTTTATACATTCCTACCTTCAACGAACTGTCTAACTAACCGATAAGATTGAGTTTCCGAACAAACAAAAGATTTTGTTAATTGTTTAAACTAGTAGCCTATCAATCTTTTGATTGTTGGTTATCGTAGCATCTCATCGTTCCGATTGAAATGTGTTACCCAATAATTGAAATTGAAAGTCGTAAAGAAAGCAAGAGATTCATATTATTGTAAAGTCACTGGAGCACCGGGTAACGATTGTTACATTCGTGCGGCAACTAGCCACTCGGTTTTGGGGGTCCCTACTGCGGTGTCGCATGCGCAACGATATGAATCATGGTTACTATTACATCGCTGTATTTGTAGGAGAAAGGTCTACGAGATGCTTCGAGAAGCGTCGACGTATGATTGGTTACTTGATTTTTTTTGTGTATTTTTGGGTATGGTAATAGAACTGTTGATCACGATGCGATCTGTACGTAACGGTGCAGTGGTGTCTGAGTCACAGGGAACTGACCTACGGGCATGCAGCCGAGTGCATTGACGCCGCAGCCGACGCACTTATCACTGGCATGCCTCTTAAAAGATAATGTTTAGAACATGCCCTTTTCGACTGATGAATAACACATGTTTCATGTATTCATGTCTGACTACCCTGAATTACATATGAAGGTCGAAAATACTGTATTTAACAATATATAGCATTGAAAAAAATGTTTACAATGTCTGCACGAATTTTAATAACAGCTACATTCAAGGATTTAGTGGGTAGAGCACAATTTTACGGAATTAATGACGAAGAGGCCTTTTTTCCTCAAGTTATCTCGGATTTATGACGCAAATAGGTTCCTTTCATATCGCAACAACCAAGGGAAATAATACTGTCATTTACAGGACAAAATCCAATCATATAATTTAATGATTCACATTTATACAATTTTTATGTAAGTAGTACGGTACCTGTTTTGAGTACAGTATCTATAGGTAGTTATAAAATTAAAATAACGACCCTTAGAAGCAAATTTAATTTTACAAAACCCTTTAAACTTAAATATTTGAAAGAACGATTAATATATTAGCATCGTAGCACCAATATACGTAGAATTTGCGTAGCGAAATATTTTGCGTAGCGAAAATTCGCGTAGAAGGTCGCGTAGCAGATTCGTCGTAGCTGATTAATTTGCGTAGCAGGGAAATTTTGCATAGATGCTACGAGCCGGCAAAACAGTCACATACTGTGAAACTAAACTTGTTATTTGTTGAAGATTGATTCTCATAGTATAAAATACCCACCGATACGGAATATTTATCATGAAATACAAAATATTAATCGTGAAATCGTCAACTTGACCGTAATTCGTGTGATCTAGCCAAGGCCCCGGCGGATGATAAGGCGTGTGTTTCACAATAGCAGAATTATTTGCGGCGGAGGGCCAACCGTCGCCTTGAGATGCGCGCACAAACAACTGTAGTGAACGACTCCGCTGAAATCTTATACACTGGCCCACACAAGTGGTTTCGCGGACTCAAAGATATTAGGTATTTCACGCGAACTTGTAAGGAATTCTCACGAAAATATTGAGCAGTTTATGATGTTCGCTGTGAGTGGTGCTGCTTTCATTATCAGAATTGACTGTATCCTAATTGAACATAATTTAGACAAAGTTGAGATTACGATGTGTCTCAGTTCTTTAGCTGTAATTTTTGCCTAGGATTTAATATTGTAAGAATTAACTTCCGAAACTGTGTGTAATGTAAGTTTATCAACTAAATTAAATGCTAAACAACGTGTACGTGACAAGCGAACTCGCGAAGGGCTTTCATTGGCGATTGTACGAGGTGCGCACACGCAGTATAGGTATGTGTAAGTAGGTCAATGGCGGCGCGTGACGCTGACGCGGCCCTTTGCGAGCCGCAGGGCTTGCCTTGAACCGTCCCACTAATACCGGCAGCTTCACTGTATTAATTTGCGCTCGGTTTTCTGCTAAAAATAAAAAATAAAAATGAGTCTAGGCCACTGTAGAGACAACATCCGCCATTTTTAATTTGTTAATCGTTGTCGCCTTGATTGTACGTCTATTGTTAGTTATTTTTGTCTGGGTTTATTGAAGTCATAATGAACGTACAGAGAAAAATGATACCCTTCTAAAAATACGTAACTATCATTTCTATGAGCGTGTTATTTATTATTATTCTCGTATTTCCGTTATTTTTCCCGTAGCTAGCCCATTTTCGGATGATTCCAGAAGCTAATCGCTAGCACTATTATATTGGTAGTACAAAGAGGGTCAGTGGCTTACCATGTCGTCAAAGCTAATAAAGTGAATTGACTCATGATCCTGTGCTATATTTGGGGTACGGAGACCTGCAACCTGATACTTTAAAACTATGGAGATGTTATAAGTGGCCGTAGGATTCTTTCATGATAACTTGCATGAAATTTTGAGGTCATGAGTCTCGTGGTATTCAAGGCGTTTTGGAGCAGCAGATTTGAATGGTAGCTTAGAAATGGGTTTATAGGCTTTTTTACTCGTAACTATACCTTGTATCTGAAAATAACATGATGTTATAGTATAACCAATATTCTATGCTGTAAGAATGTGATCAAGAGTGCTGTATGGGTCTAAACCTACTCCCAATATTTGAGATCAAAATATTTTACAAACATTTATCTTTTTTGTAGGAACGGGTTGTAAAATAGTGATTTAACAAAACCAAGTAAGTAATTTAATAACATGAAAAAAAAAATACGTATGCAACTTATTACGATTTTAAAAAGTAGGTAGGTAACTGTGACTGTAAAATTACGGCGAGATTCGCTCATTTGTGCACAAACTGTAAATTAATTAGATATTGTACCGTTGGTAGGTACTTGGTAAGGTGATACCGTTTTCAAGTGTTCTTTCGCAACGTCAACTAATTTTGTGAATCGTTTTCGATTCACGCCATCAACTAATAGCCGAGGTCGTGTTAATAGGTACATACTTGTTTGAAAACTGTGTATTTTAAATACTTGCATAATTATTGAAATCAATATTTCTTTTTATTTTATTTTTTGCTGTTTCAGGCGTAAAAACTATCAAGCCTTACAAGGGCCAACCTGGTTTTATGCACAATAGATGATTGATTCCTAAAATCCTCCTGAAATCCAAATGCCGCTGATTGAATGAATGCCCTTGATTTTTCAACAGATTTTATTCGTAGAAAAAACAACGTCTATTTTCACGTTTTTTGCTGTTTCCGTGCCTGTTTCACGAAAATCTGTTAAGCAAATATCATTGGCAATTTTCGCAAACATTCATTTTTTTGGCGTCTGACCTCATGCATACCTAAATATTAATTCGCAAGACAATTTGAATACGCGTGTTCAGATATTCTGAAAGGGTAAGGTCGCGTTTGAACTGCTATATTTTCCTGTAGCTATCCACCGAGGTTGAGACCAGGAAATCGTGCTTAAATGACGGATAGTCGAGTAACGGATAATTGAGCGTCCGAGTTGAAGGTTTGTGAGTAGGTATGATTGCAGTATAATAAAGCACAGCATTGAGTTAGAGTAGCGGCATACCGGTAGTAAAGTTACGAGTAAAGCAAGCACGCGCAAAGACGATTTGCATAAGGGCCGTTGTCAATGTTAACACCGGTGGGCAATGAACAGAAGGTCTTATCGACCTTCCGCCGCTGAAGCGAGGCCCTTTGATTCGCCATGACGCCACTTAGCGCTCCGATAAATTATTGTGGAAATAGCTTTATATTTTTACAAAAATAACGCCTTATATATGATTTAAATAAATTTTGCAATTGAAATTCCTAACGGAAAGCTGGAATGTAAGAATAGGAGGATATGCTTTTGATGGAACAATATTTTTACAACTTTAAAGATTGCGTACAGTTGCAGCATCTGTAAAGTGTAGTTTTCGCGCTGAATCTTTCACTAAAAATGTAGTTCTACTTTCTAGTAGAAGGAGAAGAACGAAGATATGGTAGTGTTTGTTAGTCATAATAATTAAAAGAAGTGAAAATGACAAACGTGTATATAAGTACATTTTACATTAGACGATGGCATAAGATAGGAATATGTATGACATAGACGATCAAGGCAAAAGTAATACTTATCATTAACAGATTACAGTCTACATCCAATATCTCCAAAGCATGATTTGGCTCATACACTTCGCCTTTTTTATTTATTGCCGACAAATTAGTGTCTCATTTACTTATTAGGTAATAATTTACTTGGAAAAAGTGAGAAAGTTCAGAAAACATAACATAGGTAAGGGACTTGCGTAAGCTATATAAATGATACTAGTACTTACAATTCGAAAATTGTACTTTCGTATGACTTCCATTCTTGTTACTTTCAAGATTCTGCAAAGCATTGTGACAAAGCTTGCTAAAAACTACCCTGGTTTATAAATTTTTGGGCCAACTTTTTTTTCTACAACGTGGAGTGAGAAACTTTTTATGATAAACAATTATAAAAATGTACGCTAGAAATGTGAAAATAATCACCGAATAACCCACACACCGCGAAACATAAAGTTTATCAACCTACTCATGACTTCAATAAATCTCAGAGCACAATTGTTCGCAATCATCTTACGATTGGGAACTTAAATAACCAGGTCATGTCCAGCATATCCTGGCTGGAAGACTGTTCCATATATTCGCGACTGCAAGGTTGTATTACACAACGCGACACGTTTACACGTGCCCACTTCGGGCTCGACGACCTCTGCCGAACACTTCCGATTCGCATGCACAACGACTTTGGATATTTTGAAAGACGAAGGCGATCATCTTAAGGAACCTTACATCACGAGGCTATGCGGTATAAAGATTAATCACATCATAATTATTATACACCTCATTATTGTTTTTTTTTTTTTCATTTTGTTTTGTCCATTATTGTGCGTATCTGAATTTAAAATGAAGTGGTTTACCTACTCGTGTAGTAATAAATGTCCTTCAAAATAGTTTTTTTTTTTTCAGTGGAGTTTACTGACCTTATTTGTAATCTAATTGAATTAAATTAAAGGTGGGTCATTACATAACTCTTTGATTGTTTATTCGTAATGTAGGACCTACTTAGACGGACATTTCCGAATACTTAGTAAGAACTCACATGAACTCTCAACCTTCAGCACAATCGATCGATCAGTTAAAAATAAAAATAACTTGCCTATTTCATTGATTAAGGCAGAATATTCTAGTATCCACCGGTAGCTACGTTTTACTGGTCGTTCTGAATTCACAACTTCGAGGAACTGGTGTACAAATGGGTCAATAAAACCACAATAAATTTTATATGAACTGAGATGAAATTCTCTTAAGTTTGTAAAACATTCGAAACACATTAACATCTTTTGAATGACTGCGTATGCATTTGGGTTATGACTGGCAAACTTGATTTTACATAAAATGCGAGATAAACGGGAATCGTTAAATATAAATTATTATAACGAGGTGTTGTAGCTATCTGCGCCTGAGTCGCCATCTGACGGCTATAGGCATAATGTATCTGCTTTATTAGCGCGCATGCAAATTCGAGTTCTGCCGGTGACCTGAATTCGGCGACACCGCTATGGCTCGCTGTGGCGTAGCGCGTAGCACTCCGTAGCAGAATGTCGTAACCGCCACCTACCAGACTATTACACTGATAACGCACTTAGGTGACCTAAGGGCTTGCTACGCCGGATTGCCTAACACAACGTGCGTCCACATTATCAGCCAACGTGTCCAGCTGTTGCCTAGCTAGTTTTTCGTTATCATTCCTAGACCTAGACTAGAATTTAAATGGCGTCGGTGTACGTGTCTATTTCCAATCACAAAACATTTATCAATTAGCTCTTTGTAACTGCCATTTTTATACAATTTCTGACAAAGGTTGGTATTAAAAATTGACCCACAATGTCATGAATGTCATTTAAAATTTTAGTAAGTTTCTGTAGTCCAGCAGAATAGGTAGGTATGGGTCCTAACTTATAAAACCGGCCATGTGCGAGTCGGACTCGCGCACCGAGGGTTCCGTACAAACCTGTAGGTATATAAGTAAAAGTTCACCCATCACGACAATCGAGACATAGTTATGGTATTATTATTGGCGTTCATGAGGAAAAGGGTAATAAGTTTATAATTATTTAAAAAAAGATGTGATGTAACTAAAAATTAAGTTTTTGGGATTTTTCCTTTATATGTGCTATAAAACATTGCTTCATGTCAAATTTCAAGATTCTAGGTCGACTGGAAGTACCCTTTAGGTTTTGATTCCCTTGCGAGTAGTTGCGAGTTTGAACATATGCGGCTTAAATTGCTGTTCCTTTTGATTGCGTTGACATACTTAGAAGTTTGATTTCGTTACAGCTTAAAGGTATTAGAGACCTGGGTATTTGATATGAATTTCAATTTAATACCTCTACGCGTTCATGAGGAAAGGGGTAGTAAGTTTAAAATTATTAAAAATATTTGTATTACATGATGTAACTAAAAATTTACGGTTTTCGCAATGTTTCCTTTATTTGTAATAAGTCGTTACTTCGTACCAAATTTCAAGATTCTGAGTTCACGGGAAGTACCCTGTAGGTTTTGATTCTTGTGAGTGTCAAAAATTTGCGGAAATTTGCGCAAATTTTTACATTCACATCAAATCAAAACCTATAAGACTGTATTTTTTGATTGCGTTGGCTTAGAAGTTTGATTTTTTTCACAGCTTTAAGGGACAGTAGACCTGAGTATTTGATATAAATTCCAGCTTGATACCTCCACGCGTTCCTGAGAAAAAGGGTCTTGACAGAGAGACAGACGGACGGACAAAAAAGTGATCCTATAAGGGTTTCGTTTTTTCCTTTCGAGGTAAGGAACCCTAGAAATCAAGACATGTTGCGAAAAATGAGATAAAATCAGTCGTAACCGTAACAAATTGGACTTGTTATCAAGCCCTAGCAAAGGCAATAAAACGTGATGCAACAAACCTCCATACAGGGTCTCAAGAACCTTAAAATACTTATACAACAGCATCTGCCATTGATATTTCCAATATATAACGAATTCTCAACGAATCGCTGAATATTTATCAGTCATTAATTTCTAGACAAACTACAAAAACGTTTCTCGCATTCCATTAGCGACCAAGCTTGGCCCTCCGCGGTCCACTATATCGGGGTCTGCCAATGTCAAGCTGCCGAGTCGCGCATTCTAAATACTTGCTATACAGTAACGGGACAATCCACAAATATGTGGACGTGAAACCTACTGGTTCTGCACTATGTGATCCAGTTTACTTCAAACGTGTCGACATACGAAATCAGCAATGGAAAATACCTAAATGAGACCACTCTAGGGCGAGTGTGTATTTGGAAAACGTTTTATATAAGTATTTAGAGAAAACTCGACGAATATTGCGCATTTTATCGATATAGGTCATGTCATTTGTAATCTTGTTTTAAGAACTGCCTGCGGCTCGAAGGGATAATTTATTTGCCCATACATGTCGTATCTACATTCAAGGCGAAGTACTTAAATGAAGTGTCTTTCAGGCTTACTTTATTAGGTAAACTTATTAAGATAAAAACAAATCTATCTAAAAACTGTTTTGCTGTTGAATACGAATTATGTTTAACTTATCTGAAACAGGGACAAAATCCTTCATCGCATCAATTAAGGAAAACTCAAAGCAAACAACTATTTATCATCAAATTAATCAGCATTGCGGTCAACTGCTATACAGTTGAAGCCCTTCAACAACACATGGGAACAGGCGTGTGCGCACACAATCGTTTACACACACACGGAAAACAAGCGCAGAATCGACACAAACAATATATCTATGTACGTGTGTAGGTTAACAAGTTATGTCGGTCGAGCAGGCAGGGTGGAAGAAAACGCGATGTACATACTGGAACAGGTATAATGGCAGTATTACAATTCTTGTCTTAAAACTAGCATGGTGACAATCGTTCGAAGTGTGAAGCGAAAGTAACCGTTCCCGACGCGCGGCGCCGCCGTCCGGTCACCGAGGTATGCCACGTTGCGCCGACTCAGCAGTCGTCTTCTTGTCGCCTGGCTGATGCAATCGTAACATCTCCCTCCCGAAGATCAGCGACTATTAGAAGATTGATTCGAGAATAGCGCTGATAATCTTGGTTGAGCACCTGCGGTGTGGTTGTTAATTTCGGCATTTATATCGCCGCGGTCAGTTTCGCCACTTGTTTGTTCTGGTGTTGTTTCCGGAGTGCGCCTTCTTATATATCTTCGTAGTGCGAATGCGATTCCCAGTGCGCCTGCACCTAATAGTACTAGGTAGAGTGGTGTGATAGTGTAGTACACGCCATAATTATCAGATGTGTTTAGGGTCATTGGCGGTTCCATGATCATCTCCTTATTAGCAATATGGAGGCTATGGAGGTTGACGGAGTTGAGTGTTAATTTTCTAGCTTCAGCATTGTAATTGGTTTCGTTGCTGAGTGGGATGTTCATAATTTTCAGTACTTGTCCTTTCAATCGGTCGTCCTTGTTTGCCAGAATTAGGTTCGAGGTTTGCACATCACAGCCTTTCGGGATTGTAATGAGGTAACTTCCTTGCACTGTGCTGTATTGAGTGTCAGTGCAGGACAAGCGAATGCTTGTAGGCGCAGGAAAGCTTGCTACGTAGTGTCGGTCGTCAAGTGCTTCCACGGCTTCAGTTTTTAATTTGGCTACGATGAATCGGCAGGATTTGTCAACTTGCTGGGTGGATATGAGACGGTGAATGCAGTCGCCTTGACTCTTGTAATGTTGATTGATGCTGTCCTCGCAGAGATAGTATTGGCTGGACTTCGGGCATTCTGCCTCTATGTACATAAAATCTTTATCGTGAATTGCTAGGAAAGGATAGGATGGAATTATCACTTTGTCATCTTTATTGGGAACTATGGATAATTTATAAAGGTCATAGGTGTTGGGAAGGACAACCGGGAACTTAAACACCAATACTAAATTTTGGCCATTATAATAGTAACCTAACTTAACTATGTCGAAATATTCCCTAAAACTAATGTTCAGTAAATGTTCTCTACCATAGAGGGCATTTAATTGATCTTTCATCCTGTTGAACGTATCTAATCTAAACATAAGGAAATGTGTGCTCTTAGCACGTATAAAAGCTAATAAGTTTTCTAATCTAAGCATTTCGTCGGATAACGAATCGATGTTATCCGCTAGCATTATCATATATTGAACAAGGTGGGCGTACTTAACTAAGTCTTTTTCCTGACGTAACTCTCTAATCATAATCTCATCTACTACTTCCTTGATTTTGTTCTGATTCTGGAGTAGTTTGTTAAGAATTTTGGAATTTTCAGACATCCAGTGCTTATTTAAACTAACTCGATTATTTAATTCCGTGACCATCTTATTTTCATTTTCCTGCAGGTTTTTAATTGCATTATCGTAACGGATAGCGTCTGCATAGTCCAGATTTCCGGAAATACTCTTAATAACTGAACCTAGTCCATCAATAAGGCCTCTCTTGACGCGGTTAGACTGGAACAATTCTAACTGGTCGGACAGCTCCGTGATCTTGCTATGAAGATATTCGATATGTGGTTGATATAAAGACAGCGTTTTATGGTGGAACTCTGGTGAAATATTATTTAATTGTTTTCTTACTAAATCTATATTACTACGAATAATGTCTAAGTTAACCGGTTGGACAAACGAGTGGTAATGGGAGATAACTTTTGTTTTCCCTAGCATAAAGGGTAGGATGCCCGGTCCATTGTCCAGACTATTCAACGTTATGTCTTTCGCTTGCGCCAGGCTCAGGCCCAGGAGGGCGATCCTGTAACAAACGATTGCTGTTAGGAACCCGTTTCAGGCGAGACTTAGCAATGGGACCACGTTTCCTTTTAGTGTAAATGTGGATCGGTAAGTCGGCTAAGACTGTGTCGCGTGTAAATCTAGGCGCCAGTTTTTGACGGCTAGCCATTGGATTATGTACAAAAATATGCTGGTCTGCGGAATATTCTTGTTCGGGTTCCCTATCCTTGTTAATATTTTCGATAATCCGTGTACGATCGTACAGGGATGTACCATTAATCATCTCGAAAACTCTTTGCATTTTTGCGCGATGTTCCTGTGTGTAAGACTGTAGTATATTTTCTGATAGGTTAATATCTAATGGGTTACGGGGATCTAAATGGCCAGTAATTATATCTAAAGGTCTGCATTTGGTAAAACTGTGAATAGAACTGTTGTAACCTAGAATTGCATATGGCATTAAGTTCATGGCGGTATCTCCACGGTGCTCTAATTTTAAAATACGTAAGTGTTCTAGAAGTGTGGAATGCAGCCTCTCCACCATGCCATTTTCATTTGGTGTGCATGCTGAAGTTTTGTGGTGTTGTACTTTATGAATTTTGGCAAACTCCGAAAACAGTTGATTTGTAAATTCTGGGCCTCTGTCTGTGACAATAGTTAAGGGAAATCCATGGTGAGTACTAAATGTTAGAAAAGCTTGTATGACGCTGATCGCTGTCGCATCCCTTAGGTAGTATGCTTGAGCATATTTTGAAAATGCGTCAATGATTGTAAGATATTTTTGTGTTTCAACACTAAGTAGGTCAAGATGTACTATTTCAAATGGTTTGGTTGGTGGTGGTACTATGTTAAACTTTTGTTTAACAGGGTTTCTATCGTACTTGGCTTGACCGCACACATCACATCCGTTTATATATTTTGTTATGTGTTCCTTCATTTTCGGCCAGTAAAATTTATTAGATAAGGACATGTAGCACTCATTAATACCACGGTGATTGGTTTTACCCTCGTGGTACTTGCGAATTATCTCCTGTTGTTTTAAATAATCTTTGACATTTTCTAACTCTACTTTTGTTAAGACTAAATCCATTGATGAACTTTTAAATTTACTCTGGATAATAGGGATAATTTCGTACATGGCTAATGGGGGATTAATGAGAATACCAGTCTTTACCTTGGGGTTAATATATTGTTTTACAGCGTTTACGACATCGTCTTCGAGATTACTCTTAGAAATCTGAATATGTGTTTTAACGTGCGACTCAAACGGTTTTGAAACTGAAGGGTGGCTTCTTATATCATCGACCAATGTGAAAATGATTTGTTTATGGTACTTGTTAAGTGGGAAATCAGTTATCGGAATTTCTAATATTGGATTTTCGGCGTCAGTGTGAACAGTATCAGTCTTTGAATTATTCAATAGTGAAGATGGTCCTTCCGTAGGGTTGGCTATAAGAGAACTAGTCTCTTCGTTGTGTAGTTCGATACGGGATAACGCGTCGGCGTTGGTATTGCACTTTCCTTGCTTGTAAACTACGGAAAAGTCAAATTCACTTAGTTTTAGTCGCCATCGAGTAAGACGCGAGTTGGGTTCTTTGATGTTCATTACCCATTGAAGAGGCCTATGGTCTGTGACAATTTTGAATTTTCTGCCGAATAAGTATGGTCTAAAATATTTAGTAGCCCAGACAATCGCAAGGAGTTCTTTCTCGATGGTGCTATAGTTGATCTCACTACTGTTCAATGTTCTAGAAGCGTAAGCAATAGGCTTATCCGTGCCTATGGTTCCCTGAGACAAGACAGCTCCTATCGCTAAGTTCGATGCGTCTGTCGTTAAGACAAATTCTTTTGAAAAATCAGGATATTGTAAAATGGGGTCATTAATTAATAGTGTCTTACACTTCTCGAAGCAGTTAATGTAATTTTGGTCTAACGTAATTTTTGAGCCTTTTTTTAAACATTGTGTCATAGGTTTTGTTATTTTCGCGAAATCGGGTATGAATTTTCTGTAGTAACCAAGAAGACCCAGGAACCTCTTAATCTCGGTGGGAGTTGTTGGGAGTGGATAATTCTTTATTGCGGATATTTTGTCGGGGTTCGGTTTAATGCCGTCTTTGCTAATGACATGGCCCAAGTAGGCTGTCTCGAGTTTGAGGAACTCTGACTTATCCATTTGAATTTTAAAATTGGACTCACGTAGTCTATTAAATACTTTTTCCAAATTGACCATTAGTCCAGTCATTATAGTAAGTTCACCTCGGAATTCGAGATACCCAGCTGTAAGTCTGTAAATACTTGTATATTGACACCCTAAAAGTTGTCTCAAAACCTACATATGGTAGGGTGTAAGCAACTATTAAATTTCAAGGTCAAAGGTCACAAAAATCGGTTTTTTGCGCTTTTTTTGGAAATATCTCGTTTCCTATGGGTTTTTTGCTATTTATATTTTCATCAATATTGTAGAATACAAAATTCTCTACAAATTTTGTTCACAAATTTTTTTTATACGATGAACCGTTTTCGAGATAGAGGGCGGAGAGCGCGCGGTCACAGCATCACTTCAGGTCAACCGGTGCCTCCGGTCGAAAACGCGCCATATATAGTTGATGAACTATCGATAAATCAATGATTATAAATATTTGTCAATTTGTATCAACTATTATATTATATTTTATCATTTTTTTCCTAACCTATCCACTTTTTATTCAGTATTAATTTATTTAACAACACTTACCTGCCCATGTAATTGCAGAATTGTTAATGAAAATATAGGAATTATATTTGAATTTTAACCTAATTAATAGTAATAACTTCTTACATGATGAAAAAAAAAAAAAAAAATTATAAATTAATCTTTTTATTCAAAAATATCATTCAATACATTTACTTTTATTGAAAGTAAAAAAATGGAATAAAGGGTACAAAAACTACAATTTATAATTTTAATCATCTTCTTCCTCTTCATCGTCGTCTTCTGGCTGCTGGTAAATTTCAAACTGGTCTTCATTATCGTCTTCAACGACATTTGTCTCAAGTTCTTCCATGATTATGGGGTCAAAGGTTCAATCTTCGTTAATGTCGCTCTGATATGGTAGAGCATTGAGACAAGCTTGCCCATTACATTGGCCACTAGCTAAAGAGCATTGCATGCCCGCTTTCCTGCTTCCGCATCGCGAACCACAACCTCTCTTGCAGTTGCAGAAAATTGTATTTAGCAAATCTTCTAGAGCAGGTGGAAAAATTGTCATGATAGGCTCCAGAAAATCGTTTCGCATTGCCCAACCCCATACTTGGGGTTCCAAATCATGTCTTAACCAAGTTTGAACTTGATAATATACACGGTTGAAATGTTGATGAGCAGCTGCACTTGTTGGTGGAATATTTGAAAGCTGCACAGGTTTATTAAGTTTTGTAGACTTGACGTAATGCATATAACGAAGATGATCGAGACTTTTCACAGATTTCGGAGCATTATAGACTGCCAATTAATGCATGAAGAAAATGATAAAATATAATATAATAGTTAATAAAAATTGACAAATATTTATAATCATTGATTTATCGATAGTTCATCAACTATATATGGCGCGTTTTCGACCGGAGGCATCGGTTGACCTGAAGTGATGTTGTGACCGCGCGCTCTCCGCCCTCTATCTCGAAAACGGTTCACCGTATAAAAAAAAAAATTATACAAAATTTGTAGAAAATTTTGTATTCTACAATATTGACAAAAATATAAATAGCAAAAAACCCATAGGAAATGAGATATTTCCAAAGAAAGCGCAAAAAAACGATTTTTGTGACCTTTGACCTTGAAATTTAACAGTTGCTTACACCCTACCATATGTAGGTTTTGAGACAACTTTTAGGGTGTCAATATACAAGTATTTACAGACTTACAGCTGGGTATCTCGAATTCCGAGATTCTTACCTAATTTAAGCTTAAATGACTGGACTACATATGTTCCTGTAAAGACGTAGAAAAGACTATGACGTCATCTAAATAAACGAGGCATATAGTGTTTTGTAGGTCTCTAAGAACATTGTCCATTACACGTTGGAAAGTGGATGGACTATTTTTTAAACCCATGGGCATTCTCAAAAACTCGAAATGGCCATGTTCTACTGTGAATGCTGTTTTGGGAATGTCTCCAGAGTTCATTTCCACCTGGTAAAAGCCACTGGCTAAGTCTAAAGTCGTGAAATAGTTACAGTTGCCTAGTTTATCCAAAATATCTGCAATATTAGGTATGGGGTACTTATCATCCAGGGTTTTCTCGTTTAACTTTCGAAAATCTACTACTAATCGCCATTTAGTTTTACCTGAAGCATCCGCCTTTTTAGAGACAACCCATATAGGGGAACTCCATGCAGACTCCGATGGTTGAATAATTTGCTGGTCTAACATCTTATTAATCTGATCTTGTACCTCTTGTCTATGCGCAAAAGGATACCTATAGCTTTTGGTATATATAGGAATTTCGTCACTGGTTTTAATTGAGTGTTTTATTTTATTGGTAAAAGTCAATTTCTCCCCTTCTAAATAAAACACGTCTGCATAGCGAGCGCATAGTAATTCTAAGTTAACTCGTTCCTCGTCGTTCAAATGATCCATGCGTAAGCGCGATAGCACTTCCTTTACGCGTTGAGGCGTTTGCTCGGTGCGCGTGCACTCAGTATTATAAAGCTGCGCACACACCGGGCGGTCCATGGAGAAAATAACGTCACTACGATTGGGATTATGAATTTCTAATATACCCTTCTGGTTTTCTACAGTAGTTAAACACTCGCTAATATGACAGTTAGATATAATCTGTTCCGGGATGATTACTTCTCCGTTTTGAATATTGATTGGTAATTTAGCTAATTTTGAAGAACCGGCGGGTATGATATCTTCGTATAGATTAACGTTCTGTGAATCGTAAACCCGTATAGGATTTATCGCATTTTTTGTTACTAATGATTTCGTCTTAAAATCAATGGCGGCTTCCCATTTGTCTAATAAATCTGACCCTATCAATCCGTCGAAATAGTCGTGGAAGTTATACACAAAAAGTGTGATGCAGTCCTTATCGTTTAATTCGGAGAAGCAAGGTAGTGTTATCGAGTAGTTGCTACGTGTCGCAGCGTGTACATTACAAACTTCGAAGGGGTCATAGTTCAACTGTACGTTATAAAAATAAGCTTCTACCGCGTTAGGGCTAATGAAAGATTGGTTAGCGCCTGTATCTATTAGAAGTTTTAGAGGAGGATCTTGAATTTGTAAGTAGGGAAGCTGACGTTGTGTTTGAAGGTTGACCTCTATCTTGGTTTGTCTAATTTTTGAGGGTTCTGAAAATTCTCCTTTATAGAGTCTGATTTAGTTGGCTCGTTTTTTGCCGTATCGTTACTTTCCTCAGGCTGTGGGTGACACTCCTGATCATAATCGGTGTAATAGTATCCTTCATAATACTCGTTAGGTTCGTAAAGCACATAGCTATCGGTATCATAATTTCCGTAGCCGTAATAAGCAGAGCAATCATTGAAATTCATCTCCCTATTCACGAGATTATGAGTAGCCGGGGGATTACCAGATTTAGTCCAGTCATGTCCTTTTGTTGCGTTAGTGGGTGGTAAAAGTCTAGGCACAAAATGGGTGACGCCACTCATAGGTCTAGACTGTTGAAAGTTGCTTTGCGGTACAATATTACGCGGTATAACCCTAAATGCATTATTTTGGTTATAATTAGGAGGAGGAGCACGAAACATTTGTTGCGTGCGTGATGGTCCGGCCTGATTTCGATTATTTAAATTAGGTCGCCATATTACGGGTGCTTGTGGCATTATTGGTTGGCCGAATGGACTCCTATAGGGTCCAGGCATATTAAAGGCGAACGGTCTAGGCTGTGGCATATTGAAATCAGATGGTAAGGGCACAGGTCTAGGTGGCACGACTTGGGATGTTAATTTCTTATCTGAAACTTGAATATTACGCTGTTGCAAGTACACTACATTTTGTTCTTCATGAACAAACTCTAAGGCCTTTTCGATGCTTTCGGGTCGCATACACCTAATCCGCGAACCTAGAGGGTCCTTGAGGCCACGTACGAACGCCTGCAATGTCAATTTTTTATATAAGTCCCTTTTCGCGTTGATAGTAGTCGCTACTTCCTCATGTAAAGAGACATATGTCATTAACGTGCTGAACAGGTTCTGGCACTTTTCATAAAACTCCTGAGGGCTATCAGGCCCTTGTGTCAGTAACGCTAAGTCATTATATAATGCCGTCTCATCTCGCTGGTCTGAGAAATTATTTACGAGAGATTTGCGTATACCCGTCCAATCCGATGGGATGCCGTTCGTATTGATCATTCGGGCTGCGGGACCAGTTATTTTATTTAATATGCCGTTAATAAGAGCAATTTCCAAAAGTTTGCTAGGTGGACTTGCTTTTGTAACAAGTTCATCTACCAGCTCGTCACATAACTGTATGAACCTAGTTAATACGTTAACGTTACCATCAAATTCGGGCACCAAACGAAGGGCCTTAAAAATGCTATCTTAATTAAAATCAAATCAAAATCTGCCATCCTATTCTGTAGACTATCAGCTACTAACCTAACACTAGAGACTTACTACTATGCCTACTTTCTAACCTAACACTCCGTGATTCTCGTGAATGAAAAATCTTGGAAAATGTGTAGGTACAGGGAACTTAAGGACTAGGGTGAGCAATCCACTAAAACGATTTTAATGTACTCACATGAATTGTTGCATCTCGTCTTCTCACTGTATCGATGGTTGGATACCCCTGCTGCAAGTCACGACGTGTAGATTCGGATCCTCGAACGGCCTCGATGGCCGCCATGTCAGCGCACAGGTGCTCGTTGCTTCTCGAGGATCCTGCCGACTGCGCCAGTTATGTCGGTCGAGCAGGCAGGGTGGAAGAAAACGCGATGTACATACTGGAACAGGTATAATGGCAGTATTACAATTCTTGTCTTAAAACTAGCATGGTGACAATCGTTCGAAGTGTGAAGCGAAAGTAACCGTTCCCGACGCGCGGCGCCGCCGTCCGGTCACCGAGGTATGCCACGTTGCGCCGACTCAGCAGTCGTCTTCTTGTCGCCTGGCTGATGCAATCGTAACAAACACACACACACACGTGAGCCGAAGACTTTGTTTTGCTGTTGAGATTCGCGCGTGCAGTTGCGCAAGCGGCGGTGGAGGCCATTGACTCGCGGCGGCCATGTTGGCGGCACGGGCGCGGTAGTGGAGCGCGAATCCAGCGACTTCTGTTCCGCGGCATGTCGTAATCGTGTGTTTACGCCTCACCGACGCCGAAGCCGATCGTCACCATTTGCTAGATAACACGCTGAGCTGCTAAATAACTACTTAGCCTAGTCTCTTTGACCGAAATTGTCGGTAGATTTAAATTGTTAGTTCAAACGCCAAATAAGTTACCTATGTTCATCATTATTAAATTGAAATATAAAGTAAGTACCTTTGCGTACCTCCTAACCATCCATTGAATAGACTTATGACTCCTGAGATATAATTTTCAGGATTCAGAGTACTTACCAACGACCTACAAAATTGAAATTAATTCTACCGATGATAAAAGGAAAATGCGTTCGTAGAGGACCTTCATTTTTAACTAATTTTTGAATTAAATATAAGTAAATAGCTCATACCCAAGTAGGTTACCTACAACTGTACTAATTACCATGTCAATAAAACCATATGTGTGGTTTTAATACCTCAACTCATACTATGGGTACTTGTTATCATTTCCTTTAATCAAATCGTAAAGTTGGTAAAAGGCTTTTTATAGACCATTAATTATCATGAAAGTGGTTTTTAATGTGGATCTAAGAATTTTACAAAATAATTATTCGATAGGGCATTTTATTGTAATATAATCCGATCCATTTTCAAACCAATAAAACACCTAGATAGGTACTAATACGGCTTTCAGGTAACTTATTACCTAGTTGCGATTCATTTTTTTTAAATCCAGATCTTAATTTTCATTTGAAACCTCCGCCATGTCTTTTTTAAAGGCAGAATAATCTGTTACCTCGCACTGAAAAACACGAAAACTTCAAAATGAACAAGATTTCCACCGCCGCTTACAGCGAGTCAAACATGTAATTTAATAATTCGTGTCGCATCGATTAAGCCGGTTTTCAAGGCGATTTGTACTTCGTCGACGGACAATCAACGATGGGCTTCGGAATGGAAGGAAAATTCGACACAAATTGATGGTCATTTTATCGATTCGAACGTTTTAAAAACGTAATTTGTTTGAGCGAAATAGAAACTTATTTTGCCCGTTGTACGTTGCGCAACTATATTCGCGAACAGATAACAGTAGGTATGTATAGCCCCTCCGTCCTCCGTCCTCGCAGAATCCGGTCTCATATATCTCTCTCGCTCACTCCCACGCTATCAACCTATCTTTGTCTCGCCATCACTATGACATAGATACCATTCGAGTTGCGAAACAGCGCGGATTATATAGCAGGTGGATTGTGCCGTAAACGAGTTTAAATAACTGCTTTCACATGCCTCTGAACACATAAGCACACATAGCACGCCATTTGTATATTACAAACAACATAATATATATTAAATGCAAATCTGACAATCAACTCGACCTATTGATAGAAGCGCATTTAAACGACGTCTTTTATACGCCATAAAAATCATAATATATTTGTTTTTCGGCTTTAACATAAACTGAGCTGCAGTAAATAACAAATTATAATTTTAAATTGTCAATAACCAGAGTAGCACATAGTGAGTTTCTTGTGTGAATTCGAACAGTTGGCCCTACCAGAGTACCAGGCGCACAGAATTCCATGCGGTTTCGATAACAAACGATAAAGATAAAGCTATAAACAACACCTATCGATAATCGTATCGTGGTATCGTAGTACATAAGCATCGTCCGCCACATTGTCTTATCAACCTACTTGCTGAAAGCCTACGGGCATGGGATTTGCAACGCAATTTGCGAATAGTGACATCGGAGGCGGAGTTTGCGACATCCAATGCAAGGGCCAACAGGACGCATGCGCCATGCCGGTTTAAAATAGTGCTGAGCCGATGCGTGCGTTTTGATTCCCATTTATTCGAGGCGACACGCCACCGATAGCCACCGATAAGATAAGCATAATCGATATTTTCGCGCGATTTGCCGCCCGCCAGCACGAAAGGTCACTCACGTTGCGAAATAATGTAAAGAACGCTGTTGTTATGAACACACGAAACAATAACACGAATGCTAATAACATCATATCATCACGCCTGCAATCCCCAAAGGGTTAGGCGGAGGTGTACCCAGGGGCGTATTTACCCTAGGGCCAAGGGGGCCATGGCCCGGGGCGGCAGGATGCGAGGGGCGGCTTCGCCGCCCCTCGCCGACTTCTCTGGGCGCCTTTTATTGTCAAGCTTAACTACAATCAATATTTTATTTCACATTTAATTAAAAATAAACGAACGCTTCGAACCCAAAACCCAACAAATTATTTACAATACCGTCAATACCTACTAACAAGTGCCTTAATAACATTTGCGTTCAAGAATTATTAAATAAAAAAATATAATAAAACAATGTGTAGTGGTAGGTACCAATACTTTCAAAGCCCGGAGCACACAGCGCGGCGTGGGTGACGAAAGTCGTGACGTGACCTTTTCAAATGTCTCCTCCCGCTCTGGGCGGAGCGGAAGGGAGTGTCAGACTTTTAATGACTAAAACCCATACAAGTTCCTTCTTTTGCCCTTTGTGTTCCAGGGCCGCGGTATCTCTTTCGAACAGTCCCGCAGCCCTGGCAGGCATCGGCCCTTGCGGGCCCCTCCTGTTTGCTGACATCTCTTTGAGGCACGCGTGGAACACGAACGCGCCATCGATACGGCCTGTCGTCATAAGACGGACGGACGGCGAGCTAGCCCATTACTCACCGTCCACAGGCGCGCGCCTACGGTGGCCGAGAGCCACCACGTGGCCCCCGACGCCCGGGGCGTCTCCCGCGGCGGCTGGGACGTGAGGTTCTCTCCCTCTCACGTTCCGCCACCTCCTTCGCTAGCATGACTGATTCGCAGAAGGAGGTGACGGCTTCCCATTGCCTCTCGCCCCAGACCATGGCTTGAACCAAGGCCGGACGCGAGAGGTCGCCGCCGCCAATTGCCGCTACGAGGACACGGCGGTGCTCCGCCCAAGCGGAGCAGACCTCCACGGTGTGCTCCACCGTGTCCTCCGGGCGATCCTCGCAGTGATAACACCCGGGCGTTTCGGTGCAGATAAATAAATAAATAAATAAATATCCCTGGACATTTTCACACAGCACCATCTAGCCCCAAGCTAAGCAACTTAATGCTTGTGTTATGGTAGCTAGATGGCTGATAAACTACATATATACATTTTTTTTTTTTTTTTTGTAAATACATACATATTATAGATAGAAAAACACCCAGACCCGGAACAACTACTTGTAGGTCATACAAATATTTGTCCCGTACGGGAATCAAACCCGCGACATGCAGCGCAGCAGTCAATCGCTTGACCACTGCGCCAACCGTGTCGTCAAACCTCAAGATACCTCCCGAAACAACCGTTTCCGGTGAGGACCTGCGTCAGGTGGAAGGTGAGGGCGCCGTGGCGTCTCTCTAGCCACTCCTCAAAGAGGGGACTTATCGCCACTATCGTGACGTGCCCTGCATGGGGTTGCGACAGTCGCTCTGTCCATGTCGCCATGAGATCGCGTCGGAGGTCTGTCCGCTGAGCGACAATTTGCCGCGGCAGCGGAGTTTCCCCCGCGTAGTTTCTCCGCACGCCACTCGTGTAGGCGCGCGAGGACTATCCAGATCCCATTCCAGGTGGCAATCCGGCAAGGAGGCTCGCCGCCTCGCCGGAGATCGTGCGGTACCCACGGACCAGCCTTACGGCTACCACCTTTTGGGGCGCGTTCAGGTAGTGGGTGGCTCGCCGCCTCAAGGAACGCGCCCACACCGGGGCCCCGTAAAGGGTCATGGACCGCACGACCCCCGCGTAGAGCCTTCGGCAGGAGGCGTTTGGACCCCTCAGGTTGGGCAAGAGGCACTTGAAGGCAGCCCCGGCCCGTTCCAGTTTGGAAGTCAAACGTCCGAAGTGCTCCACGAAGTTGGCTGTCGAGGACGAGTCCTAGCCTCATTAATTCGGCCGCCGCCTCGTGCGACCTCCCCTGCGCCAGCACCAGCGTGTCGTCAGCGTAGCAAATTACACTGACGCCGCTAGGGTGGTCGTTGCGCAGCACCCAGTCGTTACTGATGTTCCACAAGGGCGGCCCTAGAACCGATCACTGTGGAACACCCGACCTCACGACGAAGGTAGGTCGGCACCCGGTGATACCGGAGTGCCTCCCTAATGCAGCTCCAGGGCATGGAGTTGAAGGCGTTGGCGATGTCGATAGACACCGCCAAGACGACCCCACCCCGGGACACCGCATCCCCCGTCGTCAGGGCTCTCACGCGCATGAATGGCGTCCACCGTCGAGCGCCCCTTCGCTCGCGGAAACCAAACTGACCAGCTTCCCTGTCTTCCAACGAAGCGGGAACTGGCCTCTCTCCAAGCATGCGCTTAGGAGCCCCTCCCGTCGGGGCCCGAGAGCCTCCAAGGCCAGGATCCAGGCTTTGCCAGGTAAGCCATCGGGTCCCGGGGCGGTATTTTTAGCCTTAAGCCTGCTTACCGCCACTCTCAGGTCTACCCCGGTCACCTCCGGAGTCTCGTCATCGTCGTCTGAGTGGTCCGCTTCCGGCACCGCAAGCGGCGGAGCCATAGGCGGGGGTGGATATTCGCCTCGCGAATAGAGCGCTGCGTCAGCGGGGGGGCCCAGGTGTGGAGTTTGTCCCGCACCATCTTGTAAGGGCGGCCCCACGGATCTCCGTCGAGTGTCTCCAGCATCTCCTCGCACGCCTCTCACAGAGACGTCAGCACTCGCGACCACCAGTACACCTGCCGCCGGGCGCTTCCTGACCGAACTCGGGACATTGCCACGTCACATATCTCGGACATGGCATGGAAGTCCCTGAGCACAAGCACGGGGAGGGAATGGCTTCCGAATCGGAAGTTCCGATGACGACACTCAACTCCCCGAACCGTGCTGCAACGCACCCCTGACCCCTCCTGACACTCTCAAGGGTCGGGGTACCGGCGGTGGCCGACGAAATGATGGGTCGTGACGTGACCTCACTCACTTGTTTCGTTTCAAGTTAGCGCATCAAATTAACGAAATATTCAATTCAATTCAAATAGCCTTTATACAGACATTTTATACATGCTTATCTCTGAAGACCAGCATCAGATCTTCACCAAATTTACGGGACCACCGCAGAATAATTTGCTTCAATCAAAAATGAATCATCGAAATCGGTTCAGAATTGGCGAAGATATCGCTGAACATACTTGAACATACTAAACAAAAAAAAAAAAAAAATCAGGCGTATTGATAACCTCCTCTTTTTGGAAGTCGGTTAATAAGGACTTAACAGAAGCTTTCCCATAATTATATAGAGATTGCATTACGCATTTTTCTTTGCACCACAGTGACGTATTGCAGTGCAGAACGTTCGTTTTCTGTACTCAAAAGGATAAAGAATTACTTATGTTCCACTATAAGCGAAGAACGCTTAAACAGCTTAGCTGTTCTGAATATAGAAGCTGAGTTGGCAAACGCTATATATAGTTATGACAGCGTCATTGAAGATTTTGTCAACCAATTTGTATGTACAGAAAAAAAATATAAATACGAGTATTTAAGTACCTATTATAGTGAATAAATGGTTCATTTTTAAGATTTTTTTATTCACCACTAACAGGATTTTATTCTTAAATGAATAGGGCGGCAAAGCTAACTGGCCCGGGGCGCCAAATCTTTAAATACGCCTCTGGGTGTACCTAATAAATAGTACACCCACATTTCGCAGGTTTAAGTCCTAACTTATAGGGGGGCATTAGTGCCATCAACCGAGCACAAATTCAGACTCAGTGGCTGGTACTAAAACATCCTGAAGGAAAAAGCTCACTAATACTTTGCCCGACCTGGCAAACCTGACAGTTACTTATAAAGCCAAATCCTCAAATAAATGTTTGTTCGTTGAGACAGGAAAATATTGTGACGATTGAGCGATTTCCTTTTGACCTACATACAAGTAGAACTAACCTTTTGGACGCATTTGTTTATTGCTAAAAAAACCAACCTACGTCAAACCCGGCCAGTACACAATATACGTAATTATACGAGGAAATGAGGCAAAATTACAATCAATTCCTGAATTATCGGTATTTTAGGACTTTCCGACAACAATTAATGAATTCTCATCCTTATAAAGACTTCTGCTTAGAAGCGGTTCGATCATTCGTCACTGAATGAAGATTTGTTAAATCTTAGGTACTTACTACTATTTATAAATGCGAAAGTTTGTTAATCAATCACGCCAGAACGGTTGAGCGGAACTGGATGAAATTTGGCACGGACATAGATTATAGTCCAGAATAACTAATAGGCTTTCTTTTCTAACACATACATACCTACCTACCATCAAAATTTCCACGCGAACGAAGTCGCTGGCAACAGTTAGTCAGAAACACAAGCTTAAAAGCTGCATCAAATACAGACGGCCTAGACAAAGTGACGTACTCACAGCGATACAGTATGACCACTTGTGCTCGTGCACAATCGTCAGCAGTCCAATTACGAAAGGCAATTTACGTTTCAAATTACTTTGTCAGCACAATAACAGCCATCAAGTTCGACCCTACAATCCTCATTATTATACTATCAATAATAAATCGGGTGAAAACCTTGTCTATTTACTAAACAATTACGGGATACATACCCTAGGTAATTGTAAACCGAAACCACAATGTCTATGTGTAATAGAAGAACGCGAATCGTGAATAACCAATGACCGCTGGGGACCACTGGTTCCATGAAACCTAGGAAGGAAATGCAAACCATTTCACTTGTCTTACCCGCTGACATTGACAAGCTGCATTATATATGAGAAAATCACGGTAAATAGCGTGGAATGGTTTCCTAGGCTGCACTATTACAGTTCATTGGACATGGTTAATATGAAGCCATACTAAATGGCTGATGGTTAAACGTTTGAGTTCTGTTCTACTTATGTGAAAGGGTTATTTTATGAATGTTCTGTGTCTTTGCAGCTTTCTGATTGACGATAGATTACCTACCTTTTCGTAAATTGGTATACTTAGTAAGTAAACCACCAAATTTCTACCGCATCCAGAATGCGAGATTATATGTTTACCAATGCGATGGATGGACTGTGTGAAAGATGATATGGCTTGAAAGAAAGTGACTGTTGAGATAATGAGTGATAGAGAAGTATGGAAGAAGAAGACATGCTGCGCCGACACCAAATCATTTTTGATAAGGGCAGGAGAATGACGATGGTTACCTACCAACAATGCTTTCATGCAATATGAATTTAAATTCTCATGACGCGTTTGTCCAAAGTGCTGTAATTTACTAATGTAAGAAGACACAATCATAATTAGGAAATAACAAAAATAAATAGGTAGTCAAAACTACTATGGCTATGCAACTTTCTGAATAGCCCTTGAATTTGTGTATTTCTGAAACATCCCAATCATTAGCGCTACCGAATAATGTACCATTTGTGGCCGAAGTCGGGCCGTGATTAATGACCGTTGTTACTTAAAGCGGGATTTGCGATATTTTTTGTTTACTCACAAACATATAATTGAGTGATTTATGAACTGGAAACCATTACATTTGACACGGCTTGTTGCCGAGGTGTCGAAAGAATCTGTCCTTTACAGATGCTTCGGTTTTGCTATCATTACATTTACTAAAACAACACCCCAGCATGGAGCCCTACTTTTTTTAAGTTGTTCGTCAGAGTATTTTTAAATGGATTTCTTGTCTGAGATTTTGCGCAAACACATTCAAATTTGAATGAACTTTACTTGTAGAAAACGGAAGTTCAGCTATGGATGAGCGCTTAATACACCTATCTAAAACGTTATATCAATTAAGACAGTATGCAATTTCTATGACCACACAAATTTTCATAAGGGTAGTTTGGTACCTTACCTACATAATACAGCAACGGCCTGAAAATATACAATTGCGGTACTTAAAGATAGTGCCTTCTTAAAAATGTATCGTTATTGTCCATTCCATTTGGATAATGTATTGTATGGACGCATGTTCAGGGTTGAACTGATGCCATGCCAATATGAAATAACAACAAACATGGAATGTAAGTATATTAAGAAAAATGTAGGTACAGTCGACTAGTTAGATATTAAAAATTAATTCTTACTTAAAAATGTCAAGTTAAGTACTACAAAACTTCCTAAATCAGGCAGCTAGAAACCTACTAGACAAAGATACAGTGTTTGTGGAATCGGCCACACAAACTCCTCAATCAATTAGCCAGTAGCCGGTAAAAGTACAATAAAGCCACAAGTATTTATTTGGTAAATTCAAGTACAATATTTTCCTCCCTATAGGTATCTACCTACACATACGTGGTTATATAAAATAGGGTTATTCATATAAATATACATAAATGGTTAACAATTAAATTAAGCGCTTCATATCTGTCATTTTATTGCTTTGCAGGGTTTGCTGACCCCGAGACCGTGCGTGACAACTACTTAGTCAGAAATTTAGATTATTATAATTAAAATTGGATTACAAATCTTTTCGGAGGAAGTAGAAACAAATCATTTCGGAGTAGCTAGAAGCTGTATAGCAGTGATTCTGAAAACGTCTACTGCAAAATGATAGTATTTTCGGACTATAGCTAAAGTTGCAATTGCAACTAATCTAAAGATGGACATTGAACATGCATGCCATTTCTTTGTATTTCCCAGGAAAACTTTAGGATTTTCATTATTTATAAAGTTGTTATCAAGTTAAGTTTTAGTTAGGCGAAGTCAAAATTATAGAAAACATTACAGAACCCTACAAAAAGGTGTCAAATAAGGCTTATAAATAATCTCGGCCAATCTTGCGTGACGGAGTCGAAAAGTTTGTACACACAAAAAATACGAACTCACATTTCCTCCACGAAATAAATGCATGCCGTTAATGAAAATATAAGAAAATAAATGCCCGAAAATATTCGTAAATGGCGATTTTATACTTGGCCTGGCTTGGCCTGACATGGGCAGAGAGAGGGCAATACAACGTGACGCACACATTAATGTCATCGATAACGACGATGTTAAGCACAGGAAAAGTAAAAAAATGGATTGGACTGACTTGCTACTGCTGAAAAGCCAATATCAATCCTGTAGAAAGTTATTTGTTCCTATTTTTGATTGCCACTTGTGCTCGCCTTGCCCTCGATGCTTTTTCGGTCTCTGACAGGAGTCGGTGTGCGCAATGATGTGGACTATACCATAAAAAGACGTTAGCTATTTAGTGTTTACGATCCTAAAATACTCTTAAACACATCTTAAAGCGTTCATATTGTTCTCATAATATACCGAATATTAAATCAGCATCACAAGGTGTAAAAACATCATAAAAAATAACTACTCCTTTACCTTTCGGTATAATGGCATGGCTTAGCTCCATATGTTACCGATAAAATTCAAAATAATTAACGGCAATAACCAGCTACCCTTATAGGATTTATTCAAACAAAACATGCTTACTTTCAGGTAGTTTCAGGGATTATTTAGTTGTTGAAATATATTATGTGTTGACTAAGTTGTGCTTTAAGATTTTACTGCCAGTTTCTGGTTTGAGTTTTTTAATTAAAAGTCCAGGCAAACTCTACTGAACACCTTCAGTAGAGTTTTTGATTTCTTTAACTTTAACAAAGAAAAACACTCGAAATTCAAAATGTTGCGTAAGAAGAGTTGGACTAGTTCCACACCCGTATCTACTCGTATAAAGTTAGTGATTACTTGAGTAAATTTTTATTCAGTACCTAGTTTGTTTAATTACTTGAAGTTAGAACTGTCAAAAGTTAGAATTCTTAGCTTTGCTTTGTTTGACGGTTCTTACTTCGTTCAAATTCTTGTCTATTGTATAAAAATGGTATAAGTAATAACTCAAACTCACTTTAACTTGACTATATGTAGATACAAGTACTAAACTTCAGTTGATCAATTTAGAAATCGGCAACTAGAATTTGTAATGAAATGTCAATGAAACAACTCAGACCATTGTCCACAGCTGGCCAAGGCATAGCTAATTTTATGTAATTTGCTTTTATTGTTTAAAGGTACTTAATTTTCAGGTGTTTTTTTTTTTGCATTTTAAAGCATGAGGTTTATCCTGCCTTGCACGTCCAGAAACAAGTTTTGCTATAAAAATTACAAGGGAAAAGTTTCTGAAGGGCCAAGCAATAAATCTGGTCCATTTGAGTTATTTCTCCAATTAGAATGTTTTCCTAATAGGCAATTTTCTTCTAGCTATTACGCAGTGGATGACGTTATCAATGTGATCTACCTGTTGACCGGATTCTGACCGCAGCCACTATTTACTTTTATTCGTAAATCACACACGAGTTGGCGGGAAATCTCGCTGTCGTAGCATCCAATGCGAAGAGCGAGTTTTTATCGCGTTTTTTCATCGTCTGTATACAAGCAGGTTGACAGAGACGAACTGAGAACGTATCCATATATCGCCCCAAATATCCTATATTTCTGTCATTTAATTTTAGTCTCAAAATCTCAACCGTTCTTCAGGATACTGAACTTATGAAAATACCACTGAAATATTGAACTATAAAAGTCAACATTCGAATTTTTAATTGGCATACTTTAATCGCACGGCAAATCGCGCTGGACAAAGCAGCTTTAGTATAAAAACATGTAAAATTTTTGTCGCTAACGTTAATTAAACCGTAGGTATTATAATTTCAGCGGTATCACGATCACGAATCCGCCCCGCGGTTCTGTTGAGTTATTTAATAGTGTTTTTTGTGCGGTGGCGGGCGATTGCGCTCTGCCACCCTCGGGCTTCGCGCAAAAAACCCTCTGCTTCACAAATACTTAGAATGTTGTTTTGTAGGAGAGCGGGGTGCGGGAGGGGGGGCTCGAGGGGCGCGCGAGATCGCTATCGCACGCACCCAATGCACGCACTATCCTAAAGCTAGCCACTTAATTGTTATGTATGACGCGAAGCCTAAATAAAAATTCGCCCTCATAGTTTCGGACGGAGTACTCTATAGAAAACGTTGACGGAAACCGAAAGTTGAAATAAAAAGTTAAATAGTCATGAGCAGACTGTTGGTATCAAATGCAGTATCAATCACTTTCATAATCAATCACGAGTAGATACTTCCCGGGATTATACGATCTCAATTGCACGTATTTCTCAAGATTTATTACACTCGCTTTTCACTTGTTTTCACACAAGACACTTCACATAATGTCGTTTGGGATCTCGACAAATTGATTCTGCCAATGGCTATTATGGACGTCTCATAATCCAATAAGAAATTGGTGGCTATATTTAAGCCCTTTTATCTCGTTATGTCACCGTCTAATCGAGAGGTTACGTTACATCAGCACACATGCTGTCATTCGACATTCACATAGGGAAGGAGCCGAATATCATAAATTCACATAAAATACTCACACATGTGAATAGACAGCAGACAGCACGACAGGTGGGTGCATAGCAACCTGTTCTCCACTCCCCGAAAATGACGGCAAAAACTCTCACTAACCCTTTGGATCTCAAATTAGAGATGTCTCTACGACTCGGCTATATTTCTATGTAAGTATGGTATCATATTTGAGGCATCTTTTGTTTTGGGTAACCGCAAGAAAAGAGCTAGATAAGCAGTTAAATAACGATGAGATCCAGTTTTAACTGGGCTACCTATTGGACTATAGAGAAAACGAAGGTATTTTCCCATTCTGTCGTCCCAGTCCCAGTTTTTCACTCTCAATGAAAACCTAGGTTATCAAACTCGATTTCTTCATCGATGCATAATTTTATGCAAATGTCTTGATCGCAATCAGGTAACCTTTAATTTGAATTTCGAAATGGAAATATATACTGCGCGTTGCAAAAGTTTGAAATCGCATGGCATTGTATGCGTATTAGACGCATGAATTGTACCGAACGACTTTATACACCGGATGTAAGAAGACCATCATTCTACGGAAGTGTCACCCCTGACCACTAATGCCCCTTCGGCATTAAGGTGGATATATTAACATAAAACCTAAGCTTTTTGTACGAGTTCGTTACCCATTTGCAACATTTTATTCCTACATTTGTATCCTTGACGTTTTTCGTGTTGTTAGGGGTAGCTGCACAAAAATGCGTATTGGTGCGTGCGTGTCGCGAGAAGCCAACGGGGGGAGCTCATTAAGGTAAAAAGCCGAGTGCAAACGGCGACTAATGGCGAATTACACGAAGGGGAGCAATAGCCGACGACGTTTGACGACCAGCGTGCGTAGTGTTGGCGGTTTCCCTGCGCTTTTTGGGCGAAAACATAATTTGTTTCGATTGTGTTGAAACTGAAAACTTTTGTGTAAGTACTAGGCGGATTCAGTACTGTATCAAACAGTAGTAACTGTTGCTGTATATAATAATATAAGTAGATAGAGACTTGAAGTTCAACAAGTGCGGTAGATACTTAGAGTGTTTATGGATCCTTTTAGGAGTTAAGAAGATAGGACTCTCCAAAGAAACGACTTACAAAAGAACAGATCAAAACAAAAGTTCAATACTTCAATATATTGCACTTTTTGTTCACCTGAAAAAGATTACCAGGCCACCTTCCTACTCTTTATAATAATAACCGGTTTGAAGAACTGTTTGCTATTACTGCGTATGTTCTATGAAATTCTAGGCTAGAGTCGTTAATTTGCATTCTATAACCTGTAATTACGAAGCTATAATTAACATTCGCCTGGCCCTCAATACCTAATCGAAAATGCATGTGCGCGCGAAGTGTCCGCTAGACAGCAACAGCCAGGGTGCAGCGACTAGACAGGAGTGGCGGGGTGGAGGTAAGCGCGCGGGGCGGAGGGCTATCAGCATTTCGGCGCGTCCGCGTTCCCCGTCCCCCTCTCGCGCCCGCACCGCGCCGAATTCGTCCTGCACTACCCGCCACGTTCCCCTCCAACACAACCTAACCTTGAAAATAGTTTTTACCGGCTCGAGGGTATTCACCCCGAACCCAAATTCCGGGGCCTGTTGCACACTAGCCCCATTCTCGCTATCCGACCCATTCTCCAATAGGAATCACGTCGCTTTCTCACAAATCGCCTAGTGTGGAGTGCTTGCAGTGAGTTTACGCAGACCGGCAGGCAAAGGATATTTGACTATGTAGTTTTTTAGGCAAGTCGTGAGCTCGCTGCTTGTTGGCGGGATTTGTTTGTGACCCGCGTTGTGCCTTTTATTCGGGTTGTAAGGAATTTTGATGTGATCAAAATAGCCAATCATATTTATGTTATGACAACGTTGGTAAAGAAAATTTCGAGTTGGAATGTTACATTCAGGACGGTCCGTATTGTGTGATTGAGAATGCAATTATACTTACCTAATAGAATTTTGCCAGTCAGGAACACCTACGTACTTATCTAGTAAACGAATTAAACGAAGATCTGTTCATGCCTTCATGGCATTACTATAAGTTGTTGCATATTTTCAATTTGTCTCGAGGTCGAGCCAAATTTCCCAAATCCTGCCTCTACTATCTTCCCCATTTAATCACGAATATAATTTTATAAACCTGATTCAAAAATCTCAAAAGCCTCTCCAATCCTAACTACTTCTAATTTTATAAGCGAATGTGAGTTTGCTTATTTGTTACCTTTTCACGCCTAAACCACTGAACCGATCATCCTGAAATGTTGCATATACGTTGTCGGGTGTACAGAAACGGACATAGGGTACCTTTCATCCCGAAAAAAAGTACTATTCTCGAGGCAAAACAACAATAACGTTCTTATGATAACGTGTCTTTCGAATACAAGCAGAGTACTTACAACTGGAATTGATTATCAAATTCTAAATTAATGCGAACGAAGCCGCTAGTTTCACCATAAAATTACCCTCAATCCTTTAATCAAGCTCTGATAGGCGTGGACAATATAAAATTCATCCGCGGCGAAAGAAATAAGAAAACCTGGGTCACTATTTACCTGCAACTTGCACGTTTGGAGTAAAAAAAGACGATCGGCCTACATAGTGAGGGAAGGGTAGCTGGCTTGCGCCTCGCGGCTCGCGGGCTAGCGGCAAAAAGGGCATAAAACAACCGCGCGGCCGGCAACCGCCTACGCGAAGCGAAGCGGAGGAGGCGAGACCGGTGCCGCCCTCCCGCGCTTCATTATAAAATGCAAGCCGTATGCATCTTGTATTGGAAGTTGTAGGTATGCGCTGCTTTCACTGTGGGTATGTGTAAAGCTGAGGTAAATAGAATTAGGGGAGCAAAATTAGATATGCTGATAACCGCAAAAAGTCGGTAATATTAATTTATCAAGTGATACATATGTTACAAACGTTTTCAGCGACTAAAAGTTAAAAGTTCAGTTTAATATTAATACAAACAAAACACTAAACTTATCCTGCTATGCTACGTAGATACCTTATACGAGTAGTAGTAGGTATAGGTATCTAGTAGCGTAGGCTACGCTAAGACTAATGAAAGTCTACGAGTTCTGCGTAGAGTACCTACGTAGGCTCGTAGACGTCTGTTAGTACAAGAGTCCACTTTCGTAGGCTGAATCTGAACTATGGATTGTAGTACAAAATCTATTGAATTGTTCCGATTCTACTATCGTGCACGTGCATTTAGCGCATTCACTTCTCCCCATGCATTGTCGAACACTCCTTGAACATACGGTGTGCATTTGCCTAAAATATAAACAAACAGAATTCAATGCGGGTTGTATACTCATCCGATGATAATGATATCCAATATATTATATTGACATATTCTAGTTATCGCTGAATGCAAATCACATAGTTTATGTTAGTCATTTTGACTAAAATGGGGTTACAAAATCTAGTGGCAACTGGCAACTTACTCTCGGTCAACTCGATTATTCACCGCTAAGTAGGTACGCACTTGAAAAATCACTCAATCAATCAACAGAATCCATGAATCGAGCTGCCAACTAGCCGACCTCAAAAGTGAATGGTCAAAGGCGAGCTCTTTTATCAAAACATAGGATAGTCATGAGTCGGCAATTAAGCAGCAACCCTCGCTGCACAATGCACATTTTGATTGGTGGGCAGCTGCCCGTAGCGGCAAAAAAACTGCTTTCTCTAACCGCTTTCGTACTACTATCAACCGCGCTCGAATCTAGTGTACACCCGCCTTGCTTAAGATCATAATCGGCGTCCAAAACCATACTTCCGTATCAAATATACGTTGGCAAGGCGAAGAATTAACGAACTTTGTTACAACCGTTTTCGGTGAATTCAAATGGAAGCGAATTAGAATCTAACCAGAAAATGTAATCATTATCACTTCCTTGAGCAGCAGTCTCAAGACCCTGCGCTTGCTCATTATTATTTGACTGTTTTATTTTTATGCATAAATATTTATCACTTCCTGCATGTTGAATGGCAATGTTGGAGTTAATTTACACAAATGTTTTTACAAGCATCGCGAGTACATATAAACCTTCATAGTTTATCCACCTATTAGGTCAAGAAATCACCTCGTTTCCATTGTAAATACATCGCAGTTCACCTAATATCATACATGGTCTATCTACTAAGTAGGTACAATTTTGTTTTAGATAAAAGCTGCGAGTGACTCGTCGACTTCGTTGCAGCGAAGCTCGAGATAAGGAACTGTTTACACTGCTTGAGTCAATGTCCTCCTCCTGTGCACACACAAGGAAAACCTTGGAGTAGACAGATAGTCTTCCGCGTTAGCGAACGTTTGAGGGCGTTGATCTATCATTGCCATTGATCGAACATTAATCGCCGTGTGCTGCTTTTATAAATACGCAATTACTATTACAATTACAAATGGTAGGGCTATATAACTACCTGACATTAGGTCGCCACAAACAATGCGAGTATCGGCGATTATGTTGATAAGGGCGAAACGACTTAGACAGGACCATTTGGGTTATAATGTTAATGGATCCAACATATTAGGTAAAACACTACACGTATTGATTTATTCTATTGTGAATTTCAAATGAGCATTGCTTTCGCAGAGTAATTACAGGTACGGGAAAGTGTACCTACTACCTAATTGATTAAACCTTGGAGTGTGGGAAATACGCTGGAGAAAAGTCAGGTCATCTATTTAAAGGTTATGTATGAAAGAAAATTCCTTCAGCCAGAACAAATTTCAGCAAAATAAAAATAATTATTCCATGTCTACTCCATCATAGAGTATCGTCTGTGTTCTCATGCGCCCCTAGCGACTGACTCGTAAATAAATTGAGCCTGCATTAGTGGCAATTGTTCGCTATTGCCGCCGCCGACGCTGAATGCACCTTCCTCGCCAGTCGTCAGTCGCCATGTAAACGTCACTACTACTTATGGCCGAATAAAACTGGAACACGTCATCGTTTAGCTATCGTATCATACTGTTGGATAGTCAGTAAGTCTAAGATATTTTGTATGGCTAGATTTCAGGAGAATAAATACAACAGTCTAAAGTTTGAGATATAGACTGTACGAAAATGCTTTCTATTAGAACTTCTGGCTCCAAAATCCGTAGACGTGTCATACTTACTAACTTTCCGTTTAAATTTTTAAACTTGCTAAAACAGAAAAACCGCTGAATTATACAAAATAGCTGTACTTTTGTAATGCACACCGTATTAATTAACTAAGCAGATGCAAGAGATTGGCATTAATTATAAAAGCAGTAATAGAACAATATTGTGTATATTAGCGTGCTGTTTGAAGATAAGGGTTTCGTCTAGTACACTCAAGACCGACTGTTCTAAAGGTGCAGACCACACTATCTCACGAACTAAATCAATTCACTACTCATAATTCACCCGCATTTTTGGATTTGACGACATTTTGAAGACGTCTGGAATATAGACTTTGGTCTTGGTGGACACGTAAACAAATCACATTGCGTCAATAACCTTCTTTATTCATATTAAAAACTGAACCTTTTAATAGGACAGCTCTAGCATCAGCATCATCTAGCATTCAAGGGTCCTAAAAAAATCTGCATCAAAATCCGACCTGACCCTACAAAATGTCGAAGTCATTGTTTATTATAATATTTCCAATCTTTTCTAAAGCCCCCACTGGGCCCAATGAACTTAGACAAAATGATAATGCCGTTGCAAAAAAAAATGGAATTCTTCGGAAAGAAATCGCAGATACACTGTCATTAACTTTTTTGGACATTAAAAAAAACATTTCAGATATAACGGGACCGACTAAATTATTGCGTATAATCTTCGACCTTTGTTTTTTACTTTGCACTTTTTAAAAAAACGTTTGGTTCCCACACTATTTTATGATTTGACTTTGAAATCGTTTTAGCTTAGTGCCTAATTATGAAGGTACTTAATATCTGTGTGCTGCCTACCTTAGCCTGGACACCAGGTGGTAAAACTGAAGAGGATGTCGACAAAGCGAAGTAAAGCTTTAGGTAGCGACTAGCGCCAAAGCAGGATAGGTATCTATCGTATGAACTATGGTAATAGTGAAGGGAGGTATTAAAAAATTTGGGATATATGTAGGTACGTATCTACGTACAAAAATCTTTCTAATCTTCTCATGTAGCAAGATCCGGTAAGACAATTTCTTCAAAGCGGCAAATACTTAGTCAAAACCGATACATATTTCCAAAAGCAAAATCTTTTTTGATATCCCTTATGTAGTAGTTATACGCAAATTAAAATAAATATTATGAATAGAATCCCGCGATCCCACGGCGTTGCACAAAGAATGCACAAGTCACAGCACCTGTGTCCCTGCTGATCAAAAGGACACACGAAATATAAAAGATAACAAGTGCCATTCGAATAAAAAATAGTCAAAAGCCAAACTTGTAAATCCGAATCGAAAGAAATAAAATTTGATAGAGCACTTAATAATAAGAATATTGACAGGTCTATTACGCTCTATAGTATGAAGGGTAAGGAATATCATGCGAAGCTGGTAAACCCATTTTATATTTATAATTCAAGAATATTTCAGTAGTTAGGCACGTAAGCACCTAGCCACATACGGCAAAATCAATCAATAATTAAACCTCGCAAACATTATTGTGACTATTTTTAAATTTAAACTGACCATAGACTATACTGAAAAGACTAAATACCGAACCCATACCTAACTACTAATTATTGTGTGCAGTTTCATAAATATCATCGTGCTATCTACAAAAAATATTGGTTTGATAAATCTACGCACAGAAACACGAATTTAAATTTCGAAAGGCCCGTCCTTTTAAAACCGGGACGTGTCCCTTTTATGTTAGGCGAATAAAGTTTATTAGGAAAGTGGGATAAAGGTTTGATACAAAAAATCTACATTGTAAAAGGTCGCCGTGTCGCTTCACAAAAACCATTGCGTTATCGTAGGCCTCCGCTCATTTGTATTTTTTTTACGTTTTGATAGAAGTGTGAGGGCAGGTAGATGAGCAGACTCGCAAACATTGGGTATTTTCTATGTCTATAGGTAGGGCTAAAGTCCCTACGGTATATCACGTGATTGAATGAAAACACGTCTGACAAACCATTTTTTTTTCGTTTGAAAAATTACTTTTCTCTATTTACCTACTAAATTACTACTAGATTTTGCGCAAAAGAAAATAGGATAGGCGCGTACCTTGGTACAATATGATGATACGATTTTTATAGTGGCAAGGTTTTAAGTTCCTGTCCTAGGTGCTTCCCATATTAGAGTTTCCAAAATTAATATAAGTATCCCAGCCGGAATGCGATGTGGAAGCAAGGTTAGTATTTTTTATTACAGCAATCTAGTACGTGGGTAAGGTCCAGTCCACAGTAGGTACACATACAGTTCCTAATAATAGCGGCTTCTCAGCTTCAGCAATAAATCAACATCCAGTCCTCTGTTTTCCTGAAAAAGGCACCGGTATTATTTAAACTTGGGTTTTTACTATTTGCAAGTACTTTTTTAATCTTGAGTGAGTTTCTGTACCCTATTGTATAGGATTGATTTAAATATTACCGAGCTTAGAGCGCCATCTGCAGAGCGTCAAATGAAACACAAATGATAAACATAATGGGTTTAAAAATACCTTATAGGTACAAAGCCGAAAGGCACTTGTTCTCCCCGTAATTGCGATATTTTGTTGTTGTCTAGACCGTACATGGGCACTTTCTCGTTTTTTTGTTGCTTACGGAAATATTGGGTTTCAAAGTTCCAATTAACTTTTACACAACAAGCATTTTTTTTAAACGTTTTTAATGTTATATCTTTACTTTAAATACGCATGGCTGAACGCTGACCCCTAAAATACAGGTCCAGGCCTAGTTTGGGGGTTAGGATCAGATTTGTGGTAATACACTCGTGTACTTTCAGAATGTGACTGGCATAGATAACTCTTAAAATGGTCATAGACGTGCCTACTATTATGAATAATTGTCACCTTGTGACCATTTTATGAATTTAAACGTAATTCATATTGTTATCCTATTATGATTCTGCTAAAGCGGCCATTTTAGACCCTCTGAACTATTCAATGCATCCATCAGCACACTGTTTTGAGTCCTACCGTAAAACAAGATGTACAAAATGTTTGCCGGCTTCGTGAACGGTCTGTTTACACCTTAATGTGATTATCGTGCTCTGCTAAGCAATTGATTATTATGATGATATTTAATTTTACAATTTCCGAGTTTCCACCATTGAATTTACCGGGTGAACTACTTATTCTGCAACAATAGCGTAAAAGCAATGATGATTGCATGTTTCATTTAATAATCAATACTTCATACTTTTTAATGGTTTTTCATTATTAAAATTAAGTAATAAACATATTTTGGTATTCAATTTATGAATAAATAATTTTGTGGTAGTATTATTTTTGCAGAATAGCTGCTGATAAACAGAAATCTGTCAATGTCAATGTCATCAACGAAATTGTCAAATCACTACCCAAATATTCACTTTGCGGCTGTGCGTGCGTCCGCGATTCTAAAGAGTTTTTAACTGAAATACAATAGGTCAGAGTGAAGATATTGTACTTCAATAAAAACCATTTATAAGGAATTGCGAATCGCTCCTAAGTCCTTTTTAAAATGGAGAATCAAAACCCTGAAAACATTGCAAAGGTATATTTTGTAACAATATGTAGGTACTATTACATGATTGTTATTTACTTTTAAAGTACCATGTTGACTAGAATTTTTTTACAGAACTTTCCAGAATTGAAAAATGATAGACTGCTTCGCGCTGCACATGGGGAAGAGGTCGACAAAGTGCCAGTTTGGGTGATGCGACAAGCCGGCAGATATCTTCCAGAATTCCAAGCAGTTAGAGCGAAGCACGACTTCTTCACAGTCTGCAGGACACCTGAGTTGGCATGCGAAGTAACCCTGCAGCCACTGAGAAGATACCCACACTTGGATGCTTCAATTATATTCAGTGATATTCTTGTTATACCACAAGCAATTGGTATGACTGTGGAAATGCACCCTGGTGTGGTAAGCATTACACTTAAATTGGAATAAATTATGCTCAATTACATTTTTTGGTTAAAAGATGTTTTTTAACCAAACTAATTTTTCAGGGCCCTGTATTTCCAACTCCACTCCAAGATCCAGCTGAAATAGATAAGTTGCAGGAAGAAGGAGCAGTTTCGAGACTGGCATATGTTGGCAAAGCTATCACCTTGACAAGGCATAGAATTGAAGGAAAAGTGCCTTTGATTGGTTTCACTGGAGCACCAGTAAGTTAAAAATAAATAATTGATTCTAAATCAATGTTGTTGAGTCATCACTACTCTTACAAACTTATCTATTATGTTTATATAATAATTGGAAGACTAACAATGAATTCTAATAAATCAAGTATCTTGAATTGGCTGGCGGGGTTGTCGACATGTGGGATGTGGACTCAGCGATCAGTGTGCCGATAGTCATATCAGCCCATGGCTTAATTGCCAAGAGCCTCAATCAATACCTGAGGAGGCTCTCGTTAAGCAGCTGGATCAAGGGCTTGATTCAGAAAGCGGCACTCCTGGACACGGCTCGTATTGTTCGGAGGTTCCTCTCTTTGGAGCCCTGACCGCCGGTAGCTTGAACCCTGTTCCTGATACTGGTGGGCTACAATTTTGTATATTTTTAAATGTTTTTTTTTAAATTAATATTGAGAAGTGGAATTAATTTGTAAAAAAAATAAATAATTTAAATTAAAAAAAAATGTTCAGCAATAGTTTTAATTACTGGTAGCCGTCACACATCCACATCTGGATAAAAAAAATGTATAATAAAATTATTCATTTGTATTTCTAATTTCAGTTCACATTAATGGGATACATGATTGAAGGAGGTGGTAGTAAAACCATGTCAAAAACAAAGGAATGGTTAGAAAAATATCCAAAAGATGTTCACAAGCTGCTGGCGCTGCTAACCAGAATCATTATAGACTATTTACTGATGCAGGTAAAGTTGCATTTTGAGTTTGCATTTTAACTTGCAGCAAAGTATAGTCAGAGTATTCAAATCAAACACATGTTGATGGATGTAGAGGGAGAGGAAGACCAATAAGAAGATGGATGGATTGTTTGAGAAATGAAATGCAAGAGAAAGGAGCAAATGATAGCGCAACGGTTGAGTCTTGAAAAGAGGTCTTTTACAAACCCATGTGAATTAAAATTGCTATTTTAATGTCAACAATAAGTTAACTTGATTAGATATTGTAATGCTTTTCATAAAATGACCTCTTTGATAAGAAGGTTACATAAAGTTTTTTTTACTATTGTTCTGTTCCTTTTTGTAATATTTCTACTCAAAACATCAAGGCCAATATGTAATAGTTCTCTGTAAAAAAATACTTTTTTGTTCAGATGTTAATTTCGGAATAACAATTTTTCCAGGTGGAAAGTGGGGCTCAACTACTGCAAGTATTTGAGTCAAGTGCTGACCATCTCAACAGGGAACAGTTTATTGAGTTCTCAGCGCCATATCTAAAAGATATTAGGAGGGGTGTCAAAAAAGGCATTACTGAGAAGAATTTGGAGCAAGTTCCCATGGTAGGCAAACTAAAACAATATGTATTACAAAGACATGTTTCCTGACAAATTAAACAGTATAAGGAGAACTCACTGTTTGGCCTCTCCTTTTACTCCTTATACATAGGGATAAGAATAGTGTGTGGGATGAAATTTCTATAGTGGTAAACATATTAGCCAGTCAGCAAGGTGGTAGCAGCTGATTGCCTGGGAAGCCAAAAGTACTTTCAGCTCTATGTAGTACTAAGTAACTAATGCACCTTTACAAGACATAAGTAGTAGTAGTAGTTCCTAAAAGGCAAAATCCAGAAGTATATAAATTATATTTATTTTTACAGACTATATTTGCTAAAGGTGGAGGACCGGTTCTAGACATCCAGACTGAATTAGGATATGAAACTATTGGATTAGACTGGACTGTAGATCCAGAAGAAGCCAGAAAGATTGTGGGCAATGACATAACATTACAGGGTAACCTTGACCCACAAGATTTGTATAAGAGTCCTGTAAGTATTATTGTATTTTTCTGCAATACCTTCTGGCCTGGGTTGGTCTGTGGATGGGTGAACACCCATTACATACCGAGTTTACTCCGTGCCTCGGAAAGCACATTAAGGTGAATGCTCCAACCAGCCCGCGAAATTCAAAATTTCTAGGGTTTTTTGCAATTTGCAGGCCAGTGCTAGGTTGTATGTTGATTAAAATATTATTCGCGGCTGTAAGACATATGTAGTTACAGAATTATAATCATCAATAAAACGCTCTAAGTTTATAAAGCTGTAGGAATGACTTTTTCTGTTTTTTTTTTGGTTCCTACGCCTTTATGAACTTGGAGGGTTGTATTGGTGATTCCCCTTAAGTAGTTTGTCCCGGCTGTCATTTGAATATCTTTGACAGTCGTAACAGGTAGTCAGTGGACCAAAAAGTCTGACAATCAGTCTTATAAAATGAAATGAAATGATCCTGCATCCCGTTAGACTGGAAGTCTACTCCAACATAGTTGGGAAAAGGCTAGGCAGATGACGTTGATGATGACCTTACCATGCCTGTTTCCCCGAAGGGATAGACAGAGGTGTATCATTACAACTAAAAAAGGACTAGCCTATTACTATTTACCGGGCCAGGCAAATTGTTAATTGCGTGCGTGGGTGCCCGCTGTCAAAACTTCCGTAGAAAATCTTTTTTCAATAAAGACACAAGCGTGGACCCGCGCCCGCGTGGGTTTTAGCAGACACCTTGAGATATTCCTTGTGGAAAAAAAACCCAATCACTTGTTGCCCAAATCCTTGATTTGATTCCCAATCCAGGGATTCACGCTCGGCCGCGTCTTACGGCTATGTTCCATAATGATTAGTTTTAACCTTTTGAACGCCAGAGCATAAACGCAGGCGCGTGCCCTCCACGCCAAGCCACAATTTCACCTACCATTTTGTTGCATATTTGTGTCGTTTAGCGTACGGGGCACGCGCTTGCTTGTCACGAATAAGTGACGATCGCGTGCAAAAGCTTAATCTAAAATAAATGCTTTTTTTACTTTCAGGAGGAAATCACGAAGATGACAATAGAGATGGCACAAAAGTTTGGCAAAAAGAGGTACATAGCCAACTTGGGACATGGAATAACACCACAAACGCCTTTAGAAAGTATGAAAGCTTTCACAGAGGCAGTACATGAAGCTTTGTAAATATATTGTTGCATTTGTATATGGGGTGGAAGGGACACCGACGCGAAAACAGTTACCACGTATTCAGTACATCATTCTCAGGGGGATCGAAATTTTTCATTGGTTATTAAAAAAACAGCTGTTCCATACATTAAAAAAAAGAAAAGACTTGGCAAATCAAAATAACAACCTTGCACAGTTCAGTAAGTTACAAATAAGCTGTAGATACAGTTACAATTTTTGTTTGTTACATGTCGGTACCTATTGACTGATTGATTTTGACTGTGTATGTATTGCACTTTTGTAGGAAACAGCAGATATTTAAAAAAAAAAAAACAAAAATTTCTATGTCCCCCACATAGAAATTTTTGGTTTTTTTTAAGCTCAGAATACTGAATACGTGTTAACCGTCTTCGCGTCGGTGTACCTTCCATCCCGTGTGGTGTATTACATAGTGTCTGTTATATTGCATGAAATTGCATTTATATTTGTTTGTTGCTAGATAAAATGTGGGATAGGGATTATATCAAACTGAAACTGCAAAGACTGTGTTTTAATTACAGAACTATTTAATAAAAAATGAGTATCTATATGATTACATAGAATAAGTAGTCTTTGAGTTCTGACTGGTAGCTGGGATATCTTCGTCGTGGGTTCCTACAGATTTCTTGACGTACTGAAACGATACAATTTATTTTAATCAATAATGTCCGCCACAAATTTTCTATTTAATTATTTACACATTTTATTAAATCTATGCTCTGAACAAAAATGTTTTTGCAAACCATTTCAGCCCTTCACTTGAGGGCAGTAATGGACATATTCAAGTTTGGGTATAGCAAACATTTAAAACGCAGGTACTTGGGTCGTATGATATAGTCAGGAGAATGTTTCTTTAAATCTTTGGAACAAAGAAATGGAATGTTTAATCAAAATATTAATTATTTACAAACTACAAAACTATAATAGAAATAAATATGTACAAGTATAAAAGGGTTACAGGGCATCCAAAAATTCGTCCGCATCGCTGTCAACAGGAAAAGTGCCCAGAAGGCTGGCAGCATTACCACGTTGGATGGCAATGCTGATTCTTTGGCCAAAAAATAGGCCCGCCCTCTGGTCACGTGAAGAGTCGACCAACCGCTTGGCGATTTCCCGAAAAACTAGGTGGGCACTCGGACCCCATGGCCCTAGTGTTTCAACCCCAAACGGCTCAAACACATAACTACCAATTAAATTATTGTATTTGCGCCGTTTGAGGTTTTCAGCACCTGCAGCAGCCGCCCCAGCGCAGCCCACTGTGCTAGGAAGATGGGATGGCGCAAGGGTGTCGACGCAAGTTGCGTCCCACACCAAAGGCCTACCCAACTTCCATGGCATTATGGTCATACCATCTGGTCTCTTCCCATCGACGCGTGCCAAGCCATTGGGTTCTAAGACAGCTGGCACCCCGGCGGTGGCAAGAGCACGACGGATGAGATCATTAATGCTAGCGTGCCGCGCAATCCGACCTGCACTCTTACTGCAAGAAAGGCCATGGTGTCCGAGGCAGTCGACTGCTTCACCACATTGACAGCGATGTGGAGCCCCACAAGGAGCGCCCAATCGCAAACACAAAGTCAATAATATAAAATCAAAAGAAACTCACCTGAGGATTAACTTGGATCTGTTCATCCATCTCCTGGATGTACTGGTGCAGTTTTGTGCAAGCCGCCATTTGTTGTTCTAGTACACACAAAGTTTCTGGAGATGCATATTTCTCAGGACTGTCCAGGAACACCACCATGCCATCCTTTTGATTAATCATCGCGTATATTTCACCTTCCTCAATCTATTGAAACAGAAGTAAAATCTTTTGTTAATATAATTCCTTGAATGCCTTCATGTTGATTATGTTGCCACTATAATTTAGTGTTTTCAACTTGAGTATTACATACCTATATATTTCATACTAAACAATCAACAACTTACTTGCTGCTGACAATTTTTTCTGGTTTTGTATTAAGCTAATAAGAAAGACGATGAGAAGGAATAATTATGCAAGATTGTAGAAACCACAGAAAACATCTGCAGTTTCTGCTCGTATGGGAAAAAGGTTTTATATATGATGTGATGGGTCAGTGATTACATATGTGTTGTACTGAGTTTTCGCTTATATATTATCAGGTACCAGTTTTTATTACTTACCATATTGAGTATGTAGCTTTCAGCTTGAGAAGGGCCACCTAGCTGCACTCGAGCAGCTACATCACTTAACGACAGCGTTAAGAAAGTCTTGGTGAGCCTCTGAATGTTCTTTTTGTACATAGAACTTAAAACCTGTAAGAATACAAAACAAGACTAAGAGGAAAACTTAAGATATACAGTGAAATGAATAGTTCATTTTGTTTCTTTGATGCCAAATTATGGGAGGGAAAAAATCTGTAACTGCACCAATAGTGGAGACGTTCAGTCTTGAAGCGTACGACGGTGTATTACTGTGGTGCTTTGGGCCTAGCACTAACACGAAAAGTAAACGCAAAATCGAGCAGTTGAAAAAAAGTTCATGTTACGCAATATAACATTTAATAAGTTGGAAGACTTAATTCATTTCTTTGGATGATACTTAGTATATACTTATAATGTCATATTGATTTAAACCAAATTGGAATTTCGGATATTTGTATTTTCCATTCAAAAATCGGTCGAATTTAAGGTGAATGCTCCAACCAACCCGCGAAATTCAAATTTTCTTACGTTTTTCAGGCCAGTGCTAGGTTGTATGTTGATTAAAATATTATTCGCGGCTGTAAGACATATGTAGTTACAGAATTATAATCATCAAAATCATCAATACAACGCTCTAAGTTCATAAAGGCGTAGGAACAAAAAAAAAACAGAAAAAGTCATTCCTACAGCTTTATGAACTTAGAGCGTTGTGTTGATGATTTAGATGATTATAATTCTGTAACTACATATGTCTTACAGCCGCGAATAATATTTTAATCAACATACAACCTAGCACTGGCCTGAAAATTGCAAAAAACGTAAGAAAATTTGAATTTCGCGGGTTGGTTGGAGCATTCACCTTAAGTAACGTTTGCTTCGCACGGCCGTGCAAGCACCTCTCATTGCAGCTTCCGTGCGTCTTCCGTAGGTATTTATGCTAATTGTAGATGCGCAAAGCAATTGCTTCGAGAACATATTGCTATAACAGTCACTTGGAGTAGTTTTATTACGTATTCTTCTTCGTTGCGTGTCGTGTAATTATGAATTTATGATAGGTATAGTATATATACTGAACTCTTAGTAGTCGCTTACTTGATTCACTAGTCCCATATTCTTATCCCTGATGAAGGTCTCGCGATGTTTGTTGGCTGCATGTGTGGAGGTAGCGAGCTCATGGTAAGCCACCGACAAAGGTTTTAGGAAGCGGCACACTACTTGTGAAGTGTATTTGGGCATAGGTTGTAACTGCTAGAAAAATTGTATGAAAAATTGTATATAAAATTACATTAATTCAGCCTCGAAAAGATGTAATGATACAGTCAAAACCATAAGTTAAAATGCGTTTTTTCTTTTAAACATTGTTGTTACAGAACGCCTCAGTTTTAATTAGCAAAAAAAACCTAACAAGAACAACCCATGAGTAATAAGTTTCTAAGTAATTGTTAATTATTGTTAAAATAGTTTTAGCCAAAAGTAGGTCAAAACTACTTTCAGTTAAAATTATTTTGATTAAAAGTTTTAACTGTGACATATACACAGACAACCCATTTTATTGTAAACAATCTTTGTTCATACATTGTATGTATGTTAGGCAGTTCGGCTCAAGAACAGAAAACGCTCATTGAGCAAGGAAGGGGTTTTCTGTAAGTAAGTTTTAAGTAAGCACATGACCTAAATAACTCTTCGAGAAACATACCTTTCCATGTAGGATAAATGACACCAGTATGAATTTCTTGTAAGCTTCTAACATGATGTGGGACACAACCATAGCCGGAACTGTTACTACAACTTCAAAGAAATATAAGGCTCTGTCATAGTTCTTCATAGCGGTGTAGATCATGCCTCCATAGTAGTAGTAGAGAAGGAAATGCTTTGAGTCATTGTTGCCTCCAAGCTGGAACATGAATTTTATTTTGTGTTTTTAAGTGCTGAAAGTGAAACTGAGACTCGGTGAAATAAAGGAACTCAAACAAAAGTTATCCTGGTAAATTATGAATAATATAGTACAGTCACAAGCACTAATATGTAAACGCATTGCAGGAACTTTTAAAAGAGATTTTCTTCCATTAAGTGTTATTTTATGCCTTTACAAACGTCTTTTTGAAGGACATTATTTTTACTAGTGCTTGTTGTTGCTATCCATCTTAGTTTCCTAAGTCTTCCCGTAACATGCTCAAGATGAGCGTACCATGATCATTTTTGGTAAATTGTGAAGCCCAAATATTTGGTTTGTGAGACTACTAAGTGCAGGACACCTACAGTTACTATTCGAAACTTTATCACATGAGTGTATTTTGAGGCTGAAATCTTTATTTGGTTGTGAATGATTCGAGATGGTAAAACAGATGTAGTTCGTTTTTACTGTGTTATGTGTGAGTAGGTTGTCGTTAAGCCAATTAGTTATGATTTAGTATATGACTTGACTACTATGTACACAAATATTCTTTTGACTAAGTACAAAACGTGAACAGATTATTTTACCTCAGATCCAATTCCCGTGACATCAGTATCCAAGAACTCAAGGGCAGGTTTCATACATTTTGAGAGCAAGCAAAGTTGGCACAGGTCAGCATGAATGGATGTCAGTTGAGAATCAAAGAGCTGTATTTTCCTGATAGCTTTCTTCAGTATCTCAATACCTCTGATTGGTTGTTTAACATCAACTAAGTAGTTTGTTAAGAGGTGGCACAGCTCGGCATCTGTGGAATATTTTTTTCTAATGTTAATTAAGTAACTGTTATAACTGACTAGAGTTTTATCTGAAACTTTTTTGTCTTCTGCATTGTTAAATAGTACTGGGTCTGATCCCTGGGTTGAACTTGTTGTTTTTTTTGTGCTAGTTAATTTACACCAGAAATTTCACAGTTGCAGCTCAGAGTCTGGATTTGTGCCCAGTTGATGCCAATATGTACACCCAAAAATTACAAAGGATTAAAACATAAATGGCAAAATATGGGTGCACTTGAGTCAGGCATAATTTTATGTTATTTTATATTGATATCTGATTAAAGTATGGAAAAGGCATTTTATTTGATTTTAAAGGTTTTTAAACAAGATATTGATAACTTACATAATTCTGGTGAGAATCTGACTTGTTCTCCATTGCAGTTTGTTATAAAGTCGTGAATCTGTTTAAACATTGTAGATTTGTCTACATCGGCACCCTGATTATGAAAAGGTCATACAATTTTAGATAAAACACCTGCCTTTGTTAGGCACAACATTTTGCAGAAAAAGGCCAGATGGGTAGAGTAAGAATAGGACTTCTCAGTGAGTTATTAATTTCAAAATATTACATCAGTTTTATTTGAAACAATATCTATGATACCAGCTATGTTCTCAGGTCTGCTCATTTGGGAAAATCTTCTAGAACATTCAACAGCTAAGCTATAATCTGAACATCTAATAAGTAACAAATAATAAAAATTTGCAGCACATACTTGTACAGAATCTGCACATCAAATAAATAGCAGCTATAGTAAATAAATGTAGAGCAACCAAATAATTAAGTAAACAACTTTTACCATACCTGTGGCAAAGAAAATTTAGCAACAAGGACTGCTAGGACGCCTAAGGAATGTTGCTGAATATCGAGAGTTTCCAACACTGTAGGGAGATGGGCACTGTTCCTTTGTAACACCTCGTCCGACTTGCCAATGACTTCGCATAACTCACGAAACGACCCTGCATTATACATCAGTGTTAAAACCATCCAATAAAGGAATTGGAAACATAACCAGAAGAATATTATTTACCTGAAGCCGACATGGTCCTGACATTGTCCACAAACTGTTCCAGTGGTGAAGCCATTTTACACAGTCTTTATAGCACAATATTAAGAATTGAAAATTGATGAGAGCAGCTTTAGTATAAATTAATAATTAAGCTCGCGTATTTCAAATGTTTCAAAAAATGCACCGCAACCCGCAACAAATGTGCAAAATATTTAATTTCACAACGAATGTCAATTTCTGACGTTTGGTGTAGTGATGTGTGAGTCTTGTTTTTTTATTGGAGTTACTCGAATTAAACCGTAGATGAGTCAACTCGGGTTCAATTTTTAACAACTGTTACTGCAATAAACTCGGTTGTAGTGATGGGCGTTGAATCAACGAACTAGTTGAATCAACGTTGATGTCTCTTCAACGGGATTAACGTTGACCGTGTACAAATCAACTCGTTGAATTCGTCAACGAGTTACGAGACAACGACGTTTATGAATTCAACTCGTTTGACGAAACGAGAAACTGAACCCAACGTTTTGTTATTTTCAACGTACGTAAATTGTATTTCTTTAACAATAAAACTCTCGCTACGACGTGACAGTCATGACAATAATTTGAACTCTAAATAACGAATACAAGATTTGATATTTATTTAGTAATTTGATAAATGTCATTATTTTGAAAAGCAAGTAAAGGATGACATTATTAATTTTTAAAATTATCATATTCGAGCGCGGAATGAAACTTTTCCGCGCCGGCGGGCCTGTGACTCAGTACTAAGCCTGAAAAAAGTATGAAGGGAAGATCATCTAGAACCCTAGGTAGGCAGTAGGTAAAGTCATAAAATGTTATCCAGTTTCATTAGGTAAACTGCATCAAATTATTCGTAAAATAAAATTACAACAGCATACGTTAATAAAAGCGTTTAGGCGTTTATCGTTCATGCAAGTTGACGTTCGTAACACGTTAACTCGTTGACGAAATTAACTAGTTGATCAACTAGTTGACAAACGCAATTCAACGTTAACGTTTCGTTGACGGAAAAACCTTCAACGACCCATCACTACTCGGTTGATCGATCACACACCGCACAGCGTGCACGGAGCCTCATGAGTTGAGTTGAGTCACACCCCCGCGCGACCCGCACTTGCCGTTCGGTGTCGCATCATGCATTGCATCTCACTCAACACGATGCGAGTTGAGTGAAATAGAACTCGGGCTGAGCTGGACTCGCCCGGCCAGGATCGGAAACGGAATTGTGCGAAAGTTTATTTTTAATTTTTAATTAAAATTTTGTTGTAATATGCTTATTCGCATTTCAAAGTTTCGAGATGCCAATCGACTCGAGTAGCCATTTCACAATCAACAATTCAACATCATAGCAATGATGTTGAATTGTTGATTGTCATTGTTACCCCATCATTGTGTGAGTGTCCCCTCACTCTCCCTACAGGAGACACCGAGTCGAGTTGACTCGGTGTCTCTCATGAGTTGCGATGCGAGTCAGTAGCCATATCAAGTACAATTATTAACTCGAGTAAAAAAACTCGGCCATCACTTTACTTTGGCATGGTAGAGCGGTTTGTCACTTCGAATATGATGAAATCCTTAAAAAAGCTCTTGCGAAGCCAATACACAAATCAAGTTAGTAAAAGCTCCCAAGAAGTGTGAAGGAAACATTTTCTTTTAAACAATATTGTCATAGTAAGATTTAACAAAACTATTTACCTCTTTAGTCATATCATTATGAGCTTTCCTCTATTGTTACGTCTGAAGTTGACAGTAGACTGAAAATGAATGACATGACATTGACAAGTTGGTTGTTACCTAGATAGAAGATCGATGATGTGCTTTCAATTTATTTTGTGCTAAATTAGGAATTCTATTTTTAGTTATTTATAAAGAAATCAAGTCCTAATATAATGGCTATTTTACACAGAGCTCTATTTACTTGGTTTATTTTCTTAGTTTTTTTAATATTACTATGTCTGAGACTAGAATCCAGGACCCACTGGAATTGGTTTATTGTTTTCATACCAATGTGGGTTTACGATAGCATTTTACTAATTTATGTGTTATTTCACATGATATCTCACTGTAGAAACGGCATAGAAAGGTTTAGAGGAACTATTAACAAAAATGTGTGGTACATAGCTGCAATAGGTTTAAAAATGGCAGCTCAAATTATCATATGCATCAAATTGGAATACACTAGAGTTAGTCTACCTATATACGTCGTCATGACTCCTATTTGGATGTTACTGCCAGTTCTATGCGTCGAAGTTTTCATGCATTTAATAAAGCATTCTAGTGGGAGCAGCAGATATTAAAATAACTTGCAAAGTATGGAATATTTTGGACTATAATAATCTCAACTGAAGGTGAAACATGTGACAAGGCAGAAGTGTAGATAATTTTAAACTTGGCACACATTCATTGAGACTGAGTATGTTTGCACATGTCAAATCATTTGTGCTTGCGTTAAAATATTTGGTGATATAATAACTCTATTGGAGGTTTAACTGGAAAAGGAAAATTTCAAGATGTTTTCCATGGGTGGTAGTGTTCCTGAAATAAAACAATTAACAGTGAAGGAAGTGCCAGCTGGAAGCACAGCAGTACTGAATTGTCACAGCAATGATGTAGACCATAACTTTATGTTCTGGCTCTTCAATGGTACAGATGTGATTGGCCCCGGTAATGTTTATAACGAACATAAGTACAAGTATGAAGTGCTCTCTGGGAAACTTCATATTCATGTAAGTATATTAAGTGCAGTAGTAATTCCTCAAGGTTAACAAATGTCATTGGTTAAATTTAGATTGTTATGCTATTATTTTGGTGACATCTTTTTTGTTTATACTTTTGATATTTAATTTTGAAATTTTATTTGTTTTAGGATGTGACTGCCAGGGAGTCTGGGTACTACCACTGTATATCCAAGAAACTCAATGGCCTGGGCTATACTGTTGGGCAGGTTGACATGATAGTTACCGGCTCAACATTTAGACCAATAGATGCAGTGAAGATAACAGCGATAGTGTTATCCATTATTGTAATAATTGGCTGTGCTGTGTTGTATTACAAAATGAGAAAGGACTGGAAAAGATATGAAGGCAGGGGAGTGGTACCAGGTACAAAGTGATGTCCTGTTTGTTTGAATGTTGATTTTCATATTTTCTCTGTAATTTGTACTTCAATCCTATTCATGTTATTTTCAGTGGATGAAGTAGAGGATGATGAAGGAGACGGGGATGAGATATACAACCGTACCACCACCCCAACACAAGTACAAGCTCAAGCACGGCAAGTTAGTCAACCAGCCCCTGGCCCAAGTAGGAACCTATCATCTGAACATCTTCTATATGGAATAGACAATCAGGGCTTAGACACAGACTTCAATTCAGTGTTTGAGAATATACAAATAAAGTCACCTCAAGCAAGTCTGATTTAAATGTAGCAAAATCAATTTTGTTAACTTCTATTTGTGATAAATTAATCATATTCTAGTTTAGACAATACAGCATTATTGTTAATTTCTCTCAGAAAGTTCTCATTTATAAATAATATGTAAGATGTAATCTAGTAGTAAGATTAGACTCTGTAATAAAATGATTTTATTTTAGTTTATAACTGCATTTTAATCAGCCCATTATTTAATGATGTACTAAAATCTCTGTATACATACAGATAAGACATACAACACAGAAGAATACCCTAAAATTTCAGAAAGTAACATTGGCAGCAGCACCTGTGCTTGTATTAGGTTTTTCAGAAGTGGACTGATCATTATTAGTACTTTGAGATTGAGTTGTAGTGTCCAATGTCTCATCCTCTTCATCGTCTCCATCGATTTCCATCTCAAACACTCTCACTTTCCTGTGACTTTTCGAAAGAACAACTGCTACCTTACGGCCCCCAGAAACAGCAACACGAAAACCATCCATTTTATCCAACACTTTGAAAACACCAGGTTCTATCAAAGGCGATATATTCTTCTTAATAACTTTTTCATTAAACAAAAACACCTTTGGTTTTAAAGCATATTCAAGTGCATTTATCTGAAAGATTGCTACTGGAACTTGTATAAATATAGAATTTTCTTCAATGCGAGGATGCTGTGTCACCACAGATAAATATTCAAAAGAATAGAACTGTAAATCCAAAACAGAAATGTTTTCATCATTTGGTTCTTTATCGCCTAGTATAATGGTTGAGAAACTATATTTCATTGCAGTGACAGACCATGCCTTTTCTTTCATTTTTATGGACATAAAATGAATCCCGTCATTTATATGCATAGAATCTATAAATGCCATCATAAAGCTATTTTCAGATTCAAAGTAAGCTTGACAGATTCTCAAGCTTTCACCAAGTTTTCCATTTGATTTGTCTTCATAACATTTGATGTTGAATATTACAGAAAAATATTTTCCTGTTTCTTTTTTGGAAACATCAAAGACTTTGCTTATGGCAGATGTTAAATGGTTTTGTTGTTGCACAAGTGAGAATTTTTTAAACTCAGCCAAGGAGAATATAGTGTCATTGTCCTTAAGCAAGCAGGAGTTATCTTTCAGAAATTTATGCCATGGATTGTCTTCATCATCAGGCAATATTGTCAACTCTTGGTCTTCCAAATATTGTCCTAACCTTTCTAAGTTGAACTTCACAGGTTTGTCTGGTAAACTTTCACCATGATATTGGTGAGAGTGGTGAACTTGTGCATTGTCAAAGTTGTATAAGAATTCAGCAATGTGGCCAAGTTCCTGTTGAGTAATCTTCACTATTTCGGTTGGTGTTTGTTCACCTACTAATCTGACTATAACAACAAAGAGCCACCTGAAGAAAGCCTTGTAATTGCGCATGGATGTGTCAATGACCTGCTGTAGTTCTAGACACTTATTCAAGAATGCACAGCAAGCTCTTATTGCAGCTGTCACTGTATTTTCTTCAATGCCCATTACCTGAAAAAAATCAAAGCACATTTTAGCTTTGTTTTAACAGAGGAATATGAACTCATGATGCACCTCTGCCTATATCTTTGGGGAATATAGTTGTGATGTTATGATGGATCCAGAGGTTGCAAATAGGTGTTGCAAGTCTTACCTTGTATCTATCTGGTATCCTTGTCAAACCCCTTAGTTCAGAGAGATAATAAGTAAGACTTTGTCCCACAATATTCAATTGCTTCAGAACCAATTTCTGTATAGTTGAATAACTCAACTCGATTGAGTTGCTTAGCTTCTTCAAATCATTCACTGTTAGCTTTTGTAGTAGACAGAGTTCTAACTCATCTGATGGTGTTCCTGTAAAAATAATAAAATTACTTCTCATGGCACTTTAATAAACTAAAAGTATTGAACTTGGTATTGTAAGATTTGTAATGGTAAAATACAAACCTAACATGAGTAGTTCTAATAAATCAGCTGAAACTCCACCCACAGGAACTGATGCAGCAAAGTCTGCCATTTTTGTGTCCATCTCCAATAAAATATGCTCCCAGGCTTCAGTAATTGAAATCATAGTTTTATCCAGGTAAGAAGTCAACCTTACAATTTCACTGTGCTTTTTAGCTACAATAAACATTTCTTCAGCAAATGCTGATAGAACACTAGTGTTTATGAGTGATATATGAAGATTATTGGTAATTCTATCAGTGTAGAGAACTTGCATGAAACTGAAGTCATCTGACATACAGATATCAAGTATGTTGTACTCTCCAAGATCATCTTTAACCACTTCAGCAAGATGTATAGTCCCATAGGGATATCTCCCAAAGATATTCATGTAAATATAGCCTGTTCCGTAGCCCACCATTAACATATGTAACTGATTTGGAACCTTAAGTTCTTTGAAATCTTTGTTGTTCTCATCAGTGCCTTGGTTCTTGTATTCACCAGTTGAAGGTAAGTTTTGTAAAAATACTGAAGAATCATCCTGAAATTGAATATTTTTGTTTCATGTTACTAGTTATAGTAAATTTTGTCCTGGCAGAAATGTGTAAGCAAGGCTTAAAGATACAGAAAAACAAGTATTTAATAGAAAAAAACATACAGATTTAACATTAGAAATGTAAAAGCACATAGTAACCTGCTTACATAAATGCTTGGTTCCAAAACACTCTCTAACATCTCTGCTCTGACTGCCCAAGTAATACATGTGATACCATAATGTTTGGAGATTTCAAAGTCTTCAGGCTCTTGTTCCAAATCATATTTGTCAAGAATTTCTTTATCTTCAATATCCACAATGTACACAGCTCCTGAACTGTACCCAATTGCTAAAGCCTGCAAATATGAAAGAATGCCTATGTGTAAACCATACATCATTTATAAATGCTGTGATCCGCACTATGTTTACTGCTAGCCCTACTGATTGGCTAATTGTTTAAAACAGCTTAACCTTACTTGACTTGAGAACAAAGATTATCATGGGAGTTCCAAGTGAAATTCATGCTGGCAAGCATTTGGATCCTGGTTTCTGGATCATCAGGATCCATGTGATTTCAATCTACTCATATTTATGCATTACCTTTCCATCAGGCCTCCATGCCATTCCTCGAACAGTAACATTTTCCTTTGGAGGAGGACAGTTCCAAACTTTCTGCCAATGGAGTCTATGAATTTGGACTTCACCTGAAAATAACAAAATTACACACTGTTCATTCTAACTTTTGTTTGTTTGATATACTTATTATGGTAGTGTTGATACTAATACTCCTCTACATTACTAATTTATCATCCTTTTGCTTATTGTGCCCATGTTCTTTTCTATTAACGATACAAATAAATGATGTAGGAGAACTTCATAAAATGACAAAAAATATAATTATGAGGAAAGTTGACTATGAGAACGAACTTCAAATTCTGTTTCACTAACGGAACATTGCAAAAACTAGGAAAATTTGTATTATTTTATGGTGTGTCCTACCTTTGAAATTGCTCAGCGCTAGGAGATCAAGTCGGTTACTCCAGACCATCAAATCCACTTTGTAAGCAACATGCCTTTCTCCAACCTGGCGCATACCACAATGATACATTTTGTTATAAGTTTAGGTACAGTTCTACATAAAATTGGTGTCTATTATTTATAATATTAACACTTTAAGTATCGTTAAACATTAACTATATTGCCTGCCGCTACATTGTAAACAGTTATTTGGCAAGTTTGACAGTGACACTTGTTTGACTACAGTCATTCCATTGTTCCCACTTAGGAATTTAAAGCATAGGTCTTTTGCTATTACTTTTATTGTAATGTGTTTATATCTAGCTTCCCAATGAATAACGATTGCAATTTATGCCACGTTCGTATTTTATTTATCAATGGCGACGTAAGTGGAGTTAAACAGTTCATAGTCTGTTTCTGGCTTTTAATTCCTACAATAAACAAGAGCTGTTTTGACACTTGCTCTTGTCAGAATTTAACCATACATACGATACGGATACGATTGACAATCTACTATCCAGTGGATTTCAAGTAAAAAATAAGAGTTGTTGTTTTTCTTAATTATTTTAGTCTTCAATAATTTAGTCCAGGTATATAGCCCAGTTTTTCTTAGCGAAGTAACGTAATCACAAGCTTAAGTATAATAATGGCTGAAACTTCGAAAAGTACAATGCAAAATGTTTATGTTGATTGTCTAACACAGCAACTAGAGGAGTTTGAACTACTCAAATCTATGTATCCTAATCAGGGAGAAATTGTCTTAAGCGATAAAGATATTGTTAAAGAAATCAGCAACTTTTTAGAACACAGATCAGAATACATTCCTTCACATTTAGATTTCAAACTAAATCTTTTTATAGATGGATTGAAGTTGGAAGTTTTTATTAATTTGCCTAGCTCTTATCCAGAAGAAGAGCCCGATATATATGTAAGATGTAATAAGATGAATCGGCAAAATGAATCAAGTTTGAATTCTGAGCTTTTAGAGTATATAAAAGAAAATCATATTGGAGAAGTGTGTCTTTACACTGCAATTTCATGGCTTCAAGAAAATGTTGATAAATTTGCAACCATTACACAGGCAAGCATTCCTCCAGACTCAAATTCAACCCAGGAAACAGAAGATGAATTTGCAAGACTTTGGATTTATTCACACCATATTTATAACAAAAGAAAAAGAGAAGAAATTGTTAAAAAAGCCAGAGAATTAAAATTAACTGGGTTCTCTTTGCCAGGGAAGCCTGGCATAGTCTGTATTGAAGGTCATCACAGCAACTGTAAAGAATGGTGGAAGGATATTAAATCAATGACTTGGAAGAAAATAATGATTAGGAAAACAGAAATATTTGACCCAAGTGAAGAAAATACTTTCAAAAAGTTTTCAAATTTTGAAGAACTTTGTTTAAAAAATCCTGTACATAATAAACATTCTAACATGAGTGAGCTATCAAAGTTAATGAATGAACTTGGCCTAAGCCAAATATTTAATGATTTATTTGGATTGTGCAATGATGAATAAAAATCAAATTAATATAATAAAACCCTGTAAATTAAATACTCTTCTTTTGAGGCCATAACTATTTTTATACTAGGTATTGTTTTTTGCTTTTAATGATAAGTAAATGTATATTTTATGTTATTATGAACTTGTGCTATTAAACTTTTTGTTATAACTTTAGTTGTTTTTATTAACCTATTACATACTTACACAAGGTGGCTGCTCCTTACCGTACCTGATCCACTCCAGTCATATATCCTGTCCAGAATGATCAATATTGACCTGACCTCTTAGTACAGAGTAAGGGAGTTACCGTTAATCTGATGATGTCTCTCTATTGGCTGAAAATCATATCAAAAAATAGTTTCTTCATAGCATAACCGGGACCTGCGTGTCAGCTGCTCCAGAAGTGGGAGAATCCAAAGTTACAGCAAGTTGAAGTTGCAAAAAGAGTAATTTCATACTGCATCGAAACATCACCATCAGCAGCATCAACATCGGAAGATTTTTACGCAACTTGAAACTATAGGTATTACGACAAAGTGATGAAAGAAAGTATAACCGCAAATTTCGAAGAAAATAAATAAACTTTATTTTTCAAATTTTCTTCAAAATAAAACTGTAGTTTTGGTTTTTCTGAAAGAGCTGCCTGAGCCAGAAATTGCGCTTCGATCGTCCCTTTTGTAAAAAACATCCTGTATTATTAGGTATACTGAGCGATAGTGTCGCTGATAATAATATGATATGGATCAAATACTGAAAAGGAATAGTTTGTGAATAGTTTTTGGAAGTATCAGTTTTTGCAGTAATTATGTTTTTTTTACGTTGGCATCCTTAAGCACAACCAAAGGCAGTACTTAACAGGAATAAACATTATATTACCTAATGACTATATCTACTTGGGCCAGTTAGTATCTTTCGAAAACAGGCAAGAAAAGGAAATCGAACGTCGAGTCGAAAACGCCTGGAAAAGCTACTAAATTATGAACACGCTAATTAAGGGTGATTTTGCGATCTCCCTAAAGCGCAAACTCGACATGTGCATCCTGCCCGTCCTAACCTACGCGCGGTGCTCAGACCTGGTCTCTCACCGAGTCGCAGAAGTTCCGCCTTGGAGTTTACCAAAAGGCAATGGAACGCAGCATTCTTGGCGTCGAAAGACAAGATAGGGTTCGAAACACCACGCTGCATTCCAAAACGGGCATAGGGGACGTTGGCGAGAACGTCAGCCGCATGCATGTTGATCGCTGAGGGCACTGTGCAAGTCACCACACGATGGGTGCTGGAAGACGGGCGCAGCACGGGAAAAGAGCTCATGAAAGCGGTAGGCCAGCAGCAGCAGCAGTGGCACAGGACAGGCTAACAAAATATATATACATATATATTGCCCCGTTTCGTATCCACTGACCCTGCCTTTCATTTCGATGCATATTAAACAACAAATGAAATTCATTCGGTATAAAATCGTAAAAATTACGGGCTGCTTGCCTTAATACATGTTTTGATGACGAAAAAGAATACCTAATGAAAAAACCATTTTCGGGCTCTGAGCCTAATGCTAAAAGTTTCAACAACTATAAGACAACACATTACAACGGATTACATTAGTCCTTAATATGGCAGAATACAGTTTACAATGTTTTTTTTAAAGTTATTACATAAATTGACGGGGCCACATAACGTCCTGTTGTATGTACATACATCATGGAATGATGGAATGATGTATCCTAGAGTAGAAAGTAAAGTTATTTTAGACTTTTTGCGTTGTTTTCGAAGTTGTTTTTTTTTTTGCAAAAAATGTCTTACTCTGGCAAGGTTAACCATATTGTCAGGCTGTCAACGTCAACAAAAGCAAACGTCAAAGCCAGTAACGTTGATCAATTTACGATTATTTCTGCTGGCATGGCAATCAAATGTTTACAAGTAAAATTAAAATATATCTGCCCGCGAAACAGAAGCATTTGTAAAGAAATAAATGTGCATTTATGAACAAGTTCACTGAAATAAATAAGTTGTAGTTTTAGCGTTATACATGTGAATTACAGTGAAATAAAGAGTGCCGGCTTGTTTACAATGATTTCTCAGATAGTTGTTATTGTAACGACTGTTAAATTACTATTTATTCCACTATAGTAAGTTAAAAGAACCCTCAATACTATGTAATATGTATTCATTTTCTAAAACACATGTTATTAATTACAGCTTATTTAATTTCCTTATCTTGTAATCGCTCAAATGATTTTAACAGTGTACATCCTGTTTTTATTATGACAATCACTAGCTAAATAAGACCTAAATTTACCGTGGTATCATTCCTTATTGATGTGTATAAACTTTATTTTGTAAATGAGCTGCAAACACCATTTTCAACCACATGTTTCTGCTTTTGCAGTCACTCAACAGACTTCGAAGTACACCGAAACTGGCTGGCAATCACACACAATTTGACATTAGACAAGTGGTACTATGACAATACATCAGAATGGACCTTGGATTATCCTCCATTCTTTGCGTGGCTGGAATTTGTGTTGTCATTCGTAGCAAAATACTTTGATCCGGAAATGTTGTACTTAACTAATTTAAATTATAAATCTGACACGACTATACTGTTTCAACGATTGTCAGTTGTTGTACTGGATTTTGTTTATATTTACAGCGTGAAGAGGTTGGTATACACAAAATGTTGATAAACTGCTTTGAAACATAGGCTCCAATAGATCTTTTGTTATTTGGTGGGCTGTGTTTTAGGAAGGCATCAAGCTGTTTCATCTTTTTCCCCTATTATTCTAATTAATTAGTTCAGGAGATGGCAGGACAAGCTGGACAGAACCACCAACCAATGGTTCACATTATGGGGACAGGCCTTTGCCCAGCAATGGGATGACACAGGCTAACAGTAATCATTCATTTAGTTAGTTACCCTGTTGCTTGGGCATGCGGAACTTGTTGCACAAGACTTCAACATAACTGGTGACACTGCAATATACACCTCTGCTAAACCCTTTGGGGATTCCAGACAATGTGTGTGAATTAAGTTTTTTAAAAATAAAAGTTCCTAATATTTACTGTTTTGTTATAGACTCTCAGGCTTTGTTGGTGATGGAAAGCTACTGGTGTTCATATTATTGGTGACTTGTCCTGGTCTGCTGATGGTGGATCACATACACTTCCAGTACAATGGATTCCTGTTTGGTATACTTCTGTATTCTGCATCACATATCATAGAAGTAAGTTGTTACTGTACACATCTTTGGTAGAAATAATTTTTATTTTGTGAATGAATTGAAACATAATACTAAGGTAAGGAAGATTGATAAATGTTAATATTATCAAATACCTTCAATGGAAATCCAACTAGTACAATAGCATGAAGTATTCTATTCTAAACAACTTAATGACAACTTAAAAGTGTACAACTTAAATATGACCATAGTGTTTTTAACCAGCACATATAATGGTCACACTATGGAAATGGGTTTTGTCAACGGAAGAATCAACAAAATGACAGATTGTAGAAAGATTTGTATAGTCAAGTTCTATAGTAAGCATGGCGATGTTAAAAATGTAGAAAAAAAAAATGTTTCTATTCGTCAGTCGACAAAAGTCTACAACGTCAAGCATGAAGACCAATTTTTCTCTACTTTTGACTCTTGGGGGTAGAAAAATTTTTTTCAATGTCAAATGGTCTACATCACATCGGACCTAGACAAGATTATTTTTAAAACTATTGTTTGTGTTTATTGACCTATATTGATTTTAAAATCATGTCGGAGTCTTACCACTAGCTACTTCCCAGTTTCTATGGAAATAATTTCTGTGTTGTCTTTGTAGAAACTCGAGTCTACAGGTTGCTCCATGCTCAGGCAGAAGACATGTCATATCGAGTTGTGTAGACGGAGCTTTGTCTGTTCTTGGTAGAATAGAGATGGAATTGGTCATGCTACACGGGCAGAGCTAAACATAAACTTGACTGAATATGGACAGTTTCTTTATCTCTGCCAGCAGTCACTTAATAGCAGCCTTATTGCAAAGGGAATAAAGATCACTTTGTATTTTAATTTAAATATTATTAAGTACGAATTTATTAAAAAAAATATTTTTTGTTCCAGAATAATTACTTAACAGCAGCATTTTGGTTTGCCGTGCTGTTGAATTTGAAGCATATATTTTTATACATCGCTCCTGTGTACATTGTGTACCTACTGAGGGCATATTGCTTCACAATATCTTCAGTGGATGGTGTCCATACTCCATGGTACTCATTCTCTGTTACAAATCTGTTCAAACTGGCATTTACAGTGCTATCAGTGTTTGGGCTCTCTTTTGGACCTTTCATACAACATCTTCCTCAGGTATAGATATTTAGTTATGAATAAAATAATTTATTTTGAAACATTTTCTAGCATTTGTTTGTATATGTAAAACATGAGCATGGGCCCTCTCGTGCCCACCAAAGGGTCCATGCCACCATGTTTTTTCGCGCCGTTGACGCGCACGATATGGGTAGTTCTTAACTTGAAAAAAGCAGCACTAGTTGTAGTGCGTTTTTGGTTCGTGAGAAAACGTATGCTTTACTGAATAGAATTGAGATAAATTTAATGGTTGTAGAATATTTAAGAGCCTTAAAATTGTTTAATTTTGTTCGCAGGTGTTGTCAAGGCTATTTCCCTTCAAAAGAGGCTTATGTCATGCTTACTGGGCACCTAACTTTTGGGCAATATACACCTTTATAGACAAAGTGTTGCAACATTTGTGTGAGTAATAGTTTTAAGTCCCTAATGGAATTTATTTTTAAAAGGTTTCACTGCCAAACAAATATCAGCCTTGCTCTTGTTGAAATACGATGGCAAATGCTGCTCTGCTGCTAGGCTGGCTAGACTGCTCTTGGGAACTAGTGGAAGTTCATACATGTATAGTATGAACTTCTACTAGTTCGCGAGAGCAGATCCGGTGGTACTTCTGTCAGCTTTAGCGTTCTCGTTAATCTTGTTATTATTATTAAGGGATGGTTTGTTTATGTTTGTTTTGCAGGTCTTTTCTGTCTTAATTCCACTCTCTAACATATTACGATTTTCTGTTTTAGCAATCATTTTTGGCTTACTGCGAATACCGAAGCCCGAGGCGTCAATGACTGGCGGGTTGGTGCAACAATATGACCATGCAGTGTTGCCCACAATCACTCCAACGGTCACAATAGTGCTGAGTGTACTTACAATGTTGCCAGCACTCGTCAAACTGTGGCATTTGTGTGCTGACAGGAGATACAGGGTGTTGAGTTTTATAAGGTATGTTTCAAAATGAATTATCCCAGAATTGTTAGAAGAATTCGAGAAACTGGCCTGTTGGTCTAGTGGTTAGTGACCCTGACTGCTAGGACGGAGGTCGTGGGTTCGATTCCCACACAGGACAAATCTTTGTGCGATGAGTACGATTATTTGTTCTGTGTCTGGGTGGTAATTTATCTATAATATGCATGTATTTAGAAATATATAAGTATGTTTATCAGTTGTCTGGTTGCCATAGTACAGGCTCTGCCTAGTTTGGGATCAGATGGCGGTGTGTTGGTTGTCCCAAGATATTTATTATATTTATTATTATTAACTACACTACTAAGAACGAACTAGAGAATTGTATGTCGAGAACGTTGTATCGCTTTGCACATATGGATGTGGCGTGTGAGCTGGGGCCCAATTCTGCTATTACAATAGTGTCAGAATGGTCTGTCATTGATTTCATAATGGTTGATTTTGACTTGTCAAAACTTGTCAAAATCAACAATTATGAAATCAATGACAGACCATTAGAATTACCATTAGAATGGTCTGTCATTGATATAATAATTGTTGATTTTGACTTGTCAAACAAAACTTGTCAAAATCAACAATTATGAAATCAATGACAGACCATTCTGACACTATTGTCGTCTATTGTAATAGCAGAATTGGGCCCCTGATTAAAAGCAGTCAATTCACGCAAGTATTTGTGGCCGTGACCAGGCGCGTTTTGAGTAGCTATGCTGCAAATAGTGGGCAGTATTTTGTTGTAGGTAACAGTGGACTTTTACTATCAATCATTGGTCACAAAATCGAAAAGGGGCTCGTGGCTTAATAATAACAGCCGCACAGGGTTAATCTTCAAGTCAAGCAGCGCTTGCCGAGAATGTTCTGTGGATGGGTGACCAACCCTTACATACTGAGATCCCTGCGTGTGTCGAACACACGATAAATTGTTGGTTCGTAGACCTGAAAGGAAAAAAAACAGCCTTCCCTAGGGGCATCGTATTACTCAGTTACTGGGGTCAGATAAGCAGTTGCTCAATGCAACTACTGGTACTTGCTTATACTGGTATTCAGCTGTACCCCATATGACAAGAAGCCGACTTAGATGGGAATACGCTAGGCAGATGAAGATTGTACATAAGACGTACAAAAATGTAAGTGAACCGTTATTTAATGATATTTTTGTTGTAACAGGTGCATGGTGATATGCGCAACGTGCTCGTTTCTATTTGGCTGGCACGTCCATGAGAAGGCCATTCTCTTGATATTGATACCATTGAGGTAAGCTAACATAAATACCCTTTTTACGACTATTCGCAAATACAATTTATGAGCAAGAACTTTGAATAAAAGTTTGTTTTTATAGAAACTGTAGATCGCGAGATTGATCTAAGTAGAGATGTACACGGATCTTTTGGTGCGCGCAAGATCCCAATCTAGATTTTAACGAACAATTTAATACAATCAAAAAGATTTACAAACAACGCCCCCTATTAGAAGATTCATGTACTTACTACAGTGACTGACGGTCTGCCACTTTTCACCCTTATGCCCTAAGTAATAAGGTTGAAAAGTGCTCAACCGTCAGTGAACTCAGTAGAGTCCTTTCACAGTCATTTTACCTCTAGTCACAGTGATCTTTATTTTCGTTGAAATAAGGTTGCTGTTTGGTTGCTGCTGAGAGGCAAAAATAAATATAAAATGCCTGTAGCTGTACCTAGCCTCTTATAGTGGCTATGAAAATATAAGTTAACATTTATTTTAATTTCAGCTTCCTGTCGGTGCTGGGCGACGTCGACGGCAAGCAATTTTTAATTTTAACAACAGTAGGGAATTACTCACTATTCCCGCTGCTTTTCCCAAAGAATTTATTGGCTATTAAGTTTTTCATATTATTAACTCACGTAGCTTTAGCTTTTGTTAACGTTCGCACTTTATATGAACCTGCGAAGGTCAAAGGAGGTAGAAGAGTAAGAGTTCTTCGTTTACCGATGTTGAGACAGATAGAATCTCTATATCTCTATGGTCTGATAGTTCTATGCGTCTATGAGAACGGAGTCCACGTTATCTGGGGCTTAGACAAGACCTTACCTTTCTTACCGCTTATGCTCACTTCTGTATATTGTTCTATAGGAGTCATATACGTCTGGCTTCGGTACTATTTGTATTTCTTAACGTTCAATGTAAGTCAAGTTCCTACTTTATGTTCAGTTAACTTAGCAGAGAAATATAAGAAGACGAGTTAAATATGCATAAGATATAATATGATCAGTATTGTCTTTACCGCAGCATGTGGAAAGTGTATAAAAGACGAAAATAATACAATGACCGAGATTTAAAGACGTTTGCAACATTCCGTCGCCTGTAGCGCCGCGTCTGCGGAACTTTTTCGTGAAACAAGTATATATACAACACACTAAACTCGCGCTGCGGTGAAGGTACAGTCTATGTTATCATTCCAACACTAGTCCACGGAGAAGTTAGTACTTAACAAATTATTACAGTAGTACCCAACTAATTATGCGCCTTGGCAATATTTTTCTGGAGTACTAACAAATCACGTTCGGTAATATATGATAACTATATGACATACGATACGTAACGACTTCTTTTTCTAAAACTAAACGATCAGTATCAAGCTGCATAATTGATTTCTTACTACTGTAAGCTTATTCGTAGTCAGAACTGAAAAGATTTGAGCTAAGTTAAAGATCGCTTGTAAATGAATTGATGTGATAGGCATGTATATATTGCTGTCTTAAGACAACAAGAGGCATAATAAACGTTTTATAAATGCAACGTTGTTTTTATTACTCAACTAATAAATTAAACCATTTTTTGGTACTTAGTTTCTGTGAAGCAGTTAAGGAGAATAATTTACGGGTAGGTAGGGGAGGCCGGGGCTTCAATTAACAGAGGTAAGTATTAACAAGCGAATTTCTAATAAACTATAAACAGCACATCACTAGTGATTCCTAAAATTCGTCCCTGTGACAGTGGTCTACAGGTTGAAACTCGTCAGTGCAGCTCAGTGCGCCGTGGGAGTGTGTTGTGTGATGTGCATCTATTTTGGCCAGGTAACGAACTTTTTTCACTTTACGATTTTTTGATTTACGTGTTAAATATTTAATTTCACCGTAATATTTTTTTTTTCACAGTAGCTTGTTTTATTCATAATAATGTTACATAACTTTACTAACGCTAATGTACACTATTTCTTAATAATATTTTTTTTATTGAAAAGGTACCCATGGGGCTAAAACTAACAAAACATATGGGGTAAGAATTAACATGTTAATTCTTACCCCATATGTATATACCTTTGGATTCTATTTTTGGTTCCATACCCGAAGGGTGTCCAACAGGACCCTATTACTAAAAAAAGGGTAAAGCAAAAATAACTAAAAAGGGGAAACCAAAGGAAACATCACAAGTGGAAAAGGCAAAGAAAAGGATATTGGAAGAAAGCAGCGACAGTGCAGAAGATGAATATTTCTGTATAATTTGTGGTGTCTCATACAATGAAGACACATCTGGTGCAGAATGGGTGGAATGCATTTTGTGCAAGCAGTGGGCTCAGTCCGGATGTATCAGAGGCAACACTGTTTCATACATTTGCCAAAATTGTGAGTCAGACGATGAATATGATTAAAAATGAAACATATTGTGATTAGGTATATGAAAATGATTTCTAGTAGATTATAATTATTGTTAAGATGTTGATTTTATAATGAAACTAAGCATTATTGAGACTGCTTTAGTCTATATAGGTAGGTTTTAAAAATACTGCTACGTTTAAGAATAAGCTGTTTACTACCTCATTTCATTTTAAAGTGTTTATATTGTTATTCGATAACACACATAAGTCTGATTAAACTACATAGAAGACTGTTAACTTAATAATAACAGTAAAAATGGCTTTTATTTAGAAATTATTTGAAGATTTGTTGATTTTTGTTCTTCTACGAAGAGGTTTTCTTTGAGTTTTTGTTTCTATTCATTGATATAGCTGAAATCGGAGTGTTACAACTTTTAAGCATAATGTTAATTATTGTTCCACTAAGTGAAGATTGTGATTATTAAAAATTAACGTTTCCTTCAATAAAATAACAGTAAAAGTAACTGTTAATAAGAAATCATTCAGTATTTGTTGAATTTTGTTATTATATAGAGAGGTTTTGTTTAGGTTACTTTATCTATGTACTTATATTGCTGTTGCAGGGACAAAGTGCTATATTGTTTAAGCCTAATGTTGATTGTATTTCTTAATAAAAAAATATCATTGTAATTTTGCGTTTTCTTTATTCATAGAGGAAAATACTTACAATGTTAATTGTTGCCCCTTTTGTTAATACTTACCTCGGAACCGTTAATTGTAGCCCCGATCGCGGGGTAAGTATTAATTTCTGACTTTTCTGAGAAAAATCGACTTTTTTTAAAAGGTACTAATTTATTGTCAAATTAAAACCAACGATATGGTTATTGAATAGTTTGGACATCATTTGACACAAAAATCATTTCAAAATGTTTAGGCGTTTTGAAGCTACAACTGAAAATATAAATTTTGTTAAGTCGCGCCCCGGTCTCCCCTAATCTGTATAATTATCTATCACTATACTTCATAGTATAAATTTGTTGGTGTCTGCTGCGTGACCGCATTTTGATGTAGTTTTCACCATGATATTATAATTCACTAGAATTTAAACGACGTTTTTCAATACACTTTCGAATAAATAATGACAGGAATGATTAGGGTTAACTATGATTTAATTTGCTTTTTTTGCGCGCTTTGCTTTCGCCAGGTTGAAGAAGAAGCAAAGGTATGATGCGGTCGATGCCGCTAAACAGCCTAGTATGAAAAATAGAAAACTCTAATTTTTTTTAATTTAGAACACATATAAATGTTAATTTGTTCATAAAAGTAAATATTTTTTTAAATAATCATCGTTATCTATGATATTCTATTTATAAACACAATTTAAATACTCGAAAAATATTTACGTAAAGGCGCATAATATCTCTTTGCCGAGATTTAACAAAAAAAAACAATCACCGCCGACTATAGTCATTGTGAACCTATTTGGACCTGGTGTAAGTTTAGTTAATAAGTGGAAATTTTTATTTCCGCGGAAAAATATTAAAAATCCAAGCTCGTGAAGTACATTGCATGTTGAATCTAATCGTAATGCGCTAAGAACCAGTTTTCGAGAAAATTTATTAAAAAATAACTAGCTTCAGAAGTCGGTGACAAAAAACTAAATCAAACAAACAAAAGTCACCGACTTCAGAAGCTAGTTATTTTTCACTTTTTTGTGATTTTTTTACATAAGCCTTTCTATGTCTCTAATTATAAAGAAGCATACATTTGTACTGTGTAAGAACAACGTAGAGTGTCTTGTATTTGTCTAATACAAGACAAACTCGAAAAGACACGTACGCATGTTTACACAGAATAAAGTGAAGGCGTACGTCGATCGTGGCATGAATATTCATGGCGGCCTAAACACAGCCGTCGCGCACCTTATTACACGAAAATTTAGAGGTGCGAAATGACAGTTATGTGTTGTCATTGATGCTAATATCTTCTGAATGTTGATAACTAATAGACATGGAAATAAAGCCGAAGCACGAAGCAGCCGCATGGGCCGTTTAACAGAAACTGTGGGTACTAACCCTCAGCAAAATTGTGTAAGCAGATGAACAGACCGATGATGAATTGAACAGATGAAGTTACTGGGGTTTTTCACCAGGAATTTCTCAGTAGCACCTCCGAGATACATCGCGCCCCCTATTACGTGGGACTTAAGACATAACTGGCGAAATGTTATGTGTAAAAATGATCATGAATAAGCTTATAGTAAAAAACATTAAAGTAAACAAGCTTTTAAATAGGTGTGACGTCATTCATATTCTTCTCAACAAACCCTTCTCATAGGATACCCATATCATAGGGGTGCATACAAATAACTAGTCCGCCATGTTAGGGAGTGCGCTATATTGGATTTAGAATGACGCCACTTAGCTAACCATGCATTGTCATCCAAACTTAACGTAAATGCAAAATTTCAGCTCAATCGGTTGGGGATAACTATTTTAAAATCCAATATTTGACATATACACTTCTCATCAAAAAAATCGAAACACCTCGCAGTTTATGATTTGATAAGGATTATCAGAAAAATGTGTATATTTAGGAATAAATGTAAAATGTCATTTAATAGTGAGTAGTATGAGGTTTTTAAATCCTAATGTTATTGTTCTAAATTCAAATTAAGTCTTCATAGGTTTCGTATTTTGTATAATGAGTAATTTTTACCCTGTATGGAATATGAAGGAAATGGGTAACACAACACGCGTAAATGAAAAAAAAATGTAAGAAACGTTTATTTAATAACTTGTATTCCCTCCGCGAGCTCTTATTACTGCTTCCATACGGTTCTTCATCGATCGGATGAGAGTCACGATCACATGTTGTGGTATATTATCCCATTCCTCTTGGATTGCATTTTGCAGCTGGCTAAGTATTTCTGGGGCTGGATCTCTTGCTCGAATTCGTCTCTTTAATTCATCCCATAGATGTTCAATGGGATTCATGTCCGGGCTTCTTGCTGGCCATACCATAATGGAGATACCGACTTCGGTAAGATAATCTCGTACGACGCCCGCGGTGTGAGCTCTAGCATTGTCGTGCATGAATATGAAGTCGTTGCCAATAAAATGTGCATAGGGCATCACATGAGGTTCAAGACACTGTTCGATGTACCGATGAGAGTTTAGTGCAGGCAGCCGTGGCCCAGACACAAAGGCAAGTTCTGTCTTACCGTCGGCGCTGATTCCTCCCCAAACCGTCCACGAACCGCCACCATAGCTGACCTTTTCTTCAATGCAGCATTGTGCAAAGCGTTCTCCATCTCTTCTGTAGACCTTGTTCCTTCCGTCGTTACCATACAGCATAATTTTACACTCATCAGAAAACAGTACTTTGCTCCACTGAAGGTATGACCAAGTTAGGTGCTCGCGTGCAAAGTTAAGGCGCGCTCTTCGATGGTCTGCAGTTAATTTCGACCCATTCGCTGGCTTATGCGGTGCCAATCCGCGTTCCTTCAACCTTCTTCTTATTGTAGAGTCACTTACAGCTACTCTTCGTACAACGCGAAGCTGCTGCTGCAGTTGAAAAGCGTTAAGGCGTCGATTTCGTAAAGAAGTTGTTACAATAAATCGATCATCTCGCTCAGAAGTGACCCGATTCCTGCCAGATCCTGAACGGCGCGTGAACGAACCAGTCTCCCGATAGCGTTTGTAGACTCTATGAACAGATGATAAGCTTAGATGCAATCTTGCAGCCACAACACGCTGACTAAGTCCAGAATCCAGCAATGCCACCACTTGGGCGGCTTCTGCGGGCGAAGTATCCATATGTTTTAGAAAAAAAAGTTTTTTCAGACGTCCCAAAGTCACAGTAAATGAAATAAGAAACAAAAAGTTTAAAGACAAGCGCTAATTTTTAGTTTTTAAACGAGAAACGTACTCCAACCCTAAATACACATTTGTCTCAAAACAGTGATTAATTTCATTTATAGGATAAACAAATGAAATTCTAATTTCGAATTTTGATTTTTTTCTTCTTACTGTAATGACCAAACTGCCAGCTACACAATAATGTTTTTTTTTTCATGGAATTAATTCTCTTTTGTAAAAAATTAGGACAAAAACAATAAAAACTAAAGCGTTTCGATTTTTTTGATGAGAAGTGTACAAACAAACAAACAAACATGCAAACATTGCAAGTAACAGAAAAGGTTTTAAAAAAAGCGACACAAGTAGGTATAAGGTATCCCAAACAGTGACATTAAAAAGGTAAAAACTACAATCTAACGAGCTCCTGGATAAACACTAACGTACCGAAATAATTCATGGTTTAATAATCGTCCAGGAAACGAATATTTTTCCCGTTCACACATGAACAGATAGGTAAAGTTATTCGTAATAGGTTCAATCGCTCGATTCATTGGATTGGAAGTTTGAAAATAAAAGGGAAATGGAGCGGAAGGAGTTGTTCATTCAGATTGTGATTCAGCAATTTGTTACTTAACTTGCTGTTAGTTATTGCAATGGTAACAATAACGAGCTTCCAATCAGATACCCACAGTGGCGTAGCGAAGGATTTTGCCGCCTAGGGCCGACCCCTCTGTTTCCATAGGAAAGGCAAACCACCAAAAAAAAATTTTTTTTGGTTGCTGTTCTGGAATTTAACAAAAAGAGCGAGCGAAGCGGGCTTTATAAATTTTAGCACCTCGGTTAGATTACCTTGCCATTTATAGTAAGGTAAATACGCCACTGCTTGGTTGTCCTTGTTTTGTTTGCGTCAGAATGGCTGGTTGTCTGTATCAGTTCGCGTCAGGCTAGTGACCAAAAATTGCTATTTGCTAGTCCAAAGAAGTCACTTTATTTTGTTTCCAAGTTATAGTAATTACTTATTTCAGTATAGGTAGTTAAAGTAGCAAATAGGTAGCAATTTTTGGTCACCAGCCTGAAGCGAACCGATACAGACAACCAGCCACTGTAACGCACACCTTGTTTTTACTAAGTCTAACCTGATATTGCAATAAGGGCGGTGGTGAGCCAGCCCCTGCAGAAAAAGAAAACTGCCCTGTGGGTACAGCAATTACACGAAAATGGATTACGCATCTTACTAGCGATTAATAATGCGTTTAAATCTGAGGGCTTCGATATACCTACTCAATTCATAAAGTCTACAAAGCTTCATGAACCTGTCCAGTTGTCCAATCTTCCACCGACAAGTGCAGCGGCCCTTCCGCTCCGCCCAGAGCGGGAGGAGTCATTTGATTTCCCATCCAAAAAACAAAAAAAAGGAGGGCGCCGTTGATCAACAATTATGAAAAATAATTACTACTAGTACTGAAAAAGTAATATAAGTTCGTTTTGATTATGGCCACGCGCAAAGAGATCCATTTGCGGGCATTTGGTAGTCAATTTGATAAACAATCAATTTCCCTCACCTTTGCCTAGGTCTTTTACTGTAGGTAGGTACTACGTATGTACACGAAGCAAACTTAATCGGTTTGCAGGGCACACCACAAAGATGTTGGTGTGCGTAAAATCAACTGGTGTATTACTTCGCCTATTTGTTAGTGTTTGCTTCACTATAGTATTATGTATAATATGAGGTAAAGAATATGAAGCATCAATTTAACCCTATGACTAACCGGTGTCGTGGCATAGATGTGTAATCATTCGGCTGGTAAATCAAGTGTCGTAGGATCGAATCTGCGCCGCTGGCGTCAACTTTTTGCATTATTAAAAAACTTTTATTTTCATTTTATTGAATTTTTATTGTAATTTACCTGATAATAAGAACATTATTCGAAAAAAAATATGGAAGTAAAAATTAAACAATTTGTATTAAGAAATCAACAACATTTATTGACTAGGTTTATTTTTATATTATAATCACAAATTAAAAAGTTTTGTGCATGACAAATATTCTAAGTCGGACAAGAAATAACGTTACTTTTCTTATTCAAGTGGGTAATTTATTTATTAGTGAAATGAATAAACATGTTAATAAGATAGATATTAAGATACAGGTATCCTAAATTGTTATCTCACTAACAATAACATCACTCACATAAAACAAATCGAATTACCCCCTGATATTTTTATTAATATCCTATTGGTGCGCCTTCGCTATCTATGACTTATTCATGCACGAAGTAAATGTCTCCACTAGACCTGCATGGAAGAATATTTTTTTTTATGATAGCGCTCACCATCTTTTCGCCACAATATTTTGCGACCGTCCTTGTCTGATTTAAAACATTTTTCATCTCTAAATATAACTATATTATTGCACCAATCAAAATCTAAATATTCTCTTGCGAAGCGTACCCGGTTTTGCCTGTGAATATCTGACATTCAAATTTTCTTGGCTGGCCTACAACATTTCACACCAGCTGCTCGCAAGTGGTTTCGTACAGTTTGTAATGTCACGTCATGTTTAGTTGCCGTGGAACGAGTAGTGAGGAAGGGCTCAGCGGTATGCGTAGCAACTATATCAGATGCCAATCTGTGAATGCAAATCCAGCCTTTGGTCCCGGTCGGCAAGGATCAATGCTTCCCGAATCTGCATAACGATGGACCCACAATTGCACAGTCCTTCTCTGTGAACAATAATAAAATATTGTTACAAAAAACAACAATCAATAACATGTGGATTATTTAAACATATTAAACTTCTAAACATCATAATAACATTTTGTTACTCACCGATATCTTTAAACGTCTCGCAATTTCACTAATTGAAACATTTTGCTCATGCAAAAGAATTATTTCAGCTCATAAAAGTGTGGTTCAATGATTCATATTGATTCACAAATAAAAGCACTTCTCAAAAAACGCAGGGTATAATGTCTAAAAACGTAACGAAACCCCAATAGTCAATAGCATTATGACGATGAACTTAAACTACTAACTTAAACATGATTTGTCATTTTTAGAGGGTAGACAACTAATACATTCTAACCCAAATATAAAGAGACTTGCTAATAGTTAAGCAATAAAATTGAACAAACAAATGTAAAATATTTTATTAAAACATACAAAAACATTAAGCTGTTGGCAGTCGGATTCGATCCTACGGCGCCGGCACAGTAAGTAATTATTTATCGCACGCTCGACTAATGCGCCACGGAGACGATTGTATGATAAGCTAAATTTATGCGTCATATTCCCTGCAACATTAGTGACAAGAAATTTTATTGTGTGTGCGTGGACAACGGGTAGCAAACACTAATAAATAGGCGAAGTAATACACCAGTTGATTTTACGCACACCAACATCTTTGTGGTGTGCCCTGCAAACCGATTAAGTTTGCTTCGTGTACAGTAAAAGACTAGGCATGTATATACCACTATTAAACCTATCAAGCAACCGTCAATCAGTTATGGTGTGTTCCGGATGAACTGTACTTATGTTTGTAGGTAAATACTGGCACATCGATATTTCAGCTGGAATGGCAACGCATCTGCAACACTGCGAATTGCGATACCCTCTACCTCTGATATTGCAAACGTATCAACAAAGGATAACAATTTTATTGTGAATGACGCGACGCTTGACATTAATTTTATCTTTGACTGTACATACTTAAACTGCATGCATACGGCGTGCTAAAAAGTTGCAATATCAATAAAGTTTGACCACTGGGAAAATTATTCCTTGTAGTCAAATCAGTTGGACAAAATAGTTTGACTACGGGGAAGGACCCCACTATGTGGCGCCACGGCAGCGTGTTCTTTATCTCCCATAAAAAGCGCATAATATTGTCCCTTGATTTTACTATGCAACTCATGTAAAAGAATCAATTGGGCGAGTTGTGTGAAAATAAATGGAGTTATTTGGAAGATAAAACAAATACTGGAGAATGCTACTAAAACACTATCAAAAGTCATAAATATGAAAAGTAGTTTTGTTTCTCGACTTTAGTAATAACAGGCCGTTTGCCCAGTAATTGACACACTTTTCCTAATTAATGTCATTCGAAATACCAATTTATTGATACCTAATAATACCTATTCAGGAATAACTTCAGATAATGCATTATAAACCTAGTATTGGGTTTGGGTTAATGAAAAACAAATAAAGCTAAACTTATTGTTCTTATAATTAAGGCTAAAGTCCGGGTGTGCAAAACTATAAAAATACACTGCAAAAACAAAATAAAATCGTGTGAACGGGGAGGGAGCTCCTCTTTGACATCGGAAGTACTGTTTGAAAGAACCAAGGTGCGTCAAGTGCACGGGCAAACACCTCACAAGAGACTGCGTGAAACCGGCACAAGATAAACCAAAATGTGTTCATTGTGGTGAGCCACATCCAGCTAACTATAGAGGGTGTACCTATAGTAGCAAAGGAGATTCAAGTATTAAAAAGTACCTAAATACACTACAAAACAAACTGCATCCCAACCAAAGAAGCATACTGAACCATCCCACCAAAGAAGCTAATGAAAAGAAAGGAATGACCCACCAACCATCCAAGCCGTCCTCGTATTCTCAAGCAGTTAAAAATAATATGGAGACAAGTTCGGAATCAAAACTCGATAAAATTTTAAGTCTAATGTCAACATTTGATGAACGGCTTAAAAAACAAGAAATGAGTGCCCAAAAAGCTCCTATTCATCTGCGAAAATGATTAGCGAGAATGCTTGATATCAGAATCACACTTTACGCGACAATCATTTGTAAAATTTCAAGGTTACAAGATATATCATGCCCTGCATCCTGATAACACCGCGAGAGGAGACAGCGCCGTCATAATTAGAGAAAACATACATCATTATGAACAGACCAAATATGAAGACCAGGAAATGCAAGTGATCGGTGTAACTATCAAAATGAAAAAAACTGACTTACTTTTAAACATATAAGTTGTTTATATTTTTGTTATCACAAACAAAAACAAAAATTTTGGAACTGGAGAGGGCGCAGAGAGCGCTACTGAAGGTCATGTTCTTCAAGCCACTGAGATTCCCCACTGAAAGCCTTTACTTAACCTCGAATCTTTTCCCAGTCAGAAAACTATTCTTTAGATTGCTTTAAAAAAACAAATCCCTTCTCTTCGTCCGTTACATTCCAGGGCACAATCTAAGAGGAAAAATAATGGTCGCCCCAGACACTCCAGCCAAAACCACATTTGCCACGAGATGATATACAAAACAATCGTCACGATTAGATAATATTGAAAATAAAGAACAAAACATTTATTCTATGACATAACACGATTGCAAAAACACACTAACACGATTGCAAAAACACACTCAATGGCTGACAAACAAAAGTTACGAAGAAATCGAGTCAATCCTAAAATAATACGATCACCTCACAAACACATAGGTACACATACACACCCCATGCGCACACTAAACTAAATTATTTTGTCAATTTGGTTTTGATTTTGGTGTTAATTTTGATTTGATGCTGATTTGAATTTCAATGTTAATATTATTTATATTTTTATCTAATTTTGGAATTGCTGTTGATTTTAATTGAATTTTCTGTCAAATTAAATTAATAAATAAATTAAAAGCAAAAGCGAAAAGCAAGCGAAAGCAAGAGCGGAAGTACCTAGAATAAGCAATTTTTACTTAAAAGTTACTTCCTATCTTTATAATGTTATTTACGTCTTCATCTAAAAATATTATATTACACACTGAGAACCACGAAGTGACAGTACTAGCTAGTACATCATCATCATCATCATTATCATCATCATCATTCTCTTGCCCGCTGTCCCAATTCATTTGGGGTCGGCGCAGCATGTCTTCTTCTTCCATACTTCTCTATTACTCGTCATCTCATCAGAAACCTTTCTTGCCATATTATCCTTTATTCAGTCCATCCATCGTTCAATCGCATATTCGGTTAACTACCAATTTATTGTTACGCATGACAATAAAATGGAATGGACACCTTAATTTTAACAAAAATGTGAAAGAATGAATAGGGGATAATAAATTTAATATTAACATGTAAGTAAGATAAACAATAAATAACTACAAAATAATATTAAAAATATTGAAAAAAAATAACTAGGTACCTAGACACGAGTCGTAAGCACCTATCTACTTACTTCCTTCAAATGTTTAAACTTATGAAATTACCTACATAGCCCTGGGTGGCTGAGTTAATTTCACCAACCGAGTTTGCCAGAGAACGCGCTGTGTCTGGCTCACTGGTATAATGTATTCTGACTTCTGAGGGAAATCTGATGGCAAGCTAGAGCTGCAACAAAACACAATTATAAAAAAATATGACCAATGCTTGGATTTTCTTTTTATTTTATTAGATGGCAATCAAACCGACGGCCGCCTGTGCAATATTAGTGGTATCGCAGCGCGGCAGTGTTTTCTCTGAGAAGTTATATAAGTTTTTAAGTTTGGAATAATCTCTTCAAGCCGGAACACGGCAACGATGCTTACGACAGAAATTGAGTTCCATTGATAGCACTCCTTCTGACAAAGAGTGACAGGATTCGGAGATTCGACAAGGATTTGCTCCAAATCCATTCCACGATTTTAGAATGAGTAAATTTAAGTGTGTATGGACAGGCAGATCTGATTGCTAATTTCTTCCTCTATGGTAAGGGCCCAGAAAGTGTTTCAGCAGCATGCTACTCGGCTATCAAGCCCTACCGGGCGTGATGAGAGAACGCTGCAATTAAAGTATGAAATGTTTCAGACAGGAAACCTTCGGGCAGGGAAAACTGAAAGTAGGTCTTTCAGTTTTCAAAATGGGGCAAAAACTAACAACGGACTGTGGAGCAACGTTGATTTCATCTCACATCATTTGGGGCCTGAACCAAAATTACTTAAACCGGCAAAACTTCTTCATGATATTGTGGCCTTCACTAAATTAGTTTTTGGCCCATTTTGAAAACTGAAAGTCCGTGCCCGAAGGGCTCTGTCTGAAAGTTCTCATAGTATAATTTTAACGTTCTCTCATCACGTCCTACCTACTCAGCTATCAAGTTTTCGTGCTGAATATGCTTGCCGAAGCGTAGCGTATCGATATAAAAAAAAGGAGAGCGGCCTCGCATCGCAGGTAAGCATTGTGCAAAAACGAACAACAAATGAAATTAGGTATGAAATCAGGTGTTACTATGTGGAAATGTATGATATCAAATGTTATGCAAAATATTTAGTGTTGATTCTGTAAATAGATCCAGGCTTGCAAGATTCAGCACCTCCCGTCCGCAAATTAACACTGTATTTTGCGTAACATATAACCAAAAAAAAAATAGGTACGCACATATCAGGGTCTTTCTCTGGTAATACAATTTCAGGGTAGATCCTCTGAACCGCCTGCGAAGATTTTGACATGCTTTTCGCGGATGCTCCGCTTTGATGGGCTTGGGACGCCTGTGTTGCCTTGGAGGACCTGTGTGCGAATTATAGGTAGGTTTTTTTGTTTTGTAAATTAGTTATAGGTATTAGGTAGGATACATTTTATGGTTCCGTAGTCGAATGGCAAGAAACGGAACCCTTATAGATTCGTCATCTCTGTCTGTCCGTCCGTATGTCACAGCTACTTTATTCCGAAATGTTTAGGACTACGGACTACACCAGTTGAAACTTGGTAGGTTATAGGGATGTATTCTGTGAACCACTTTACGATTTTTATATAAAAAAATAAAAGATTAACGAAGGGCTCCCCATACATGGAACTGAAACTAAAAAAAAGTCGTGCGGGGTATCTGAAGATAGGTCTTTAAAAATGACATCGATATTCTTAAAACCATTTTTTCTCAAAGTCAATAGTTTGAAAGAAGACACTTCACTTAGTTGTAAACAACATGGTGTGCCCCCCCCCTCCCTCTCAATTGATAAAGTAAGAGGAATATTTTGAAAAAATGTAGGATTGTAGAACATAATAAAACCGGCCAAGTGCGAGTCGGACTCGCGCACGAAGGGTTCCGTACCATTATCTATAAAAACGGCAAAAAAATCATATCTGTTGTATGGGAGCCCCCTTAATATATTTTTTTTTTAATTTTTAGTATTTGTTGTTATAGCGGCAATAGTAATACATCATTTGTGAAAATTTCAGCTTTCTAGCTATCACGTTTTATGAGATACAGCCTGGAGACAGACAGACGGACAGACAGACAGACAGACAGACAGACAGACCGACAGACAGACAGCGAAGTCTTAGTAATAGGGTCCCGTTTTACCCTTTGGGTACGGAACCCTAAAAACCAAAACTGGTTTGAGTAAGAGTAATGTTTACTTTTTTAAGATATGGGACTTTTCATCAAACTGCAGCAGTAACTTCGTTTTTCATTAACATACTATGAAAAAACAAATTTAGTTTTGCTGTTGAATGTAATGCAACATATGCCTTCAAAATATTTTTATTATATTGTTTGGTGCTTACGGAACCCTGTGTGCGTGTGAGTACGACTCGCACTAGGCCGGTTTTCTGTTCTAACTGAATACTCATACTCATGGGCTAAACTTAGGTATTGGGCAAATGGAGCGCCATAGTGATATTGTGTATTATATTTCCACTTTCAAAACGTGCAACTTAAAGTCTTGCCGTAGATTAACACTACCGACACCGTGCCGTGCACTAACGACAATTTGTTGCAATCGATTGCAACAAATTGTATAGGTACTGAATGTATTTTTTTGAACGTATTTTGTAATTTAAATACAAAATGTGAAAAAGTATTTAATCATTTGTATTCTAACCAGAATAAAACATTTATTTTGCCCAGTCGAGACTAAATAGTTACCTACCGTATAGGTACATTGATAATACTAACACAGATGCTCTAGATTTGTCACCTAATGCAGCAGGAATACTGATGGGACGTAGCATTGTGTCGAATAAAGCCCTTTTCATACCAATGAGACCAACGGAAATTTCCGCCGCATTTAACTCCTCTTCTGGACCAGCCACGACCAGGTATAAATATTGAAGTCGTCCAGATATTCTTAAAATAGAAACAAAAATTATTTAGTAGACGATGCTGATCTTCGGAGATAAGCAATGGAACTCTTCAATAATAGACAGCAAATCTGCCGTAATTGCTGCAATCGCTTGGATGTGTATTGTTTACCCAACATCATAACATAACATCACGCCTATATGCTCTGAGGGGTACGCAGATATGCCAGTACACCCACATTTCGACAGTTAGGTATGTTAAGTTCATTTTATTGGGGATAAGCCTATTACCATAACATGTATGGTTAGCGGTTCACTAATGTTTCATCAAAACTTCTTTGACAATTTTTAACCGACTTCAATAAAAGGAGGAGATTCTATGTTCGACTGTATGTATTTTTTTACGTATGTTCACCGATTTCTCCGCCAATTGTTGACCCATTTTCAAAATTCTTTTTTTTATTCGAAAGCCTGTACTCCTGAGGTGGTCTCATTGTCACCAAGTCAGAATCTGATGATGGGATTCCAGCGAAATTGACGCAACCCTGAAAATTTATTTTATATTGGCACACACAAAGTTTTTCATATAATTGTGTACTTTCTAAAGCCATTCAGATATTTGTGCCTGGTAATCATTATCTCATGTTGCTGAGCTGATGATGGAAGGTATAATTCGGGATCTGATGCTGATCTTCGGAGATCTACAGTGGAACTCTTCAATAATAGACGTCAAATCTGTCGTGATTTCTGCAATCGCTTGGATGTTTATTGTTTACACAATATCATAACATAACATAACGCTTTTATGCTCTGAGGGGGTATACAGATGTGTACAGTACACCCAGATTTCGACAGTTAGGTATGTTAAGTTACATTTTACTGGGGATAAGCTTATTACCATGAAATGTATTGTTAAGAATGTAAATAAATGCTTAGCAAATATTTGTATTAAAAATGGAAAAATTACAACTAAAAATGGAAAAATAAAAAACTTTTTTGCAAAAAATAAAACAGACTTCAAAAACATGGAATAATAACTTTAGCTTCAGAACTCGGTGACTTTTGTTGGTTTGTTTGAGACCAAATGGCACATGCAAAGCCTGCAATTTGCTACAGCGAAAACAGTAAACCTGTCGTGTGAGTCATGTACCTACCTGTAATTTTTTTTTCTAATTAGCCTATTCTGCCTATTCTGTCCCACAGCTGGGCAAAGGCCTCCCCCATTCCTTTCCAACTCTCTCGGTGTTTTGCCTCCTCCGGCCAATCAGTCAGGAACGAGTCCAAATCGTCACACCAGCGTTTCTTACCTGTATACTTATTAAAAGCAGATATTTTTTTCCCTTACCGTTCATATTTGATAACTCCTAATCCCATCAGACGAAAATCTATCGGTCGGTGGCAGACCAATTCGTTCATGAGCGGGGAGCGAGTGTTGAGCTTTTTCTCGTGAGCCAGGCAAGTGCCCAGCAGCACCTTGCGCTCCTCTGGTGACATATCCTCCAGGTATCTTGTCTTATACGTGTGCTCTGCTACGTTAAATGTTTCCGACTTAAATACACGTTGACATTCCAATTCTGAAATGAGTAAGCAGTTTGTTAAAAAGAAACTTGATAAATAAATAATTATGACAATTAAATTATAGGTTAGTTACTTACCAATTTGACGATAGTTTCTTCGTCCCAGAGCCAAGTAAACGATTTGGATGGTTATAATCACGAAAGTTTCGAATAATCGAGCATCCTTATCCGATAAAGACCGTCCTTTTTTGTGATAGCCCATATGATGGAATTTTTTCAAATCTCCACCACCTATAGGATAAAGTAAAAACATATGGAACTCCTTAAAGGAATTACTGAAACGAGTTGGTTAGAAGCCACTTACCAACAAGCAATATACAATATTCCTTAGCCACTAAAAGTCGTAGGTCAGACAAGTTTTCTCTGAACCCTTTTTCCAAAACATCACAGTGATTGGTTCTTATTTTTGTTTCGCATTCTAACATGCGAAGAGCCATTTCGTCTGCTACCTAAGAATGTAACCGCATATTAATTATGACTCTACTTAAAACTTAAAAGGGGTCTTTTGAATTATGAAACGTGTAAATACGTGAAGATAAATCATCTGCTCCATAAATTTTGATGATTTATGAGAACATGCTGGTTGGCATGTATAGAACAGCTGATTTTTTTTACGATTTCAGGTTCCCCGGAATATGCACGGTTTTCGCAAGAATCCCCATGTGGTGATAAATGTGCTGATACCGTGGGATGCAGATAGCAGGATACCTTATGGATGTAGTCACCGGAGTCTGAATCTGTGACTGGATTGTGCCTAGCAATAGGCCCATGATGTACAGACGCCAGGCCGCCAGCAAATCAAGCTACTACAATCTGTCAAATTTCTATAATAGATTTTCAACTTTATCTCAAAAATATTAGGTTCAAGGTTGGCTGGGAAAATCTGACAGATTCGGGTAGGTTGACCTGCTGGCGTCGGTACATGGATGGGAATGAAAATAATATAATATAACCTGTGAAATATGGGAGTCATGCCTTCGAGAAAAAGGTGATGAGGGATTATAAACAATTTAAATTTGACATTTTAAATTGTTTTCTAAAACCAATTTACAGAAATGAACATCAATTTTATGATTAGTTGATACCTGTGTGTAGTAAGCACAGCAAAATATAAGAGCTCTATGAAATCTCTCTATGGTTGGCAAGTGCAGCAAATCAATTAGCATTGGACTCAATATGTGGATTGGTGCGGTATAAATTGCTATATCTTTAATATCCTGAAAATTTTATTTAGAAATTTAAAAAAATCAGTGACAACTATATATTTAAAAAAAACTAAAAGGGACAGAACTCAGTGGGATAATGGACCCATTATCATAACTATACCGTCATTTCGACTTTTAAGGTTTGTGGCCCAAGATCTGATTTGAATAAATGGATAAAGAGAGGATACCTGACTGCAGACAAAAAAAAACAAGCACACAATGTCAAGTTTTAATATTTAGAGGTAAAATTTGGATAATTATAGTAATTATTTGTGTCTATTCTATCCTATTTAGCCCTTTCTGGCCATTTTTTTACAAACTGATTTAACAATTTCTAGCCCGTTTCAGTTTCCTAAGCCCCTATTCAAACCGTAAGGTGGCAACACTGCACTGGTGTAATTTTATAAACTTTTATGTAGGTAAAAAACAAAATTGCGATTGGGCGACTAATTATATTATGCCAGCTTTCATCTATACAAATAAATAAAATTGAAGTGTCTCGTTTGTAATATCAAAATTTAACGGTATGCATATGAAAATATATATGGCACTTCTAACAAAAACACATTTTTTTTCTGTGTTTGTTCCGGCTAATCTACGTAACGGCTGAACCGATTTTGACGCGACTTTTACTGGCAGATGGCTGATGTTATAAGGAGTAACTAAGGATATTTTTACTTTAGATTAAGAATAAATAAAAAAATATTAATTAAAAAACTTTTTTAAAAACAACCTTTTATTTAAATGCGCTAAAAAGAATAAAATGAAATTTTCTTTTAAAACTTTTACTATGAACTTATAACGTCATTACACAATTTATATGATATAAAAATATGCGTCTGGTATGTTTGCTGAAGCGCGTACGGATGGTTTTCATGCCATCATGCGCAAGAAAGCAAACTCCTTGCTGCACCGTCTACGAGGCAGCAGCAACAGCATTCTAAATGTGATTGCTGCCCGTTTTGACTGTCCTTTCCAGAATCAGTGGACAGCCATAGGCATCAGTTAGATATAGGTACCTACTAACAATACTATAACATATTTTTAGGTACATTTTTGTGTTACTAACACACTAACTTCTCTCTCCTCTTATTTTTTCTATTTTCATTAACTCTGTCACCAGAGTCATCACTTCGTTCTTCCATCTGTATGCCGACGACTTGCAGCTTTATCATCATTTCTTGAGGGAAGATGCGGAAGCCGCCGTATCGGTCATGAACAGAGATCTGGATTCAATTGGTGAGTGGTCGCGGTTCTTTGGGCTGCAGATCAACCCTAAGAAATCTCAGGCCTTGATCATTGGCGGCAGAATGCGGAACAGGCTCGATGTTGCGTCGCTGTCTCCACTCAGGCTGAATGGAGTCCAGATAGAATTCGAAAATAAGGCCAAAAACCTGGGGGGTGATAATGGACTCCTACTTATCGTGGACTTCCCAGGTTGCTGAAGTGAGTTGCAAAGTGCACTACACATTCCACTCGCTGAAATGCCTCCAGAGCTTCTTGCCTTTGAAGACCAAAATCTCCCTCGCGCAAACTCTCATCCAGCCCATCATAGACTATTTATATATATTATATATATTATAGATGCGTGTTATTTGGATGCCACCGAGGAGCTTTTAAATAAACTTAAGCGTTTGCAAAATATCTGTATTCGTTTGTGTGTTTTTAACCTCAAAAAGTATGACCATGTTTCCAACTTTCGCAAGATACTCAAGTGGATCCCAATCCGACTTCGCAGGAACTCTCGAAGATTGTGTCTGTTTTTTAACATCCTGCATAACCCTAAAACTCCATCCTATCTGCGGGAACGCTTTTCCTACTCCCGTCCCTCTGATGCACCTTGCAGGTCGCATCTTAGGAACCTCCTTAAATCCCCTCCCCACTCTACCGACTTCTACTCCTACTCCTTTACTGTACACGCTGTGCGGTTGTGGAATTCTCTTCCGCCTGATATTAGGGACTGCCAAACTGTTGCAGTTTTCAAAAGAAGGGTTAAAGAACATTATCTTTCCAATTCGTCATAGTTGCATAGGTATTTATTTATTATTATATAGTATATGATATGTATTATATTGTAGCTTATATTTGTGTTATATATTTTGTCTTTTTACTAGTAAATATGCAACTATATTCCTGTATTGTATGTTATATTTAAATTCGTTATTTGATTTGTTTTCATGTATTCTATTTTCTCTTCTTCTTTTACACACTATGTCTACATCTCTTTTTTTCTACTTTCCATTCGCAGGTATGCTGGAAGAGATTTCTTTAGAAATAAGCATCACCTTTGTACCTATTTTTCCTGTTTCTTTTCTTCTTTTTTGTATGTAGTGTGTACATAAACTGTTAAATAAAAAAAATAACTTTTTGTTATGTTTTTTTTAATGTTTTTATGTTTCGTGGTATAATGTAATGTTATTTATATGGAGATTTCTCTGAAATAAAGAAGCTATAATAATAATAATAAAAGCTTGTCGGGAGATTTAAGTACTCGTAGGTATTTACTTAGTTTGAAAATTTTAAACATTAAAATCAATCAGATCTAGTTATTTTATTTACTTGTTTATCTACACAGGTCAATCTACTTAAGTTACCGGGGAGTCTCGGAGAGTTTTTAAAAGGCACAACTTTACTTGACGACCGTTTATTTCAGACTAACTTATTCTATCTTAACTAACAACTGGATAAAACATTCCTTATTATCTAGCGTATAGACTTACACTCTAACAATATCGAGAATGCTTGGTCAGCAGAGCCCGCCCGTCGCGGCTGGGATCAGCGTACTGTTATCGTTCCCACCGGACTACTTGCTAAAGATAAGACAGGTAGAGCATTCATAACGCCTCCCCCCGCAGCTTCAAAATTATCCGAGGGACTGTTATCGCTCGGATTATTTTGAAATTTGAAATTACAGTACTTATATATTAGAGTTACAGAAATGCTTAAAATTATGATTATATATAATAATAGAGTTCCGATGCTAACAGTTTTCACATTTATCACCGCCTCACGGTTATTTTCCACTTCACTTTCACTGATTTTTAACAGGCCATTAAGTTGTTGTAAATTCACTAAATCACTTGTATCCAAGTTAATAGGTTTTCGCTGCATCTGAGATTCGGAGAGCACGATTTCAGGAAGATTAATGATAGGCAGTTTCGGCAGGTTCAAGTTACTCGTGGTGCTATAGCGGGTTTTAAGAGTCATTTCGCCAATCTGGACATTGCAGTTATCGTCTAATATCAAGAAGTAAGTACCTCGTATCATTTCTTTGGTTATTTCATTATTTTCGCAGATCTTTGATAGGATGGTTTCCGCTTTACTGTAGAGTATCCATCGGTCTTTCCCCACAGGCTGAATCTTTAGGTTATTGATTTCGACTGGAACTGAATTGCAGGAACTAATGTTGTTGGAGAACTTCATCAAAGCCGCTATGCAAGTATCTTCCTCCACGAAAGGCATCATACCTTCATTACATAGGTATGTCTCCTCATAGAGTTCGGTGCATGGCTGGGAGAGCGAGACCATTTTCGACCCTTTTACTAGCAGGTAAGGATATTTTGGAATTATGAGCGTAGTTTGGTTAGAAGGATTAGTTGTAGGAATCGGGATTGCTTGGTAGTAGTTATATATATCATTTTTTACTATAGGTACATCTAAAACGAATGTTATTTGACTTCCTTTTGAAAATGCTTTTATACTTATACACTGTTCTAATTTTACTAGATTATCGTAATTAACTGGATATACAAGTTTATTAGTTTGTTCTATTACTTTTAATAATTCTAGTAATTCATCTGAGTTTATAAGAGACTGATGCAACATACCTAGTTTACTGAAGGTTACCGAAGTTTCAATTACATCCCACCGAATGTAGAGTAATTGGAAATGATGTAAGAATAAATTGTACACGATAACGAAATTATGTATTGTTATATTAATATTAGTTTTGTGTATCCAATTTTGCATTTCCCATAACTCTTCATTTATGTGGATGAAATTATTCATAGTAGAATTCGCCACGTTAATTAGCGATCTGGACATTTCTGAAATAACGATGACTTTTTTTGTTAAAGTGTCTTGACGTGTTTTTATATCCCTAATCAATTGTTCGTACCTGATAGCATCGTCATAGTCTAAATTACCACTAATTATCTTAATAATAGATCCTAGGGGGTTAAAGATCCCTCGCTTAATTCTAATCGATGGAGCTAACTGGTTGAATTTTTCTATACTGGAATTCATGACATAATCGGTTTGAAACTTCACGTCCATCAATTGTCGATCGAATGTTTTATTTCCAAAGTAACTCCTGACTTGGTTATTGAAATTTACATATTTTTTTATATTCAACTCTAAGTCTTCTCGCATCGAACTTAAGTCTAGAACCTTAATAATATTCCACTTATCATAGCTTACTCTAGCGTGACCTTGCTTCGTAAGAATCACTCCTGGATTCTTATTAATTCTGTGCAGTTGAAGGGCCTGGGTCCTGAAGGTCAGGATCAGGAGCACGAGGAGGTACCTGTGAAGGTCGTTTAATGTCCTTAATAGGTACTTTGGTATCGCGGGTTTTGATTTTAACTGGACAAGTGTTCCTAGTAATATCTCCGGTTACTGTAGCTTTTTGGTAGCGAGGTTTATCTTTGCTACGTCTGATGTTGGCCCCTTTTATGTATATATCATCCCCCTCTTGTACATCAAATGACGTCTCTCCGCCACGTTTTTCTTTTACCTTTTCCTTATTTTGTATTATTTTATCTGTTAGCTGTTTATAGAGATATTTCGTTCGCTGAACATGATCTTTCACTAACTGTTGTGTGTATTGTTTCTCGAAAGGAGACTGAAATGATTACATACAATCTTGGGCCTAGTTGTAAGAAGATGAAAGTGGTGTCAATTAATAGCTTATATATTATCAACCTTTCACTGAAAATTCTGCGGATTTTGTCAATCTGAGAACAGAGATATAAGAGATTATGTAAAAGTGAGGTTATGTTACAATCTTTAAGTAACAGCTGATTCCTGAAGTGCAAAATGTGTTCTTTTGCACTAATAGTTATTATATTTAATAGAAAATGTTTGAAAAATCATATGAATGAACGTCAACGACTTCAAGCGATAGGTAGGTAACAGGTAAGGAGATAGGGAAAGGATGTCTAAAGTAAAATAAAAAATGATTTAATATAGTGTTTTATTTGCCTTATCTTGTAATTAAAATGTCGTCTAGAAACCAAACCACATTGTAATATGATTTAACTTACAGTTCGAGCTATAATCCACTCTTGTATAACATTATAAATTCTTGATTCACGGGTTGTGTTGGTATGAAGTAGGTGATGGGTTAGCGATGCAAGAGAGCATCCGCAGCGGAGAAAAATATTACGGTGGCCTAATGGTCTTCTTTGGTTATCGACATGTGGGCTTTGAGCCAAGTCCCAGCACGCTTGACAAACACAGTCACTACTGCTTACCTAAAAATGGAACATTTTATTAATCTTCAGCTACATAAACAATACATAATTAACTGTTGTGTATTAGGGTAATAAAACATTGTTTGATAAATAAATAATTCTTTGCCATAACTGTAAACAATCTCCATAGGCCTTCTAATTATATGTATTTTAAACCTGCCAGGATGGTAGCTGGTTAGATGAGGTTATATTTACTTACAGACTGAGGTGCAAGCCATTGCCGAATCACTGACAATTGTTTCATCGTGTAAGGGTCGTCGGCCCAGTGTATTGCAGTGACCAGTGGATATCCCACAATTCACACAGCGATCCATAGTTTCAATAATATTCAATCCACAAGCCGGCGGTAAAATCCAAAATAACAATTCCAAGTCAAACGTGTGAGCGATCTTCGGTGTCCAAGGTGAAAGCAAGGGTCGTACAAGGTAGGCAGGGTCAGAATCCGTAAAATACAAAGCAGTGGTCGTAAAAAATTACGAATAATCGGGAAAGCATTCAAAACGCATCGGAAAACACGAAACGAGTGAGCAAACAAAAACAGTCGGCAACTGTCTAGTGTCAATGTCAGTCAGAAGTTATGTCAGTGACATAGACTAAAAATATAAGAGAGATTTGAATCGATATGAAATCGATAATCATTAATATTGGTTTTTCAGTAATTAATTGTTATCTGATTTAATAATATGACTGTAATTATATGCACTATATTGCATGTGCATTTAATTACTTTGAGTTAATTATTTACTGCAAATGTTTTATTTTCGTAACTGTGTAATCGATTACTCAATCGATAATCTCACGAAAACCATTTTCTCATATTTCTCCGCTTCCAGGTTGAGAATTGAAGTGATTTTTCATATTCTAAGATACAAAAATATGACAAATTTTTTAGATCATATCTCAACTTATTACATTTGGGCCCACCGTTTTCCATCTCCTTTACGGCAAAAGTACTATTAGATTCGGTATGGCCAAAAACAACTTCAAAGGGTGTAAGACCTGTCGTGGAATGAATACTTTGATTGTAGGCCATAATCGCATATGTCATGACGTTGGCTGCGTCTGTTATTTTATGTTCATATTTAGCGCTACGATATATCTCTGCTATAGTAGAATGAAAACGCTCTATTATTCCCATGGAATTGGGATTATGTGCAGTACCTATGTGCAAGTCTATTTTATAGAATTGAAGAGTTTCTTTCAATAAAGTGTTGTTGAATTCTGACCCAGGGTCAGCACTGATTTTATTTGGTACGCCATAAAATGAGAAATATTTGATAAGTGCGCGAACTACTTCAGGAGTCGAGCGATTGGATAATTCAAAGGCTTGTCCTAGTTTGCTGAATGCATCAACTATGGTAAGAAAGTATTTCCCTTCAATGGAATACAGGTCTATGAAGATTTCGGCAAATGGTTTGGTTTGGGTTTGAGTAAGCTGTAATTGCGGTTTAATGGGTTTGCGGTCATATTTCATTGTCTTACAGATGTCACAATTATTAATCATAGTAGCAACAGTTATATCCATATTTGGCCAGTAGTATGTCCGTTTAAGGTGCATGAGCGTTTCTTTAATTCCGCGGTGACATGTTTTACCGCGATGATACGTAAGTATAACTGCGCGTTGCTCGTCCTCGTCTTCGATGTATACAACTCTTTTAGTGCATTCATAAATTTTAACTGTATTCTTTTTAAATAATCGAGTAACGGCATCCGTAAACTGACTTCTGTGTATTTTGTCTTCGAAATAAAAGAAGTATTTAGTTTTAGGTTTTATGTATTCTAGTAAGAAGTTTTTAACTAAACTGGGATTATCAACAGGTAAGTGAACCTCTAAAACTTTTTGTTTATCTCGTGATAAATCATTAACTAATGTCTGGTTTCTGTTCCAGGTAAAGACAAGAACTTGGTGGGGCTTCGTGTCTACTGCTTCGTTTAATATGGGAATTCCGTCGGTATCAACATCCTCGGCAGAGTGAATTGTTTCAGGTAATGACGAGGCTGTAATAGTACTAGATGTTGCAGAGCGGACTGGATAAGAGGTAAGTGAAGGCGCACTAATCGTTTCCGATGAATCGGAGATAACTATTGTATCGTTATCTTTGTTCGTTTCACTTGCGTTACACTGCATGGATTCGTTATCATTATTATTGGTGAGTATATTTAATTTTATGCGTGACAGGGCATCCGCGTTACTGTTCTGTTTCCCATTTTTGTAAATGATATCGAAATCGAATTCAGCCAATCTAAGCTTCCATCGAGTGAGCTTACTGTCAGGCTCTTTAAATGAGGTAAGCCAGGCTAGAGGACGATGGTCCGTGTAGATAATGAATTTACGCCCATATAGGTACGGACGAAAATGTTTTGTTGCCCAAATAATGGCTAGCATTTCTTTCTCTACTGTACTATAACGTGTCTCCGCGTCATTTAAAGTGCGGCTTGCGTAGGCTATGGGCTTGTCACTTCCAATAGGGCCTTGTGAAAGGACTGCTCCTAGAGCATAATTGGAGGCGTCCGTGGTTAAGACAAAAGGTTTGGAAAAATCGGGGAACTGAAGAATAGGCGCGTTTACTAGCAACTCTTTACACTTATTAAAGGCATCGATAAAGGATTGGCTGATCTGTACTTTGTTTCGTTTTTTTAAACAAGAGGTGAGTGGTTGCGTGATTTTAGCAAAGTCTTTTATAAATTTACGGTAATAACCGACTAAGCCCAGGAAACTTTTTATTTCAGTGGGCGTTCTCGGTAACGGAAAGTCTAGTACTGCTTTTACTTTGTCATTGTTGGGTTCTAGTCCGTCTTTGGTAATTTTGTGTCCTAAATAAAGTACTTCTGTACGTAAAAATTCGCATTTGTCAAGCGTCACCTTCAAGTTGGTTTGTCTAAGTCGATCAAAAACTTTCCTAAGTTTGTCTATATGTTCCTGCAAGCTGTTTGAAAAGACTATTATATCGTCTAGGTAAACCAGGCAATGGATACCCTGCAATCCCCTCAACACGTTATCCATTGCGCGTTGGAATGTTGCAGGTGCGGTCTTAAGGCCAAAGGGCATGCGGGTGAATTCAAAGTGCCCTGATGGGGTAGTGAACGCAGTTTTGGGTCTATCCTGTTTATCTATTTCCAGCTGGTGGTAGCCACTTGCGAGGTCCAGTGTCGTAAAGTAGGTGGACTTCCCTAATTTGTCAAATAAGTCGTTTATGTTAGGTAAGGGATATTTATCGTCCGTAGTTATGTCATTCAAGCGTCGATAGTCTATAACCATCCTATATTTTTGTTCACCCGAGGCGTCCATTTTTTTTGGTACAAGATGTACGGGTGCACTCCAAGGCGAAAAAGATTCCTGAATGACGTCATTTTGCAATAATTTTTCAACTTGTTTTTGTACTTCTATATTTTGCGACGGTGGAAGTCTATAGGGGCGGACATAAATGGGATCTTCATTTTTAGTTCTAATCTGATGCTTTACCTGATTGGTAAAAGTAAGAGGGAGTTCATCACAATGGAATATGTCTCTGTATTCAAAACATAATTTGGTTATAGCCTCACGTTCTTCCGCATTGGTGTGGTCCAGACGTAATTTAGTTAAGTTATTTTTAAGTAAATCGTCGATTTCAAAGTTGCTCAATGGTTCGTTATTTGTCATATTTATCTCACAAGTATTGTCATTTAATTTATATGTAATCAAGGGTTGCCGAAACGTTAATGTGACGCTATTTTCTGAAGCATTCTGTATAACTGTAGTTGCAAATGAATCGATACATTTCACGAGAGCACTCGGCATTCTAACACCCTGTCCGAAATCTGTATAGTTTAATATAGCATCTCCATTTTTCATATCGGTCGGAACTTTAACTCGCGACTCTGTCCTTGGTTCTAATGTGACCTCGTATGGCGGGTTATATAATATACGAATGTCTGTCGTGGGTGTACGTAATATTTGGTTTTTCATATCAATAGAGGCTTCTAATTGTTTTAATAAGTCTGAGCCTATCAAACCATCATATCTTTTATCTACGTCATATACGTAAAACTTATGTTTACCTAAAGTTTTAAAGGTCTTTAAAAGTGGTATATAAATTATTTCATTATGTTGACTACGGGCGTGCGTACTTATGACCTCAAATGGTTCGTATAATTTATATTTTGAAAAATATTCATTTGCTTTGGCAGGACTTATGAAAGACCGCGTACTTCCAGTATCTATCATGAAACGGGCCTTGATTTCGGGAATTTCTATATGCGGGAGTTTTAGGAGTGAATCACAATTCAACTGAATTACTTCGGGTGAAAATTGGAGGCTTGTACCTGAAAATTTTCAACATCGTGTGGTTTTTCATCATTTTTCTTGTCGGACGGTTCATTGTCAATTTGAGTTTCGGGCATTTCTAAATTACAAGCATAATTTTCTAAATAATAAGTGACATTTTGATTGGATTGTTCTGACGGGGTCTCTACGGGTTCAATATTGTAGAATAGATTATTATCGTCATCGAGTAAAATATTTAACATGTTTTGTCTCATCGGGCGAGCTGTACGCATAGAGACATCACTTTCCTGTAACTGTGGTGGGTTACGTTGTGGTTGATTTTGTGGGGGTATGCCAAATTTAAATTGTTGATTTGGTCCATTGGAAATTGGCTTGGCCTGATTTGGAGTATTATTATTAAATTGGGGTTGATAACCTTGCTGAGGAACGATTCTAAATCTAAAATTTTGTTGACCATGTAAGTTGGGCCTAAAACCTTGCTGAGGAACTATTGGAATACCAAACTTAAAATTTGTTGGTGTGAACTGTGGTGTGCCGAATCGATTAGCATTATTAAAACCAGGCCTAGTATTATTTTGCGCTTGTTGCGGGATTCCAAATTTAAAAAGCTGGCTGTTGGGCGATAAAGAGTATTGTTTAGGCGATCTAGGATCTACAGAATTATTAGGATTAGGTAATGAAGTTTGTTTCTGAGCTTTGTTTTTATTTTTGTACTGATACTGAAAGTTAACTTCCTCCATGACAATGCTAAGTGCACTTTCTAAAGTATTAGAGTTTCTCAAACGTACGATTCTAATTAGATCCTCCGGAAGATTGTATAAAAACACATTAAGACACATATTATTATATATTATCATTTTAGCAGCTTTTAAACCTTCGTCCGTGAGCAAGTTTACCTTAGAGAAGAGGGTGCTACGCGTTTGTTGAATTCTGTTGCAAAATTGTAAGTAAGTTTCATCATTTTTAATTTTTAAATTCTCGAGCTCAATCGCTACGCACTCCTCTGATCTAGGGTCTCCAAAATGCTGTATGAGAGTATTTTTCAATTGTTCCCAAGAATTAATGTCGTCTCTTTCACTTAGTAGAGTTGCGGCTCTACCGCATAATCGGCTAGTAATACAATGAAATACGTATGTTGATTGTATCGCATTTACCGGTCCATTAAAATTTCTCAATATATATTCACTCTTTTTGATAAATGAATTTAACATATTTTGGTCCCCATCAAACTTAGGGATAAGGGAGAGCAATTCTCTTGGAATAACTTGTACTTGGTCTGCCATTATTAAAATTATTAATATAAAATTTAAAATACTTAGGTATAAAAATATAAAATTCCGAGAATAAAGCTCAAACACTTCACACTTAAAATAATAACCTAATTAACAAATATTGATGAAGTCAAATAACTTTCGACGATTTTAGTTCGAAAATTACGATATATATCTACTTTCGCAGCCACAGGAAATAACAAGGACAAGTCAGGAATCGTAAGAAGGTCTACTTACAGTTCGCTCGATCCCATGCCTTCCCGTAGAGCAGCAATCGTAGAAACAGGAACTCTCGGCACCCGGTTGACAGGAATTTGTTTGGTTCGAGTTTACCCAATACCACGCGCACAGAACCGATTTAGTGTCCTTCGAAGCACAGGCTAAATTTTGGGTATCCTACCGGCTGCGCCACTTAAGTTACCGGGGAGTCTCGGAGAGTTTTTAAAAGGCACAACTTTACTTGACGACCGTTTATTTCAGACTAACTTATTCTATCTTAACTAACAACTGGATAAAACATTCCTTATTATCTAGCGTATAGACTTACACTCTAACAATATCGAGAATGCTTGGTCAGCAGAGCCCGCCCGTCGCGGCTGGGATCAGCGTACTGTTATCGTTCCCACCGGACTACTTGCTAAAGATAAGACAGGTAGAGCATTCATAACGATCTCGCGACACACGTGTATACGATTTAACTTAAATAATTATTTAAATAGAAATCATACACTGACATACTTTGACGGACGCCTAAGCTGTCTAAACTTTTTTGCTCTAATTTCGACCTTATTGTTTATTTCCTTTATCTTAGCAACGTGCCAAAGTTAGTTCCTAAATGACCACAAATGTGATGGTGTCTACAGTACTGTGAGACGACCGAGTGTTAAGAATAAATTAATTTAGTATTAATGGCCAACACAGTACTAAGTTTAGATAATAAATAGATAAATACCTGCAAGGTAACATAGTCTACTTTTCCATGTACTGGTTTTCTTTGATAACGTCGCTTATATCGATACTGAAAAAATAAACAGGTAACGTTTAGGTTAATGAAAGTGATTTTTAAATATTTAAATGTTAAGTAAGGTTCTGTTCTAACCTGTTCAATTAAATCAATATCGTCTCTAAATTCGACAGCACCAGTTGGTGCTTTGGATTGTAATTGAATAGATTCTATTCGTGCAGGAGCCAAATCACTGAAAAGTATTGGTAAATTTATGAATACGTACCTAGGTATACTGAATTCAGGGTGTTCGTAGTTTTATCACAGACGTGCGATTAAGGTATCATTCATCATTAACCTTTATTCTTTAAGGGACGTGTTCAGCACCGTCCATGTACTCGTATATACATATAGTATTGTATTTTCGTCAAAAAAATCAGTACCTATATAAATCCTTTGCTGACTATTGTAATTTTAATACCCGTTATATGTGCATGTGGATTGAGTGATCCTCTTTTCAATCTTAATAAAAATCGAGGAAGATTTAGTAATAAAAAATAGTTAAAACATTATGTGAATTTAAAAATTTCAGGTCAGGAAAGTGAATCACTCAAACCGCGCGATTAAAGAAAACGTCATATCTCAGAATATATAGCCTTTGCAATTTTTATTTCAATACCTATTGAAAAAATGTTAAAAATAGTTAAAAACTATTAACAATTTCAGAACTCACTTGCACGTCCCGTTCCAAACAATTTATTACGATTAATTTAGATCATTAACTCGGCACACGGGCCGTGTGAGTGCTCTTAAAAATCATTACCAGTGATAGGAATAGGTAGTGCCTATTTGCCTAAACTTCGAAGAACAGAGACAAGAAACGGAGACTTCCTTAGGACTAATTTTTTTCCGATACATCTGTCCCGGAATTTCGATACAACACTTAAATACATTTAAAAAAATGTGTTATTTGGAATAAGTAATTCGTCTATATTTACCTAAAGTTTGCGACTAGATATATCTTAATAAATAACATACACAGTCGTTACAACCATAAAACTTTAAAAAGTTCAAGTATAATAAATTATTATACTTGAACTTTACAAATCTCATTAAACGTAGCGACGCACGGTGGCCCGAAAATCGGCTTTCATAGACTTAGGCATTTTATTTTGCAAGTGCCAGTTTTTATGCCGGATATCACTTCTATTACTTATAACAATATACAAAAATGACACCAGAATTGATTCTGCACAAAAACGAAGGAATTATAATTTTTTTACGAAAATTTTGTATGGAGCTAGTATGAAAAATCGAAATATCTCTAAAACGGCAGGGATAACCGTAATATCCTTATAGGGGGTTATAGTACTAATTATTTGTGATTTTTTCACATAAGTTACATAATGGTTGTGAATGCCGTTTTTTTTTAAAAAATCGTCAAAATATTTCCATTTATTTTTACATATGAAACGTTCCTTTTAGTGTTAAAGTTGAAGATTTCAGAGCTTTAACAACTCTTAACATAAAATAGCATGACCTCTATAGACCTGAAGGACTAGACAGAGGTGAAAGAAAAGTTATTTTGTAAGTTATTGTACCCTTTTTTGTGGTTGTTTTTGAAGGCGGTTATATTTTGTTTGAAAACTCGGTGTAATCTGTTGATTGATATAGTGAAACAAGGCTCGGGAACTACCAATGACGGGAATACCGCAAGGAAGTTTTTCGAGTTTCCCAATGAAACTGCAGCTATTACTGGGTTGGATCAAGACCTGATAAAAAGATTTGCTGTTATTTTGCAAGCAATAACATCTGGTGAGAAGATAGATGTCATCAGATTTTGCTCGCAAAACAGCAGAAAAGTACGTGGAATTATACGACTGGTACTACATGTCATCAACCGTACATAAACTATTAATACACGGTGCTGACATAATCGAAAAAAATGATATTGTCCCGATTGGGACTCTCTCGGAAGAAGCCTCAGAGTCTCGAAACAAAGATTTTAGGAGGTTTCGGGAACATCATTCGCGGAAAAGAAGCAGGCAAGATTCTAATCAAGATATCCTAAATATGCTTGTTGTTTCTTCGGATCCTTTCCTAAGTGCACAAAGGCCGAAGTTAGATGCCAAAAGGAAGACAACCTTTTTTGCTGAAACTCTCGACCTAATACAGTTTCCGAAATTTTCCCAATCGGGACAATATCATTTTTTTCGATTATGTCAGCACCGTGTATTAATAATTTATGTGCGGTTGATGACATGTAGTACCAGTCGTATAATTCCACGTACTTTTCTGCTGTTTTGCGAGCAAAATCTGATGACATCTATCTTCTCACCAGATGTTATTGCTTGCAAAATAACAGCAAATCTTTTTATCAGGTCTTGATCCAACCCAGTAATAGCTGCAGTTTCATTGGGAAACTCGAAAAACTTCCTTGCGGTATTCCCGTCATTGGTAGTTCCCGAGCCTTGTTTCACTATATCAATCAACAGATTACACCGAGTTTTCAAACAAAATATAACCGCCTTCAAAAACAACCACAAAAAAGGGTATAATAACTTACAAAATAACTTTTCTTTCACCTCTGTCTAGTCCTTCAGGTCTATAGAGGTCATGCTATTTTATGTTAAGAGTTGTTAAAGCTCTGAAATCTTCAACTTTAACACTAAAAGGAACGTTTCATATGTAAAAATAAATGGAAATATTTTGACGATTTTTTCAAAAAAAACGGCATTCACAACCATTATGTAACTTATGTGAAAAAATCACAAATAATTAGTACTATAACCCCCTATAAGGATATTACGGTTATCCCTGCCGTTTTAGAGATATTTCGATTTTTCATACTAGCTCCATACAAAATTTTCGTAAAAAAATTATAATTCCTTCGTTTTTGTGCAGAATCAATTCTGGTGTCATTTTTGTATATTGTTATAAGTAATAGAAGTGATATCCGGCATAAAAACTGGCACTTGCAAAATAAAATGCCTAAGTCTATGAAAGCCGATTTTCGGGCCACCGTGCGACGCCTAGAGTGAGCTAGAAAGAAGATATTTACTTCGAAACGTGTACGGCTTCTTATACAAATATTGTGATTCATTGTGTATCAACAAGTCATTTACAAAAAGTTCTCCAACAATAAAATTCAGAAAGTTTTATTAACACTACTTAACTATTTGTTTTAATAACACACGCGTTTTTTATGACCCGCTTTACATATTTAAAACCGGTGGAATTACATGAGCTTTACGAGCAAGGGTGTTAAAAAACTTATTAGCTGAAGGAAGAAATTAACCTTTATTATTCCTCCAATATGCCATCTGAGTGATCCATACTTCGACCTCTATCTACTTATATATACTTCGTAGGCAGACTGAGATTGTACCCAAAATTGAAAACTTTTCAATAATCAGTGGGTTCATATGACAAAGTATGTAAACATACACAGGTTTCTTTACTTGTATAAAAACTCGTTGTTGGGTCATCATCACACCATTTGGTCGTTAAAATAACCATGTGCCTTGTAGAAGATAGATTGTAGACATGTGCTCTACGTCAAAAGATCCAACAAAATGCTGGTCAACCAATACGTTTAACACCACACTACGGAGCCCACAAAGTTTTTACATCAGAAGAAGGTGACATAAAATATATTGAACGTAATTCTTAATTATTATAAGGAAAACATATACACTGTGTTAATTTTGACAAAATAACCTTTAATAAAAAATAAAAAGTCTATATAAAACACAAATGGTGTTATTATTTTTTACTTACATTGTTATATTAGAGTGTTGGGTGGCTGGTGGGCTACTGCCAAACAACTCTTGGGCAGTAGCCCACCAGACAACACTCTTCTAGTCGGAGGATCCTCCCATTTCAATGCGGGATGCGAACTTTACAGCCTGTTCCTCATTACCCAACACTTCTACCACACTTCCAGATTCTACGCGTCCCTCATTCAGGTGTTTCCACTTTGACGATATCGTCAACAAAACGGTTATAGACCATAAAATATATTTTTTTAAAACGATATTTACCTCACAAACATCAGTGCTTGTGTATTTTCATCCCACACCCAGTGTCCGTCCTCATAAAGCCCCCCAAACATATCATCTTCTTCATCACTCATTTTTATTTACCTAAAAAATACTTTTGTAACGGAGTTTTAGTAGACATGCAACACGCATCGATACATTGTCGTTATAAATTTGTCAGTGTCAAATGTAAATTCAAATATTGAAATAGTCAGTGGTTTCCAAAAAGTTTAGTTAGCTATCTACTATCTACTTACCTAACCCTTACAAACATCGTCTGCTGAATAGTACTCTTCCTATAGTTCCTATGGCCAGAAGGGTCTCTGTTTTTACTCAAATAGACTAAACTTTACAAAGCCGAAGTTTATCTAAATTCGATTTACTGCATTAACTGCCGCGCCCTGCACTTATTATCTCATTATTTTCTCATAAATTATACAAATATGCCGTTTGTAAGATTTTTCCGGGCATTCTTTTAAGCGTTTGCTATGTCAAATTGTCGACCAGACTGAAAGCTTAGAGTGCCCTGGCTCAAATATTGCTTAGTACCGAGTGTAAATAACGTGAAGCAGCGGGGTGCATCTAATGAAGTCGTTCTTCAAGAGACGAGAGGGTACTTAGTATCGAAAAGCTCAGTTACAACTAAGAGCATAAACATGTTTTATTAGAGAGTTGTAATTGTGATTCTGTCTTTTAAATATCGACTGTGTACTTTTTATTTAGTTGTTAACTTTAGATTTGTTTCAAAATTGAACTCCGTTAGGCAGTTGATAATCTTGATTCATGCTTGGCGTTATAATATCCCTGTCCCACCTTCTACGAGGTCGATATCATCTCATTTCAGACAAACATGGGGCGAACAAGTCTCTATACATATGTAATATATATGTTCATCCCTTGGCTCAACACAAAACAAAATCTGAGGAGCACACTGAGTATAAAATTGAGCTGAATTAAGTTCACCGTATCATAGCGTTTTACAAGTGTAACTCAAATCGGAAACTTTTAAAACAGATGTACACAACACTAGCATCCAATGTCTTTCCCATCCGCTTTGCGAGCTCACGTAGTACAGTTTACGTCCGTGGAACACCGGTTTATGACCGTAGAGTAGATTGAACATCGCTCCCGGCGAAGGATTATACCCGCTCGAAACGTGCTTCCCGTCGAATGGGTATACTTCATTCCTGTATCAACACCGAGTAGCTTTTGATTTCATCGTATGCAATCGACTCGCTCTTTATTAAATTTCCCTGGCTTTTAACCTAGATATTCTGATGCAATCATATCTAGTTCATCAGTGGAAAAGCTGAAGGTATAATATGCTAGAACATTTTATTAGGAACGGCGCGGTGTGGTGGTAGTTGCTTCTGTAACGTCATATTTTTTGCCAAAGCTAGCTATCACCAGGATCAGATCATCAGAATTTATCCATAGGTTTTCATTGTATGTAGTGTCTAAACCTTATTTAAACTTCAGCTTTTGTTCCGAAGTTACACCTTAAAATATAAATTATAGTGACTATAAATTGCACAAAAAATGTTTTCCAACATCATTGCCTTTTTGGTGTAGGGATTACAACTTTGCAAGCGACTCTACTAAGCATGGGCTATTGGGTTATTTCATCAGGATTTTTTTTCTGTAGCAGCTTTCGTCACAATTACATGGGACTTAAACTTACTAGCGCAACATAAATGTGCCTACCCTACCGATCAGAGAATACACTCGTCACGTTGTGTAACAAAATGTTTCAGAACCTACATCATAGTTAGCTTTGACGTCATAATAAATGAATGAAACTACAGTTGAGTTTCTATTTCACTGGAAACGAGCGAAATGAAATTGGAAAAAATAATGTTCATCGAGTTAGAAATATGTTCGGTTTACCAGTTACAGTTGTAGTTTTGTTTGCTGCCAAATGTTAGTGGAGGAACATGTCACCTGGATATATGAATACGGAAAGTACTGGTTTATTACTTCATAGATGTGACTTTTTACATAATATATGTATGTACGTACATGTGTTAAAGCGTAATGATGATTATAGATTGATGGACGAAGAGGGAGATGGATGGATTGTGTGAGCAATGATTTGAAAATGGAGTAAATGATAGCATAACATTGGCCAAGTAGGTAACATGGTACAGATGCAGGAAAATGACGATGAGATTTGAGTTTTACATTTTTTATTTTATTTTATTTATTTATTTTATAAAGGACAAGTTCCTTACTGAAACAAAGCACACAATTCTGGGGTCTATCTTAACATGCCATGGCCTTAGATTTGATCAACGCGCTATTAGCAGTTAAGTTATAATCGAGTTGATGTACCTAATGTTCTTTCAGCTTACGCTTTATGTTTTTACTGAGTATTATTGACTATTGTAAAAGAAGCGGTACGCCTGTCATAAAAGTTATTTTTGTGTGGCACTTGAAATTATTTTGATTTGGCTTGTCGTGTATTCACGTCACATTTCACTGGAATTTGAATATCAGTGTTATCAAAATATTCTATGAGAAACAGATACTCAGCGCGCGCTAGAACAAGCAATACTTTGCAATGTTTGAATAACCCTGTGTAATTGTCTTGGTATTTATTTTTTATAGTTATAGTTAACAAGTTTCAGCAAACGTGTTTGCAAATTATATATTTTATATAGGTAAGTTTTAAATGTGCGTCCATAACTGGTGAGTTCTTATGAGATTATCGAGTCAGCAAGAGCTGTGTAAAGATAAAGATATATTTATTTTGTAAAAAACATGAGTAGGTAGGTATGTATCACTATACCAGGTACTTATAGATGAAAGAAAGTGGCTACATGTCTTGCCATAGTTGCCATAATTATAGGAATGGCGTACAAAAATATGTTTGTTTTTAAACAATAGGGTAAACTCAATTAACATACAATTAAAAAAGAAAACAATGACTTAGACAATGTAAAATTAAAAAAGAAAAACAATGGCTTATTAAAGAGTAAACTTAACTAAATATGTATTATGTATGTATTATATGTATATGTTACGGCTAAAGATGGGTGTGTACATAAACTTAAGATTAGCCGGCTAAACTTTGCGCGGGGATCCGTCGACCTGCTGACGGAAACGCTAACCCTAGACGGTCGACGTCAGGGGCACCCCGAGGTTCGGTTAGTTAGGTTCCTGTAAACCTTGCAGACAGAAATAGGAGCCCCGCGCAGCGGGGATCCGTCGACCTGCTGACGGAAACGCTAACCCTAGACGGTCGACGTCAGGACCTAAGTTTAACCGGCTAATCTTAAGTTTATGTTCACACCATCCTAAGTTTAGCCGGCTAATCTTAAGTTTATGTACACACCCATCTTTAGCCGTAACATATACATTTGAAGGCGGGTTCTGTACAGTATATTGCGCTTTATAATGGAAAACTTGGTGAGTATTGCACGTAACTTGCCGCAAACAGATTCCACCTGATAACTCCAGTTGAATCGGTTGTCAATTATTAATCTTAGAAAGTATGATACGGGACATGCTCTATAGGCGAGCAGTGGCAGTCTGGAACGTTTCTATTGCAGACAACCATGACTATGAGCTATGATTTGAAAGGGATGGGAAGAACTTATGTGACTTGAATGTACGTGTATAACTTTAGTTTTTTGTGGATTCAGAACAAGTTCCATATCATGGGCCCATTTAGTCATAGAAGTAAATCTTTTTGCTAACATTCTACGGCCAAATTCAGTTTTTTGTTAGCAGAAAGTATACAGGTGTCATCAGCGTGTTGATAAAGGGAACAGTGTGTTATGAAATAGGTATTAACCGTAAATGAGGACAGCAGAGGATAACTTCATCTGTATGCAGTGTAACTGAGATTGCTCATTCTCTGATACCATACCATGATTACCTACGCTGAATAGGGAACCCTGAATACGACGAGTGTAAAACGATACCAGTATGGTACCCAGCAGCTTAAAATATTTACGATAATTTTAATTAAGTACCCATGTTGAAATAGTGTGAAGTGGCCGCATGATTGAATGGACTCCGCTAAATCATCTGAAAGTAGATGATGGCCAACGGAAGAAAAGTTTCGTTTTAAATTCACCTCTTCATGAAAATGTTATTGTTTACTTTTTTACATAATTTAGAGTAACCGCAAATAATTAGCTACAGTGGTCGGCCCTCACATTTTGTTAACTTAAGTTATGCTTGTATTAATTACTTTGTTTCAGGCCTCTAAAAGCTTTTGGAGGCGAGCAGTAAAACTCAATGGGCCGCAGGTGCCCGCTGGGCTATTACAAAGTGAATGTTTCATATCAAAGAGGATTTTTATTGTTTTCACTAACACATAGCAGAGCACACTATCATGTCTGTACCTACAAATATTTAAAAAATCGTGTATGTTATGTTGTACCTACTCGGTTACAGTTTCAGCCGAACACTCAACGTTTAAGGAAGTGGGGCGGAAACGATACATACTCGTAGGTACAGAATTTACTTTGAATGTTTTAATGGTTCCCTGTTAGTAACCGCGCTAATCCCCAACCGTGTGCTAAACTAAGTAGATACTCATTTGATCACATGGCAGAGCGCACACGATCAAAGCAGCGCATCGCAGCCTTCTGTGCGATCGTGTGTGACAGCCAATTCAATGAATTAACACAAGCACAAGTGGCATACAAGCTCAATTTTTTTAAATATTTATTTAAGTAAAAATGTATGGCAACTAAGGTTATTCACTCACAACTTTAAGACATGTTTGGTACACTTTACATGTCTGGAACTCACTCTGTTTTTCCGAAGTTTCCACCTAAATGCGGGTGGAAGTTCTAAGTGATTTTATTGTCCATTCTGCAAAGTAAAGAAAAAGAGCACGGACCGATAAGTAGACTAGCACTATGCACTTATTTAGTTTCTCGCTGCTTCCGTACCTAGGTTCAGTGAGCTGTTTTTCTATTTTACAACTAGCTTCTGCCCGCGGCTTCGCCCGCGTGGCCTACATGAAAGAAATGATTTTTTTTTTCAGAAACTAACTCTCACTGCCTCTCATTGAATATACGAACTGAAAATATCCCAAACAAAGCAATAAGGACGAAGTTCTTCGTAAAACTATTTGTGGGGTAGTTGTTGGGGAATGATTTTGGAAAACCACGTGTTTCATAATTTTTCATTGAAGAGTGTGTACAACAATTTTCGACACGATCGACCGGTCGATTGAGTCGAAAATTGTTGTACACTCTTCTTCTCTTCTCTTCTTCTGGGTCGCGGTCCAGATAATTTTCAATTCCTCAAACTAGCACGACAACCCTTAAGACCAGCCCATTATTTGTAGCTCTTACCCATATCAATAACATTTTAATGTATGACGAATCTATGGATATTTTTGCAAGTACTGAATTGATACTCCTCAACACTGCTTCTCGATACCTGGAGTCCAATGCCACTCCCTAGCACTATCTCGGGGTAAACATAGTGTATCCCTATAAGATAATGTTGTTATATGATTATGATGATACTAGTTTTGTTCATTTTACTGTAATATCTTGTGTTTATTCTAATTTTTGTCTAGTTACTAAAAATGTTTTGTTTACTTTTATTCTTACATCTACCATATTGTTAACTTCCTAATATTGTTACTATTTTTTATTTTATCTTTAATTCTAATTAGTCATATATGATTTTACTTGTTTTTTATGTTCAACCAATAACTTGTATGTGTAGTGTAATCTGTCAGTATAAGTTGGTTATAATAAATAAATAAATAAATAAAAAGAATATAAAGTTTCACAGAAAATTCAAGCCCCCATTTCACCCTCTTAGGGGTGAAATTTCGAAAATCAATTTCCAAGTGGATACCTACTCTTCACGAAGAATACACTCTCCAAATTTCATGTCTCTAAGACCAGCGGATCCACTTGCGCCTCAAAGAGATGTCAGCAAACATGAGGGGCCCGCAATGGCCGATGCCTGCCAGGGCTGCGGGACTGTTTGAAAGAGATACCGCGGCCCTGGAACACAAAGGGCAAAAGAAGGAACATGGATGGGTTTTGGTCAGTAAAAGTCTGACACTCCCCCTTCTGCTTCGGCCAGAGCGGGTGCAGTCATTTGATGATTTCCCATACCAAAAAAAAAGGACCAGCGGATTGGGCTGTGCGTTGATATATCAGCCAGTTAGTCAGGACTTTGAATTTTGTATGTATAATCATTAGTTCTCTTAGTGAAAGGAAAACTTATTCGGCCGTCATACTTCCCTAGTGTTGTTTGGCCAGATATTCAAGCTACCGTACCGCATAAATTTACAATTAGTGCTCATAACAGTGCGCTTGCAGCTTTTAATACACACTCGCGAGGTTGGTCGACTTACAACATACACGCAATAGCTTTTATCCCGAATTGCAAATAACTGAGAGCATTTTATAAGTTTTAAGGTCCGGAGTTGGATGCAATAGTAACATTAACATAACTTTATATTCAGTGAAGTCGAGAGCAAACTTACTAGTGACGTCGTAAATTCTGTCGAACTTACAAACACGTTGGATGGAGATTCCGATTTGCAAGTTATAGCTGTCCATGAATTATAATCATGAATAAGAAATTGAAATATGGAAGGTGATAAGTCGCGCGCCGATAAATCTTCAAATTTTTGTGGAAATATTGGGTTTTCAAATCCAGAGCATGGCATATACATGGTTATTACCGAGTAGTTATGTATCAGCCTTCATTTTATAAGTAGGTGTAATAATAAATCTAAATTTTATACTTATCTCTTTGGATTAAATACAAAAAAACCGCCAAGTGGGAGTCGGACTCGCGCACCGAGGGTTCCGCAAAACTTGTAGGTATTTTGTTATTAAACTACATATTTTCGGTTTTCAGATTTTTTCCTTTACATGTTGTGTTGTAAGACATTGCTTCTTTCCAAATTTCATGATTCTAGGTCAACGGGAAGTACCCTATAAATTTTGATTCCCTTGAGTGTGTCGAAATATAAGTTTTTTGATAAACGACCGTATCTTTTTTTCACGTTAACTTAGAAGTTTGATTTCACAGCTTCAAGGGACTGTAGACATGAGTATATGGTTTTATTTTCTCGATACTTCCAAGCGTTCGTGAGATAAAGGGTATTGACAGACAGACGGACTGACAGACAGATAGACAACAAAGTGATTCTGTAAGGGTTCCGTTTTCCTTTTGAGGTACGGAACCCTAAAAACAAATGCATTACGACATGATTTCCTTTTGGTATTAGACATTGACATGAGACTACGACATCACCAAAGAGTAGAATACTTATACTAAAGACAACACTTATGACAGTGACATTTGTATTTGTATACTTTGCCACGGCGGCTACGTCTTTGAAATATTTTGATATTGTATAATTGGTACATACACTTACATTTTCTTATTATAATCATTTTAATTTGTAATTCGTTTTAAAAGATGGAAGATGATGACGATGAAGGGATTTTTGGAGGAGCATTTGAGGATGGACATTGGATTTGGGACGACATTACACAAGCGTTACTGTTTGTGAGGTATGTAGACCTGCTACTTATTTACGTGTAGCAGACGAATTAATTCGTTCAGAAAGTTTACAGATGAGCTTTGCTGTGGATGGCATCGTGAGTGGAGACTGGGAATCAAAAAGCATAGGTCTGGTTAAATGTAAAGACGCCTAGAGGAACCCTTGATCATTTAAGACAGCCCTACTAATTATGTTTCTGATTTTATGCCTCAAAGATGTACCTATGAGTTAAGCTAAATCCAAGCAAAGCTATCACTACAACTAGAAGAGGTAGGCGATGAAAGTTTTTATGGAGGCATGGTTTTTATATATCAATGTATGGAGGTTAAAAAGACATGTGCGAGATGGTATTTGAACTTTTGTTTTAAGTTATGGTTAGTTAAGTGAAATGACAGAGTTATATGTGCATCAATGGACTGCTTAATGGCCATCTTGCTATAAATGCTATAATATACAGGGTGAAAGGGACAGCCCTCCGCAGACTAATGGGGTGAATTCAGTATATCATACTAAGATCGAACATCTTACAAGAAGACAGAAGTACAAGAAGTTATTTTTAGGAACGTTATGGGAATCCAATAAAGATTTGTTTTATTTTCTCATACGCAATGTATCCTTACCATGAAGGGCTGCGTATAGAGAATGTAATTTTACATTAAAATAAAGGAATAGTAACTGAAAAAACGATAAAAAAAAATGATTTCCTGAGGAAAAATCCGGTGAAATATAATTCAAAATAAGCTGAATGCACCCTGTCAGTTTGCCGTGAGCCTTACATCCTGTATTATAGGATTACATTTATTAATTTAATAACTGATCTTTACAGTGACCTGCTTCCCCAGCCGGTGGAAACTGTACAAGTTGCAACCAAAGCGCCAACAGGCGCCATAGAGTTTAGAGATGACGTTGATTTAATTGAACAGGTGACAGCTGTTATATTTTTATCCGTAATACCAATTGCAGGTGTATCTTACTTGGTTAGTACTATGTTTCTATCTGCCAGTTTCCAGTACCTATACAACATAATTAATATGCTAATGTATGAATGTATTAACTAAAGGGAAATTATAAGTCAAGCTTAATTTTTTTTTGTCCACGGAACCCTACCTCTGATTTCATACGTCAGCCACGGGAAAATAAGAAAGCTTCTAATAAACTAATTCGTTTTTTACAACGCGAACTAAATATTTCAAAGAAAGCGTCAACTTAAGAGCAACAATTATTTTTACTTTGTCCTTGATTTATACTTGACCAATGTAATACTGTCACTTACGGGATATCATCCGTGATTATCTATTATGAGCTCTCGATATTTCGACGCCGATGCAACTGCCATGATCGCGGAATGTCGGACAAACATTGCTTACCAGGGCTGATAAGAGAAGCAATTGAAATAACGAAACACAAAAATTTAAATCAAGAGGAGGACGTGGAATCCAGTATTACCTAAGTATGCTCAAAAGTAACAGCCGGCCTCGCAATAGGAACTCCACAAAACCTAGTGATGATGTGAGTGTGTTTTGCCGTGACATTGTGTCGAGTTTCAGTAGTGAGTGTAGCCAAAGACTAAGAAAGAAGGTAGACAAATTTGTATGCACTTAACAATTTATTTACCATCCACCCGCAATCTCCAGTCATGGCACTTGCAACAGTCTCGAAATATCATGTATCTCAGAACGTTCGGCCAGTCGAGATAGGGAGCTGGCTGCTACTCCAGTTTTTAGTGACGATTATGTGACGCATAAAGATGCCAGCCAAAGAATTTGTGACAGAACAGTTCGAAAGTTAGAAGCATTTATTTATGGCCGAACGACCTGATATCAGAACGTTCGGCCAACCTGAATCTCCATAACTGATGACCTTAGAGAAACTGTTACTGAATAAATATTTTGTGACGATTTAGTGACAAACAACCACTGCTTTACTTTTACTCGTAATGCCACCGGTTAAAAGTAAAATTAATTTTAGTTCCTGGAACATCAGGCCGTTCGGCCAACGTAAAATCTGCGTAACTGAGGACCTGAGAGAAACCGTTAATGAATAAAGATTTAGTGACGAGACTGAAACGTATTTTTATTGCTTTATTTTTTTTTGTGACGGTCCCTCTATATAGTAAAATGAAAATTTAACATATAACCTCAAAACATTGGGATTATCGATTCCTCCACAAGGAAGAAGCCCAGAGAAACCGTTAATCAATAAAGATTTAGTGACGACACTGAAACGAACTTTTATTTGTTTTATTTTTCTTGTGACGGCCCCTTTTTATTGTAAAATGACAATGTAACATAACCTCTAAACATTGGGATTATCGATTCCTCCACAAGGAAGAAACCTAGAAGACTCGTAAAACCCCTGATGTGTTATAGGTTTCCAGTGCAATAGTGTCAGTGTTTTTGTTAATTCAAGATGGAATAATCTTGAATTAACAAAAACACTGACACTATTGCACTGGAAACCTATAACACATCAGGGGTTTTACGAGTCTTCTAGGTTTCTTCCTTGTGGAGGAATCGATAATCCCAATGTTTAGAGGTTATGTTACATTGTCATTTTACAATAAAAAGGGGCCGTCACAAGAAAAATAAAACAATAAAAGTTCGTTTCAGTGTCGTCACTAAATCTTTATTGATTAACGGTTTCTCTGGGCTTCTTCCTTGTGGAGGAATCGATAATCCCAATGTTTTGAGGTTATATGTTAAATTTTCATTTTACTATATAGAGGGACCGTCACAAAAAAAAATAAAGCAATAAAAATACGTTTCAGTCCCGTCACTAAATCTTTATTCATTAACGGTTTCTCTCAGGTCCTCAGTTACGCAGATTTTACGTTGGCCAAACGGCCTGATGTTCCAGGAACTAAAAATAATTTTACTTTTAACCGGTGGCATTACGAGTAAAAGTAAAGCAGTGGTTGTTTGTCACTAAATCGTCACAAAATATTTATTCAGTAACAGTTTCTCTAAGGTCCTCAGTTATGGAGATTCAGGTTGGCCGAACGTTCTGATATCAGGTCGTTCGGCCATAAATAAATGCTTCTAACTTTCGAACTGTTCTGTCACAAATTCTTTGGCTGGCATCTTTATGCGTCACATAATCGTCACTAAAAACTGGAGTAGCAGCCAGCTCCCTAGCTCGACTGGCCGAACGTTCTGATATACATGAAATATCGGGAGCTCACAATAATAGATAATCACGGAAGATGTCTTGTTAGTGACAGTATAAGTTTAGTTATGAACCGTGAAAACTTCAGTGTATTAAACATCACCATCTAATTTACTAAGTTAGCTACGTATTTTACGAACGTTACTCACCAACATTTTACGGTTTACTGCTTCAACGTATGTTCCTTTGAAAAAATATAATTCTGGCATCAACTCGAAAACTTCATTAATATAACTTAGCTTGTAAAATAATACATGGTATTCTTTTAACATAAAAATAGTAACTAGTTCTATTCCTCCTCGTTTCGGATTTTGCCATCCACGCCCACTTGAAAAATTCATCCTGAATTGTTATTTTAGAAGCTTATTGCTTGAATATATGTCACAAATATAGATGCAATAAAATAACAACGATGCTGGTATGTATTTACAGTAGCTTACATCGAGGATATATGGTGGCTGAAATTGTACTTTTAAGATGCACATTGATCATGGTGCTAGTAAATTAGAGGAAAATTTAGTTTTTTGGAGGAGAAAAAAAATGCTATTAAATAGAAGTAGGTTTAATTCTTACATTTAACTAAACTGCAGCGTTAGAATCCTGCTGGCGATGGCGCCGGGGTTTTAGGCTTTAGTTGAGTGACTCTATGCTGTCAGCGTCTACGTTACGCTGCATTTTGGATTTTGTGTGTTGTGTTATAAATAACGAATTGTTAATCGCTAATAGAAGCCCATGCTCATAATTTCATTTGGTAACGTTGTGTTAACTGTGCTTTTTTAGGTCCGCTATCGTCGTCGCTATCAAAGAAAGTTGCTACCAGGACAAGCGGACATAATTACTCTGCAGGTTAATACTTATGTTACTATATACAGCGTGTAACGGAAGGGGGGTATCAACCCTGAAGGAGGTGAATGTGCTCATGAAACTCAACAACTTTCCCCAAAGAAGTCAGTTTTGTAAGGGAGGGCCAAATTTTTTTTTCATATTTCGACCTATGTTCTTTGGGGAAAGTTGTTGAGTTTCATGAGCACATTCACCTCCTTCAGGGTTGATACCCCCCTTCCGTTACACGCTGTATATACAATATATAATAAATACATATTATATGGAGGACAACACACGCAGGAAATATCCACCGACCTACCCGTTGCTGTACGTTAATATTGTATTGAAATAAAAGTCCTCTTAGCCGAATTTCGGTCATAGCGGTCAATCTTTGCAAAACTTTTATTTCGGGCATAGCGTTCAATTAGACATCGATACGGGAGATACTGTAGTACACAAGTGAGCGCACAGACAGCACTCTCGACGGTGCACTCCTTCCCTTACTCTCATAGACCGAAATAATATTGGTTTAAAATTTCAGGACGTAAAAGATTTAGCATTGTATACTGCACCTGTCAGTATTTTGAGTCCAATGCTTATTAACATGCTTCATATGCCAACTACGGAGAGGTTCCTCAGAGCACTTATTCTTTGCTGTGGTTATTATTTACAGGTAATAGTTTTATGAATAAATATCTATGGCTATTTTGTACTACACTTTTTTTATTGATCTACAATATCAATATGGTCTGAAGATAGCCTTCTGGTAGTTTGTGAGACTTTGCTGTCCTTCTTTCTCATCTCCTACTCATACGTACCCACTACAAATTCTTCGAGTGAAAACTCGTTCAGAAACCTGGGACTATTCTTGCCAATATACTACAGCCAAAAATTCACACTAGTGCGTGATTTGCACCGCCAATCGGCCAACTTTCTAAATTGGGCCCTTATGTGTGACAACAATGGTCGTAGCGGCAAAATGTAGTTTCCATACTGTTTGCAATAATGATAACTTCTACTTACAAGATACTACATAGATAGGCTCCATCTGAACTAATCATAGAGAGGTAAAGTTTGTATGTTTGGATTTAGGGGATAATCTTCGGAACTACTGATCCGATTCCGAAAATTCTTTCACTAACGGGAAGCTACATCGTCCCCAAGTGTCATAGCCTGTTTTACAACGCGGGTAAAACTTTCAACCATAACGCGAGCGAAGTCGTGGGCAAAAGCTAGTAAGTTATAATTCTTTAATAAAATCACCCAGATCGCAGATGAAATGGCTGAACGCATGATAGAGCTCCAAACAAAAGTGAGAACTCCTATGTGTGATCGAATCGAAAATATATACCGTGATAATTTGGCTGACCTGAGAGTCTTGGTTGCTAAGGAATATTGTACAATGCTTATTGGTACGTATTTCGCTGGAACGACGTTTAAAAAATTACCTTTTCAACGATTTTATTAAATTAATTATTTTATGCGGTAGGGGGAGCTGACATGAAGAAATTTCATCACATGGGTCCTCAGAAGAAACGTCGATCGTTATCGGACAAAGACTCACGATTGTTCGAAACGTTACTACGAATGAGCATACAGATTGTTTGGCTGGCGTTAGGACGCAAAAGTTTTAATCGAATTGGTGATTTTGAATTTTGAAAATTGTGTTCATATTTAGACCATTAATCTGAGCAATTTTCTACATGGCATAATCGTCGTAATCGCGAAAACATAAATTAGCTGCCCTGTACAAAATTTCAATGCCTATTTCGCCCAAGAGAAGTTTTTCATTTTGGTGGTCCGTACCACACTTTAATTTTAATCACACTTCTTTATTACATTCTATATTATCTGATTATTTTTTTTTAATGAAATTGGACTAATTGTTGCGGATTTCTCATACTCTTACTTTTTCAGAACTAGAAACTCATCGTTTATTTAAGTCTGAAATATTCAACAATGTGGAGCACACGTTGAAAACAGGATACATAGCGGAAATGGTACCGGAAGAGCATGATGTGCTGCTTGGGCCTTGTGTCCGTCACGGCAAAAAGCTCAACACTCACTCACCGCTTATGAATGAGGTGTTTTGTGACCGGTCAATGGATTACCGTTTAATGGGACTCGGTATTGTCCAGTATCCAGAGTGAGCATTATTTACCTACGTAACGCCTGTAATCTCAGAAGGGTTAGGCCTAGGGATGCTTAATACCTAGTTCACTCACATTTTGCTAGTTGCTAAGGAGGGTGACCCTATTGCCATCAAATGGGCACAAATCTAGACTCCGTGGCTGCTGATGAAAATCCCTATGTCACTTTGCCTAATCTGTATCATTTACCTATCTTGAGCTTATTTATCACTTACTTGTACTAACAGATTGTTTTGTATTGCCAAGGTTGACAACAAGACTGAGATTTCTTCGTCTCTTGGTCGCTGAAGCGGAAGATAATTTGCAGCTTTCACAAATTACACTGGGTATAATTGGAATGCCGCGTTCAAGATTTGATACGATGCTTAGGCCTATCGTGCAAATAGAATCTTCTAGTAAATCGAAAGCTTCTTCTTTGTTAGTATTTAACAATGATACGAACTTGTTTTTACTTAGCTTTTCCGTAACATATACCGGAAGTCACCTTCACGTACCACAAAAGTTCGCAGATATCCTATGATGTGACATTCGGGAATAGTGTAGCTTTTAGTCAGTAATATATATTTGTTTGCATTGGATTTGTATTTCCAGTTATTAAACAGGGTGATTTTTTTAAGTGGGCGTGGATGTCCAAATCCGAAACTATGAGGAATAGCGAAAAATACACAAAGGAGACTGGGGCCCGATTTTGATGAAAACTAGAACTGCATTATTAGATTTGTAGCATGCGCATTAGCCGAAATGGGTTTGATGGCTTCCTGCTACCCTGGGGAGACCGTTTAAGCCTAGGGTCTTACGAAATACGTTAAGATGAGGTCCACAATAGTTCTGTGCAAATAGCAGTAGAAATATGTGCAGCGTACGTACATTGGACTGCGACCTGCACTCGTTGACTTTCCAGCTACTGTTCTTGGTGATGATGATGATGATGACGATGGTGTTGGATGACGATGAATCTAATGGCTCAATCAAAGTTCACTCGAGGTGCGCGTTGGTCGCGGAACGTGAGAGGTAGAGAACCTCACGTCCCAGCCGCCGCGGGAGAAGCACCGGGCGTCGGGGGCCACGCCGTGATGGCTCTCGGCCACCGTAGGCGCGGGCCTGTGGACGGTGAGTAATGGGGCTCGCCGTCCGTCCGTCTTGTGACGACAGGCCGTGTCGACGGCGCGTTCGTCTTCCACGCGCGCCTCAAAGAGATGTCAGCAAACAAGAGGGGCCCGCAAGGGCCGATGCCTGCCAGGACTACGGGACGGTTCGAAAGAGATACCGCGGCCCTGGAACATAAAGGGCAAAAGAAGGAACATGGGTGGTTTTTAGTCAGTAAGAGTCTGACACTCCCTTCCGCTCCGCCCAGAGCGGGAGGAGTCATTTAATGATTTCCCACCCGAAAAAAAAAAAAAAAAAAGGCGCGTTGGTCGGAGGTAGGACACGAAGTGATAGAACAATATTTTCACGATGGCGGATTCGGTCGTCCTAGCGGTTGCGCGCTCCGGCCTGTAAGGGTGACCAAAGACAACCTCGTGCTGTCACTCTAGGTTTTGATCAGTACGTACGCGCACGACAGCTGGAAATATAGGCGTCTCGTTACTGCTATGCGCACAGACGTACGTGAACCTCGATTCTTTGTAATACGTTTCGTTACGGTAACGGAACAAGATTTTTGGAAAATCAATATTCTTAACCAGGAATCGAACACATTGATAAAAAAACACACACACGTACACACTGTATTATTAAACCATTCGATAGTGTCGTTAATAGGGATCAAAATCTGGGAAGTAATGAGATGCGGCAAATTTAAGGAAAAGGTTAAATTTACAACATTGTTCTAATTTCAAATTTTTACTAACTCTTCAAAAAAAAAAAATCAAAATGTTTTATTTCACATACGCCTACATGGGCACTTATAAAACGTCGAAAAAAAGGTGCACGGTTCAGGTTGGTCGTTTCCTATGAAGAAGAACCGGCAAGAAACTCCATGGTTACTCTTTTAAAATGGCGGAGATATGACGTCTCCCTGTCTCACACCTCGCTGCAGAAGGATAGGTTTCGAGGTCTGGTCCTGAAGTCGGACTGACATGGTGCAAACACTTCAACACCTCGATGTACTGATAGTCCATTTGGCACCGTTGGAGAGACTGCAGTACAGCCCAAGTCTCGAATCGAAGGCTTTCTCGTATTCCACAAACTTATGTATGTGGTCTACGGTGCCTTTTCGGAATCCGCGGCTTGTTTGTGAGGCTGAAAATCGTCAAAACTGCGCGCGGGACGATTCGTGATGACTCTTGAAAACAACTTGTAGACAATAGACATGGCTTAGAAGTGAGATGGGCCTATAGTTCTTCAGCCGGGAATTGTCGCCCTTTTTAAAGAAGCGTACCACCACACCCCTACCATGCCTGTGGCGTTTTCCCCTCGAGTATGACGGAATCAAAAAGCTTTTCAAGGACCTTTAGTACCGGTTTTCCACCCGCCTTCAGGAGTTCGGCCGTAATTCCATCATCACTCGATGCCTTTTTGTTTTTAAGCTGTTTCAGAGCCATTCTAATCTCGTACAGGCTGACATCCGGGATGTCTTCGGCATAGTGTCGGGCCAGTCTAGCTCTTGGGTCGTTTGCTAGATTTACAACGGGTTTACTGATTGACGTGTACCACTGCCCATTAATGATAATATTTATCCGTGGTACTAGGCAATTAGGCTTAAGCCAGTTGTAAACGTCCCTTTGTGCCTATTGGCCTTGTTTCGTTCTGTCTCCTGCTGATATGGAAGAAAGTGGAAATTATGGTTTTCCTACTCCTACTATGCATGGCTTTAGAAATATCCTCACACGTCAGGGCGTAGACCCGTATGACCTTCAACAAATATCTTGAGGATATTCTGAATATAAGCTACACCACCCTGGTCGACACACTCTCGATCTTCACCACGTTATTCACGAGAGACGTCGCGGGTACTAGGGGCCATTTCTGTGTTGCGCTCATCATTAGGGGTTTTGCCATAATCGCCACGCTTGGCAGGCGGGTTGGCGGTCGCGGTACGGTTGTTACAAAAGCACAGAGAACGCTGCTGCCCATTCTCTGGTCTTAGTCGTCTCTTACGACGCCCACGGGAAGATAATATGGGATGGTGCTATTCTTTACGTGCGACACCATACAATATCTTTACGTCCGACACCATACATTACATGTATAATGTATTAGTTTTACTTAGTATATTCTATAAAAAGTAATTCAAAAAATTCTAGAATATGTGGTCCAAATATGCATAGTTTCGAAGATATCATCAATCATCTCAATGTGTGTAGGTAGGTATCTAAAGTTCATTGTTACATATGTTGCAGTCAAAACTCTTAACCAGTCAAAAGTACTTTTAACTGAATAAAATAAGCAAAAGTAATTTTGACTGAACAGGTTGGTCAAAAGTGGTTTTGACTTAAAATCATTGGTTAATAGTGCTTTTGACTGCAAATTTGCGGTTAAAAGTTGTTCTAACTGACGCTCTTAGTCAAAACTAGTTTTAACTGCTAAAGCATCAGTCAAAAGCACTATTAACTAGTTGGAATCCCCTATTTGGATTCGGTTGGGGCTCCTATTTCTGTCTGCAGGGTTTACAGGAACCTAACTAACCGAACCTCGGGGTGCCCCTGACGTCGACCGTCTAGGGTTAGGGTTTCAGTCAGCATCTGTTAAATTTCAATTACGTTATATTAAGTCAATTTGTGTTATGTCTTAATTCCAAACAATAAAATTAAAAAATAATGAATTGTTTGTCAAATAATACGTTATTAAATAAAAGTTTATCGGATCATTATTTTGCTAAGTGAAATATTTGGTAAACTTGTTGTTGTAGAATGATGAAATGACAAATAATGTTTTTGCCAAACGTTGCTTGTAAAGTAACAATTTTTGAATTAATGTTTGGTGAACTGACTGGTCACCGTCAAAACCACTTTTGACGGAATCAGTTAGTCAAAACTACTTTTAACCAGCTCCGTTGGGCAAAAATACTTTTAACTGTTATTTCAGTCAAAAGTAGTATTGTCGAAAACATACGGTTAAAACTACTTTTGACTGATTTTGCTAGTTAAAAGTACTTTTGACTGGTTAAGAGTTTTGACTGCAACATATACAAGTAATTCATTTTCATTCAAACTAATCATTCATATTTAAAGCTAAGAAAATGCGACGTTGTCATATTTTCACGTAAGGGTGTTTTGAATTAATAATCGTGACTATGTCGAATTGTTTTGTATGAAAAATGATAACAAAAAAAAATATAATTTCAAAATATGTAGGTAATTCATATGCTAGTTGATTCTTTGATATGGTCTCGTTCATACCCTAAAGTTATGGGATATAAAAAAACCACCTTGTATAGATTAGTACTTAGTTAGCTCTAGTTGACTTACATTATTCTTATTTATTTATTTTGTGCAGACAGCAGACACAATCATCAAATCCTAGCTCGAAAAGCTCTGTAAGAAAAATGAAGAAGCCCTTATACCCACCTATTGAAATACCAGAAAAAGACTCGAGGAAGTAAGTGCCCTTCACGTCTTTACAATAAAACAGTTGACGATCAGACGATTATTGCATACATTAAATATTGATTCAATTACTGTAGGCTCTAGAGGTTTGTCAGAATATACTCAGAACTTTCTTATTGTGTAATGATAACGTACTAACATTACACAATAAGGAAATTGTGAGTAAAACTAACAAATACAGGATTTTATAATCTATTATTATAACCAGTAATAGAGCCAATTGAATATCCGCCAAAATGAAAGAAACGTCATGCGTTTTCATTTTTTTCCTAGGATGTTCTTCCCGCCTGATTTTCCTGATGAGATTGAGAAACGTAACCCGGTGAGTCTCGTCCAACACAAGCGCTGGCTGACGAGACTCACGAAACTGCTTGGCGTACTAACCCCCACTCACTCACTCGTCCATCACTAGACTTTTCTGGAAGATTTGTAATCAGTATTTTTTTAAATATTTTATTTTTTGAACATTTGGGTTTTATTATTTAAATCCTTATGAAATAACGAGAAATCTTTTGATTTTTTCCACATCCTCCTAGAGCCCTTGAATAAGATTGAATAGATCAAAGTATTAAGACTCTGAAGTTTGCTTTAAAATCTAATAGCGCCTTGAATTCTCATGACAACAATACGTATAATATTTCCCACACACAATTAGAGGTACACTCATATTTTGCCTGTTATTGTTATGCAGACTCCAGTACGCAACAAACACCCTACATAATAAGTCTGCCAGATATGGGTTCGACTCCTGGACTCAGTAACAGTTGCGCTAACGACCTCTAAACTTACGAGGCATTCCTTTCATTTATCTATTTGATAAGTTCCTAAATATTTCTTCAAGGACTCCTAATTTATCGTATCTTGCATTATGTATTACAAATCAATTTGCTTTCGACACGATAATTGCGTCTTGAACAGCCGGCACGCTATTACAGCTTTTGACGGATTTCTGAAAGTTCGACATTTAGAATTTATCATTAATATTCGGTTGCTGTTAGACAAAAATAATTAAATAATTATTGTAGTAGGTACTAAACGGTCGTGTAGGCTGTCTCAGGCATGTGTCTCACCACCGACGGTAAGCGAAAAGCGAGTGGATTAAGCAACTAGGATCGAATTGATTGTTTTGCGTCTCCATACTCGAAACTGATTCCGCCATCTTGTTATTTCAAACAGTTAATTTTACAAATGTTAACCGAGAGCGCCCCCCTGTCAATCTCATTCAAGGGCTAAAAGAACTACACTTCCACCAACTTATCTGTGCAGGCAGGAAATCACAATTTGACATAAGTATCGATGCAAATTTTCCATGGAAAACAAAACAACGATTTTTTATGGCGATGGGTACGCATCCGTTCAGTTTTCCGTGTCTATTCAGATGCGTACGCATCTCCATACAGAATCGTTGTTTTCTATGGACAAAAGCCCAGAACCTCAGACCTGAATAAGTGTGGCTAGTCTCTATAGTGGTCATACTACTGCACTATACTGATGTTTCTTATTCACTACATAGAACTAAAGAATGCCTGAAGATTCGACAAATAAAGTTAAATAACTCATCAAGTGTGACTTACATACTTCTAATTGGAAGGATCTCGTCAAGATTTTAGCTTACAATAAATATAAGCTGACGATGATACGCGAGGGTGAGGGCAGGGCTGAGGGTGCACTTTGAAAGTGTTTGTTGGACCGTAAGCGAGACTCACTCGGCCGTCGGTGAACCGCTCATGGGTTCCTAACGAATTCATACACCACCGATGTAGTGGAAACTCGGGCAAGGGCAAAATCATATTATTAGATACAAACAAGAGCTCCATGAAATTGGATTAGGTATGTTAATAATTTGCGGCCTGTAACAAGGTCAGTAATTTGTAATTGAAATGTACGTTGATAGGGCTGTTTTAATTTTGGGGTGAAAGTTTATCCACCTGTATGAGTAGTACCTTCAACCTGGTCTTGTATGAATTTTAATAAGTACATATTAGCTGACCCGAAAGGCGACAGATGTTGTACTGACCATGTAAAATTAACGATTTTTCTGCGTTACTTTTCAGTTTTCTTTCCCTAAAAACCAGCTGTTCTCAAAATCTCAGATAATGCACTTACCAATGAACATCATTTATTTTTTACAGATTATGGAGGCACTTATTTCGTATGTGTAAAATAAGATAGGTCGATTAACATTGACTTAACGTATATGCTATTAACAAAAACATGGTGAATATCTGTAGTAGTAAAGTACTGCAGCTACCAAAGTACCAAAACAACTAAATCCACAGTTTTCACGACATCCATCAAAGGCAGATGCGGCAGTTGTGTCAATGGGCTATTCTGACGTATAATTCACATAAGGCAGTGTTTAAGCTGGCACCAGGGATACTAAACATTTACGATACGTCGCTCGTCCGCTATCCCGGACAAGTCCAATCAAAGTTGCAAGTCCGAGGACTTAGAGCAACGATATTATGTATGACCCTGGATTACCAGATGGGGTGTTTGTGTGTAGGTTGCAACTTCTGCCAATCATTTTGGTCGTTAATGTAGATAGACGTTTCACAAGTATTATCTAATAAACAACATGGAATTATAGTTAAGAATCTTCGACATCTATTTTGCCATCCATATATTTGTCTGGTGGAGTTTCTCATGGACAAAATTAAAAACTTTCATAAAAACATTCATCCCTTATTTAATCTCTTGGAGATGGATTTATAGAAATCCTTCCTTAGTTCTCAATTTAGTTTTAAACGTACTCTTGAGCAAAATTGTATGCTTCTAGGGCCATCGGCTTAGTCTGTGCGTATAAAAGGTAGAAAAAACGAAGTAGTGCATACCGTGTGTGTATGTGTGTGTGTGTGAAACGTCAGCCAGAACTAAAAAATCAAACAGTCACATTTCAAGTTTCAGAAGACATGTTTTTATTAAAAATTACGCGAGTTGGTTCTAACTAGGACAGTGGACGTAGGTGAACTTAAATATACACGAGAAAAATTGATCCTGCAGACGAGAACATGGGTAACTCGAGCGGACCAGTTAACTTTGGAAACGGTTAAGTTTAGAGGTTAACAAAATAGAATGTAAGGAACTAAATAAAATTCTGATATCCAATTTTTGTTTTGATTGTTAGAATAACAAAATGTTTCGAACGTTTTCACGTTTGTGTATCTAGCATCGTTTTGTAAAAAGAATCACGCATGAAATAGTTTTATTTTTCATATTTTTATTGAAAACACAAATAAAGTAGCACGTAATCAATGTGAGTTAACCAACCGCAAATAGTTATAAGTTTATAACCTATTGTTTGTTTTTTCATAACGTAATGCAAATAATCATTTTATAGAGTTAAACACTGCATAGCTAACACGATGATACGATTCCAAAATCATTATTTAACAATAAAACAATAAGAATCATCACGCCAGTTTGTTACGCAACAAATCCAGAGCAGACGATATGAAAATATTCATGTGCGACGAATGGCCTTGCATTTGTGTCAATAGGCACATTGACGTTTTAGGAGCACAAAGAGACTTACTATTGGTCCCATTTAAGAGCCATTACCCGATAGGCATCTCACGCGACAAACGCACACGAACGCTCCTATAAAAAACCAAATAAAATACACAATATTCTTCTCCTTACGTTAAAACTACAGTGTTAGTGAAAATGGGAGTGGTTTCCGGTATGTCTGTTGAAAAGGAATACGAAAAGTTAAATGTGAAACAAGAGGATATTCAATATTTGTTAACATGGTTGAGTGAGCAGGCGCATCTGCCACATCAATTCATCACTGGTAAAGTACTTAATTTATAGTTATTTTTCTATTGCAGTCAATAAAATTTCTATAAATAAAGCTAACCTACTTTGTTTTTACGATACAATTGTTTGAAATGGTTTAACCCGGCTTAGATTAACAACATGATTTAATAACAGCATAAACATATCAATTAACGTATAATTGTGTGGATTTCCCGGAATATAACCATAAAATACGGCTAATACAGAGGTATAATTTTCAGAATTGGACGTGATATTAGCATATCATAGTTGTGCATGCGACGCCGATTTAACCAAGCGGGTCATCGATGTCAACTACACGCTAAAAACATTGTTCCCGTTCTACCAGAATAGAAGAATTGATGATTGTCTGGAATTGGCATTTAAGACTTGGTACGTAGCTATTCCGTGCAGTAATTGGTGAATTCAGATCACTTAAAAGGCTGACTAATTTCTTAACAAAAATTTGTTTCAAGTTCGGTATATAAAGTTAAAAATGCTTTCGAATTCAAATGAGATTATAACAATAAACTTTGTTGATATGCAAAAACATTGTGACGTCTTACATTTTTTATTGTATGAAATATTTTGGTTCTTTTCAGGTTAATTTTTCCACTACCGATACTAACGAAACAGGGTTTCAGACCAATATATTGTGAACTTTTGGATGCAGATCCAAAAAAGTTTGTGTACACCGATGTTGTCAAGTAAGATTATTTCATTGATGCATCATTCATACCATAATCAGTATTCCCACGGCTGGAACACAAGCTTCCTTTCCATAAACTGGAGTGGGCCATAGTCCATCACGCGGGCCCAGTGCGGGTTGGTCGATGTCACACTTTTCAATCACTTCAATTTTTGGGTTCTAGGACATTCTAGGTTTTCTCACGATTTTTCCCAGCTTTCAGCTACGTTAATTCGTGAAATAATATCTAGATAGGCCTGTTGGTCTAGTGTTTAGTGACCCTGACTGCTAGGACGGAGGTCGTGGGTTCGATTCCCACACAGGACAAATCTTTGTGCGACGAGTACGATTATTTGTTCTGTATCTGGGTGTAATTTATCTATAATATGTATGTATTTAAAAATATATAAGTATGTTTATCAGTTGTCTGATTGCCATAGTACAGGCTCTAGGCAGAGCCTGTACTATGGCAAGTTTGGGATCAGATGGCGGTGTGTTGGTTGTCCCAAGATATTATTATAATTATCTAGATCAATCCAAAACCGCATAAATAGTTTCACCTTTCAGTAAACGAAAATAATATCGAAGTTAGAAAGACAGACATTTTATTTGTCTTAATTTTTCAGGGTTTTTTTAATGGTTATAGATCTATGGCAGTACGAGCAGGGGACAGTACCAGGTGTCGCCCTTATAGTGAATCTAGACAGAGTGTCACTTGGTCATATCTCGAGGGTCAACCTGAGTGTGGCACAACAGTTTTTCTATTTCTTACAGGTACGTTTCTTATAAAGTTATTTTACTTGCGATATTAATACGAAGCTGAACTCGGATACCGCCAAGACTATCTCATTAAGTGTGTTGCCATAATAATGGTCTAGTATTATTTTCCATTGTCTAAGACAAAGATACTATCTGACCTACTTTTGACTTACCTCTATATCCACAATATTTTCATAATAGTTTTTGTTGCTAAGATGGCAGGACTTCTATTAATTTTGAAATGCCTGCAACAGATTTACTGCCAGTTAACCTTTTATAAAAACAATAACTTTAATACTGAGTTAAAGTTTTCAAAAGGAAGCGTAGAGTTTCTCTTTTTAGTTAGAAACATGCTAAATCTGACCATCGTTTTCAGGAAGGTATGTTTGTGTGCCTCAAAGAATTCCACTTCATCAATGCTCCAACATTTGTAGACAAATTACTTTCTATGGTTAAACCGTTTATGAAAGATGAACTGCTGGATATATTGAAGGTTCATCAAGCAGACTCCAATACCTTGGAGGAGTATGTATCTTCAGAAGATTTGTTTAAACACGATAAAAATTATCTAAAAGGTATGAAAACTAAATATTTTGTAGTACTAGAATAACTGAATAGTACCTACTAGAACTACACCGAAACCTAATTCTGTATATTAAAAATGGAACATAATCGTAGCTTATTTATTTTAGATGAAATGTGCAACAAACTTAAAGCCAACCACAAGTTCTTTGAAGAAGAAGCACAGAAAAGAGTTGACGAATCAAAGAGGCCGGGCGGTCCCAAAACTTTGTGCAGTTTCTTCCCTGGCATGGAAGATTCGTTCAAGAAACTAGAGATAGATTAAAATAATAATATTAAACATATCGCAGGTCTGGCTGATGATTCAAGGCCAAAATAGAAATATACTAAAAATGCATGACGAGCCCAACATGTGCAGATATGAATCACTTATGTTTATATTTCGATTATATATCCGCTTATGGATTGCAAAGAATAGTGATTGTAGTACAAATAAAGATATAATGCAGCATGTGTATTGGACACTGTCACGTGACAACACGTGCAGGTCGCCGCGGGTAGCAAGTGACACAAGGGAAATTGCTTCTTTGCATAGCGGTGTGCTTGCCACCTCTTGCAAAACGACCAAAAATCCGAACACACGTTGACACGTTGGTAACATTCGATGGACTTCGCTACTAGCTTATACTCTAATGCCCTAGAAAGGTATTTTGAAATAGTTATTCACATTTTTCAGTAAGTAAAGCAGAATAGAGAGTTTGCAGTAGTATTTTTCGGTTTTTTGGTTTTATGTCAATATAGTAAAGCTTCTTTCATATAAAAGCTTTTTATTTGATCCCATTAAAAAAATTCCCCTCTATTAAAAGTTTAATTTCAAGTTATAAAATATTTAGTCGACTTGTGTAAAAGTTAGTTTTAATTTCCTCTCAGAGTGTATCGGAGTTTTAAATCTTAGTTTTGATGCTCTTCATAAGTTTGTGAATTCTTGGAAACTGTACAATCTTTAGTTTCGGAGTTGGTATCGACTAACCGACGCTTTTGTCTAGAAAATTGAGGTCACAGAGCGCACAATGTATCAACGTTTTCGTCGCATTCACATTCTATTGATACAATCATTTCGTTCGCAATGGCGTAATGGTCGAAAATAAAATACCTAAAACCGGACTGCAATCGGTGCACCATTGTCCCTAAATAGTTCACAAAAGAATTTCGATTTTAGCGAAAAGCTTCCATTCTCGTGTAGAGAAAAGAATCGGTTAATCCCAAATAACTGCTTGGAACAGATAACTGTGTTTTTGTGTCAGCCCTTTTATAATAGTGCTGACATTTATTCAGCAATATCATAATTATGTGGGTGTAGCAGTATGTAAATATTTTTAGTAGATAGTAAAAGAGCCGAAAGTCGTAAAGACGGGTCATCAGTACCTGAGCTACGCCACGCTGTTGCACCCGATATAGGTGCGTTGATAACCATAACACATGTGGGAATAATATAATTGCATCTCTCATCCGGCTTTCACACAGAAAGACACGTGTCGAGGTCTCGAGGAGATTTATATTAATACTTTTTTAATTCCTTCATGATGAAAGTAATTTAATCTACGGGTGTAGATTTTTAACTCAAGATAAGAGCTGTCTTTTCCGAAGCCCCTTAACCTTGACCGACAATGGAATGTCGGTCAAAATTAAGCTTTTTCAGAATTCCATTCCAGCAGAGGCGCTAAAGTAAATTGCTGTCTAGAAAAAGTCTAATATTTTCGACCTAAATATTTACCGACGCGGTCGAATCTTTTTTATTGTTTTCGGAAAAGAAAACTTCTTTCTTGTTGAGACGTTGTGGCTGTGTTTTATCTTGTATTTAAGATGAAATTCTAAACACTTTGTACCTAATTGATTGTGTTTAAATTGAATGTCGTAGACTAATAAATTACTGTCGGACCCAATTTACATATAAGTAATGCGTGTTACCCTACGCTTTTGAACTTACGTATACATGTGTGTCATGACATGACCTAGTCCAGTACATCATCATATGGGCCATAACGCGAGAATGTCATGAAGTTAGTTGCGTACCTGTCTCATTAAGTATCCCGTCTGGAATGAACCCTTGCGTGATTCAATTATTAATGAGAAGCCACGGTCACTTAGTTACATTAGCTCATTAATGTGGGAGGAACAGCAACCGTCTTCTTACATATAACATAATGCGGACCCACCTTGGAGATTGTCCGACATACTTCGGACTTACATAAATTACTTGCAGTTCCTACGGATCATGAGGTATTATTTAAAGCGTCTTCTGGCGTTGTATCGTTTTGTAAAATACTGTATTCAAAACGCTTATTTTCATGCTCGTAAACGATGTTTAACTGCGAATAGTCTCTTGTATTATGGAGTACGTAAATAGTAAAATCGAATTTAACACGTATAAAACGAAAGATTTCAATACTAAAATCGACGGATGGAATAAAGTGCATGTGCTGTTACATAGTAAATAATTCTGGCGAGAGCTACGCCATCCGCACTTGCAATAAAACGAACAATGCAATTTAGCTAGTGCTGCATTCATGCGATGGTTTCTCTGTAAAAGTTGGTTGTTCCAACCGTGCATGGCTCTCGATTACACGGGTAAATATAAAACAAAATACCGGCAATCACAATACGTGCTGTGACATTCGACTACGTTTAGTTGGTAGAAAATGCAGGTAAGAAGAATGAACGGATTTCGACTGATGGTATGATGGTATTGGATTAGTAGAGTTAAGTGGTAATATGACCTAACATTCATTGCAATGTCGTACTGATCACTCATAAATAGTTGTAGCTAGTTGCTATATTACTGATCGAAATCGCAAATAAATGCAGAAAATAAAATGACAAACTTGGTAGCATTCCCTTGGGATCCACAATCAGTGCTTTTCTACATATTTATTGTAAAACAACAGTAAAGAACGCCATAAAACGGCACAACACGGTTACAGAGCGCGCTTCCTCATAAAATGCAGCGACGTCCGATTTGTGGGAATAGCATATAAAAATTTCAAAGCGCCTGTATGCGCGTGCAGTGTCCGCGGCGGCATCACTCGTCGCTTGCATAAAACATGCAAATTGGACCACTTCACTGGTGTGGTGTGCCTAAGTTCACTCGCTTTTGAACTTTTATGTAAAATTGTTGCCCATTAGTCATGTAAATATTGTTAACTGCAACTCTGACGCACCTCTACTCTATAGCGTTATTCTAAAAATTATCTTTTACTCTTATGCAAGCGGGCCAACGCCTTTGTTATCCAATCTCATTTGTTTTAATTATCTTATATGAAAGCATACATAATTTAGAAAATGAGCACCTAAGCAAGCCTTTGTTTTGTATATGGTCATGGTGCCTAGTTTTTCAATAGCGTTTTAATTGGCATTGTGGTGCAAAAATGATTTTAATTATAATTGGGAATGCAAGAACACAATAGACCGTTAAATGATGACGGATTGTCGGCGCGATTGTTTAGCGTATGCGACTGAATAGCGAACGTTCGGTGCAGTAATGAGCTTCTGAAGTACTTAATGAATACCCACTTTACGGTTCTTCCATTCTAAGCAGAGACATGACGGCCCCCTTCGTCCTCTTTGTTGCAGTAATAGATGATGAACTAACATCGATGCATGAACTACGGAGGCAATATTCAGATATACCTACAGCTGCATTTAGTTTGACTATAAAACTAACTACCGAGGTTTTTGAACTGGCGTAGTAAAGTTCTATGGTTTTTTGTACAGGTTTGAGGTTTGCCCGCATAGGGAAATTGTAGGCTAAATGGTAATAATAAGTGCTAATACTTTTTATCATTCCGAGAAAAAATTAAACGGTGACCTCTGCGTCGCCTTGGGAGTAGATAAAGTTTGTCCTGTCGAAGGTGGCTGGGTGGAGATTAACCGCGGCGAGGTCTTGCGTCGACTTCATCAATTATGTCCCGCCCCCGACTCCCCTCGATCCCTGCTGGCTCGTCCAGAACCGAAGGCACGCCTCCTCGCATCTGCCTCGTGATGAGACCGTTTGCAGTTTGTGAATGATTGATCTCTGCACAATAAATAGTCACGTATCTTAAGACAAATGTTGGATATCAGGAAAAACTGCTTACTTTGCTTTCTTCCGTCTTTTTGTGGCAAGATATGTCAAAAGATAATGAGCATACTTTCATAATGGTTTATGGGTGTCGGCTGTTTCTTTGTAAGGTTCGTTGTCCGTCAATCAGACTTCACGACTTTCACGTCACGCACAGATTGAGCAGCAGCAATATAAACAACTTTATAATCTACACTAACCTTTACTCCCAGATAAAGCTGAACCAGTGCATATAGTAGTGGATAATGTGCGCTATTTAACAACATCGTATATCTAACAGGAGCGTATGCAACCGGCAGCAGTGATCATTGTTCTATTGTTTATGGTTGCACAATTATGTCGGTATTGGCGTTCAAACCGCCGCTGAAAACAAATTGAATGTATTAAACTCGTAGTACAACTTTATACACAGTTTATACAGCCCGTTTTACGATACACGCGTGTTGTTTTGCTTTATGTTCGTATTATGTTGTACCTACTTAGACGTGACAAAATAACAAACGTGTAAGGACAACGACTTGTAAGTTCTCTAGTCGCCAGTACTGTCGATAGTCGCTATTTATGGTAGCGGTTTAGCATACAGAAACTTTTATTTTTGCATGGTAATGGGTTTGTGAAGATTTGGTGGAAGTTTTTTTTGTGACGAATGTCTTTCAGATTTTAATTGCTTCATCGTAGTCATAGTGATGCAGATGCTATGGAATTGTGTGTTGGTTTGTGGTGTTTCGCTTCGCACTGAGTGGCGTACGTTATGAAGAGGTTGTGACTTGTGAACCGGGGTCGCGGTGACTGCTGACGAGTCTCGCTTAGCTATAAAACTGATGTCATAATACAGCAACAATTTAAAGCATTTCCCAACGTATTTCGAAAGTGGGCGATGACATTGTTTGGCCTTACTAAAAAAGTGCAAGATCGTAATGACTGATTTTCAGGTACTTACAGCGCGCGGTTTATTAATTTATTAAAATTCAATTGTTAATTTCGTATCTGGTTGAGATATACATCAAATGAAATTGTCGGATTACTCGGATTATTTTGAATTTATCTAAATATAAAAGTACGAAAACAATGTAGCCAAGTAAACAATATTTAGATGATTAGGAAAATCTACAATTTATGTATTAACTATTGTTGCCGAGTTTGTAAAGAGGAGCTCGTCGATCTTTAGGTTAAGCCGTGCTTACCTAGGTTGGTCCGTGGATGGGTGACCACCCATTACATACCAAGTTTCCTCCGTGCCTCGGAAAGCGCGTTAAGCCGTTGGTCCCGGCTGTCATTTGTAGATCTTTGACAGTCGTTACAGGTAATCAGTGACACGAAAGTCTGACAACCAGTCTTACCAAGGGGTATCGTATTACCTAGCGTTAACTGGGTTGTGGAGGTCAGATAGGCAGTCGCTCCATGTAAAATACGGGTATTCAGCTGCATCCGGTTAGACTGGAAGCCGAAAAGACTAGGCAGATGATGATGTCGAGTTTGTAAACGTTTTGGAACTGCTGTCGAGATACTGAGTTTTTTGAGCAATCGTAATGTCGAGATTTCAGTACACCTACTCCAAATTGTGCCAAAGAAGCGACAACATAATTTATAAAATTGGAACTATTGATTCAGGGAGGAGGGCATTGAGGAGGGAGCTGAAGATTTTAACAAAAATGGCATTTAAAATATTGTAATTGGAGTGGCCGATGGGCCGGTGTGGGGCACTTGGTGGGAGCGGCTTGAGTGCGACCTTTCCTCTAATGGATACCGAAAACCTTCTTCACTTTTACGCGAAAAATCTTTTGGAAAATAAATGAATCCATACCGTATGTAAATCGGACGCCTTCGAAAGTTTTTATTGAAAAACTTGAAGAACTGATGAAAATGGGGCCGCGACGTTTAAGATATCTCCGTTCATCTTATGAATGTACCCGCTGAATCCCAAATGTTCTTACTTTTGCATAAGTTACTTTTATACTGGCGGGCTACTGAGCTCTACGAGGTATGAGTGGTAAGTAATGTGCGGTCGGTGCGTGCAGTAGTTCGGTGAGACTAATAAAACATTAATCGAGTTATGTTAAAGGGTTCTGGTATAATTAAGTTATTTAAGATTAATTAAAGGCGAGTCGGGCAGCACTCTCAGGCGAGCCGAGGGCTCACAGCCTCCGCAGAGAGCCTGAGTAATTGATAAAGCTAACCCTACCACCCTTAATCACGGTCAGCTCAAAGTTAAACTCGATAAATAGTTATTTATTAAGTTGTCTGCAAACTTATTACTAAGCCTGCGCTAGAATTATGGTATTTAAGTTTATGAGCAAAGTGTACAGCACTGGTCTTCGTTGCATATTTTGAGGTAGGTATTTTGGTCTTAATTATATCGTGTTTATCTTCTGGTTTGTCTTTTTGAAAACTTAATATTCGTGATTTACAACGTATTATGGTTTCAAATGGAGTTATAGAGAACACTTAATTTAAATGATCTATTAGGTTAGGAATTAAACTTTATCTGAAACATAAATAACTGTCTAATTATATAAGTTATGCGAGTTTCGGATCTCTGAAGATTTCGTGATGACTTGTTTACAGTTCTCTATTATTTATGCCACGCGACGTCGTGACTCATACGCTCCACTAGGCTACTTATTAATAAATATACAAAAAATAAACTGCCGACTTCCTTTCGCGTGCCTACAGACATAAAAGTTCTTCGTGCGTATCCTAACAAAAACATAAATTAGGTAAATTTATATAAGGGGTCATCCCTCCGTTACAATATGTTCGTAACGACACTGAGGGTCAATGCGCAGTCAAATCTCCCCCGCAAGAATTCGAGCGGCTCCGGATCGGCGAAATTATCAAAACTTTTTAACTTACAACTTTTCCTTAAACGAGTGAACCGGGCTTTTTCATTCGTTTGGAGCTTTCGCGGGCCTGGCTGTTCCGTGATAGTGCCATCCTTGTTGCTCGCGGAGCAAGCCGGCACCGGCAGAGGCGGCGGCGAGCCTCGATCGGCTGTTGTCTCGCGTGCCGGTTCCCGCCGCGCGCCGGGCCGGTCTGTGTCGCCACGCGAAACATTTTCAGTTCTCGTCGCTGCGATGCCGCTGGCACACGTCACGCCAGTCGCCCGCCGACGACGCTGCGTTACCACGATCGTGGCGTACTTCTTTACCAACTAATAAATCAAGCGAACCGAACGAAGTAAACCCTCACGAACAGATTATAACTCGATATGAGATAACAGGCTCGCGGCACGACTGCGGTGATTAATCACAGAAGTCCGTTCAACTCGAATGATCTGAACGGAAGCATAATCTCTCCGATTTCGGTTTAGGTGCGCGTAATGTAAACAGATAAACATTGTTGAAGTTTTCCGGAATCGTTAGTTGACTTGAGGATTCCAATAGTCCTGGGTGCATTGTATGGACTGATGCGAGGGATGATGTTCGATTGGGAGAGTAAGGTGTAGCAGTGTGTGCGGGTTGGTGCGGACCATGGGGGGTGGTGGACAATGGACAACGGGGGTGCTGTGTGCGGCGCTGGCGTGCGTGCTGGCGGACTCCTGGACGGCGTACCAGGAGCAGCCGTGCTGCCGGCCAGTGTCGCATCACCGTGTGAGGCACCACAGAGGTGAGTCATCAGCCATAATCTCATACACCTCCAACTTTTCGGAACAAACAGTAATAGTTTTTGTACAGGTAAGTTAGACACAGCAGTTCATCGGCCGAGTCTATTAGTCACAGCATTATGTAGGACGGACAGATACGGCATCATTACAACTTTAAATATTTACTTATGAGTGATTTTTGAACTATGTAGATAATTGTTGTAACTAATTTATGCAGCATTAGTGACTCAAATACGTAAGATATTTGAGTCACTAATGCTGCATAAACTTACTAATTAAACTATCAATATAACACACTGTTTATAAACTTTTTGTCAACTCTGGTAGACGAGTCTAATACGCTAACGGCTTTGGGTGCCCTCACTCAAGTCCGTTAGAGCGTTAGTCCCTTTAGTGAGAAGACGTTTTAAATAATCCTGTTAACTATGTAAAATTATAAAATTAGTACAGATGTATCGCCCGTGTGTAGTGATACAATATCAATTACAAAAAAAAAAAAAAAACAAAAAGCCGGTAGTCTACACTTTATGTCGCATATGAATCGAAGAGATAATCGGTAATAACCTCATCAGTAAATGCGAGCCGGTAACATAAATGTTGTCCCGTGTTCTGTGCACGATAGAGTCGCACGCAAACTTATTTATGTTTATGCGCTGTGGGCTGTGGATCCACCGGCAACAGTGGCCCCTCGGCCGCCGGCACCGAGACGCACACAACACTCAAATACAACATTTACCCTCTTCGACACTCGTAAAAACACCATAAATGAATAAAAAGATACGAAAAACTGTAAACAAACCTATTCCAAGGAAATCCAGCTGGAATTCTTTATATATCAGTTTTTTTTATCTTTATCGAAATTCTTGGAATAAGAATAAAATGAGGAATTTAGTCAAATTATCTTTTACGGGGACATTGCAGTGGAGTTCTTATCTAAATATAGAAATAATGAGGCTTTTGTTTGATATTGAGGTATTTATGACAGCTTTCCTCACTTATTGTGGCTGTAAAGTCTTGAAGTTTCTTCATACTTTTACAATAAGTGACTGCCTATAACTGTACTTTCAACTTTAAACAGCTATGAATTTAAACAAACATAACATTTGATTTAATACAACAAAGTGTAAAGTATGAAACATTGTTGCAAGCCTACAGATGGTTTGACTAGTTTAAATAGTGGAACTGCTCGAGTCATTTCAATTTAACCAATACACGTCAATATTAATTCAAATACATAAAGTTATAATATTTTTAATTCAACATTTGTGGAGCAATATGTGTGCTGTTTGATGATTAGTAAATATTCAATTTCATGTGGGCACCGTCGGTTCCAAATTCTTTTCGGACATTGAGCGGAGGACTTATTGGCGTCATTAGCATGGAGTAGGCATTCCTCAGTGACGCGTCAACGTAAAGAACGCACTATATTAAAAAGCTTGATCTCATCTAAATAGAATGTAGTCTATTTTTCTGCCTTAAAAAATGAATATATTATATTCTTCTGTGCCACACAAACTGATGCTATCAAAAATAAGAAAGCGCAATCAGTGCATTGTACAATTTCATTCAAAAGAGAAGCCAACTGTTACGATCAATGAATTTGGTTTGAAAGCCGTTACAATGTATTTTAAATTTTTTGTAGGTAATGGACTTTGGGACTGACCACTAAGATATCAATCTTAACTACCTCTTATTTATTTCTTTGGAGATAATTAAAGAATACCTACATAGATACACCTCAACGGACGGATTAAGAAAAGAAAAAAAATCTGCTTCATAGAAAAGACTAGATACTAACTAACTTCAGACAGCTAGTTTAAAAAAAAATACTGCAAAAAATTAATCATGTTGAGAATAATTTGAATAGCTGTAAATTATATTACATACATTTAACTTCACAGTGTTAATTGGCAATAAACTCGTATTGATTGAGAACGATTAAGATAATTTTCCAATTATAATCCGTTCAAGCGATTATCATAATAATCCGAGGCTGTTGGTAAATACATGCATATTTTTAAACGAAGTTAATTATATTCTGACTTAATGTTTATTTAATGTTTGAGTTACCGGACCGTAGATTTACGGGATTAAAGTTTCAGTACAAGAAACGAGATTATAAAACGAATAAGGTCTTACAATCGCAATGCGGCTCAAAGTCTCTAAGCATTTATCTTTACAAAGGGCAGGTATTGTAATATGTGTTGTATCTTATTGTAAGGGGCTTGCTTCTCACAGTTAACGAAGGGGCCCCTTTATGTGGGTTGTGGAGCAAAAAATATGCACGATGCGTGCCAGGGGCCGCGGCGCGAAGGTGAGGGGCGGAGGATCATGCGAACCGGTCCTGCGTGCGCCCGCGCAGGTAATCGACTCGCGCTCCTTTTGACTAGGGCTGCTCACTGCTCACTGATTTAGTGTAGTGATGTCTATATGGGTCTTTGTTTAAGATGTTAATGGACAGGTTCTTCTATTTAGTTGTTTACATTGAGGGGTTTTGTTGTTCACTTGAGTAGAGGAGTAGAGGCAATCGAGGAGACTATTCATGAAAATATTACGAACAAAAAAATGGTTGATGCTCCGTAAATGTGAATTTAAGATAAAGCATTCTAAAGAATCTTGAAAACCCGGAAAATACCGTAGTCACAACATGAAAAACGTCGCATCGTGACCTTTTTAATTTGGCTCACCACTTTACAGCTGGCAACCCTGCTCTTGGCTAAATTAAGTAATAAACGAGCCAACATAATCGAAACATAAGCTATGCTCAACACTTTTATTATAACGTGCTACATCATTCCAATAGAATGTATCTTAATGGTCGTAACTATTAGGCTAGGCAGGCACGCATGTCTGAACTCGCCGTTTTTTCTTTTATTTATGGCTTAATTTACATGTTACGAAGATTATTATGTAGTGGTTAGCGATGAAGATAGTGTAGCGAAATTTGTTAGAAGTAAAATGTAGTGCACTCTGACACCTAACTTAATTTATCGTTTATCGGGAAAGTTAAGCGTGGAGCGCATGCTTAGAGTACCTGCTCGTAGAATTTTCACGGTAAAGTATTGTTACACAATTTTGTAGCACAATTTTCCCTTGTTTTTGGTTAGCGAGCTAAACTAAATAATAATGTGGAAGCTAAGTGGTTCGAAAGTCAACTTAGCGGGTCATACGATGTTAATATCAATAATGATTGACTTGTCATAATGTTGGAGTGTTGGGCGTCCGGCGTCGAGATGGGCAGACGACATTGTTGCCATTGCGGGAATATCCTGGATGAGGCTGGCACAGGAGCGTGGAGCTTGGCACAAACAAAGAGAGGCCTATACTATACCCAGCAGTGGGTGAAATCGGGCTGTGAATGATGATGATGATGAATGTTGGATTTATTTCGAGTCCTGCCTGTAGCTTAACATTCCTTTATCTTCAAGTCGAAATGCAACCCTTATCACGTTGACTTCCACATTTCGTTTTATGATTCTGAAAACTAAAGATCAGTAAATTTTGTGTTGTTTTTCCTTACACCGAACTTTCGCCCCTTTCCTTTTATTTTAGAGGTATAAACAGGTACTTGTAAGCCACAATTACTTTACGCGGCATTACACGTCGTTCAAAGGGCGATTTTAGCTAAACAGAGCGCGGCAACAACAATAAATGTTCGCGTTAGTCGGTCGCCCTCGCGGCTCGCCTGGCGTGTGGTCTCATCGCCGAGAGCCGGCAATCGTTCTGACAGCGAGCGATGTTATCGCTATTTAATATAAACCTATTTACTGGCCCGCATTCGGCCGTACCGCTATACCGCTATACCGCTCGGTAACACCCACAGGTATCGCTTACCGAATTATCTTTGGATAGCGGATCATGCTCGTTGCTTAGAGGCTAGAGCGTACATGTTTTGTTCTCACGGTGCGGTTGTTGACAGACACTGTGTGGTAAGTGACGTGAATTTAATGTACAGGTTAGGTTAAAAGCGTGTGTAGTGTTTGAGGAAATTGGTTCTCTATTAATACGGAATTCAGGACAGTTAACTCGATAAATTTTGCCGTGATAACCAAAAAGTTTTTCATCTTTTGGTCTACCCATGGCCTAGCTATAGGTACTAGCGAAGTTATTACTTTGTTACTATGAAATCATGAAAGGTTAATCAATGGAGCATTTCCGACGTTTGGCTCCCAGACTGGAAAAGGCCGGGGCTGCTTTCAAGCGGCTCCTGCCCAACCTGAGCGGGCCAAACGCCTCCTGCCGGAGGCTCTACGCGGGGATCTTGCGGTCCATGGCCCTTTACGGGGCCCCGGTGTGGGCGCGTTCGCTGAGGTTGCGTGCCAAGCACTACCTGAACGCGCCCCAAAAGGCGGTAGCCGTAAGGCTCATCCGTGGATACCGCACGATCTCCCGCGAAGCGGCGAGCCTCCTTGCCGGATTGCCGCCATGGCATCTGGAGGCCATAGTCCTCGCGCGCCTGCACGAGTGGCGCGCGGAGGTACAGAGCCGGGGGGTAACTCCGCTGCCGCGGCATATTGTCGCGCGGCGGACAGACCTCCGCCGTGATCTCATGGCAACATGGAGGGAGCGACTATCGCAACCCCGTGCAGGGCACGCCACGATAGTGGCGATAAGTCCCCTCTTTGAGGAGTGGCTTGAGAGGCGCCACGGCGCCCTCACCTTCCGCCTGACGCAGGTCCTCACCGGACACGGGTGCTTTGGGAGGTACCTGCACCGAATCGGGGGGGAGGAAACGCCCGGGTGCTTTCATTGCGAGGATCGCCCGGAGGACACGGTGGAGCACACCGTGGAGGTATGCTCCGCTTGGGCGGAGCACCGCCGTGTCCTCGTAGCGGCGATTGGCAGCGGTGACCTCTCGCGTCCGGCCCTGGTTCAAGCCATGGTCCGGGGCGAGAGGGAATGGGAAGCTGTCGCCTCCTTCTGCGAAGCAGTCATGCTAGCGAAGGAGGCGGCGGAACGTGAGAGGGAAAGAACCTCCTCACGTCCCAGCCGCCGCGGGAGAAGCACCGGGCATCGGGGGCCACGCCGTGATGGCTCTCGGCCACCGTAGGCGCGGGCCTGTGGACGGTGAGTAATGGGCTAGCTCGCCGTCCGTCCGTCGTATGACGATGGGCAGGCCGTGTCGACGGCGCGTTCGTGTTCCACGCGCGCCTCAAAGAGTTGTCAGCAAACGGGTGGGGCCCGCAAGGGCCGGTGCCTGCCAGGGCTGCGGGACTGTTCGAAAGAGATACCGCGGCCCTGGAACATAAAGGGCCAAATGAAGGAACATGGGTGGTTTTTAGTCAGTAAGAGTCTGACACCCCCTTCCGCTCCGCCCAGGGCGGGGGGGGGGGGGTCATTTGATGATTTCCCACCCTCCAAAAAAAAAAAAAAAAGGTTAATCAAAACCCTCATGACATCATGACACTGCAGAAAGAGATTATATATCTTTTCTATTCTACAGTACATGCTAGCGTCTACATAAATCCCTTTACACTTTCAAAACTGTAAAACAAAATATTTTGAGATTGTTTTGTGTCATAAACAGAAGTTTGTTGGTTTTGTTATCGTAAAACGGGAGAACAAGTACTTCCACTAAAAATAGGGATTAATGTATTCCGGAAGTGTGAAGGTTTAGCTTTGAACTCGTAAAGTGTTTGCGGTACCCAGAACACGCCTGAATACAAAACATCTGTCAATAACAGGATTATTATTTGAATTTATTTTTATAAACATGGCTTAATATTTTGTTGTATAGCTAAGCTTTTATTTGTCTAGTTGTAAAGGAAAAGTTACGTCTTATAGCTTGTTTTTTTAGGGTTACGTACCCGAAGACTATTACTATGCCTCCGCTGTCTGTCCGATCGCCAGTCTGTCAGCAGGCTGTATCGCATGATCCGTAATAGGTAGACGGTTGAAATCACAACTCACAGAATATGTATTTCTGTTGCCGCTATAACCACAAATAATAAAAATAAGATAAAAATTAAAGGGGACTCCCCTACTACGATTGTGTGGAACCCTTCATGTTCGAGTCCGAATCGCACTTGGCCTGTTCTTTTCTACCTTAAACTCCATCTGAAAGTACTTATAACAATACTAACACCTAGACAAATGAAAAGAGATCGAGAGAGATTTTTATTTTCCAAGTAAGTAATTTTCCGAAAAGCTAGAAATATACAGAGAAGACCTCATACCGTTTCCCACTTCATGGAAGCTGCTAGAGAACATACAAAACTTTCGGATAATAAAAACAAGTTCCTGAAAACCTTTTCGGTAACACTGATGACTTAAAGTAAGTAAATAATGAGCCCACAATCTAGGCTACTACGTACTAGTACTAACCTAGTTCCAGCATTTCCCCTTAAAAACGCCGACAATTGCACTGAATTGAAAACCTGACGTTTTCTAGCAAACCTGTAATGATCCCGTCGCCGCCGGGCGTTATAATCACTCTAATTATGTTATCTAGACAACACGGCTTTACCTAGGATTTAATGAGTTCCACGAAACAGGCGATATTAACCGCTGTTCACTTTAAAACTTGTTTCACTATAGGAAGATAATAAAGGTTTGTGAGTACTTTTAAGATTTCTATGCAGCTCTATTCGAACGTCCATTTGCCTAATCAGTTCATATTAACATGCCTTTCCCGAGCGACAAAATAACACTTTACATTAGTATAAGCGCTTAAAAAAAATCGAGAAATAAAGTTGTATGTAGATTTCTGCGTTTTATTTTTCCGAGTTCTATTGATTCTTATTCAACTGACTGTTTAATTTAGTCTAGTGTATCTTGACTGGCCCATTGAACGAGTTTTCGCAAGCGCGACTGCTGAGCATGGGATCCTGGGTTCATTTCTTAATTTCATTTCATTTATTCATAAACAATTTACATTGTGTTGATTATCTGTTATTCAGTACGATTCCCGGGTCGGGTAAAGTGTTATTGGGTTTTTCATCAGGAATTTCTCAGTAGCAGCCATGGAGTCTGGATCTTTGCTCAGTTGTTGATAACATAACTGGCCAAATTGTAGGTGTACTATTAGGTACACCTCTGCCTAACCCTTCGGGGATTACAGGCGTGATGTTTTATGTTTATTTTCATTTTGTTACGTCCCAGTACTGGTTCATGGAAGGGTTTATGTTTTCTATCCATGATAATCAAGAGAGTTTTTCGAATTTAACTACTAAGGTCCTTTTTACGAGTCCACCGAATATGATGAAAGTTTTTATATTTTCGTAATTTCTGAAAAACCCTAACAATTTCTAGAAATATCCCTTAACATTAAAGCTAAACACAAGCTACAATAAACAGGCTACTTTGAAAACCGTTCGTGAAGTCGTATAGTAGTGTACATGATAGCTTTGTTATCTTTATCCTATCGCATATCTGTAATGTTCCAAGTAAAGTCTTGCCAATATCGTACGGAGTCGTGTAGGGATTTCCATACAGTGTTAAGCGAGGTTTATTGGGCGTGTAGCGTCTCTGGCAAGGCAGACGGCGGGCCTGTGTAAATCGAACTGACAGACCTGTCTCAGATTGACTGACGTGGCTTTAACTGCGCTGTTCAAGGTATGTTATCGTAAGTATACAACTCTGATTTGAAATTGCTATTCATTGGATTTTTCCTGTGGAGGTTTTCTTTTTATTTGTGAGTCAGATGAATTGAGTTTTGATTGGTTGCTAAGCGGAAGTGAAGTTGTGATTACAGAACGATGTCTGCTAAGTAAGAAGGCAATCAATTTCCTAAACCTAAAGTTCAAGTACAAAGTTCCTTTATTTGCTTGAACTGCCTCGGGCTTACATTCAGTCAAAGAAGTATCAGGAATGAATGATTTGGTTAGGCTGGTTTTATAGTCACGCCGTTAGACGCGCCGTTGGGCAGCGCGCTGTTGAACACGTTCACCGAACGGCGCTGCTCAAGCGCGCGAATTTGAAACGCTACTACTACCCCAATACATATCCGAGCGCGCGCGCTCCGAACGGCGCTGCTGAAACGCGTGACTATAAAATCAGCCTTATGGTTCCAATTTTGTTTTTTGTTAGATTGGCACAACTGTTTTCCATTTTGGCGCGGAGTTTGAGTTGCATCTGTTATTTAGTTTAAATACAGTGCGGTTTTTAGTTAGATCATATCTAGTGTGTATTGCGAATTTCATAATGGACAAAAATATCGAACAAAGAGTTAGTCTTAAATGTTGCATTGGAATTTCGAGTTCGGAGTCCCTGAAAATGTTACAGGAGGTTTACGATCAAAAACACGTGCTTATGAGTGGTACGAAGCGTTTAAAAGCGGTCGAGATGTGATGGAAGATTGGCCTCGCTCTGGTAGGTCATCAATGTCTTCAACTGAAGTTAACGTCGCAAAAGTGAAGGAAATAGTGACTGAAAATTCTCATTCAAGTTTGAGACAGATAGCTACTGAACTTTCTGTGTCTCATGAGTCAATTCGTACAATTTTAAATAATCACTTGGGAATGAAACATGTTGCCGCTCGGCTAGTCCCAAAAGACCTGAATTTTCTCCAAAAACTCAATCGCATAAGAGTCGCTGAGGACATGCTAGAACGAGTCAATTCCGACCCAACATTCATGAAACGCATTGTTAATGGTGACGAGACGTGGGTTTACGAGTTTGACATGCAAACTAGTCAACAAGCTTTTGAGTGGCGCCTTCCAACTGAACCGAAACCAAAAAAACCACGCCAAAGTCGATCAAAAGTCATATTGACAGTTTTCTTTGACCATCGCGGTGTTGTGCACTCGGAATTCTTGCTGGTAGGTCAAACGGTAAATAAAGAAGATTTGAGCGTTATGCGGCGTTTAGGAGAGCAAATTCAACGAAAAATGCCAGATTTGTGGAAAAAGATTCTTGGATTTTGTCAAGCCACCGTGAACGAATTTTTTACCAAAAACTCAACAAATACCGTTGAGCAACCACCTTATTCACCAGATATGGCTCCAGCCAACTTCTTTCTTTTTCCTAAACCCAAATTACCACTTCGTGGCACCCGTTTTCATTCGGTAGAATACATAAAGGAGAATTCGCGGCGAGAACTGAAATCAATTCCGAAAAAAGCGTTTAAAAAATGTTTTGATGATTGGATTATTCGTTGGCGTAAGTGTATCGTTTCTGAAGGAGAATACTTTGCGTATTATTGATCGGTTCCCGGTACTTTCTTGACAGAGTAGTATGTCAAGCTAGGAATATTTATTAACACATAACATAACATCACGCCCGTAACCTCCGAAGGCTTAAGCAAAGGTGTATCTAATAGTACATCCACATTTCGCCAGTTATTTTTAAGTCCCATGTAAAAGGGGGCGAACCTATTGCCATCAATCGGGCGCAAATCCAGACTCCGTGGGTGCTACTGAAAAAAATCTGATGGAAAAACCCAATAATAGTTTGCCCGATCCGGGAATCGAACCTAGGACCTCATGCTCAGCAGTCGTGCTTGTAGACCAACGAGGCAGTCCAAATATAAATTTATGAATCCAAATCAGAATACAAAGGACAATTTATCACTTCTATATACTTTTAATAGTATTTTTCCTAATCCAGATTAGGAAAAATACACATAGCTTCGTATATAAAGTGCACTGAGAACAGGTGCACTCTGCCTGTATGGATAATCTATAGCTTTTTAGGATTTATGGCTGCCCGTATAAAATAAGAGTACATTCTGGTCCCGTTCGCTTTTGTGCATTTAAAAGGGAAGATTACTACGTCCGTGTAAATTGCAGTAGAAGTAGCAATGACTAGAAAACGAGGGAAATAGCTTTGAATATGAAAACTTATTTATCAAATCCTTTTGATATTACCGTATAAAATTATTAAAAGGCTCGTAAAGAAACTAGGTTTAGATTTAGGTCGTCACTGGGTCAAGTAGCTTTCGCAATAGACAATCGAACTACTGATTGCATTTTGGTATTATTTTTACGGCAAAGTTACGCATCCAGCTTGTTTCAAGTGGAGTGAGGTATTAAATATTATCATGTGGCGGAGATTTCTTCTGAATCAGGAGAAAAAAGATCGTCGCCATCTTAGCGCGTTTTTGCCAGCTACCGATCCCGGAAGCAATATATGACAGAATTGACAATCTGTCATAAAAACCGGATCGACGTGAGTGAATCCGAGCGCGACCTACGCTGCTTACCTACCTATCGAGTTTTTATTCATTTATAAAGTAAAGTAAGTGTTAATAAATAAACAATACTATCTAATAACACTAAACACGAGACTAGGACATCTAATATTTAATGGATAATAAAAAGCACCCAACTCTTTTATACTTCATGGCAGTTTAAACATAGTGGCAATGCCATCACTTCGGAGTTATGCGATTATACGTTGTATTTAAACTTTTAGAACTCATCTAAATTGTATGGCGGCGGCGGCGGGCAGGTGGCGTTTCCCGCGCAAGGCGTAAAACTTGACGGACGGACAGATTGCCATCTTGGGGCCGATACACTGACAATATCAATTTTATGCTTTATTTAGACGTTAAAGCCGGTTTTAGTATTATATATAATAGAATTATGAATGAGCTTTTAGCGCTATGTGATCCCCAGCTAAGAATACACATTAAGTCGACACCTACGCTAAGGTCCCTTTCCGTGAAAGCCGACTTATGGATAAAACAGCGTTCAGTCAGATTATGATAACATAATAAAGTTGCTGCTTTCAATAAAGTTGTTATAAAATGGACTCTCGCAACATTGTTGATTCATAAGATTTTCCTCACACTGGGTGGTTCTTTTGCCTTTGCTTCTAAAAAGAAAGCAGCAAAGTGCTTCTAAAAAGAAGTAAAGGTCCTGCTTAGACGCGGCGGCGGCGTAGCGCATGATAAGCGCGGCGCCCGCCCAGTGTAGACGTATGTTACCCGCGGTGTAGCGCATCGTAGTCTCGACGAAGCGCGTAGTAGGCGCGGTGTAGATGCATCGTAGTCTCGACGTAGCGCGTAGTCGGCGTGGTGTAGGTACATCGTAGTCTCGACGTAGCGCGTAGTCGGCGCGGCGTAGACGCATCGTAGGCGCGGCGTAGACAATATCTACATCATAAATCCAACGAAAGAAGAGAAATAAAATATGGAGAAGGACCAACTGCAGAACTTCCTGTTAAATGCCTGAATTAACGGTTTTGTGGTATTGTAAGTAAATGTCGGTGACAGACGTTGCCATTATGCGGTGCCGCGATCAACAATACACCCTTTTTTATTTTATTTTTTTCGGGTGGAAATCATCAAATGACTCCCCGCTCTGGGCGGAGCGGAAGGGAGTGTCAGACTTTTACTGACTAAAAACCACCCATTTTCCTTCTTTTGCCCTTTATGTTCCAGGGCCGCGGTATCTCTTTCGAACATTCCCGCAGCCCTGGCAGGCATCAACAATACATCCTGACGTTTTGTTGGCATCGCGGCATGTCAGCGTAGGCTGATTACAGCCCAATGCGTCAACACCCGAAGATACTACATACTGTTGACCCCTAGTGCTAGTCCCGCAGATAACAACCAGCAACTTGTTTCGGTGTGACTTTAAACACCTAATATACTTTAGCGTAGTTTTGAATTAACTCTATAAAAAATATGATGTCACAATATCAGATGATGCTTATCTATAGATTATGATACCGAAACCAAATCGAGTTAATCTAAAACGCCTACGTGCCATAAAACCGCTCGTAATTGGGTATCAACATACCGAAATAAAAACCATATCGATTCTCTTACATTGTCACAAAGATGTTTATCAACGTTACAAATTACGAGTCGAATGTATTTACTTTCACTTTATTATTGACCCTAATGGAAGCGATAGCGTTTATTTACAAGGACGGGTGAGTATTGAGTGTGGTATTCAAATATTGGTCCGTTGTCTAACCGATAAGGGAGGTAACGTGACACTTTACCGGTATTCGAGGGACAGTGTGACTCCGAGAGCGGTCGACGTCGAGGCCTCGGCACAATCCCGGCCCGCTCTCGACACCACACCAACAGGATCGCTTTTATTACTAAGATATTCAATAGACACTATCTGTTACTGTCAATACTAACATTCTCAATGGCTGAGTCGGGAGTTATCTAAATCGGTTTACATGTAAGTAGTGTTCGTGTTTGTGGTAAGCTGAGGCTGCTTATCTTCGCGTTATGGTTTGGTTGCTACACTTCGGTTGCTCGATGGTTGGTGGGCATGTAAGTGGTGAAATGTAGGGTCTTTTACAACCAGATTGTACCAAAAATCTTAATTTCGGAACCGGATTTAGATAAAAAATATAAGAGCAGAGTGTAGTCTGTACCCATGAGAAACAAAATAAAAGTAAATGTCTTTTACGCTTTCATTGTATGTATATTTGAGAGGGAAAAAGCACTATAATATTATTTTGTTTTTATTCTCTTAGCGCTCTGGATATGTTCATGTCGCGCCTTCGCGCAGGTACCTCATGTCAGGTAGCGATACTTATCGCGCATTCCCCAGGTATTATATTCGAAGGTACTCGTTCAAGTAAGGTATGAGCTTGTATGCCCCGACTCTTGATAAAACGAGACAAAATAGATGAACAACCGAGCGATATGGTGCTACTTAGATGAAGCTGATGTGTTTGGTAAAAAACGATACGCAGTGACGGGACCATTTGTTTTAACGTGTTTCTTCGCCGTGTCTTCCAATCTTTCTTTTTTTATTTAGAACTGGTGATGAATTGACACTTTCCTATAAACAGAAACGCGGTATCACAGTCTGTCTATTTTGTTAACAATTTGTTTTCATCCGACGCCTCATTATTCATAGTCTAACGCCAATAAATATTGTGTACACAAAGTCTCGTCATTATTTTTGAATATTCATTTACAGTCGTTGAACTTTTATTCATTGGCGACAGTTGGTTGTATGTTAGTAAAATTGCTGTTAAAATATAATATGTAGGCATGGACTGTTCAATGGATTGGTTGTTACAATAATTATAATTTAACAGCTTCGGTGACCAAAATAAAACGGAATATTTGGATTTTATCCAAACGATAATTTCTCCACATTAGAAACATAGAGTGATCATTCAAAAGATCTAGATAATAAATATGATTGCAATGAATGAAACAAATGGGTAGGCGTTTAACTTATTTATCGTTCAATTAAGTAAGTGATGTTACAAATTCCCGGAGTGTCGGCGGCGGATGAAAATTAAATGGCTGAGTTTCCGTGCCACAAATATAGACATCAGTTCCGTCGCTCGACGCACACGTTCTGTATTCGCGCTGCGAGTACGCGCACTACGTAACGCACGGTACGCACTATGCGCATACATTACACATTTCAGCCAAACGAATTAAATTTCGGTATGCGTAAAAGCAACACGAACAATAAATTGGCAATTATTTCCAATTTTTTGTGCAATTCATACCCGCTGGCCGGGTTGTGTTTATGGGAACGCTTAGTTGAGTGGAATGATTGTGTAAAACTGTTGGACGGGCTCCAACGAGCGGCAAGCGGGTGCGCCGCCGCCACGAGAAACAAACGCCACAAATAAAGTCAAATAAGTGAGCCAAGCCGAACGGGTGCCCTGCTGCCGTTGCAATTGCAGTATCGAGTGTTTTATTGGACCGTGATGAAATATTGATATGAATCATAGACGCGTGCCCGATACATTCCTCACAAAACAGGAACAACTCTAATAGCCACTATTGTACTTGTTTTTTCGTGTAAGCAAAAGTATTATAATTGATGGTAATGCATTTGGTTTTTCTCTGTAAATGAATGTGACAACATAAGTTCGAGGAACAGTCACCGAGCTATTTCTGTTGCGCCGTCCTTTATTCCGAGAACTGGTTTGTGTATGTAAGTATGTATCAATGTGCCATTCCGCACCGGGTCTTGTTGCCTGTTCGCGGTGCGATAGGGGCAATCTGACGGAAATGATGGAGACGGCTGTGGCTTGACGATATCTTGTTACCTGAGAAATATCTGCTATGTTTGATACGAGGGATTAGCACAAGATTTCCAATTAGTAACTAAAGTTAAAGATACTGAGATTTTAGTTATTCTGCTTTCGCCAATAAAAGCTGCTTTCATATCTAAAAAGGACAAATTGAAATCTTCTGACATTTCTCCAATGAAGAATGATATACGGTTCAAATGAAAGTGGTTAGTGGTGCTATTAAGTGTTATATTGTGTTTGTGTCACATGTCTATTGAGGATGAATTGTCTGGAATCCTGAACTGAATAGTTATTTAATTGGCATCAATTGTCTGGCTCGTTTTATGGTTATTAATAGCTTTATCACGTGTCTGCAACCGCTAGTTATCTCTGATGCTGTCCGTTTGTTAACTTGTTCTCACGCATTGTTGAAGAAATCACTAGTTTTTTTACTCGTTTGTCTTGAAACTGAATCCTTCTATGACGTTATAAAATACACATTTTCCATAAAATTCTGAGAAACTACGGAAATAATCAATTTTACTGAAAAACATGCGTCATAAATGTAGCCTACACTAGATTGCTACCTAGTCTAGAGCTTTAGAAGGCGCGCGTGTAGTGTTGGGCTGGCATGCTGGCACAGCTCCAGTCGTTTCAATTTGATCCCGCGGGCCGCCCCGCACTGTAAACATCCCTAAATGATAAACGCATAATTTAACGCCCCAACGAAACACGAAAAATTGTGCATCCATTTATTTTCTCGATCATAGGAGCGTGAAGACGTTCATATTTGAAATTTATGATTTCACGCTCCGACATAATAGTAACAATATGTTATTCTGTATTAATATTATACTTTGATATATTTTTAACTTGCCCCTTACTACAGTTCACGTTTTGTGTTGTTGGAAATGGATTATTAATGCTGTTTGGAACGTCAAGCCTTGATTACTGAGCCAATAAAACCAGATAGCAGCAGTTATATTACCCGCCTTTATGAAGTTTTTTATAAGCAGTTAAGAAGTTTATTAATCCAAAGAGAGATGTAAAGATTTTTAAGATTATTAAAGGGAGTTTAATGCAGTAAGGAATATTTTATTACTCATAGTGTAACGGTTTATTGAAGGCTGGTATAATGAGAGGCGCTTGCCCTTAAATTGGTAAGGCCGAGTATACTGGAGACCGATGTACCTACCTCAAATAAAACGAAGTTCAAAAGCGAGTTCTATGATAACTCAGACTTTAAAAGTAAAACAGAGAAGCTGTTGAAACAATAAAGCATCATATGATATCAAATACAGCTCCACAAAAACTTGCGCAAAATATTCCCGAACCATCAGGCTTCAGGAATATTCAGTGAGTATTGTGTAGGTAAGAGCCGTTTGCCGCGTGGCGAGGTATTGGCGTGGCACGTACGTATAGCGGGTGCGCCGCGGGGATGCAGCGTGGTCGCAGCGGCCCGCCGATACCATCGCAGCCTTCGTCGCAGCCCCACATAAATCTAGCTTTGATACATTTTGGTAAGGAGCCAAGAGCAGTGCATCGGCCGGCCCGCGATCCACTCGACCTGTGCATCGCGAAATAACATTTGCTTTTATTTGAACCGCACCTCACTTTTTATTATATTGTCCGAACCAGAAACAATATTTTTGCCTTTTTTACTCCACACAAAAGGAACAGAAACTGTGTAGTGAATTGTGTATTCATCTGGAACGACCTGAACTGGACTGGAATTTAAAGGCCTACTTAACAATAAGGCGGCGACATTCAGCTATTAAAGCTCTTATATTAAAATAAATTGCCTTCATGAAAGACAGGTAGTCACAGTTGAATGTAAACAGAAGAAAGTAGGTACATGTGTACAATCTGATAACATAATATGTTTAGCTATGTTCTTCGCTTCATTGTTCAGTTCCAAACAAGGTAACAGGTTTTGTCTTCTTGACACACGTACACTTACACGTGTATTTTTGCTTTGACCCACTCAATTAAGTTTCACAATGAAACTTTTGTATTGTGGCTGACAACAAAATTGTGGTGTGTAATCGCTTGTTGGAACTCCAGTCTGCTGAGTGCAGTAATACTGCTGTTTCACCGCAGCGATGAGCGCTGACTCACCCGCGTTGTTCATTCGATATTCATATTAAACAAATCCGATTGTAACAAAGATTTATCTTGCGCAATAAAGGCATTGTGTTTCCGAAGCTCGGAGCTTTCGTACTCAAATAAATACATTGAAAGTTATTTTATGAAGTGGCTACGGCCATGCAGGTGTAATGAATCACGTGCAAGCATTGACTGATATTATCTGTGTCGGCCCCTGCTGGGCCGCCCATGTTTCTACGCGAATATCTGCGAACTTAATTATTATACAAAGTGGGTCATTTATACACGAATATATTTATTATCATGTCCATAAATTGTCTGTTATGAAAATAGCGCCGTATTTTTATAAGTCTAACGTTCTTTATTATTTTAAGTCTTCTGGGTCATGTAGAGTCAAATAAGTAAGTGTATTACTAATATCGTTTGTGAGTACATTGCTACTAACACTATGAGTCTTGTTGCTTGAATTAAATGATTAAATTAAATTAAATTAAAATCCTTGCGGGTAGGTAGGTTCGTTACTGCCGTAAAGTACCGTAGGTGCTAACTTCATACCATAAGAGCTTGCGGTACCTTCCTAATAAGCTCTAATTATTAACTTTCTAAACTGCTCTCTGAACCTGGTTTATAACCCTCACCCGAAAATTAAGTAGAAAGCATCCAAGGTCGCCTACCTGCCCAAATGAGTGCGCAGACAAAATGTTTGACGTACCGCATCCATCTCCCTAGCGATATAACTGTTGTTCATAATTAGGCGCTAAATTCTCTCTGGCCGGGTAAAGGTCAGCAATTAGAGAGCTTACTTTTCTTGGATGGACGATAAGTTAGTTAAGTAATAGGGTTCATTTTCAAGTCGGCGAGGTTCGCTCGTTAATCACCGAGTTGCGCGTTGGCCGTGCTTCCGTCGCCGACCGACGCCGGAATACAAGCTTATTTTTGATTGTTTTTGATAAAACAAACAATGACAAATGAATAAGCCAAATCGTTAATCATAACCGGTTTTAACTGAACTTCCTTTCGCAGTACTTACATTTTTCTCGGCGAATATGTGGCTGTTTCTCTTGTCACAGTTAATTTATGAAGAAACATTTGTTTTATCACAAAAAGCGATCAAAATGTACTGCAATAAATCAGCACTGCTTAGTCTTCGTCGTACCTACTTTTATTTTATCTCGTTACCAATTCGCACGTTTGACACTCAGATGTCTTAATAGCTTTATCGCAGGCGTATGAAATGAAAATCGAATGAAACTGTTTTGTAATTTATTAAGTGCATAATAACATCGCGAGTAAGCTTGTGAGAATGACTCGGGGCGGGTGGCTCGGCTGCGGAGCGGTGTAAGCGTGTTATGAAAAAGCGATCACCAGCGGCGGGAGCTTTGCTCGCTCCGCACCCGTTGCCAAATTAATGTGTCACGAACTGTATCGCTCTATGATATTGATGTTGAAAAATGATGCCATTTGACGTTTGATTGCAATCGTAAATCTCTAGCGAGCTGTTCGAGTATTGCGCCGCTCTATTAGTAATTGACGGTTTAGTAAATTTTCCGCGAAGGCCACTTTCAAACTGCCTACTGACCTTTTCCCTTCGTGAAACTACGTAAGGGAGATGTTAATATACTATCAAAAAGTAGATATGTAACTTTCAAGGTCTATTACGCTTCGCTAAGATAAATGGGGAGGATAAAAGTTGCGTTATAACGATGTAGATAAAATATACTTGGGTAGCGCTGAATCAGTTGATATGGATACTAATTCGCTTATTATTTGTATAAGCCATAACGTGGCTAATGATTAATAGTGGCATTATTCGGCGAATGTGGAGCCGAGGCCGAGATCGGAATGATTATCGTGAGGCTCACGCTCCGCTGATCACAGCACAAAATTAATTTACGTATAAGGCTACGCTACGCTTTGCTATATCAACGGTGTATCTGTATCTTTACGCTCGTTTTCACATGCGGGGTGAGCAGATCTGTGAGGGGTACCGGCATTAATTCCGGTGGCCTACCCTACATGATTTATGTATCAGCAGTCGCATAGTCTACACCACTGCAATTATATTACAAAACTACAAAATACGATAAAACTACGAACGCCGTTATCAAAAGTCATCAAGTAGGTAGAAACCTATACAATGAGCAAATATTTTCTTCAAATACCAATAGTTTATATAATTCAAAAACATATAAATAATTTCAAAAGGCATCCATTTCCCTGTTTGATTTATGTCTAAATATGTTAGAATTGTTTACAGAGTTATATTTTGAGCCCGGCCGTCAGATAGTGATCTGGTAACTTGTATTCATAGGCCGGCCTAGTGGCTGTCAGCCTGTCGAACTCGGCTCCAGTGTAGTTGATCTGTAAAATTGATTTCCATTCGTGCTGACGAACAAAGGCATCGCGACTGCCTCGGGCCGGCGGTACCTCGCTGCCTCGCTGCACTGTCGCACAGATACCGTCAGCTACAACTGTAAATGCATTTGGTTTATTTGGGTGATGTTGGTTTACATAAGGTGTGGCTACAGAAGAAATTTTACGTTTCGTCTCACCAAGGTCGCATGACACCAAAATATTGCATTGTCATTAAAACTACTTACACGGATTGTTGTTTCGGCTCAGTCGGGTAAGAGGAAAAGTCTGAAAATTCTATCACAATATGTGACTGTAGAACTAAATAAACTTGATTGAATCGCATAAGTAGCTGGGTAAATACTTGTCTGACCACACAATTATGTAGATATACGAAGTCCCTGAAATAGACGTGTGGATAAACAAATCCCTAGTAAGCTTAAATGTTTTTAGAAGTTAGCGTCAGAAGAGTGAAACGACAAAAGTAACTCCAAGAGTTTCAGTTCTCACATAAACTTTGGTATGTTATGATTATTTCGGGACTTCCATTTTAGAATAAGAAAAATGTATGTCAATTATATTTAGAATGCAGTTTACATTTCTGTTGATCGTTTACATTCAGTTTTATCTCATTCAAAACAGTGTAGTGACATTAAACATTTTTTAAATTTTCGTCAAGCAGTTATTTCTATGAATGAGAAACCGTAAAAATAGTATTTATTAAAAAAATAACAGTTGTTGGTGCTTATAGACAAGTATATCGAGAGGTTATAACAAAAATTGGTCGACTTTCCAATATTTTAGATAACAATTCCTTTCCAATATCAATTTTATTTTTCGATGTTTGTCAATGTGCGAATCGATTGGCCGTCGGAACGTAGAATAGAGCAGGACGCAATTTTAGAACAATGAGGTGGGAAATTGGTTTCCAGCATGAGTAGGTAGTGGGTAGTTGCGGCGGGTAAACCGGCGGGATCCTCAGAGTTTCTGATGGCGGTCGTACAACAAAACCTAATCTATCCACTGTGGCTTTGTGAATATTTGTCAGCGCCGAATAGTTTGGAATTGGGACGAATGATTACGTTACTTTGTGGAGACTTATGGATTTGGTTTTCGACTACAGTCTTGATACCTAGATCTTTGCATATTTTAAATAAGTTAGCAACTGGCGAGAGGATAGACCACGTAGGCATCGTGCGATCTAATGTACGGTGGTTTCCAAATGTTGGCATCGTGCTACCGATTACTTGAAAGTACAAAAAAGTAGTCATAGTGCGAAAGTAGGCATCGTGCTACGAAATCCTTATTTTAAGCCCCCAATTCAAATGATCGTAGGATAGCAACTAACATCGGCCATACTTGTTGAAGTTCTAACTGAAGGAATGATGTCTCCGAATATTTTAAAGTTATTTCAGTCTATTCTTTACGTTTTTGTTTTTTTTTTTTTTTTTTTTTTTTTTTTGTCTTTTCTTTAGGCTTTCCAAGTTCCATGTCTTATTAGTTATTACTAAATGGTGTGTAGTTTCAACTGTTTCAAGCGATTTATAAAACCTCCATTTCGCTAGCCAATCGCCAGCGAAAACCACAATATCCCATTTTCCTCAATTGGTTTTTATAAATTGTGCGATAAACAAGCTGGCTCTGTTCAATGTTTTTGATTAAACTTCGGACAAAAATTAACCACAGAAAAGTCATCCGTCAGTCGTTAATATTAAATTTGTGGTTAATAAATTATTGGTTCATGGTATTGGCAGTAGAGTCCATCAATTCGTCTGCCATTCGTATAAATTGTGGAAATGAATGATTTTCGTCATTCCTGCTTTTCCCATAAGTGACAGATATTATATTTCTGCCGTCCACACACGTGCCTGCTGGTGAGTTGGTGACTATAATTTTGTCAGGATGGTATCTATATAAAACGACATTTAGTGGTAGAGTCACTGCATGGACTCTCGCCTTAACACAATTCTAGGGGGCCCTAGCATTCTTTGTCCTTGTATAGGAAGCTCTACTGATTTTTGGCACATGTATTTATAATTCAATTAAAAATAAACGTTAGTTTGAAACCTTTCAGAATAAAGTAAATAAGTGTAAGTATCAGTGTTTTAGCCTCATTATATGTCAGACACCGATTAACTATAAATGAAGCATCATTTCGTCGTGTCAAGGCTTACTTAGAAACTATAATTTATGCCACGAATATGAACGATGTACGAGTACATACATAGATATGATATTATAACGGTGATGTAGTCAATAAGATGCTCTGCCTACGTGTGTACCAGCTTACCATTGAATGTTGTCTGTACCCAATGAAATATCATTATAGAGCAATTTGTTTGATGGCGTGGGCGTGATATATTGTTATACCCCATGATCGCTTATAGCTATCATTATGTTTTCTAATTGCAATACTCAACGGGATAATGACTTATTTAAGAATTACCATAATGGGCTACGCTTTGATTGTATTATGAATTTATATGTAGCGTATAATTCTAACATTAATATACGTTAGGTGGGACATACATTTTGAGGTATTTCAATAAGCAAACTGGTTAAGCATGATCGTGGTAATATTTCAAGTAAAAGTGTCGCTGTATTTTTTATTTATTACCTTTGCGAGGTAAATATGTTATTTTGTGTATTTAGTAGAAATGAGAACCCGGACGAAGGTGCAAAATGTCGTAAGTAGGTAGACCGAGCTTGTGGTTAATCGCAGGGTTTCGGTTACATAAGCCGCATTTGTCCTGTAGTCACATTATACGACAGCTGCGGTGTTCTTAGAGGGATTACTCTCAACGGAAACAATATTATCTTAACAACCCGTAAAAGGCTACTGCTGACTAAGGACCCTCGCTACGATGCTACAATTTTGACTGAACGGGTATATATTTGGTAGTAATTGTTATCAGCTCACATAAAACTTATACTACCCATCCTAAACGTACTGAGCCTACCATACAGTGATCGCCAAACCGCTATTGGGTGGAGTTCAGCGCTACGGTTCAATGCACCAACTACAAGCAAACACCGATATTTTGTAAGGACTAGTTTAAATCTATATTTTATTATAAAGGCACGTGCGACATAGTATTGATATCCAAACATTCAGTTGACATGTTTGATACATTAGAGAACTTTAACGTTGTCTCAAATCGTATCGCAGCAATAAATTATGAAATTTACCTGTACATACTTTGTAGATGCAAGTAAAACTCGTGACTTGTTTATTAGATGTGACCGCGTAGATGCTCGTATTCGTGAGGAACTGCTATCGTAAATCTGCCTGGACCGGAATGGGTTACAGCATCGAAACCATAAATTGGCTATCCATAGTTTACGATTTGGTGTGAAAGGAACCCGACGGGTTTCGCCCTCCATACAGATGGGACATACACATACACTTAAACTTTGATACTAAAATATTTGGCATCTTTATACAGCCTAAAAGGTAATATCAAGGAGAAAATTGCTCATCTCACCTTGGAATTTTAATGTTACAAGACGGCGAAACTCTCGTCCACGAACTTTTAATCTGAACTTAAGGTTCATCAATATAAATTGACGTTAAACTTGTCATCCAGGTCACGTCGGTGCCAATTTTAGAAGAGTGACAGTTCTTCTAAATTTAGATGACGACGATATTGTGATCGTTGAAGTCGTTGAGGACGGCCGGGTGGCGCCTGTGTTCACTTCAAGTGCTAATTGAAATGTACCCGAGAGTTATGTATATTTCATGGCATTAAAGAGGCTCGCGGGCCCACAATGCCAACGCGACGCCGCCGCGTCGCCTCTTCATTAAGAATACATTAGTTCATTAAAGCTTTTACACTACATTTCTTTCCAGACCGTTTCGCTTCTTAACCGCGAAACTTTAGAATCAAAGCAATACCATTATGTTGTTCTATTGAACCACCTGAACCGAGTTTCGTCTTATATGGTGGCAATCCATTTTACAGGGTATTTACCTTCGAAATCCTTTTAAAGCTTGCAATAAATTTTTAAATCCTCTTGCAATGTAAAATACTCTTTTTTATCCGAAATAAACTCTTGTGTTTTGTGCTAAAGGCCTTTACGATTAGACCCTTTGTGAATCTGATAGCAACGGATTTCATTAACAAAACAATAAGAGCAAATGCTCACACAGAAACAGTAAACGCTAACAGCCAAAGTGATCGTTTGGTGAATCGGAAACAGGCTCGAAATAATTCCAATGCGACGGAATCAATCAAAGCTAGGTGTGCCTCGAACGCTCATTGATATGCAAGGGATCCATTTATTACTTCGCATTCAATTTGCAAATATTTTCTTAGGAAGAGTATTAACTGAAATATTTATGATGAAATAGATCCATCTATTTTATACGTTGGCAAGCACAAAGGGGTTAGGGTGCCTACATTTTTTAATAAAGCCGTACTTTCTGTTAGACTAGTAACAATATTCGCGCCAACAGTCAACAAAACATATTTAACATTTCGCTTTTGGTATTTGCAGTGATACGAGGGTTGTTTATTTATTTGTAAGGATTAAACGTGAACCGAGCTCGCCTAGCGAGCGCGGCGGTAGTGGTTCCTACTTAAACTTTGCTAAACGACCAGCTCCGCTGAAAGCCTTCTAAACTCCCACAGCGTTTTACGTTTCCCATTCTGTGTGTTGAAATAATATTGGCAAGGATTACTACACAACTCACGACTACAGTTTGCTTGTTCGGGCACAGTCGGCACATGTGACAGTTCCGAAAGTACAGTAATTATGATGCAGACAACATATAAATTAGGTCTGAAAAACGTGACTGAGGTACGATAAATTCTAATTTAGTTTCGTTTAAATATTCTAGACTCAGACTAAAACATACAAAGAATAACTACATTAGATATTGATTCAAATTCCATAGTAAACATTTACGAAAATCATAACTGGCATTAACAGTGACTTGTTTGGGAACTTGTCAGAAGTTTCCCGAATGATCCTGGACAAGTTGCGCCATTCGTGCAAGCGGGACTGCGCCCGATGCGAAACTGACTGCCCACTGTCCAGATTAGAGACTACTCTGAAACTGCGGGAAACTTTTATTTATTGGTCCTTCTGAAATTAGAAACTCTTGTACAACAATCGGTGCATTTTTTTTACAAAAAAAAACATTGAAGTTTTCTTTACTTATTTAAGTTAAGTACTCTCTTTTACGTCTAGTACTTGTCTTAACTTTTCTTTTCGTATGGTTCCTGACATGGTTATTCATAACCAGTAACCATAACATTTTTACAACCGAAATAATTCCCGTCTCGTTATAGCACCGTCCACTTGATTGATTATTTATTTTTATTACTCCAGACATGAGCAAGATACGAGACAGAAATTGATTCAAAGAAATAGATACAGACATCAATAAAATTTAATTCGATGTCGATCAAAGCGTCAGTTCCTGATAACTGTCAGGTGATTTATTTAAAAGATGAAAAATGATCCTGTAGGTAATCAGGACACGCGTGTGTATCTAGTGGGTGTAATAAATTATTGAAATGACTTCATACCGTGGCGTATTAAATAGTAATACTGTAGCATGCATTTTAATGATAGTGCGCCCACATGTGGCTTTGTCGCCCGATATTTTGTTTACTTGATTGGAGTCTGAATGTTGACAAAACTGGTGAGCTGTTAATTTATAGATAGGGGCTATAAGTTTGTGTTTGAGTATGCTAATATATGTACAGGGTCGTAGAAAATGATAAGCATCCTTTGCACCAAGTGAATTGTTTTTGTTCCTTTGTAATTCTCTATCAGGTATCTGCCCACCTCAGTTGAGTAAATTTAAGATTTATACCAAAAAAACTGTATACTTCAAACATCGATTTCATCCTAATAACAAAAAAAAAACGTTGAAGTTAAATGCTCGTTTTTTTCTGAATGTTTACAGGCCAGTTATCTCAAACCAGACACATTTTATCTGAAACTATTTACTGCAAGGCGTATTCAATATAGGCTTCGGCCTCCGGTCCATTTATTCAAGCCGGTTCAGTAAAAGGAGTTTGTATAAAAGTTCCAGATTGATTAATGAGCAGTATTTACAAGTGAATAGTAACTGCACCTGTGGGTTACATTATTGTTTTCAATTGTAATGGTAATTGGCTAACTGGTTGAGAAACAAAACGTCGCTTGAGCCGAGCTTTGTTGGTTGCTTTCAAGAAATATTTTCTTCTTTACTTATGTTTAATAAAGCATTGCGGTCTGTCTGCGTATTTGCTTAGCTTCACTTCAATATAACGGGTTTTCATATGGCTTACAAAATTAAGTACTTTGTTTATTGTGGAAAGTTTTAGTGGGTTTACAGCGCCTACAAAAACTTTAAGACATGAACACACTGGGTACAGCAAATAACAACGTTTTACGACATTATGAGGAAAGATTTTCTTACGACATTTTTGTAGACTTAGCAACTTTGTACGTATGTGAAAACGTCTTAGATACCTATTTTCATGGGAAGGTTGTAGACGGTTCACGGTGGTGATATAATAATTTTCAATCGGCAGGTGTAACCCTTCAGTTGACTAGGCTCGTTTGTCTTGTATACGTATGTACAGGATAGAAGGGAAATTATTCGCCGGCTATCTAAAAGAAGATAAACTGTTCCATTCATTTTGACGTGTAGGTATTGCACTTTTGTAGGAACCAGCGGTTTCTTATTTAATAACCAGATTCATGTGCTGTATTTATGGTAACTTGCATAGCATGCTTTACTTTACCCTGTATGATAAAAAAAACACGATAGTTACGGATAATTTAACCTATTTTCATTAAGTCTGCTGAACTCTACTATACTCCTTGGAAGCCCTTTTCAGCTCTATGCATGCATATTTAATTTCTCAAAAAAATTCCTATACATACAAAATTCTTGACATATTTTCTGAATTCGAACTAAACTTGATTAAATCCATTAATATCTATTTATTTTCACGCACTAATATCTCAGTACATATATTTCATTAATAATATTTGAAATAACATTATCTAGGAATAGTGTGATGACAAAATGTATCCATCGATGTATGGCTTTCCTTTCGCTTACCTGTCACTAAACCCATACATCTTTTTCTATGTCCAACTGTCCCCTAGGTTCTTAGAAATTTCTGCTGTATCGTGGGTGACTTTACAAACATTTAAACTCGTATACACAAACTGCCAGACCCGGAACAACTACCTGTAGGTCATACAAATATTTGTTCCGAGCGTGGATCGAACCCGCGACACGCAACGCAGCAGCCAATCGCTCAGCCACTGCGCCAACCGTGCCGTAAAAGGTTAGTGGATTAGCGTAGAGGTGACTAATACATAAAAATACTGCTAAAAAGCGAATATTACAGTATTAATTTCAAGAAGCAACGTTAAAATAGTATTTCGTGTAAAAATAGGATTATTCTCTCAAAGCTCTCTGCTTTTCCCCGAGACACTATCCACCGGACGTCTGACTAGGTAACGGATCGGATTACCACGAATAACAAACGAGAATTCACGAGAATATCTAGCTACACAACATACAGTGACCACCTCGTTTACATAATAACTACCAAATCAAGTTTATTACGTTAATGTTTGAATGCTATTCATGTTACCTCATTTACAAAATTAATATAATTTGTTTAGTGATCATTTATCGGTAAGCGTATATCTTGTATTTTGGTTGGAATATGAGACGCGCACATATTCGAACCAGCTTTTAAATTTAAAAATGTAAGCAGAAATATTGTTTGTATTTACTAACTGGCTACGAAATAAGCAACGGTCATCAAACAAGTAACAAGAATGCATACTGCGGTGGTCGTCAATGCGAAAAGCACATAAAGCTAATTGTGGCAATGGCTTAAGCAAACGCCCGAGGTGTGGGACATTGTCCGCGGTCGTAATCACCGCGTACCGTTGACGGCCCTTCCTTACTTTCATTAAAGATACATTACTCCTTTTATTCTTGTTTAGATTGCAAATTCTCTCCCAGTCCTTTGTCTCATTTAGCATTTATTTACGGCGTATTCAATTTAAATACCGCTCCTTTCGCGTTTTATCGCTGTAGAAATTGCCTGAGTTGGACCTCGCTGTTTTATTTATTTGTCAGTTTTGTTCTTGTTGTTGGTAGGCTCCGATTCTGTTTAACTTCGAAGGTTGTCTTTACATTAGCTACATTATTTATTATTGTAAGTAATACTAAATCTTCTTTAAATCTTCTGTTCCATAATTCATTTGACATTACAATGAGCCGATCGAAATGATTAACATTGTAGCCATTGTAAGTGTTCCGATCGAGTGAAATTGTAAATAAAATCTTTCAAAAGTAAAGAAACGTTGCTGAGATGAGGACCAATAATAATGAATAGGTTACAAAGTTGGGGAGTGAAGAAAATCTGAACTAATTTACGTTACAATGTCTTCGACATTTCCACGAGAGCCGATCATTAGGATTTTTTTATAAATACAGCGTTATGTCGGGGCGTAAGTTTGCAGAGGCGTAATTAAAACTTAAAACTTGTATAATGGGGAAAGCGCGGCAGGAATGTGAACTGTGCCAAGTGTCGGATTTGGTACGTGCACCGAGTCCGCAATGCAAGCGAGGCAGCGAGTACGAGGCTTCCTCTGCAAGCCACGCTTTACTCACTTCCCGGCTTCCGTTCATCTTACAGAGAAGAATTTCCCGAAATGTGGGTGAAGCTTTAACGGGTAGATATTCTTCTTTTAAACATTTGATTTTTCACAAAATATTTTAAAGTTGGCAAAGGATGTTTGGAAATATTTCGTTATTCATTTTTACATTATATCTACTCTCGAACATAATATATGGCAGTAGGTAGGTTCCTCTGATACTCGTCTTCAGTATCGAGATCACATGAATATAATTGTATATCGGTGAATTTAATCTCAGGTGAAAGCCATGTTATATCTAGTGACAAAGGATATCACTTACAAGTACGTACCTAACCTATATTACCAGGAGTGCTAGATAGGCATACACAGATTTGGATCTTGGCGGTCGATGTTTGGCTATACACTTACCTACCACCTACTATTACTCGGTGAATTACTACAAAGCGAAATTCGACTTTGAGTGTTATTACATAGGTTTTCTTATTGCTCTTTATTTCCTAATTTTGTAGGCACAATTTCTAGCTTAATTTTTTCGACCTTTTTAAACAAGGACAAATAAAATGGAAATCCTCAAACGAAACATATTTAATTTCCTAAAAAAATAAGGAAATTAAATAGAAAGCAATGTAGGTTATTGTCAAAAAAGTTCTGATATTTTTCTACAAAGAAAATAGTGTATTCTTTTTTAAATTACCAAGGTACTCTATTTTCTTTTGTGTCAATTAAACAATATTTTCGCTACGCTAAAAATAACTCGCTAGCTATACAAAGTCCCAAGGTGTTAAAAGATTAAACTGAAAAACTGTCCCTTTGAAAGTGGTATCGGTCATTACCACGGGTTTCTAATAAGTACTAGTACCTACTAATTTAACCTATCTACTCATTTTCCTATTTTTAGCCTCAATATTATCTACTGCCATTTTTTTTAAGATCTCTAAAACCACATTGAATGTTAGGTGTTCATTTGCGGCAATAGTACTGCAAGGCTAATTAGAAAGGCGCACGTGGCGTTTCCGGGACGTCAGCGGGCCCACGACGCCGCCGAGACGCCTTCGAGAGCTATTTGCCCTCTCTTATTGCCCTTTTCAGCCCATAGTCGGCACCTACAATGTTCTAGTATTCCGTTTTGAACTTTGAACCGGTTCGCCTTTTGTGCAGCCAGTAATGGGACGCACAAACAGTTTACGGTATGTAGATAGGCAGTGTATGCTAGTTTGTTTTGTTGTTTAGTCAAATATGTGTTCGGGAACAATATTTATTTGGGACTTGTAAAGTTCTTTTGTCGGGCAAACAGATGACAAATTCAGTTGTGACGTAGGTACATTTTATCTTCATGGCACACCATACATTTTGCAGATATTAAGAGTAATTTCAAACTTATTTTAGTTATAATAGATAGTATGTTTCGTTATGATCTTGGTTATTATAATAATGATTCCCATAACCAATCAAAGGGTCTTTAGAATATGAAATACAATGTCACGTACATTAACTTCAGAACACCCGAAATAGCAATGCGATTGTCTTTATTCTACTTAAAATTAATTTTCGTGAGTAAAGTTGTTGAAAGTTCGCGCAGTGTACAGACAACTTATTCTAAGCTTAACAGAATGCTTGTAGACAGGCGTGGGAGACTCAAATCCTGACCTTAATGTTTCACTTATAACAAAAACCTTGTTCTTTACGGATAATATTGAAATACAGCTACGAACTTTCAAGTCAAACTCAAAATTATTCAACAAAGTGCTCATGTAAATGAAATATTAAATTCATTTCTTACATAAAGGTGAAAATTTGAAATCCGCCGCGTTTTGAATTAGAACGTATTATGTTAACTTTATACTAAAGTATCTAATTGTATTAAGGGTTCAAAAGTTGTGACATTTTAATTAAAATTACAACTCGTTTTGTGTCCGTCCATCGTACGTGTCCTGTGTACGTGACATCCATTGTAACTAACTTGTGTGACCTACTGCAAGCAAATAATGTAATTTGTTAATATCACAAATAACTTGAGATTTATGTAAGTATTTAACTTTAATAAGATAGACTGGTAGAAAATGCCCAAGGTATTTAGTCCGCCTTTGTACATTATGTGCATAAAGTTTTAATAAATAAATAATAAAAAAGGTATTAATATACCGCATTTGTTAAAGTCTACTTAGTTCATCGAAGGGAATGTAACTAATTAGCACGCGTCATTGAATGTATTCGGAGTTGATGGCCAACCTTCAGTAATTGGAGAGGCACCAGAAGAAGAAATATTTAATGGATTGTGAATTATAGTTGGTTTTAATTCAGTGATAGACGAAGGCAAAACCAGGTAAGATATGAACGATGACACTTAGATAGTTGTTCAACACTTAAGTAACTATTAAGTCCACGGAGGATAACAATAGTTGACAGTTCACTAAAGTCACCACAGTCGTGGTCTGTAATATCAATCAATTTCCGTCAGTGGCGACGTAACAGATCTACCGTCTCCGTCCCTCGAGGGGCCAGTTTGGCTCATCCAGAAAAGGAAAGTCACGAATTCATGACGGGACTATTCTAACTCCCAACAAAATAAGTATATTTTGCTGATTCGAGACGAAATTTGCAAGTCTGCCAAGAATATTCGTACCAAATCGTTTTCCTATAATTGGAGTACATGTGAATTTGTATTCAGTGGCGCATCCACGGCGGATGGAATTTCGCCATTTCGTGGGAACCTCGTCCTCCATCATGCGTGCTTATTGAAGTAATTTGTGTAGCCCTGCGTGTATCAGACTGTGTTACTTGAATTTTATTGTGGGTATACGAATATTTGCTGTATGTACTGAGATATGAAATTGGCCAACCGCTCTCGCTAAATGTTCAGCGCCTGTAAAATTATTGATAAGACGAAGCGTACTTTGCAGAAGACGCGCAAAGTGGAGAAGATTCAGTTAATAGGGTTCCTTGAGATTAGGTTCCGAGAACGCTAGGTAAAAGTTTTAATGGTCGTAGTTATAATCTTTAACGCGTTAACTAGAGTTGCAATTAGTGCCAAATCGTGACAAAAATATCATGTTTAACGTGCTAGTTTAAAGATCAAATGAAGTAGAACTACACTCCACCTACCGACACGCTTTTTTAAAAAAATAAACTAAATTATTGACTAACACTAACGTGAGCTAATGTGTTGAATTAAAAACCCTCTAAAAACCACAAAAGCTATTACCCACTCACTGAGGTAGTTATCATCTCATTTTACGAAGGACGAACTTGCTACGAGAAACTTGTATTGCAGTAGGCAAGAGAGAAGATAACGCTACGCAATAGCTGTAAAATAATATAAATAAATTAACAATATTTTTGACTAATTCCAAGACAGTGCCAAAGATACCTGACTAAGGTCAACAATTGCTACGAAAAGCGTAGACCTTCTGGTATGCTCGTAGCAGTCCCTGATTGGTGGCTTACTAATAGAAATAATATTTTACACAAAATACTAAGAATGTAACTTGTTTACCTACCCCAATACAGTGGAAATAGCGAATAACTGAAGTCAACGATCGCTACGAAAAGCGTAGACCGTAGACCTTCTGCTACACACGTAGCAGTCCGCGATTGTAGGCTGCATGATATTGTACGTGTGCGCTTTTGAATGAGCTGAATTAAATTACATATGTACTTACATGTATGTATGTGTATGGGACGCGTGCTACGCATCCGCTTGGCGGTCCATTGTTCCCGCTTTGCCTCAACACTTCTGTTATTTAGACGTACGTCGGAAATGAAAAAGATATTGTATACAAGTGAACTGTACTAAACGTATTTATTTTGCGTGTCGTGTCTGTTGGGAAAATGATTACTTTTTTTAATGGAAACACAAGAAGATACTCGTAACAACACAGTATATGTAAGGCAGTTATATGTAATGAAACTACCTTTTGCTATAGGGTCAATTATAATTAATGTCATACATCAACAGCCTACAGCAGTCCACTGCTGGGCATAGGCCTCTTCAATCGCACGTCACTAAACTCCATTCTCGGCAACTCTCATCCAGTTTCTACCAGCCACCTTGCGAAGATCGTCGCTCCGCTGTTAATTTTATTGTCATTTAGCATACACAAATCCGAACGCCAGCTTATTAAAAACTTCACAAACATGAAAAATCCGAAACATTTGGTACGAACCAGGCACTGAATCTAACACTACTACGACCACACCGCAGACCGCAATGAAGCAGTCCAGGCAGGCAACAAGAATAAATAAAATTAAAATAAATTAACACAAAAAAAAAAAAAACATTTATGGCAAGATGTCTTACAATCGCTTAATGAATTCTTATCGACCTTTAATCCCGGTGTCATCACCCTTCTTCCCCCAGGAGCCCAGGGGAACACAACTAGGCAGGGGACTTCGTTATGATCATTAGGGAATGGTATACGAGTAGTTATGAGTCAGCGTGATTTTTCATGTCCTTTTTATATTTACTAACATATTTCGTAAATGTCGATTGTCACGAGGAGGAGCCCTATGTACACCATCTAACCGTCTGTCAAACAGTTGAATGTTTTGATTGATTTTTTATACTTCTCAACAAGACTGGTCTTCAGAGTTTCAAGTTTCTGAGCAACCGTAACGAGAGCCTAAGATCTACGAATAACAGCCGAGACCACTTAATGTGCTTTCTCAAACACGCAGGGGTTCTGATATGTAATGGTGCGTCAACCATCTACGGACTGACCTAGGCAAGCGTTGCTTAACCTCGAAGATCGAGCCACTAGCCCTTTAAATCTTATTAAGTCTGTACCTAAAAGATATTTTGGGCTGTTTGTATATGTGGGTTTAATTCTCGTAACATTTGAATGTCTTTCCTAGTGTCGTTCCTAGTTCCCCCAATAGGAATTTCTCCTGAAAAAAAAAAACCTTTTAAATACTGCTGCCTAAAACATGCAAGATCTCCCAACGCAGCTTCATAATTCTTCCATAATCACTCACGTTCTCAGTGTGTCCTCAGTATTTGTTTGCACGTAAGCACCGGGAGCGTGACGCGGCCGGCACGAGGGACCGAAGCTATCAGTGACACGCTTCGCTAACCACGCGACGTCGCCCGCATCCGCACATGCCATATTTAATTCCCCTTCGAACTACAATTGGACGTTTTGATAATTTGGGTATTTAGGTGTAGATTTGTTGAGTCACACCTTTGTTTGTGTTAGGAATCACATCTTGAGGATCACCGGATCATCGGAATCACCCACTGTAGGGTATATGGCCCTCCCTTTCTTCTGTCTTGAGCAGTTGCTTTAGATAAATGTCTAAACGATTTTGAAAGCTGTTAAGGTGCGTCTACATAGCCAGAAATACATACATATTTCCACAGCATAGTTCGCACTCAACAAAAATAATACGTTTGGTGAGGATATTCCAACGAGCACCGAAATATGTTTGCAAAAGAAGGATTCTGGCTCAACCGCACTGCTGGCTTTTGAATGCTCGTAAACGAATGTTGTCGGTGAGGACACAATATGTGTACCTACAATTTTTGGAAATCCTGTGTGTAGTTTCTAAATAAAATGAAGTTGTGAATTTTTCAGCCTCTATAAATCAATCCATCATTCGACCGTATCTGGAAGGACAGTTTTTCATAGGAGGTATCTGTACCATCGGCCATTGTTTCATATAGGTAACTGAGTTCCGCCACTATAGAAACAATGGAATGTAGCGAATCTCTTGTAAAAACGGCAAAAGTAAGCAAAAACTTTCAGTAACAAAAATATATCGCGTTTCCCGCGATACACGTAAAAAAATGTTTCATACTAAATATACAGCAAAAAAATCTTTGCAAGGTAAATATTTTTTCATTTTCAGTTTAGTATTCAGGCCTTTGCTATAGTCAAAAACTTTAAAGCCTTTACAACAGTTTAAAAAAAGTCTTTGTTTTAAATTGCATTTTGATAGGATAAAAGTGTTGACACGACACTCGCGAAATAAAACGATGAATGAATATTACGATATTTTAAGCGCTGTGTTTCACGTGTGTGCAATGATAGTACTGGGGATGAGGCCAAAATATCTCACGTCCGCTGTAATTTTAACTGACTTCTCCGGAATGACGGCGTTAAAACAACGAATAAGCAAATCAGTTATCGGTAAATTAAATAAACTGACACTACGCCAATCAACGCCATTAATGAGGCAATAACACTCACCTCCGTCCTCATTATCTTTAGCGGATTAATTCGATGCTTTCCCGAGTTGACGAAAATTGCTTTGTACAAAATTCAGACGGCAGCCGACGACGACGACGCGGGCTGACAGGAGCCCAAAGCTCATTTCACGGCGGCCGCACTCATATTTTACACTATCCAAAAGAGGCATTCTAAACAGCGAGAAAAATCTTGTTTGCTTTCGTGACTAAACATTCTTAGTAGCTCCGTTTTAGAGTACAATTTTGCTCGAAGATAGTGAAATAGGTGAAAATACGAAGCTTTTAGTGGTATCAAACGGTGAACTAGTTCGGTTATAATGTATGCTCGCTGGTAAACATGTTGGAATTCGTAGTAGAAGCTGCAAAGAATTACTTGGTACTGCCACCCGAGCTTGGAGGCATAAACTGGGTGTTACATAGATTATTCTGTGTTTGAATTAATGGAGACCACAGGGCGTAAGTGTTATACGAGATTGAATTAATTAAGTAATTTATTTAGTTACACAACGTAATCGCTCGTGATCCCAAGGGATTAGGCAGGTGTTCTGTCTCACATATCGCCGGTTACGATATTTAATCTCCATGTGATAAGGGAAAACTCAATTGCTAATTTACTATTCATGAGCACAATCTTAATCCTGTTAATAGAGGATTTTTTCCTCGTAAAATAAATAAGCTTTATTTTTAACATACGAAACTATAAATTATCTTTCCCGAGCTGTCAAAGATCAATAGAAACATTCTCATGATGACGCCATCGTGAAAATATTTCCTTCAAGAAGTTTGATGGGTAGTTTATACTGCCTCTCTAATCGGATTAGATACAGGTATGCAATATGCTCCACATAAAGTCATTCTGTCAAAGAGCTCGGATAGAGGGCCTCGACATAACGACAGACTTAAAGTCTTGAAAATCTTGCATCAGGGGCCACGCTGTATATATGAGTGCACTAAACCGCCTTATCTCCCCTTCTTGTTTAGATAGACGGCTTCCTCCGTAGAATGCATCTTTAAGAAGTTCATAGATAAGATTTTATGTCGAAAATAATGTAGATCAGCTCAAATGGGGAGGGCGCTGTGTTGTATTATATTGCAGAGACTGTTAACTGCAAGTTCAAGAGTCGTTTCATTGCATATGTAGAAATGGGGATGACAATGTAACAATAACAAAAGTCTAGTATTTGGGGCGCGAGGTGCGTTGCCAAAGCGGGCAGGATTGTCGAGGTCATGACACGGCGTAGTTGAATCCGCTGTCACCTTAGTGGTGCGGGTCCACTCCGCACTCACTGACCTACATCCGCTTTGGCACCGTTCACAATCGCCGCTTCAACTTAATTGTCCCGACACTTTAGCCTTCCTAACGACTCTGCCGCAATCGGCCGATTTAAGGGGCGTTCTGAACACTGCGCCTGCAGCCGCTCGGCCCGGCGCCCGGCGCGCGGCGACATCCATCCGACACCAAGTCAAAGGCCGCTACGGAGATGACGTTATGCAAATCATACCTTTGTCGCAATTCAACGTTTGTTAGCACTTGTTTCTTTCACAGTAATAAAATAATACTGCAGTGTGTCTACACAATGCATGGTGCTGTCGAATAAAGTAAAAATACGAGACATTGTGTGAGTGCCACGTTACGGGAATATACAATGAAAAGAGGGAGGATTACAATTTGCCTTTGTGATGGCGTCGTCGAATTACATTAATCTGGCGTACTTGTGCCGAGGCGGCGCCGCAACCAACTTGATTAAAAATTCTATTAGTTGAAAGGCACAGACATCTTCTTAATAGATAAAGTGCACGCCGCTAGTTGTGGTGACTTGCGGTTACGATCCTTGTTATGGGGCTCCCGACATACTGGTGCTAACCTTAATTAGATTTTTCTATGCCATTATCTAGCTAGCTAGTTAGTAGTGCTCGGTCTACCCACTATAAGCAGTGGGAATGAGAAGATAACGTGGAATGTTTGTAATGCGAAATGAGTTTAATGAATCCTCTCTGTATTCCAACTTTTTGTTGTCCCTTGACTTTTCACGCCTATTGTTAGCTCTCCCTGGGTAAAGAAACTGGTCGTGCGTAGTATTTCGATTTCGTTTGGGTGTAAATTCCATTTGTGACCCAATTATTACTTTCGGGACTTAAGGGAAAGCTTACACATTCATGTTAATTTGAATAAACTTTATTAACCAGAAAAGTCCAAATATTGTTATTGTGCTATTATTATTTTTTACCCTGAGATGTAAGGGATAAAAGTAATTGTATCAGTTACATAATACATAATTTCTAGTCTTATAAAACGGGATGAAATTGCGCCGACCCCAAGTAACAAGGGCTCGAAGATGATGATGATGATAAAACGGAATGAACATTTAATACAACAAGTTTCCAAATAATCCCACGGCTCATCTAATGAATAATAGTTTGCTGACTATCACTCACCTGCAACGCATGAGGCTAAGTTGAAATGTGGCAAAATTAAAGCCGTGGAAGCAGCTGTGCGAGCGTGCTTTCTTAGTACACCTAAAACAACAAGCCTTTGTTGTGCATCATAATGTATCTGAGACATAAACATTTATAACTGAATTAAGCGAAACATCGTCACCTTACCGTGGTAATTGTAACAGCGAAATCCGTGTAAAAACAACACGGCTTGTGCTTGGGCACCTCCCGGCCTTAATGAGCGCCCCGGGCGTCCGCTCGACACTTCTGGCGCCATATATCTGTATTTTTTGCCTCTCCCCTTTATGTAAAATACTCAATTGAAACATTAAATCGAATGCGCAGTAATGTTTTCTCATTACATTGTTTTTGCTGAAATTTAATTTGAATGCTGAGTACTTGGTTCAGGATTTTTTTTACTTTGTTTAAGTTTGTGATGATTTATTATAATTATATAACTGTTATTATTTGCAAAATATTTTTTATATTTCTTTTAATATACATTTTACGTTACCTACAGTATCTTTATAAGCCAGAGCTACTTTAAAACTATACGTTCCATCAACATACCCTTAGGATTTTACCCGTCTCCAAATGTAACTGAGATTTAGACCGTAGCTATAAATGTGCCAATTTTCATACCAATCCTCTGAGAATTGCGGCCTCCAGTATCTGAGATACATACAAAGTTGTATATGCCTCATGTTATTAGCATGCCTGTTTGAAATAAATATTATTTCGCACAAGTCGTAATATTAAGGTAAGGTTTTAAGGCACATTAAGCTAGACACATTTCTGAAAATCTAACTTAGAATTGTAAGACGAAAATAAATCACAGTATTTTAGCAAAACACGTCAGTGCGGTTTCTCTATCTAGAGTATTTTCTTTTAGATATCAATGTGGAGTACAGAGCCAAACGCGGCTACACAGCGGCGACTCGGACAGCGCAGATTTACGGACACTGCCGTTATCTCGGACCGCATCTCGGACTGGATGAACGCGCGACTCAAACACGCAAAAAGAATGCAACACATCTCTAACCATTGAAATCCCAAGCAGCGGAATATGTGGAGAAGTGAGAACCGCACTAGTCCCCACCGCAAACATCACCTACCTGAGCTCTGCGCCCGGCGCCAACATTACCTTCGAGTTTAAAACTTTAAACAATGATAGGGGACACTATACCAGGCGCTTAGTAAAACGTTTACTAGAGAATTGTTCTTTTTAAGTACACAGACAACTCTCTCAGCAAGTCGCCGACATTTGTGTGAGCTCTTTGTAAATACGTAGACTTTATTTGAACTGCTGGTGTCTGATTTACTTTCGGGTTTCGTGTACCGGGACGTTAACCGGGAGTTATGGGACTGTTTTATTACCTATGTAAATTTCTGCTGCGTACGTATGTATAAATACCATTGCTTTTTAAGAGCAAAATGTTTTTTTAAATTCTTAATGACACACTCCTTTACCAAAGTTACTGGGAGGAGGAGGATCATGACTCTTCCAACTCGATTCTTTAATATTTGCTCTGCATCCTTCTTTGTTAGTTCTTCTGAAGCTTCCAGCGTTATCTAGTATCGTAAATTATATCGAACATGCTTTACAAGGCAACGGTTTTCTCAAAAAGCTTTGGTGCTTCTGAAACTTTATAGAATATTATTTTAAAACTTATCGTTCCAATATTTTTCTTTTAAATATCCGGCAACAAATTTAAAAATAAAAGACCATTACTGGCACTTAAAATATAGCCAAACAACGGGTAGTGAAGCTGCGAACAAAAGCTATTTAGTTTAATGCCAGCACGCATGCATAATGCAGCGCTTAAAGCGCTAATTCTCTCATTTTCGAATACATGCTAGGATATTAATACACTGACGTTAATGTAGGGCTGGTATAAACCGGTTTGAACTGCGTCAAAATAAAAAAGGAAACATATTCTGTAGCACAGCTGCTGCAGTCTGCAACAACATTTTAGTTCGCAAACAATTCGTTTTCTTATTTTAAATCGTTTTAGTTGTGGGTGCTAATATGCGGAGTCATGTTAAGTTGTTAACGACTTAATAAGAAAATTATGCGTGAAAAAATAAATCGTTCCTTGGTAAATTCAGTCTCCATAATCGCTGCAAGTAGGTAAAATGAATTCTAGACTTACGAACTATGATTTGTTTTCAAAGTTGTAAAGAGAAATAACATTAAAAATAAATATTATTATAATCTACCACAGTTACCGCTCTTTGACTGTTTTGCTTTAAGTGTCCATCAAACTTCCACTGTAAAAGTACAAACTCACTGGATTAGTAAATAAAACACTGAGTAAACGATCATCTCATGAGAGCATTTTAGGTATATTTTCTAAATAAGCACACCTATATTACTGTTCCCCTAAGGGCTTGGATAGAAATAGAACAGTCTATCCCTTTCAGCGTGGGAGCTGAGTAAGGTGGACTGGTAGGTATTCAGAAGTATGGAACTAGCTGTATTCATTTGGGTAAATAATTTGGGACATTTTTGAGATACTTACCTAGGTATCGCTTGATGATATTCGGTGTTTATTGTTGGAAACTATTTTAATCTATAATGTTGGCAATTTGTTTTTTTATTTATTTATTTATGTACACATAAAATACTTTTGATACAAATGAGTAACAAATGAGTAACAATTGTATATATGCAACACAGAGCCAATTATTATAGTATTATACTATTCTTTTGACTTAGGATGGACGCGTTGCGTTCTCTTTATATTAACTAAAGGGAATTTGTATGTCATCATCTGCCTAGCCTTTTCCCAACTATGTTGGGGTCGGCTTCCACTTTAACCCGATGCAGTTGAATACCAGTATTTCACATGAAACGACTGCCTATCTGACCTCCACAACCCAGATAGCACTGGGTAACACGATACCCTTTGGGATGACTGGTTGTCAGACTTTCTAGCCACTGACTACCTTAACGACGAAAAGGAATTTGTATGTAATAGAAGTTAAAGTAGTATTACTTAATTACCAGTTTATTTTAACCGACTTCCAAAAGGAGGAGGTTATCAATTCGTGTGTTTTTTTGTGTTTATGTTCAGCGATATCTGCGCCAATTATGAACCGATTTTGATGATTCTTTTTTGTTTTGAAGAATATTATTCCGTGGTGATCCCGTTTATTAATTTAATTTGGTGAAGATCTGATGCTGATCTTCGGAGATATACAATTGAACTCTTCAATAATAGACAGCAAATCTGTCGTTATGGCTGCAATCGCTTGGATGTTTATTGTTTTAGTACCTCCAGATTTCGTCTGTTTTTTATTGTTTTATATTTGAAAAGCTAAGCCATGAAATGTATTGTTAACAATGCAAAATAAATTCATAGCAAATTTTGTATGTTGTACTACAACTAAAAATGGAACATAAAAAAACTTTTTTGCAAAAAATAAAACCGACTTCAAAAACCATCATCATCATCAACTGATGATCAGATCATCAGGTGGTCAGCCACTGCTGGGGTATAGGCCTCCCCTTTCTTCTGGCTCACTTACCGGTTATGTGCGTCCCTCGTCCAGATGTTTCCCGCAATTTTTACGATATCGTCAATCCAACGAGATTTTGGGAGGGTCTGGTTCCTTTGGCTTAACCTTGGCCACCACCCGGTCAAAGTTCTACTCCATCGGTCATCTCCGCGTCTAACAAGATGTCCTGCCCAACTCCACTTGAGGCGTATCGCCTGGTCCCCGGCGTCGTAGACTTTCGTCCGGCATCCGATTGTGGTATTACGAGCTCGATCTTTAAGGGTTATGGATTATCCCATCTTAGATGACTGTGACTAATAATAATTTAAATAACGATTGTTGTGCCTAGTATTCAAGAAAGTCGGCATCTTACATCCAACCCCAACAACACCGTCAATTACAGAAACAACATTTCAACGTAAAAACAACAGCACGAATTCAGTAGCAACACGAGTTAACCAGCGCCGCCGGCACGTTTCAGCAAACAGTCGTCCGCTCGTTTACTTGTTGCGGTATTTAACCCTCCGATGCGATGGTATCAGCATAATGCGGTCGTCATTGCTGCCGTCGCGATACCTCACCTCGTTATTATGGATTTACATTTTAACCGCACTTACCCGTATTGCCTATTTGCTGTAAATTAATTTATTAACATTATTATGTCACTTTGTATGGATATTTTAGGGATCTAGTGTGGGAGTTTGATGTTTGTCTATTATTAGATTAAAGTTTTATATTTTGTCAGCATCACCGGCTCTACAAATATTATAAACTTATTTTATAAAAACAACCCTATGTTATGATAAAATTAATTTAACGTTCAACTCGCTATTGTAATAAGGAAATTGGTTTTTCTTCCAGGAAAATACGTTTATGAAATAAATCCCTTATATACTCGATACTGTATAAGGAAACTCTTTGAAGGTTAAGGGTATTAAGCTCAGCACACACTGTTCCCGATAAAATTAATTATAAGAAGATCATGTGTTCATAGTGCAGTTGTATGGCATACGGTTCATTAGAGGAGCAAACAATGAGTTCATTAGTGCTGTAATTGGCGCGGTGTCCGGTGGTGTCTACATATCCATGCTTATCACGTTATTCGCTGAGCGAATCATCACAATGTGGTAATTAGCCTTCATTTGTTCATGGTGGAATTTATAAGCGGCCACTAAAGGCTAAAAGTTGTAGTCGCATCTTGTTTAGGTCCAGGTATTCATCGAACGTACATGCAGCGCAGACACTGCCCAATCGTCGCATCAACGCACCACAGTTTCGGTACAATCGCGCCTACGCAGTGCAGCGGCTACGGCGCTACGTCACGCCTATGCGCTACGCTTAGTGCGTAGTAGACGCTCTTACCTCTCGATCGATATGATCGATATCGATATGTAATGGTTCAATTTATTTTCTAACTTAATACCATAATTATGCATGATTTTCAAATATTTTTGTAAATAATTGTAATCTTCAGCTAGATTTGCACACCATATTTGTACGCCTCCTGGCATAACATAGCGTTCTGTCCATCAAACATAAGATCTGTACTTTTTTACCTATGGTAACAAATAAATTATGATTTGATTTGATCAAGACTTTAGGTGATGCTACGGACGACGAGATTTTCGTCAAGCAAAACGCGCGTGTGTCACTTGTTTTCTTTGTGTGAGTAGCGCCGCGTCGCAAGTTGCAGTGGCCCATATGGCATTTTACAAATTTTGTTTTGTTTAGGTTTAATCAACTGAATTTAAAACAGTTATCCTCACCGATTAAGCTGAAATTTTGGATTCAAAGATGGTGGACTAGTTATTCTTTATGCATCCATATGATATGGGTATCAATAAAAAGACTGCTAAGAATACACGTCACACCTGTATATTTAAAAGCTTGTTTTTAAAAATGTATTTACTATAAGCTTGTTTCATTTGTTTTCTCCACTGTCACTGTCGCAAAACGCGTATCGCTTGATCGTGTAGCTCATGGCGGAGCGGTTACCTAAGCTACATAACATACTCCTCCTTTATAATCAACTAGCAGGACGAATAAGTAATTGAGGGAGGATCGGACTAAGCCTTTTGATAGAGGAAATAGCCGTCCGCACTTACTTAACTTTGATTCGATGACCATCGGCCCTGCGCAAATTGAGTGTGAAATTAGGATAGTACGCATGTGTGTATAAAACTTTTTGTGAATAAACTTATCCATTATTCAGTACAGATATCTGTATGACCTCTATCTATGAATCGTAGGTGCTCAGGACTGTAGATTTGTTCGGTGTTATCAGTTAATCGCAAAGAGCCGTTCAATAAACTGATAACAAGGCTTTTACATTATCAGCTGATAAACTTCCGTTACTGAACATGGTAACTTCAATCATCACTGATCACTTTGAACGAGTGATAAGGGATTTTGCCAACAGCTTGATGTATTGATGGGTTATTCAAATATTTATTAGCAAACAGGAGGCAGATGCAAGTTGAACTGAGCAGAGGTTCTAAATTCTAGAAACAAACTGCTCCTGAATGAGTACTTGTTAGTGAGCCTTTGGCTCAGTTTTCAACAATCGTTAATTAGAGTCTAAATTGATGCTTTGGTCTGTAACACCATCGGGTTCACAGAATATTAATCAGGCCTTTCCAGGCATGGAGACCGAGATATACTTACCGATGTGAATAGTTTACCACTTTGATAATGGCCTGGCCTATGTCAAAGTGTACAGGTAAAGAAAATTTCGTCGTAAGCTTTTGATTTAAATTATATGGTGTTACTAACATTGCATTTCCGGAAACTCACAATGTATGTTTCTATGTTCACAAAAACACAAATTCCTAACACTTACGCACTATTCAAATAGTGCGTAAGTGTTAGGTACTTAATACTTTATTCATTTTTTTAAACATATTATTAACATTTTCAAATATTTTTTTTAACAAAAATTATATAAAAATACATTTATAGAAAATAGTAGCCCACTGGCATCGGGAACAGGGTCCAGTGGTCAGGGATCTTTAGAAAGGAATATCCTAATTATTATTTATGCTCGCACTTCCATGTTACAGACAATATCCTGTAAGTATATACATATACCTATGTAGGTTAAAGTTTAATTATAGTTAAGTAGAGGTCGTTGTGAACGTGACGATGGAGCGGGCGGCGGGCGCGGCGTGGCGGCGAGGTGTCACGTGAGCTTGCGTGCGCGCCGATACGACCACCTGCCAATAATCACGGCCTTCTTGCCCTCACATAATTACTTACCTTCTCAAATTGCATACGGAATACATGGTTTTGTGTTTTAGGGATGTTATTTAAATGTTAGAACTGTATTTTAAAATGCTTTTTGCTTTTTCGCTTATTTGATCTCGGTTCGAAATGCTGAAATCTATTCTGAAACAAGAATTCAAGATGTTTTAGGAGAACATCACGCCTGTGATCCCCGAAGGATTAGACAGAGGTGTACCTAATAGTTGATCAAAAGTTCGCCAGTTATGGGTCAGTCCCACTTGGGACGAGCCTATTGGCGTCAAACGGGCACGAATCCAGGCTTCTACTGAGAAATTCCTGATGGGAAAACCGAAACATATTTTTAAAAAAATAAAAAAAAATAAAAAAAATATCCCTGGACATTTCACACAGCACCATCTAGCCCCAAACTAAGCAACCTAATGCTTGTGTTATGGTAGCTAGATGGCTGATAAACTACATGTTATACATTTTTTTTTTGTAAATACATACATATTATAGATAGAAAAACACCCAGACCCGGAACAACTACTTGTAGGTCATACAAATATCTGTTCCGTACGGGAATCGAACCCGCGACATGCAGCGCAGCAGTCAATCGCTTGACCACTGCGCCAACCGTGCCGTCAAACACCGTGTCATTTGAACACCGTTTTAGGAGTGTTATTACTAATTTAACTGTCGAAATTAATCGCTTATTTCAAACGAAAAGCTTGCTCTCATTTTGTTTTTGTGATATGTAAACAGACACCGTGGTTCCAATTTTATTATTTCATAACAGAGACACACTACAGAAGCTTTTATGCATTTATAAGTACCACTAAAGTTTTTGTGTGGTTTTAATTGTCTCAAAGTTAATGGTGACCTTGTTAACAAAAACACAATTTTAATTCTCGATAAAACACATTTTTATGGTATTTTATTATTTATACACAATATTTATTGAACAATTTTGTCGGGATGACATACTGTTATTATATTTCGATAACCAATTCTTATGCAAATGATAGAATACCTTACAATCCATTGCGTAAACCAGCCATGAATCGACTTTAAAAGTTTTATGCGTTTCTGCTTTTCGTAAATTACAATTTATGAAGAAAATATAACAAGTGAGCGTTTATCAACTATTGTAACTTATTTAAAATTAAGTTCAGTCTTTGCTGATAAATCTATATAAATAAATAAAATGGAAGTAGACACTTAATTTTTTTTGTTTGTACTTTAAAAACAACATTTTATTTTATTTTTGTCTCTGTCTGTCTGTCAGGTTGTTCTGGCTAATCTCCGAAACGGTTGGACCGATTTTGATGGGACTTTTACTGGCCGATAGCTGATGTCATAAGGATTCACTTAGGCTATTACATATTTTAGAAAAATGATAAGGGTTCCATACAAAAAAATTAAAAGCCTTGAAATTGTTAACAAAATCCGATTTAGATGAGAAGTAATTTTTTTTATTTAATTTCACGCGGCACTCTTAAATTTGCAGGGCAATAAAATAATAGCTAATAAACTTTTAACTTGAACAAAGTCTTCAGGTCAATTCTAGTATTACATAAGTAGCTTAACAAGAGAAATACTGCAGTGTACTAAATATGCTTTTCTTTGTTTCAGATCATATTAGAGAATTCTCATGCGGCAGTCTCTTCTACCGTACTCTGTATTTGAATGAGGAGAGAAATACACTTTACGTTGGTGCTATGTAAGTACTATGCTACACTACAATGCAATTTTACAACGTAACTTCAGAACTTGGCTGTAATATACATAAATGAGAAATGTAAGCGCCGAGCTCGCGGTGTGAAGTTTTGCTTTATTTTACAAAATTATATACATATTTAAATAATATCCGTAGGATATATAAATGTCGTAAAAGGACTGAATCTCAACATGACTTTGTATGTAGGCTATAGGCATACCAAATTAGAAAAATCGGGTAAGCCAACCTACAGTAGCTAAATTAGGAAGAATTTTTGTAGAGAATTATGAGATTTAAATCTAAAATCAACCTACTTTTGTAACAAATAAATTGGAAGTCAACAATCCCTCTATATAATTACTCGCAGTTACCAAAAATACCTTGCATATTATGTTGTTTCACTACTAATTATGCCTAAAAATACTCGGAACTTTTTATCAGAAAGCACAATATAAATACGAGGTTACAATTGTGCCTGATTAGTGCTGTTACCACAACCACTCGCCGCACTGTAATGATTTACAAGGGAAATGGGCTTGAGACATGAAACCGTATTATCCACCCATTTCTGTCAACTTTTATTTGTTCTTGCTTGGTCATTTTTCTTGTCACTGCGTGTACACTGTTTCGTTTCTGTGTTCGTTACATTTCTCATACTAATTTTGTCGATGCAAGTTTATAACTGTACTTAAATTTAAATTATAAAGAGGGTATGTTTGCAAGTTTATATGTACCTAGGGGTCATCTTCCGATTCCGATTTTTTTTTCACATACGGGAAGCTCCATTATCCCCGAGTGTCATAGGCTACATTTAATATGCTGCCGTGGGTTAATTTCCGTACATAATGGGAGCGAAGCCGCGAGCAAAAGCTAGCAGGATATATAAAGCCTTTGTAGGTAAAGTCAAGTTAAAGCAATTTGGTTGTAATGATGAGATCTTTTCTTATGGACGTTTCTTGTTTCAGGACTTTTAAAAGTTTAATTCAGTTACTTAAGTTATCTTTTTTTCCCAAGCAAGATCGAATCGAAGCGCTTGTGAATACTAGACTTTTAACCGTTTACTAATTCACCTTACCACCACAAATGTTCTCTAGTTGCTCTCTAGTCGTTTATGTTTGTTTGTCTGTCTGTCTGTTTGCTTATGTTTTGACAGCTATCTGCCACGTGTCCGAAAGTTTGCAGTTCTTTCTCATTTCCCGCGGGAATGCTTTTTACTTCATCCAAATATGGCCGCGAGTAAAGTAATACACATTTATGATATTTTTTTTATGAAATTCCCCCGTCCAATGCATATTTCCTGTTCATAGGTACACGTGAACTTTTTGCGTACTTCATCAAGTAGAGTGTAGAGGCATTATGGTATTTAAAATATCTGAATGCTAACTTTACGGAATTTTTGCTAACTTTATACTCAGCGTACCTAGTTAAGTTTTATATAAATATACACTTTACAGCAAACAATGAATGCTTTATTATTAATTTAATAGGATAATAGCCACCTTGAAATATTCATGAAGAAAAGTGTTTTATTTTCTTTAGCGGCTAGACTAATGTAAAAGCATCCTACGTGTTAAAACTTTAAAAGACTAGTTCAGCAATGGATTAAGTATTATTTAGTAAAAACGTAACAGCCACTTATCAATTTGACCAGGCCTTATTTCTATTAGCCATCTTTCATTTTATCGATACTTTTATACTGATTTGATTGAGAAAAAATAATAACATTATTTTATGTCCAACGTTAACACGTAATGTTGGAGTTTACGAAACTCGTAACCACTTCACGCAAGTACTAATACAAGAACATCTATAAATCTTGACTCTCAACTACGATACATTCTCAAATTCTCACACTAACTTTAACAAATACGATGTGAAGTTCCATTTATTTTGTTAACAAGCCACAAATACTAGTTGCTATAAATTAAGACGTATGTAAGAAACCCAACAAGTTACAACTTACATTTGTAATAAACTTTAATCAAAGGGTTAATAAATTAATTGCTTTGTACAGGAAGACGTGGATTATTAAAATGGCACTAAAACTAGCCGTCCATTTTAGTAACAAAGCATTAATGTTAAACGGCTAACAATTCTGCATAATTTATACGATTCGTTGAGCAGATAGTGGACGCAAAAAAAAAGGAGAAAAAAGGAGGTTGTCTGTGCATATGCTACCCGGCCACTAGAACCGAGCTCATTCAATTCCAACGTGGATTGTATTACTTTTGTTATTTGAATACGTAATGCAGCTAAGAAACTATTATTATCTTGTGCTTCTACTACTGCATTACGTTTATTACCATAAACAATTTCATTTAAGTGGCCATCTTTGTTACAGGGATCGTGTATTCAGATTAAATATGACTGATATTAGTCAATCACATTGCGAGGTAAGTGTAATAAAAAAAAACAATTATTAGTTTGAAATTTACCCCATAACGGTTGCTTTAGCCGATTACTAATCCACAACATTTACTAGACTCTCTTGTTAACCAAAACACTAATAGGTACATTTCAGTATGAGGAAAATTGACACTCAGATTTGCCTAGTTAATTTTAAATTTGCCTGTAATCCAAAATTTTACAGTAACACAAACACTCACAAAATATCACCCTAAAATTAAGTTCTAAAGTTTTTTTTAAAGTCAAATAAACCACTTGCTTACGGTTGCTGAATACTAAAGAACACTTTTACGGCACTACACTGGATTTTTAATGCATCTTGCTTTCATATACCTAAGCTTTTTATACATTTTCACACGTAAGTGTCATAATACTCTTTTGACGTTAAGCCCTTGTATTGTTGTAAAAGAGGACGTGTGCGTTTTATTCGCTACTTACGTCAAGTACGAGTATCAAGTATCTATCTATCTACGTGTAAATAAAAATAAAGCGTTATTCTTTGTGTATATAAAGACGGGGTTCTAGACTATTTTCAGGGCGTTGAATCAGAGCAGACGGGTATTCCAAATGTGCTTAATATGTGGAACTGGATTATTTCTGTATTCCACGTCTCCTACTGTATCCTGGCGCGTCGGGGCGGATAAAATCTAGTTTTCATTGTTTTCGTGTCTGTCGAGGCATTTATATAGAGTTTTAATTTTATTCCGGCGCTAAAATTGTATTTATATTGCTTACCGAGTTTAGTATTGCAATTAGCACTTTAATGCCAAGTATAAGTAAAACACATAAAACATTTTTTTTTGCACATAAATATGGAAGAGTGAGGTCTTCTGTTACAGGTATTTCCATACTTAAAAGAAGGCCTCTACAATGTATCTGTTAAAACCTGTTGATTACGAAATAAACTTATAAACTTATTTTTAAATTCAAAATAACATCGACATTAGACACACACCACAACATGTGCTAACTGAACACGATTACTGAATTAGCAGACACATGTTCCCAGCATCAGACGAATTATGTGAAGCATGTGTCTGACTGTCTGCTACAATTTATCTTAGACACGTACATGTTTCACGGTGAAGGAAAACATTATGAGGGAGCTGGCGGTATGTCCTAGAACCAAAAATTCAACGTATGCCATTTACCAACTCACATTGGGCCCGCGTGGTGATAGAGAGGAGCACTGTCCTAGCGGTGGGAATGATATTGCTTATGTTTCGCTAGAGTGCCTCGCTGGTCTAGGGGCCGCACCGCTACTGCTGAGCATGAGCTCCTGGATTCGATTTCCAGGTTGGGCAAAGTGTTATTGGGATTATCTAACAGAAATTTCTCAGTAGCAGAAATGGAGTCTAGATTTGTGCCGGGATAATGGCAAAAGGGGAGAGCCTAACATGGGACTTAAACACAACTGGTGAAGTGTAGATGTACCATTCAAGGTACATCTCTGCCTAAACTTTCCGGAGTTACAAGCGTTATGTTATGCTCCTCGTACGTTTTGCAGAGGGATGCGTTGTTATTGGAGGCTAGCAACGTGGCCAGGTGTGTGAGCAAGGGCAAGTCGGAGCCCTTTGAGTGCAGGAACCACATCCGTGTGCTCCAACCTTTGGGAGACGGGGAGAGGCTGTATGTGTGCGGGACCAATGCTCACAGTCCGAAGGATTGGGTGGTTTATGTAAGTAAATTAAATAAATATTATGTAAAATAAATGTTTTAATTTTATCACAAATTTATGCAGAGAGCTACAAAAAAATATCATACGGTATAAATTTCATTTATATTATTTTAGAAAATGAAATAGATTATTATATTATTCTTGAAAATATGCCTGATGTTTTGAAAAGTTCTTTGTTTTATAGCGTTATACAAGTTCAATTCAGTTTGTACTATAATTATGTTTTTAGCAGTTTTAACTTTTTTTTGGAATTATTCGATAAATTTTTGAACAGTTAAATAGATTTAAAAGGGTTTCGAATCTTATCCTTAATTTATAAAGTGTAGACGATATAATCTTAATTACTTCAGTAATTAAAGTTTCTATCCGTGATTAACAAAGAATCCTTCAGTCTTTAGTAACATTCTCTTAACGATAACCCGTAAAACGGTTAATAGCTTCGATCATCATTAAGTAGTTCGATCAGTCGGGTAGTTAGTAGTTACTAGACCCAACTAGTTACTTCGAAATGTAAGATTTATCTATCTATTCTCTCGCTCATTTATCTTTACTACTAAGGAGAATTCTAAGTTACCACGTTTAATCCGTCATTACGGCTTGATCCATGTTGTTATGTAAAAGCCTCAGTTTACCATACGCTTTTGGGGTGTTTAGAAACTGAATTTTGAATGTGTGGTTACATAATGAATTTCCTTGTTTTATATTTGCTAGCTATTATGGCACGTGTCGATTTTGAATACATTAGAGATGCTAAAACCTACTTTCTCAATTTATAAGTAATTCCTTATTTATTATCTTTTAGCTGAACCTCACACACTTGCCCCGTCACGAGTACGTGCCGGGCGTAGGGCTGGGGGTGGCGAAGTGTCCTTACGACCCGGCAGACAACAGCACCGCCGTCTGGGTGACGGATGGCAACCCTGGAAGCCTTCCCACACTTTACGCGGGAACCAACGCAGAGTTCACGAAGGCAGATCCTGTTATATTCCGCAACGATTTGTACGATTTCCGAACGGGACAAAAGAAGTATAACTTCAAAAGAACGCTAAAGTATGATTCGAAGTGGCTTGACAGTAAGTTTCTTAAGTTTTTGTAGCTTTAATACTGGCATAACCTAAATCGTAGCACAGAATCAATTTATTTTAATATTTATGTGAGTACTAAAGTATTCGATGTCCAAAGCTTAATTTTCTGTTGGTCTAAAACTTACTATAGAACTGTCAATGTAAATCAAATATTCGAAATAGTTGTCCATTGTCTACTAGGGCTATCGCATTATTTAGCGAAATTATGACCGCAGCCGGCAAGTTGAAATTCTCTTCGAAGTTTTCCAACCAATAAGAATGATTAATAAGTCATAAACAAGACCAAGAATATTTAGTTGAATATTTGTAATCTCTCATTTTCTCATTTACAGTTGAGTTAGACCTAGTAGTGATGTAATAGTTAGTATGTACAGCTATCTGAAATTCGTATCTAGTTTTCTGTCTTTGAGCAGTATAGCAGGACATATTTTAATAACATAACTCAACTCTTAGGTTAACACCCCCAGATGAAAATCACAAACCTATGCAAAATTTCAGATTTATTGAATAAAGTAAACCTAGGGACATTCATTATATTAATCGGGATATTGGGTCTTTGTCCCTTATTCCGTACTTTCTTTTACGAGACTACTAAAACCTATAGGTGCTTACTCTTTATCGTAGGAACATAAAAGGAAATAAAGAAGTACCTTGTACAATGTCTGACCTGTCAGCTAAACGACCCGAAATAAAAGCCTACATTTTTATTAGTTATTGGAAATGTTAAAGAAAAGTATTTTATTCGAGCGCGTTTCAGGATTTTCACAATACCTACACACATTTGCTAATGAAATCGACATCCAAAAACAATAAAACTGTGCCGTTTTGAAGTAAATAAATGTTTCGAATAACTACGATGTTTTTATTTTGTCGCAGAAACTAATTTCGTGGGCTCTTTCGATGTTGGAGAGTACGTGCTATTCTTCTTTCGAGAAACTGCTGTGGAGTTTATGAACTGTGGGAAAGCGGTCTACTCGAGAGTGGCGAGAGTCTGTAAACACGATACCGGTGGAAAACATATATTAAGCCAAAACTGGGCCACTTATTTGAAAGCCAGGCTCAATTGTAGTATACCGGGCGAATTCCCCTTCTATTTTGATGAAATTCGTAAGTATGACCTCGTATTTTGCAACTTTATGAATCTTTTAATTGTAAACTTTTTAACAGTCGTTTTGTAATTCAGCTTTGATAGAATTTAACATTCCAGGCTTTCATTTCATTGCAACGTTGTAAAGTCGCATTTTATTTAGGACGCAAGTTTGTAGTCACATTTCCTAAGTACCAACATTAAATTCTCTGAAAGACTGGCGAATACCTATTTTGCTGCACCTTTACGGTTGTTTTGTTTCGCTGTAAGTTAAACAGTGCTCTTATTTATAAAGGTTGAATGCACATATTATTATGATGTATATTGGTCTAATGGTGACTTTTATTTTGAAACTAATATTAAAATGCGTGATCCAGAGAGCGTGTATCAAATGCCGGGTGACACGACGCGGTTCTACGCGGCATTCACGACGGGGGCCAGCGATGGACTGGTTGGCTCCGCTATTTGCACCTTCTCCATGGACGACATACAGGAGGCATTCGCTGGGAGATTCAAGGAACAGGTATGCTATCTAAATTGTCTTATTGTTCTAATAAATTCAGTGCGACGCCGAAGTGTGTTCTAGGAAACTAATGAAATTCATATTCAGTAATTAAGCTGAATGTAGCTGAAATAATTTAGTCAGAGAAAACATGAGTACACCAATTGATTTCACTAGGAAATTTCTATGTAACTCTTTGACAGATGTTAAAAATATCTTAAACCAAAATTGGAAAACCCAGGAGACAAGTAGGATTTTCCCATGATAAGCCCGTGGGACTACCGCATTTGTCCCACAGACCATGTGACATATCACATGTCGTCCAATGATGGCCATATCTCTTTCACGTTTAATTGAATGATCCAAGAAGATATAAATAGTATGTTTCGTAGAAACCTGCAACTTAACGTTGTATAATAATATAGGTGATTAAAATGAGTAACAGCTGTAATTCCGTGCTAGCTCTGCGCACTAGAATTAAGCGTATGAGTGCGCTAGTTATGAATAATTATACTGTATTTTACCACAGATTTTACTCTTAACTTCTTTTCATATGCGTTCTTTTCAAACAGTGAGAGAGCAGTATGGAGATTATATTATTGTTGTCTGACTTCGCTTAAAAAAGGCTCCATTTTGCTAGTGAGCTATTAGTTGGTTGTAGAATTACGTTTTATCTGCTCAAATAAAGAAAGTTATACTTGATTTATAAAGTTTTAGGATTCAATCTACCTTCACCGCGTTCGTTGTAAAACGTTCATGATTACGAAACTGAAATAGACTTTAAAAAAAAACATCACCCTCCTGAGTCAGTCGGGTAAAAATGTACTGTGTATTGTCGGGTGTTTTACGCAGGCCTCATCAAGTTCAGCATGGTTGCCAGTGCTAAGGGCACGTGTGCCCGTCCCCCGGCCCGGCACATGCGTCAACAACACCGAGGCCCTTCCCGACAATGTCCTCAACTTTATCAGGTAACTTCTACCATTTATTTTATACCTAAATGTGTTTTATAACTTAAATTAGCGGTAGATTCACCTATGCAACCACCTCATTTATTTCTGTAATAAAGATTTATGTGCTGCTTAATCTACCTGCGCTTTTAGTCTCATATCTTTGCGAACTATACGAAAAATAAATAGCAGTAATTTACAAGTCTCCATGACTAAGTTGGTTTAATACACCTTAGACTAATAATAGACTTTAATACAGTCTTGTGCACACTTTCAAGATATTGGTAATGTTGAAGTTTAATCTTGCTCTCAGGAGACTAATCTGAGCAAGGTTAGAGGGCGGTAGTTCAACGCGTATCCATTAATTGGGTCACACACTAATTGTTGGCACGCTGCGAGATTCCTACTCTATTCTAATTTGGGGAACTTAAATAGCTTTTGGATATTTGGTAATTGACAAAACTACTGGAGCCTTAAGGGTTCATTGAGGTAGGTGTATTAGAATAGCCTTTACGAGTCGGCATGTTGTCTTCAGACCTGCTACCACCTTCCTGATTAGCTTATATTTTCAACTTTGCACGAGCTTATCTTTAATTTGTTTATTTTTAATGGTAAAGTTGTTCACGCCCTGTATTTGTTAAATAATATTTAACAAATACAGGGCGTATATTTAATTTTGCTGTTTGTTTGTAGGCGCTACAATTAGGGAGGCTAAAAAAATTTGAATTTCAGACGTGGTAATTAGTTCGTCTACGCCTATTCCAGGATAGGGCTATGACCGCAGCGTCTGATAGATTAATTGCCTAGGTCGTGCGCTAATGGACAGGAAATCCTAGTGTTGATATGAGTAAAGTTATTTATGCATTTTGTCAGGATTCCCATCTCTCTAGTGTTCACAACCGCAGCTCCGTTACATGGTTTAGCGTTAAGTTCATTTAATAGGCAGAAACTCGTTCTCAATCAGAAGCTTAACAACTTTCTAAGCTTAACATTTGTCACCATTGGCTGGCGAAATACTACCCACAGCTGTTTATACTTAACAGGTATACAGGCTTGAAGATTTATGTTGTTCATTCGTAGGTCTCACCCACTGATGGACTCAGCAGTGCGTCACGAGGGCGATGCTCCTGCCTTCTACAAAAGGGACCTGGTTCTAACCACCATCGTAGTCGATAGGCAGTTCGTCGACATGCTGGGCGATGACATCACTTACACAGTCTTCTATGCTGGAACCAGTAAGTCTTCAAGGCCATCGTGAAATATGACTAGAATTCTAAGTAATAATCCAAGGAAGATAGGAGTCGCCAACATTTTTGAGAGCTTACTTAACTCAATCACTTCTTTTACAGATTTGATTTATTGAGAGCTTTTTTACGGTCATGCAAATTCTACTTAATGCTTAATTTGATAGTGAAACTAGATTTTGTTATGTTTCCTTTCAAAATCAATTGGACAATTTAATCTTTAGCACGCAAGCTTTTTGTGGACATTCAAAAATGTGTACAGGAAATCTAAGGCAGGTGTGCCGGCTAACATTATGAAGCTATTTTCGTTCTAACGGAATGCAACTAGCCACATTTGCTAATGACTGATATGTGACGCAGGCGCAGGCGAGGTATACAAGATTGTGCAGTGGGCAGGAGGCGGGGGAGGTGGATCTCGCGTGGCGGACGTGTGGCGCGCGGCCGGGGACGAACCTATACGAGCGCTCGCGATATCGCGCCGGCTCCATGCGTTGTACCTGGCGACTGATAATCGCATTCGACAACTGCCATTAAGAGCTTGCGTTCACCGGTGAGTAATCCTTTTCTTTATCTATCTTATCTGAGAGCTTCGTACGAGATTATGACGAGTTCTGCGGGCTGTGAATACCCTGCGTGTGCGGGCTCGTTGTTTGCACGCGGTCTGGCTTCGCACTGATAACCGTCTTTAGCAGCTGTGTACGGGCGGAGTCCGCGTATAATTTCATCAATGATAATAAACATTAATTATGGTGCTCGACCTTCGTGGAAAATGTGTTGTGGGTGTGAATATTCTCTTGACGTTGCATGTAGCTTTCCACAGAAAGCGCTTCGGACAGCTGCGAACAAGGTTGTGCACACCGGTAATTACATAAATCTTATCAGAAATGTGTTTGGGGTCGTCAGTGAACATGTGGTAGGCGGGGCCTCTCTTGCGCCGCTTGCATTCTAGTGCGCCTTCTTGTAATCGCATGCGACATCTGCCGCTGCGTGCGTGCACATGCGCGCAAAGATAATGACAGAAATGTTAATGTAGGTGTGCATACGATACATAGGTACTTCATAGTTTCATTGGTGCTATTTAAAGAGTGTCTGCTGAACGCTGTGACAAGTAGATACTCCAAAAATAAAATAACACACAGACCTTTCACGGTTAGTTCACGCCTACCTATTAGGTTAGCTAACATGGGATTGTGTAAAAAAAAATTTCTGCAGGGGAATTCTTACCTCAGGTTAGCCAACTTTATAACTAGGCGTAAACTAACTGTCAAAAGGCTATACTCGTAGGTTATACTTTGCCTGGTTTATCGTTGATAAGCTACGTTTTTAATCGGTTTGGGGTAAAAATACAACTATTCTACTTTGTAGAGTGAGGACTTTTGTAATAATAAACGCTTTTCTTTAAAAAAAAATGGAAAACGTTTAAAGTAAAGCGCTGAGCGGTTTTTATTATCATTTCGAATATTTTATGAAACAACATAAAACGCTCTACGAACAACTAACATGAAAAAAGGTTTTAAAATCATAAACTTGTATTTCGTTGTACAGCTACGACAGTTGTGTCCGCTGTGTCCTGGACCCCTACTGCGGTTGGGACAAAGAGGTGGGAGCCTGCCGTCCATACAGCCCAGGTTTACTCCACGATGCAACCAACTCGACACCTTCAATATGCGAGGCCAGTGCGCCTCTGAAGACCGTCAGAGCAGGATATGGACAAAGTGTCCATTTGGCTGCATATGGGAAGACCCCAGAAGCGTTAAAAGACCAGCATGTGATTTGGTATCATCATTCAAGAGAGAAGGGACGGTACAAAATTAGTTATAAGTAAGTTTAACGCTCCTTTTCATTTTCATATTTCGATCTTTGTGGTTTTGGATGATTTGTTAATTAAATGTTTTCGTGTTTCTTTAGTTGGGAGCGAGTTCTGCAGACATCAGAACGTGGGTTAGTGCTACTGTCGGTGACAGAATCAGATCGAGGGCGGTACGAATGTTATTTCGGACCCACACTGATCGCGTCTTATAATGTGGACATCGATATTCATAGGTAACCCAAGTTTCTCTTATTTTTATTTTGATAATATCCAATCACGGCCGTGTTTTGTTTTTTTCTTGTCGGAATCAAACTTTCACATTTAGATATTGATCTAGTCTCAACCAAATATCGAACTACTTTTAGTCCTCGGATTTTTCAGAATTTAAATCATTCTGAACTTCGATTCTGTGAAAGTTACAGGTGTAACAGGTGTATCAAGGTAACATTGTATAACATGGCTGTATTTACAGATGTACGCAACCAAGTAAGTCGCAGGAATACAAGCAAGTGTATTCAGACTGGTGCCACGAGTTCGAGAAGTACAAGAGCGCCATGAAGGCCTGGGAGTCGCGGCAAATGGTAAGACTATCAACAGCTGTTAACCTTTACTAGCTAACTGTACCTACATTCATGAAACATGAAGGTAAGGTATAGTAATGCAATAGTTGGCCAATATAACTGCATTACGATCAGCACAATAATTAAACGGTGCTCAAGTATTGTCAGTGTCAATATTCCATAGCAATTTGACGGCACGGTTGGCGCAGCGGCTGAGCGATTGGCTGCTGCGCTGCGTGCCAATGATTCGATTACTGCCAAACCTCCTTCCTGGATCAATAGCCTACAGGTATTTGTTCCGGGTCTGGCTGTTGGTGTATGTGAGTTTAAATGTTTATAAACGCACCCACGATACAGGAGAAACGACGGCTCTTGAACGCGGTTTGAGAATACTAATCGTGTTCAGTTTATTGATAAAATCCACTCTTAGTCTGTAAACTAAAATCGTTATCTAGTCACTGAAGTCTTGAAAAGTAAAATCAATTCGCAAGATACCGCTTTATCTAGTAATATTTGGCACAAAGCTAGTCGTTCTTTCTAAACGGATCATTGGTCATTCTATAAAGGTACTCGTACACAAACGTTCTTCCTGCCATTTTTAACATATCCAGACTAATGGAACATGTCCATGTTATATCGAACGCTCGCATCCCGACCTCATTAATCTTGTTTTCAGACTCTTACAGGGTCCAGCACACAGCTTTGTATGGCTCGTTGCACTTCAGACCTTACGTGACTGACTATAAACTTTCCATTTAAATTGTTCAAATCCTTTCATACACTCGAATATTTTGTACAAAAAATTGGAATTGATACGGTACGATCTCTAATTACTTCAAAGGTCATTTTACCTCTCAAGTAGGTAAAAGAACCTATACATGTATAGGTGTATTGACGATAATGTTTGGTTATTTTTATATCAAGTTTCTATTAGATCGTTTGGTAAAACTTTACTAAAACCTATCAATAGCCTATTAATCGAATTTTGCTAACTTAGACTAATAAAGTTTTTGAGTAGGTACCTAAGTCAGCCACAGAGAGACTTTTGAAAGAGCAGTTCAACTTGATTCGAGGTACTAAGAGAATTTAGTCGATGAACGTTTATAAACTCGATAAGTACTTACGTAACTTAGAAAATACTTCTTTACTTGAGTTAAAATTTCTTTTCGATTCAGTATACTCGTAGTTCACTTTGTATACGAAAGAAACTTAAAGCTCCTTTACAATTCTTCAATATGTGTTACTGTTGAAAATATTTAATCACAGTTCAGAATCCAGTTGTTGCTAACAACTGTTATCAAATCACCAATCAAATGGCACGTGTTTCATTTCCAAAACTCTAGTGCTTTATTACGGCCAATTTACTAGTTTTAACTTAACAACTCTTGGAATGAATAGTTAATAATATTATGGTGCGTAATTTCTTACATTCGTGCCGGCTCTATACAAAACATGTAATAGCTTTAACATGAGTTTACGGGCACCTTTGTAGATTTTTTAATACTTTACTTGACCTCGATCCTGTACTGCAAAATAGGCGGAAAAAGTACGAAGCAAAATTATCTACATTCCTTTAAAAGTTTCTTATCGTGTTAGGAAGACGAACTGCGGAGCGACCTTATGTTTTTGAGGGTGATGTAATCACAAAAAGTAACAACGAACCTTTTTTAGAATCAGCAGGTTTGAATTCTTCAACCTTTACTTTTTTCTACCTAAGTGTAAATAAAATAATTTCGTTACAAGATCTGTCTCAAAAACAGTAAAGAATTCAGTTACAGATTGCAATATTCCAATTTGAAGTTTCCCAGTTCAACATCTACAATTTCCTTATTGGCAACAATTTGTATCCAATCTCTCACTGAAGACGTTCCCTTTCCAAGAAAATTTATTGATAGATATTGTGTATTTCAGCAGTGCTCCAAAAGCCTGAATGCATCGAGCCAGCAAAACAGTATGTCCAACGAGATCGTGGCTTCGCTGCGGTGATAGGGCACAGCTCGCTAGTGATTAATGAACGATTACACACACCGAGCCACGCTAACGTAAACTAGCCGATATTTTGCAGACGCAACCCTCATGCTCTTACTACGGTACCGTTCTCACAAAAACTTTTGAATATAACAAGATGAATGTAACTTGTAAGATCTATGTTTCGAGTTTTATTTGTCGTTTACCTTGTCCGTAAACCGTAACCCATGTATTAGTAAAAAGTAAAGACTCATATTGTGAAACGATTTTCTGAATTTTCCTGTAAATATGCTCTTAGTGTATGATTTACCTAAAGTTTACAAAAACTTTAGACTTTTTTTTTTTCTTCTTTTTTTTTGTATGTTACATGTTTGAGCAAATAAATATATCTTATCTTATCTTATCTTTATCACATAATTTAGAACTGTTAGCAGAGTATGTAACATTCATTCAGCATGAGATGACAGACGAGATTCCGTAGTGAGGGAGCCGAACTAAAAGGGGAACGGTAATGTAGTGAGGGGATGATCTGTTAAAATAGATTTGTTGTCCGTTCCGAAGACTGCGCATTGATGGATGACTGACTTCTGTTTAACTTTCACTCTCAACTTTTCTTTGTTTTCAAAATAAAGTATCGTATAGTTTATATTAGTTATAAGTAATCGAGAATAAAATAAAATATTAACGAAAGCGACTGAGTAAAATATAGTGAGGACAATGGGTCTCGTCGAAAAAGTTTAGCGCTTCAATGAACGAGTAGTTATACCGTTCGCCTTCGCTATGAAAATCTACTGTAAATAATGTCGAAAATTTCAGATTATAAGGGTGTGATTCCACCTGTATAAAATGCTGTGATATCAGTTCTCATTGGATCATTGTGCTGGCGCATAAAATTGTACGTTGTGATAAAATTATTTGCAAACAAAACTATTAGACGATATAAAATCTTAGTTTAATATCATAAGCACAAAATTAGATTGCACCAATATTCAACAAAGATATTTACAAACTTTACACGTCAGTTTATTTAACAGCAATGAAACATGTGACAGTTCCTTGTGTTAACTAAGTTCATAAATAACATTCAAGTTTTGTGCAGTCGATGCGAGAGCCCGTACTTGACAAGTGAAGTACCTAAACTTATTTATAGGAGGTCGTGTTCCCTAACTTTGGGAGTGTTTAAAATAAAGAGCAATACAAACGCCAACTTAGATGTAAGATATTATATATTATAATGATGACATGCTTATTTGTACCGTGTCAAGCGTTGATGCGTAGATTCGTAGTGTATCATTTGTTTGTACGAGTTGTGTTGGAGTAGCGGCTGACTGTTGCGTGTTAAACAACTGTTCCACATCGTAGTTGTGCGGTTTATGTTTCAAAAAGTTGTTATTGATTAGTTGCCATAAAATGTAATTTTAGGCCCGACTTCGGACTTTGAAACCGAATTTAATAGTTGGTCGTGTTTTGGTTGAGTTTATAATAATCTCGCTAGAATAGTGCCTTGTGAAGCATGCTTACATTATAATGAAAAACTTATTAAAATTTATTGAGTAGATCATATTTTTGTGTACCGTGTAAAGAGAAATTAATGATGATAGTTGTTAAGTGATTCATTCGTAAAATAAAGCAATAACGTTCCATTGAATTAATAGTCACCAGTATTATATTATAATGATCTGCAGAGAGTAGATAGTGATTGTATTCAAGAAAAAACTAGTTTAAGATAATGAAGACGTACGATTTGTCGCTGTTATGTTACGGCTGTACTGAGCCTTGCTTAGTTTGTCCTCTGACTTGTTATTTGTTGTTGTGCTAGCCAATGACGATTGGGTTTTGTTTAAGCTCTGAAAAAAGGACGTCGATTAGTTAGCCAGATAATATTACACTAAAATAATTATATTCTTGTACTCTATTTAATGCTGCCTTGTATAAAATATTTACCATACGTGTTGCAGTTCAAATTATGCAATGTGGCATTAGAGATCTTTGCATTTTTATTTATTACTTTACATTATTCGTTAAAAATTAACAGTAATTCCTATTACTCAAATGTTAATGTAAAAAAATATTGTAAATAATTACAAATGTAGAAGAAACGCTATGAAATATGTTTATTGTAAAATATATTATTAAGTTAGATTGTAAGCAATTGTTTTATAAAAAGAAACAAGAAAATAAATTATTTTAGATCTAAACACTGTGTTTATGTTGGGTTGTTTAAGTCCCGTTAAACAAGCTCTTACTACAAAGGTAAAATCGTCTGATTTGTTTTTTTGAACCTGAAGAACCGTAAGGAATATGGATCCTTCGCCTGAGTGTCTTAGTCCCTTCCGGAAGTCATAGCGTTACCATTTTCTATTCTCCATCACTAGTCCTACTTTAGCTGATCCAAGTAAAATAATTAGCTTTATACCTACGTTAAACCTTCACCGCACTGAATTAACTCTAACAACAGTAATCATCTTGTGCAACCTTCTGTTGAATCGCTGTAAAATTAATGAAGAATGAATTAAAAATCATCAATACTATATAAATTCAGAAACACTTGAAAAGGAAATCAAAGGTGGTTTCTCAACGCCTTTGGAAACTAGTAACTGCATTAATTACTGCAATAGTATATCTGATTCAATGCTCTTAAGTCAGGTTGCTTAGATACCAGGCTAAGATTGCACAAAATATCGTATTGCACATTAACTTAATCAACGCTTACTTTACAAGTGCACCGGCCGGCGGTAGGAGTGCCTAAAAGTCCCACCGTGCTTGACTTACACTCTTTAAATACCTAGACAGGGGACTCAAAAACCTCGGACATTCTATATACTTAAAAACCTGATCAAATTGTCAACAATCAAACCGCAGACAATTCATAAGGCCGAGTAAAGTGGTGCCGACTTATTCGGAAAGTGGACGCTGCCAACAAGCTGGAATTATTCTAGGAACAAAAACAAAAAATTCGTTGAAAAATTCTCCATTCAATTTCATAAATCAGTTTCGGCGCGTCTGAGCCCGTTTTAATGCGTGTCAACAGCCGGGACATTGATGACAGAAAGGCTTACAGCGGCGGCACCAAGTGTGTTCAATACTTCATAATACCATTTAAATTACAAACGAGAACTTAAAAGATAAAATAATTTTAATTAATATGCATAATGTCAAAACTTAAATGTACTTTCCTAATTATGGCTCTCCGAAAAAATTATGCGCGATTATAACTGGAATTCTCAATAATAAGCTATTCTTATATCTTTTTACGGGCAATGAAACCGTAATTTGGGTATCGTAAACGGCGCCTGTCTTAGATTGGCGAACATCATAGAATTTAATTACTGAGGGAGACTGGAATAATTGGCGACTCGCCTGTAATGGCCGCGCTTTACGGCCAAATTAATAGATTTCCGCAGCGGGACCCGCTGAACCTCCACTGAACTCATTTTGATATTAATTGCTGACCTAAAATCAGCCCACTAATATACTTTAATAATTGAAATGGTCAATTAATTATAAATTGTCCCGCTGATACTGATGTCCGGTGGTTATTGAATCGAAGGATAGCGATGTCCGAGCGTTGATAAGATTAATTATTATTGCTCTCGATATATTTTACCAGGCATAGAACAAATCTAGGTCGGAGTCTCACATAGCTGCCTCGGCCCATAAATAATTGTATTGATGGGACAATTGGCGCCAGTATGCCGCGACTTCGTCGAACATATGTATACGTGTACGCACAAATCTGTGGATATCGGAAAGTTAATTAATTACTCGAGCCACGCTTGGGTAAACCGAACAATTGTGACAACTGACTGACTTGAATTTATCAAAGGGAGGGTATACCTTTACGTCTAATGTCAATATTGGCAGATTTAATAATAACAGGCTAGAATTAATAATTTTGTGTCAGTGATTAATTAATTTATATCGGTAATCAACGAACCTGTTAGGCATTTTGGAGTAAGCAGAATATTAGGTTACTACGGAGGCGCTCGTGGCTAAATACTAACAGACGCTCGAGTCGATCTTAAGGTTAAGCTGCGCTTGCCTAGGTTCATCAGTGGATAGGCAGTCGCTTCTAGAAAAATACTGATATTCAGCTGCATCAAAAGAAAAAGGCTAGGCAGATGATGACTTAGTTTAGGTACTACGGTATTGTTTCGTTTGTAAGTTCCAATTCCATGCAATCAGCTTAAAAGCGATGGATAACCATACATCTGATTGCGCAATCTGTTAAAGGCCAAAGCCTATCACAGTTACAGCAATTTATTTTATCTAGTTTTTTTTTATTAAATGTTCCACTCTTGAACTCAATCTTGTCCTGAGGACAGAGATGAGGTCGACGATGGAACGAGCTAACCCAAAAGAAATCCACTATGGTAAAAAAAAATTATGAATAGTAGAAAGGAATTATACGGATGTACCACGAAAAGCAATTTAAAATCTGCAATTCATGAAAAAACTATTTAAACAACCCCGTCTAACAACAGCTCGAACTTATTAAATTAAAACAAGGCAAGGCATGTCGAACTCATTTCAAAGTTTTGATTTTAATGTAGTATAATTAATTCTCATTCCGTATGTTCTGGTTTGATGCAGTATGCAAACTAAACGCAACGCCTAGTACTTGAACTGTGTTGCCAGTTAAAAAAGTTGAAGAAAGCTCTCGTTTTGATTTATCGTTTTTGTTTTAATTTAATATTTTAATTGTTTAAACACGGGGACTTTGGCATTGGACCAAAAGGCGACAGAAGGAGAAAAGGGTGCCTGCTTTACAAATCTTTCCCTGTTCTCTTTTTGTTCTCTGTAATATTTTGTCACCTGTGGCTTAAGAGGGAACAGGGTCTTTTTTTGTTTTTTTCTTTTTGGGTTGGGAAATCATGAAATGACTCCTCCCGCTCTGGGCGGAGCGGAAGGGAGTGTAAGACTTTTACTGACTAAAAACCATCCATGTTCCTTCTTTTGCCCTTTATGTTCCAGGGCCGCGGGTATTTGAAGAAACTCGCGCTTCTTCAAGCCTGCTCTGTAGGTGCGATAGGGACAGCTGCAGCTCAGAAGGATTATATCACAAAAAATTTGACGAGATCGATCGGTTTTTTGATAAGAAAAAGTATGTCTAGGTTCCTATTAATTTCTTTTAAAACTTTTCGAACTTATCTATTAGTCCTGTAATCACGGCCGTAAAATGAAATATATTTGTATGGAGAATCGCAGCTCCAACTCTCTCTTCAGCAGCCTCTTGTACTTTCAGTATTTCTTCACTTTTTCTTATAGAATTTTCAAATTCATTGCCATTATTTATTATTCTTGAATGCCCCACTGCAGAGCAAAGGACTTCCTTCCTTCCTTCTGTTTTCTCTAAAAACGTCCCTTCGGTTCAGCTCATTGAGCGGTACAAAAACAAACAGGTCGTACTGACATTTTCTATGTAGAGTTGCAATAGTTTTTAGATATTTTCGCCTGACTAAATCTTCTCGCTAAACTTTGAATCTATGTAAGTACTTCGCCATGCTAAGAGGCCTAGTCCTAGAGTATTAAGTTTTTTATAGTATTTAATAGAACTGAACACTACTGGAAATGGAGTTGATTTTCAGTATGCTGCTTACAAGACTACCTTCACAAAGTTAGTGCACCATCTACTAAAGTCAAGAACTGGCACAAAATATTAATCACCAGATAAAAACAGTCCACTTCCCCAAGTTTCAAGCATCGGCAGCGTGAAGTTGTAACTTGCTTTACGAGGAGACCAGTGTTTATAGTTAATTCGTACCTCTGTAGTAATCAGGAACTTTCCTTATTTACAACCTTTATGTTTAGCCGACATGGTACGGTTCCTATTATCTACTAACTGGTTAAGTTTGGTTAGTTATTTGATTAGCTTCGCTGAAATTGCTCAGAAATATATCTACAATTCTCCTTTTTATATCATAACATAACAACACACCCCGAAGGGTTGGGCAGGAGAGTACGTGTAGTACATCCACATTTCCCCAGTAATTATGACTAAGCCCTAAGGACGCGCCTATTGCCATCAATGGGATACAAATCCAGACACCGGGCTGCATCTGAGAAATTTCAGAGAAATCCAATTGGGTTGCCCAATAGCACTTGCACGACCTCAAGCTCTGCAGTTCCGACCACTACATCAACAAGGCAGTCTTTTTGTAGTGGAAAATTATTAGGTAATGTAACATCAACTACCATGTTAAAATAAACAGACGGTTATTACATTACTGATATTTCTCTGTAAATGTTGATTCATAAATAAATAATAATATATTCATAATATCGCAGAACAGAACTCGCTGCTGGGTTCCCGGTTCTCGGTAATCGACATTCGAGTAGTTTCCCGTAACTTGCTCTTGTGCTTAATCCGTTAATAATATCAATCATTCTGCTATAATCTGTATCATAAGCTGCGACTAACTGTAGGCGAATTATTCTTATAGATATCGATAATCTGTCTATTTACCATTTTACCTACTAAAAGCCACAATTACTAACACTGACTAAACATTTACTTAGGTACTTATTGCCTCGTTAGTCTAATGGTACCCCAGCGCGACTGCTGAACATGAAGTCCTGGGTTCGATTACCGGGTCGGGCGAAGTGTTATTGGGATTTTATATCAGGAATTTCTCAGTAGCAGATACGGAGTCTGAATTTGTGCCCGATGCATGGCAATAGGCTCGCCCCCTGTTACATGGGTCTTAAACATAACTGGTGGATTTTACGTATAGCGTAAGTACATAAACATACCATCACGCCTGTAATCCCTGAAGGGCTAGGCAGGAGGTGTACTATTATGTAAAATCGTGCACAAAACAGTAAGACTACTGTTCAGTGTTCAGCGTGTGTGTGTACTGTTTGTTGTGTGTGTGCTGTACAGTAGACACTTGCAAGTGCCAACTGGGTGCTCTCAGTACAAGTTTTACGTTCAAACTTGGCAATTATTTAAATTTGCTTTAAAGTGAGGGATCACATATTTTGTTTTTTTTGTTCTGACCACCTCTCTATATTATCTTATATCTCTGTACGTACTGGCTGAGTTTCTTACTGACTTAAAGGTTTCCTTTTGCTTTACTTCAACTTTCTCCGTCTGGATCGAACCAGTTCCGTCTGTAGGAGTGAAACTTAACTCTTCTTGAAAGATGTCTTTGAGTGCTTTAGTCATAGTTTTACTTTAATGGTTCGTGTAATTCCTAATCTGAAAAAGCCATATTTGTTTTTATAAGCTGAGAAGATGGGTATTAAATAATCTAGATAAATTAAACCGACTTTACCAGTCACAATTTTTAACTAAACTTTTCTCTAATATTTACTTTAAACTTAATAAAAAGCTTGTTCACAATAAGCTAGCATTAGGGTAGTTTAAAGTAGTTTTAGTATCGACAACATGTGTACTACAAACACATTGCTATCTTATTTATCTCAGTGCCCAACGAACCGCATAAATTACCGCTTTCCTGCGACTCGTTGAATGTTGTTTTATTTTTTGCGTTAACACCGCCAACTTAATTTATCGCACTGTAGAATGTACAGTCGAGTCTTTTATACCATAGTCGCCGTAAAGACTATTTTTGTCTACTTAATACTACTTTAAAGAATCAGCATAATTGTTCTATTGCATCGTAATATCAATACCGCAGAGTGACAATCAGTCACCTTAAACGAAACGAAATGGCCGGCCATTAAAATGGATTTAGTATTAACTGACATATGCCTATCTATTTTGATCCCTTGCTATCAAATATATTCTATCGATATGTTTCTATCAAATAGTCTGCTCAGTGTCGTGGATTCGAAAGGTATCGTGTGTCTTGATCTGATAAAGTAAAGAATTTAAAAATTGACGAAGGTCTCAAAGACTTGACTGTACCTACTAAGAAAAAAATCAGTTTGAAAGTATCGTCACAGTATCAAAATAAACCTTTACAAAGCCGTCTTAGGAGTTACGACTCGAAGGCTGTGTCATCATAATAAAATGCAAATTGACACAGATTTAATCCGGACTTATACCGCGGCGCCTAATAACTGTTAATAATCCGGGAGCGGCGACGCGCAGCCTCGACCGTGTCACGATATCACATACTAATACGTAACACCAGTGTTTACTCGATTGGATTCCAACTGCTATGGCTTACATTTCACTAGTAGATAATTTATAATCTCTTCATACTATTTCTCTAACACTATTTTAGTTTTTTATTAGTAGGCCATTTTAATAACCACAAAGAAAAGTTTTCATAAGAAACTTTATGACAAAACAAGTGCCTATCGTAGTCTACCAAACATAGGATACAGTTCGGGGAATTGTTTTCTCTCAAACTAAGTTAAGAACACGAAACAGTACACGAAAATGTTGACTTTCTGAAAACTCGGCATTTATACGGGGTGGAAGGCACACCGACGCGAAAACGGTTACCATACATTTTGACTTTGGTATTGCACTTTTGTAGGAAGCAGCTGATTTTTTTAAAATAATCGATGAAAAATTTCTCAGAATGATGTACTGAATACGTGGTAACCGTTTTCACGGCGGTGTCCCTTGCATCCCGTATGTTCTGGTAAAATATTGTTGCTATGAGCTAGATTATAATATTACGTCATACGTTACAAACTGCGCTTAATGTTCAATTATGTTAGTTTGAACTGTCGGCGTCAATAAGCGTAACGCGTAAACAGGTACTTACTAAGTAAGTAGTCCAAACTTAATGCTCTTTCACGAATTAGATATTGCTTGCTTTGATGTAAGTTAATTATACTAAGAAGGCGCATATTACCAATAATATTCCATCTAACGTGACAGTTACAGTTGGTTATCCAGAATAATCAGATAACATCCAGCAAGGCCCACCAAACATGGAAACATTCAGTCCACAAGCTCCGAACCGTCCCGGGTAGGCCCGATCGTTAGCAAGGGCTAAAATAATGAAATGTAAATTAATACGTCATCTTGGATTAGCAGAGGATCGAGTTCTTTAATCCTATTAGCCCGACTTGTCGTTAACGATAGGCCTCTATTACAATATGCCGACAATTATTCAAATCACTGCGATTTTTAATTGGGTCACTTTTGATAAAGTGAGAGAGAATCGAGTGAAACCGAATAATCGAGCAGATTTTGAAAGCAAGATGTTAAACTGTACAAACAGATATTTATTTCAGTGCGAAGTTGAGCGCTTTCATTTCTAATGGATATGTAAGGCCTACTAATTAAACTTTTTTAATCTGAGCAGCGGCAGCAAGGTGTCGACGCCTCGAGGCCACTCCGCCTCATCGAGATAGCTCTTTCTCAATTTAAGGATCTCGGCCAAGCCCTCTGATAAGCCCCAGATTTAGCGCTGAGCGAATTTGTTCGGGTAATTTACTTTCCAAGTTGCGAAGACAATAAAAGTTGGCGTCGGCTTTACTTTTGAGTAGCTTTATTTTGTTTTGTGTAATGAAGACTTATTTTACAAGCGATAAGTTTCTTTTTTGTTGAAAGACTCCATGTAAGTTTAGTGTAGTCAAAGTGGATAGTTGGGGAACAATAATGAGATTTGGCAGGGGCTATATGTTACAGACTTGCTCTGTAGATATGTATTCGCAGACTGCAGGTAAGTGGGCAATCTCCGTTTGTGTTACCTTGATTTATAGATCTAATTAAATACCTTTACGCAGACCATGAATTGTCTCAGAATCCCCGGTATTTCGTTTCCGTTTACCAATGTAATAAACGTCTACGTGTGTAGTAGATATTAATTCAGACATGGATATCATTCTAGTTCTATTATGCTACTATTACTGCTGTAATTAATACCTAGAATAGAAAGATAACTTTATAGAAACGAATTACTTATAAAAAAAGCCTCATTATTTGCTGCAAAAGCAAGTTTAATAAAAATTTAAAACAAAACAAGATCAATCTGCGACTTTGCATTTAAATTACAAAACGTTTCGTAGAATTGGACCGAGTTGGAATGGGTGGCTGACCGAAAGATGTTTTCGTGTTTCTGCTCAAACGTGAACCGACAGATTGTCGGGTATCGCAGCATCTTCGGATAGTAAGATTAAGGATGCGTGTCACGAGCCCTGGACGGCTGAACCTGTCAACGACGACCTCATCCATCAACCCTTTCTCACTGCGGGTAAAAAGTAGTAAAAACTTCGTTTATATACAGTCACCTAATCTAAAGCAGTTCATTTCAGCGGCTTGATCTATACAGAACTTGAACTGTTTCCCTTAGTTTGCCGCATGTCTTTGCTTCGCAGAATTTGATCGCTATTAGTGACATTATCGAATGGTGTAAAAAATTAATAATACAGGGTTTTTTTTCTAATCTACGGCATCGTTTGCTGGCTAGGAATATTGATTTTCAAGAAATCTAAGGAAGCAGTTTTAGTTTCCATCAAAATCGGATTCTAAACTCCTTCGAGTATTTTTCACTATTCCTCATAATTTCGGATTTGGCCATCCACGCCCATTTGAAAAATTCATTCAATAGATTACCATAGATCGAGCTGATAAATCCAGACGTATCAACATAGTGAAGTAAAAAAACAGGTAAGTATACGAGTAGATATGGAACCAAACAAAGTGAAAATTTAAAATTATCATTACGAACATAAACGCTGCTAGCTGTACCTAACGGTTAGAGCTTTATGTTCGTGTTCACAGTACCGACCATGTAAACTAAACTAGGTTTTAGGATAAATCAACAGTTATAAAACGTATAAAGGTCACAAAGCCTTTACTTTATTCTTTGCAATAAAACAAAAAGTTTGTAACATTTTAACTTACAGAATTATCGTCATACCCCAAAAATCTCCATGTAGTTACCCTAATTAGCCTCTGTTTAACTTTAATAAGGGAAATGTAAGGGTAACCCAAACTTAAAGTAGATGTTTTATATCGCCGCTCTTAATTTCAGCGAGGCTTCAGTGTGGTACAATGTTTAGGGCGGGACGAGAGGCGGTCCCCTGCTGACTTGACACATCTCTTTCGGACCAAGTATATATTGCGTATTGGTGATATTCGACTCCGCCAAGATCAGCTTGGAAACGCAACAACACAATTTTAGAAGAGCAAAGCGTGCGTCATCGAACAAGTTCACCCTTTTTCTTAGATCCACAACAGCTTACTAACGAACCTGTTTAATCAACAATACATTCGAGATTCTGATTTAAGATAACACGTACAACCCAAATCACAGAGTATTACCTATTATATGCCTAAATAACTGTTTATATGTATGTGTATATAGGTATCTACATTTACGTCGTACTCGTCCCTAAAGACGGCGACGGTGGCGGCAGTTAATTGTCACTTTAGGCATGACCTACTAAGCAGCTGTACACCTCTGCATGACCTACTAGATTCAGCAATATCTGGAGGCAATTACAGGTATATTTGTAGATAGATACGTCAATAATGAGTAACCCCGCATTGTTATCCAAGTAAATACGTTTATTGAAAAAACAACAACGGCCGACAAAAGTCCCCGTTTACCTCGTAGCATTATTGTTTCAGCATACTTCAGCAGTTAGGCAACTTTTATATGGTAATGAATACGCTTATGCGAGCGGAGTAGGGGTGTCACAGTCACGTGATGTGCCGTGCCGTGTACTCGCCCGTGGATAACTGCCAATAACAGTATGTTTTACCCCGCCATTAAGTTACGCTATGTTGTATGTCTACGTGGCTCCGAGTCTGCGTCAAACCTGCAGCCGCATTTAAAACCACCCCTTTTACTGTAATTATTAGATACCGACCAACTTTGACTCACGAACACACGACATTTGTGATTTCGTTCGTTGGAACCAATTTAACACGCTAATGCTATTTCTCCTCGCAAATATACAAATGTACCGGTCCATTACTTTTATACTCGTATTTGTAATAGAGCTGAAAACTTAACGTATCGATCGGCAATAAAATATAGGGTTGGTCGTAAAGAAGCCAATACTTTGACTAGCAGAGGCTGCGAGGCGAATGTTTGTGTGTATCTGGGAGCGTTTCCCGCTATAAATCACCTCATGAGTGTGGGAAAATAGTTAAAGCGGAAGATGCGGTCTGCAAGTGGGCATCGGCGATACGCTCCGTGCCCACAACGCGCGCATTTACATACTCGCATACAAAAATGCTATATTTACACCATACATTTTCCAAAAATATGACCGCATTTTCCAAGCACTTATATAGCCATATAAAATAAATAGGATCTATTTTTCAAGCGTCCACGTTGCAGGTAATCGAAAAGAGAGCCCAAGTTTTCGTAGGCACGAACTTTCTGAGTGTCGTCTCATGGCTAAGGGTTCAAAATGAATTATTATACTGTCTCATGAAAAAAAATCACTTCCCCAAGTAATGAAAACTCGAGCTGATGCGCTCGAGTGCTGGTACTCCAGTCCGGCGGATATTACGGCAATATATTTCAATTACACATAAGAAAAAGAACAAGTCGTTTGAAGTAGCTGAAAGGCCAGATTACAGTCGTGGAGGAAATAATAAGGAAGACCCCGCTAACGAGCCAGGGACGGCAACTTTTAAAAAGAAAACGTGTGGGGAGGCAAGACGCTTGTTGAGAGTGATTAAATTTTATAAGTATTATTATTTTCAGGTACTCTGCGCGAGTGCCTGAAAAAGGTAAAAATAACGTTGCATTTTTTATGTTTGAAGCTAGATTAATGTGGATCAATTTTGTTTTAATTTTTGTGAAACTTTCGTGGTTTATGTTACCATGGTTGAAGTTGGAATTTTTACTATCAGTTAAAGCTTTTTGTTGGTAGACCACGCGTTTACAGGAAAACGAATAACTTTTTAGCTAGGCTGTGTATGTATTTTTGGTGTGCAGGGAAGTTGGGCGCGGACGTAGGGCGAAGATTTGTGCGATTCAATGGAATTTAATTACTCGCTAGCGGCCCAGCCATAACGACGCAAAAATATTTATGTTTATTGTCGGGGCTAATGCCGGAATGAGACCGCACACGACCGCACCGCGAGATGCATTTAATGTACCTTTAATTAATGTACTTAATGTATGTAAGTTTCATGATGACAGCTCATCAAATAAAATAATGATAGATTTGTAAGAAAACAAGGCTAAATATATTTCTGATAGAGTGTGTTGTGACTAGACTTAGGAAAGTCCTGTGACCAGTGAGCATTTAAGAACTGTGATTGACTGAGGTTTTACCTAGTATTCATGTCTTTTCTGTCATACTGCTCAAGAATCACCTAGATCACATTGTCTTTAACTTTTAACTGTATGAGCTATCATTCATTCCAATTGATTCTCTGAACATTTTAAAACCAGAAACTGTTCCACTGTTTGTTAATAAAACATGTTTCAAACGCAAGGGTTTAACGACTAGCAGTTAAACCCATTTTCAATCTAAACCGCATAGATTGAATGTACATTTGTTCGAATTTTCAGTGAAGAAAATACACGATATACAAAACATTTAACACGCCACAATAGCCATAAGTCTTTAAAATCGAACAAACGTCGCACAGGTCATATTTATTTCCGGACTCGACAATTACGGTCATTGGAACTTGAGCGTGATGTTTCCACTACATTTCTCGTAATAGCACGCTTTTATAACCGAACCGTAATGAAACTCGTTTAAATATCACAAAAGTGGTTGGATTACGGCAGTCAAGCGCTTTATACTGCTTAATTACAGCCCTCCACAGAAATAATTGGGAACTTGGGGGATTATGGCCGGACTTTACAGGAATTAAAGATTTTGTAAGAATGACGAATTGAATCCGATTGGCTGGCTCCAGTAACCGATTACAATTGCCGTTTGTCAAGTGATTGGCGAGTTCTTTCGAAGTAATTAATGAATTGCTTCCTTTTTATTAAAGAAGGTCTGGTTATTTGGCAAAAATCGTGATTGTACCTTGTTGCCATTCGTATGGAGTGGATCATTGATTTCCTTAAATGAATCCCGTAATGGCCTCTTACGGCGTTTATAAAAAATGATAGGGTGGTCTGTGCACTGCTTGTACTTATCCTGACTACGATAATAAATGAATTTGAAAGATACGACATAAATAAGAGATCAGAGAAAATAAATATGCTGAGAAAAATCTGAAAGCTTTTTATTACGTCCAGTATTTATTACTCAAACTTAGAATACGGTTCCTTAAGTACCTCCTTTTAGGTTTATATTAGAGAAAACAGACCACGTCTGCCAGTCTCATTGAGAAAAAAAAAAACACAAAAGTTAGGTACCTACTTCGTTATAGAAATCTGAGCTTCGTGGTTAAGCATCCAGTTTATCTTAAATCGAAGCAGGTATTCCAATACTTACTCAACCATACAGTCTTCGAAATCTGCAGCAAGAATTGCAACAAAGTTCTAAAATAACAATTCAATAGATCTCGTTGTCAAAATAGCTTGAGTTTAGCTAGATTTAGTTCGATCGCGAGCTGGAACAATAGATTGAGTGAAATCCCAGTAAGCTGGCTGAATCCATCGGACGAACGACACGACAGGACATCATTCTGTATTGTTCGTTAACTGAATGGGAACAAATGAGTTCATGATTTAGCATGCGATGTGTATCACATCTGAATATCGGATCGCGCCGGGCTTCGTTTGCGCTATGAATCAATAACTCTGTTAAGCTGTGTTTTCATTAGGGATTATTCAGCATTACGAACGTCGACGGTGCGAAATCAGTACTTAGCTGTTTTATAGCGGCTCATTAGTTTGCTTATATTGAGATAATCATTAATTATCTAATCCCTCTCGTTTTAATAATATTATGTGTTTGGAGCTGTACCACAGGCTTAACTTTCATAATGCAACTATTTCATGCTTTCTGCAGAGTTAAAATGTAGACCAAAATTCACAAACAGCTTGTCTACTGACACCAAATAATTGTGCTGATTTTCATTATTTTCCCAGTATTCCAAGCTCGCTTTTCCTATTTTCATTTTCATCAGGCGCGAACAAGCCTTCTCAGTGATATTTAATTGCGTATATTATTGCGTATCACCCCGTATTGCGTTTCCGCACGTTCGGTTCTAATTGCGTCGTTAAAGATAAAACTAGGACGCAATAACGTACCTAATCTCAATGACGCGTTCCCTTCTGTTCACTTTACATCTTGTATGCGTTGAAATCATAGCAATGGTTTTGATTGGCTGCGTTTCACAACAGAATAACGTTGAAATTTAAATGGAAAAATGGAAATCTATAAAGTTTATATAACAGAACATACGTTCGCAGGTATTCACAAAAAAGTTAAGCTGTATCCTGCTGCAATGTTGTTGGCACCTCTATTTCCATCGTTACAGCCAAATACAGCGAAAGTTTTCACGGGGAAATATATTGAATGACGCTGTTACGCCGTGGTCATGTACATACCTAGTTAGTGTTTGCCACTAGACACAGCTGTCACATGTCTCCTACTACACGTCAATAATTGATATGAGCAACATAAAACAGTTACGAAGTTTTCACGTCCCTTCTTGTTGTTACCACCTTTTGTTTTATAAACTTTGCGTGTAGGAAATGAGTTTTATGCTCAATAAATCTGTTATGCTTATGTAGTCCTTAGTCAACCAGTTATAAATGCCAATTTTGCATGTGCTATGGATCATAATGTGCATGTACTTAACTTAGCTGCATTGGCTGCTAATATTCAGTACAGTTTTGATCATTTGTATGGAATTTATTAGGTTAGAACGTTCACAGGTAATTTAAAGTTTTATATTTTCTGAATAATTTTAAGGACATTTTTCGGAGTCAACGTAAAATAAGAGGTTATTTCCTGGGGCAGTTACTGGAAGATGTAAATATAATAAGATTTTTAATCTCATTCTGCGCAAAAGTTGGGGACAGTAAAATTTTCTCGGAGTAAAAATAAAATATGGACGCAAGTCCACGTTTCAAGGTGACCTAATTACGCGTCTCGAATCAACTGACACCGTGGTGTAATCCAATGAGTCTTCGTTAACCGTGGCCTATATATACATTATGGGACATAGGTACACTTTCATATGTTATTACAATAATTTATAGTACCTGGGCGACCGGGCTCTGCTCGAGTGCAAATAGAGAACACGGATTTTCCCCAGATATGAGACCTAGCTAGATCGATTTTTCGTCCCCGTAAACCCACATATTGCAACCTCCATCGAAATCGTTTGAGTCGTTTTTGAGAACGTGATTACATTTACAACTATATGTATATATACATACTTAGAAATATTGCTCATTTAATAGTATGGCATTTTAAGTTAAGTAGGAAGGTAGGTTAGTAGGTCCTTGATCTCTAAGGTTATAGTTCTGATATTAAGGAAAGCAATATAATTATATAGGCACGATATTAGAAGTATTTGTAGCGTTAAAATATTATTATACAACAGTGTACTTTAGTTATAAAAAATATTGCTTATAAACTTAATGGTAATATAAAAAGTGTATTAGCAAAGAGAAATTGTTCGTGCGGCTAGTGGGCAGCGCAAACTGATTAATTCCTGGCCGCAGTGCGAACTCCAGAAATATTAGCTCCACGGATATGAGATTGCTAATTCCACTAATGCAGCGGACAAATATCGCAAGTTCCCCTGACTCCACAGACTCCACACTAGCTTTTCAACCATTTTGCCAAATCTATTTTGCCAAGCAGTCGGAGGAAGCCAGACAAATTCGGAATTAAAAAGCAATTCGATTATTACATTTGAACTGACTGATTACATAAAGCGATCATGGAAAGAATCCAGTCGGCCGACAATGGCTATATCGATAAGGTTAAGACAACAATACACAGTACAGTGCGTATCATATCGACCTGGTAAGCAAGGAATTTAATTTAAAAACTTCCACATCACAGGCATGTAATACTGATTTTTTGTACGCATGAGAATTTCGTTTACTTTCAGTTTTCATATACCAACTAAAGAGGGACATAAAAATTGGGCAGGTAAACGTATTGTTACTGTACAGTATATCATGCAAACTTGCGTGTCGCATTCGAACAGTCAAAAATTTGATTATGATGTAATAATGGGAATAAAACATATGATTATTGCCCTTAATAAAAGACAAAGTTTTGTTGCCGACTACATTGAACTAAGAACAATGGTTGCGGGGAATCGAAAGGTCCTGTAATAAAAGGGTGTCCATGCAAATTTTTTTTGCATTTTAAAGTTAAAAAACATCAGTCATAGGCACCCTCACGCACAAGTGCAGTCTATTCATTTGCCGGATGGATTAATTTCCGCCGTGAGATCGTTCCGAAGGGAAATGCGATTGGAACAAAGTGTACGCGATGGGTATAGGGAGGGGTGGCGATATATGGTTTATGTCTATTTTCCTTTGAAAGGGTTAAATCTGTGGCTTTTACATCAAACCAAAGAAACATTAAAAACGATATTGGTTTAAAAAAACACGTTTGTACCAGTGCGTTCGCAATATTTTATTTCAATGGGCCACATATTATTGCCAGGGCCTTATTATTTCTCCATATGATCGGTGTGTTTCGGGTATTGTTCTGGGGCAGCATCATAACAAGTTCCTCGCCTTATTTTCCGCGTCGGGCCTGTTGCCCACCGAGATTTAACTTTATTGCAATGCCGGCACACTGCCAAAGCAGTACTGGATGATTATTATGAGAGTTTTCTTTTTCTTCGAGCAAAGAAAGACATATTTATTTTGCAAATTATTATTTTATTAACTTGGAGATTCTGTTCTTGTTTATTCTATTAAGATTCTTCCTTTTTTATGCATGTCTTGTATCCGGCACAGAATTTCTATTCATTTTCCGAGTCACTTCGATTTTCTAAATTTATGTGCGCAAGTTTATGATGCATTTTACGATGGCCTCTCGGTCAAACACGCGACTGCTAAGGTTTATGGTGCTCACGGAGAGTTTATAACATGGCTAAAATAAAGGTTATTACTGACAATAACCCGACATAAACCGTCTAATGATGAGCAGGATACACAATTAAGTTTGTGTTTTATTTCCACGCCATGTAGGCTGATACATATTTCCATCCAGTTCGTCATCAAGGGGAGCATTAAACAAACCACTTTGTGTTATGGTAATTACTTGTGTAGAGTTTCTTTAATGGACTAAGTTACAAAAGTATTTACGCAAGGAACGTCTATTTGAATGGTGTAAACATAATTTGTGGACAAAGTTGTAGATGTAATGTTTTGCGTGACGATGTTGCCAACACAAGCGACCGGATTTAATTAAAACTGTAACATGTTGTTAATTTTTGTAAGGATTCAGAAAATTACGTTTTGTCGCCATTACGATTAAAACTTTGAAACAAGCATTCGGTACCTACGTGAGGTTTTTTTGAGTTTCAGTAATGTAATGTAAATAGGGTTCTGTATATTTTATGATTTAAGAAGTGATTTTAAATTAAGCTTAGGTACAAATGTTATCTAACTGGGTCTGACAATAATTTTTCTTAGTTAGGAAGCTGAAAACTCCTCAGGAAATTAAAATGCGTTTTGAACCCTGACGCTTGCGTTCGTATCTTTTTCACATTTCCATCTCATCAGATGATTAATTCAGCCCAAACAGATTGAACCTACTCCCTAAACTGTCTTACGTTCAAATTGAAGCGCTGTTCAATTTTAATAGTTATCATCCGTAACGTTCAGTCCCGGGAGCTGCGTTGGACACGGTGTCTTTGCTAAAATCCGGCCATACGCCGCTGATAGATGACATTTAGTGCAGACAGAGTTGTTCCCCCGAGTACCTTTCGCTCCAAGCCGTTGAACAAGTGCCAATGAGGACCAATCTCCAGGAAAATTTGCAAAAATACGTTGAAATCGACTAGAAATGAGTCCGTGCTTCAGATACCCGAATCTCCTAACTAAAGGAACACACATGACTCCAATTAAAACTTTTCCTTTATATTATTTTATCTGTATAATTAAATAAATAATTCAAAACACTACAAACATTTCAGCTGGTTCCTTATTCCATTTTTGTGCGTCATAGATCTAAACAAACGTGTATTTTCTTCAATTTATTTTGCACGGACAAGCTACTCCATCATTTAATTTTCAATAGCTGTTTTATGAATATTGTTGTCATATTATTAGAAGATGACTACTTCAGGTACTTGGTATTCATCAATCTAAAAAGAAAAAAAATAGTTTCAGCTTTTATGATCCAACTTCGTAGGTTTATATATAAATTAGTATTAGCGATTAGAAGCCAATTTCTCATCTTTGGAAAAAGATGATTACCTAATTATATTCAAGTGTGTAACTTTTTCTAAAGCATGCTTAGTTCAAGAAATAATAATTAATTACACTATCATACCCTTATCATATCGCTGTTCATTCTTCTGTTTAATCCAGTGACCATTTGCCTTGTTGGTTTGGGAATGACATTAGAACTGAGCGGTTCGTCTTTTTCTATAAAATTATATTGATATAAATTCTGTTTCGTCAGTACATTGGAATTATCGTTATACGCAATTGTAATGCTCTCAGTGGTGGTCGGCTCCAAATGAGACAGTTTGTATTTGTCTTCGTAATATGATACCAGCTTCATCATTAGAACATCTTGGAGGACAGCTTTTTGCGTGTTGAAAGTGTTCTAAAATTTAAAAAATAATATAATTATTTATAAATTGAAATAGTGGTTAAAAAGGCTAAATAGAAAAATATATTTAGAACAAATTTAAGGGCAATGACTGAAATGTGTTCAAGAAAAGACTAAATTCAGTACAATCACTACTAACCCCATGCACATAAATTAGCTGTGATGCATGAAGAGGTGCTAGGTTTAAACAATCAATACTACTTTTAGCACTTAAATATGTAACTCATTGATTGTGAGCAATCATTATCAATACCCCTAAGACTACCCACTGACCCGTTTTGATTAAAATGATACGATATTTAGGCACATACACTAAACCTCACCTTATTTCTTCGATAATTCTTGATGATCGGCGGCGTCGAGTGTGAACGTATTTCATTTTGAGTTATATCTATTTTCTTAGCTTTGTACACCTTTGATCCTAATTCTCTTAAGAAGTTGCCAAAATCATTGTCGAAACTCGATGCGTTATCGTTTTGGATCTGCCGCTGCGTCAAATAAATGTATTAGCCTTTAGTTGGAGGTAATTACTAATTATAACATAATAAAACTGTGCAGGTACCTGTGGGTGTGAAGCGAAACTCAACTTTAATATGAAAACGAGAACAACACTTATCCACTGTCCACGGAAAGTCCTGCTCATGAAAACAATCGAACTGAACAACATGAAGCATCGAAACTAGAACAACCTTACACTATAATCGTTTACAATTGATAAAGAGTTATTTCCTGCTGTGGGTTTACGACCGTTGCTAATCTTACTTTTTACAACCGTTTATTTTCAATTTTTGTTGCAAAAATTTATGGTTGCGGGTATTGAAATTTGCATTATCGAAAGAAGGTAGAACTCTATTAAAAAAACAAACACTTGGAATGAACCATCACGTATGTATCGTGTGACTAAATGCAAGGCGAAATCTGAGCGTAGGTTTAATGGTTTCGCCTTGATCCTGAGCGAGTCGGGAGCGCGCAGTTACACTGCTAGATTTATTAGTTCAATTACCCAGGCCCTGTTCGGAGTCGCTTCGCTTGCTTGAGCGCAGACGCCAACAACTAAATTTTGCTCAGGTTGCAACACATTCTATGTTCACCTTTTATTCCTCTTTACAACAATGTTAATGTACAATCCTAAATTAGGAACGCTTTGTTGTTGCTGTCCAAACTTTGATTTTTTTAAGAATCCATTGTGCCAATCTTTTTGGAGATCGTCAATGTTTTGATAACTTCGGGTACATATGCCGGATGTTTACCATTGTGTTGTTTAACATAACATGTGGCGTGCCGCGTGTTTAGTAAGCGCGACAGCTTAGCATGAGATCCTGGGTTCAATTCCCAAATCGGGCAAAGAGTTATTGGGTTTTTTCATCAAGTATTTCTCAGTAGCAGCCACGGAATTTGGATTTGTGCCCGGTTGATGACACTAGGCTCGCCCTCTATTACATGGAACTTGAACATAACCGAAATATGGAAGTACTGGTAGGTATACCTCTGCCTATATAACCTTTCAGGGATTACAGGCGTGATTGTCTGTCGATCCAGTTACCAGTTGCATTATTAAGCCAAAAAAAACCGGCCAAGTGCGAGATCCGCAAACTTGCAGGTATTTTTTTAAATTATTAAATAGGCCTACTCTTGACCTCAACCTAGTCATGAGGACAGAGATGAGGTCGACGATGGAACGAGCTTACCCAGAAGAAGCCTATTAACTCGCGACTTAAATAGATTGGGGTCATATGAACTTGGGAACACTGACGAAGGCAGGGAATTCCACTCCTTGGCTGTGCGCATAATAAACGATGTAGCTAAGTGCTTCGTGCGAATGTGTGGAACATCGACTAGGAATGGGTGATAACCCGCAGTACGTCTGGACTCCCGATGGAAGAAGGGAGATGGTGGAATGATCTCGTGGAGCTCTTGAGCACACTCACCGAAGTACAGCCTGTAAAAGACCGACAGACATGCAACCTTGCGCCGGTGGGCCAGGCTATGAAGCTTGGTACCCACCAGCTTAAGCTGTTATTAAACTATATTTACGGTTTTCAGATTTTTTCATTTACCTACATGTGCTGTAATACATTGCTTCTTGCTAAATTTTATAGTTCTAAGTCAACGGAAAGTCCCTATAAATTTTGATTCCCTTGAGAGTGTCGAAATATACGTTTTCTTTATAAACGGCCGTATCTTTTTTTTACGTTAACTTAAAAGTTTGATTTTTTCACAGCCTAAAGGAACTGTAGAAATAAGTACATGGTTTTAATTTAAACTCGATACCTCCACGCGTTCCCGAGATAAAGGGTCTTGACGGACAGACGGACAGGCAGACAGACAGACTGACTGACCACAAGGTGATCCTATAAGGATTCCGTTTTTTCCTTTTGAGGTACGGATTTACGGAACCCTAAAAAGAGCATGTATGCCATGCCAAAAAAATATTTCAACTTTACACCCAAAGAAGGGTCCTGCATGTTTTAAGCCTAGGTACCGAGGGATTTTCCTGGGACCTCTGCCACCTTGTAGGTCACATATAGATCAAAAAGCAAATTTCTTGCTCCACGTCAAATAATTTAGCTTTCATAATCGTTCACATACCAGCAGCCAGGACTCTGCTACTCTAGATAGATTCTCTATTTATGAAGTAATAAAGAAAATCGAATCTCTAAAATCCGGCAAAAGCAACGGGCCAGACGGAATCCCAAATGAAGCACTGAAATTGGGGAAAATGATACTAGCACCATACTTGACAACCTTATTTAACAAGATTCTAAACGACAGGGCGATACCGAAAGAATGGGCGCAATCTGACATTATTTTACTGTACAAGAAAGGAGACCCCGCCGATATTGGCAACTATCGACCAATAAGCCTACAGCCAAATATGTACAAATTATTTGCTTCATGTCTTGAGGATCGTTTAGCAGTGTTCATAGAGAAATTCCAACCGCCGGAACAAGCAGGTTTCAGGAAAAACTTCTCAACAACGGATCACATCCACACTTTAAATTTGATTATAGAGAAATATACAGAGCACAATAGACCACTCTACCTGGCATTTATTGACTACGCCAAAGCCTTCGACTCTATATCACATAAGAGCATGTGGAAAGCTCTACATGAGTGCGAAGTACCATCGGAGACTATAGATCTTATAAAAGACATCTACTACAAAAGCAAAAGCCGTGTCAAGTTAGAGAGACAAGGCCCTGAAATAAACATTTGTAGAGGCGTCAGACAGGGAGACCCCCTATCACCGAGAATTTTTATAGCTGTGCTTCAAAGCATAATGAAAACTCTGAACTGGGAAAAGAAAGGAATTTTTATAAATGGGAAACTCCTTAGTAACCTTCGATTTGCGGATGACATCATACTCTTCTCTGAAACAGCACCCCAATTACAGGAAATGATAAACGAGCTTAATGATGTAAGCAATACGATCGGCCTGGAACTAAACACTGCTAAGACTAAAGTCATGACGAACCACCATACTATACCAATACGGGTTACTAACAAAACATTAGAATACGTTCAAAGTTACGTTTACCTGGGACAGCAAATATCTTTATCTAAGACAAGACACGAAGATGAGGTTAAAAGACGAGTCAACATAACCTGGAATAAATTCTGGAGCAATAAAGAAACCCTAAAATCAAAACTCCCTATACATCTCAAGAAAAAGGTTATGGACTCATGCTTATTACCCTGTCTTACATATGGCTGCCAAACATGGATATACAATAATAATACCAAAAACAGAATACAAGTCTGCCAGAGAGCTATGGAAAGGAGCATACTAAACATACAAAGAAAACACAGAAAAAGAAACACAGACATAAGAAAAACAACAAAAATAATAGATGCTTTGGAACATTCTCAAAAATTAAAATGGAAATGGGCGGGTCATATTGCACGTATGGACAAGGAAAAATGGACACAGAGAGTAACTACCTGGCAAGGACCAACAAACAAAAGGAAAAGAGGTAGACCGAAAGAAAAATGGGTTGATGAAATAATAAGAAAAGCCGGTGAAAATTGGATCACAAAAGCAAAGGACAGACAGACGTGGAACAAAATGGAGGAGGCCTCCACCCGTTGAGGGGTCCATATGGAACAATATAGAATTATATAAATGAAATTGTAAATTGGTTTTGAAAATTTAATTTATTTAATATTTAGAATCTATATATAAGGAAAGAAATGAATTTAATAATTTAGAAATTATTTGTTATGCGATTGTAACTTTATAATCTTGGATATAAATTGTAATAAGTTTGTTATTTTTATGCATGCACATAATTATGTACTAGTAATATTATGATATATTTGTTTTTTATAACTCATTCATTATGGAATTAAAGAGGCTATAATAATAATAATAATCGTTCACATAAGCATTTAATAGTCCGGTCAAATTAGACCAAAAAATAGGAGTGAAGGTACAATAATTCGCACCCAGCTCAAAGTTGGTAGGATTGTTCAAAACACCATCATAAATGAACCTTTGCAACTGTAAAAACCGGCCAAGTGCGAGTCGGACTCGCGCACGAAGGGTTCCGTATCTATAAAAAACCGGGCCAAGTGCGAGTCGGACTCGCGCACGAAGGGTTCCGTACCATTATCTATAAAAACGGCAAAAAAATCATATCTGTTGTATGAGAGCCCCCCTTATAATTTTTTTTTAATTTTTAGTATTTGTTGTTATAGCGGCAATAGTAATACATCATTTGTGAAAATTTCAGCTTTCTAGCTATCACGGTTTATGAGATACAGCCTGGAGACAGACAGACAGACAGACAGACATACAGACAGACAGCGAAGTCTTAGTAATAGGGTCCCGTTTTACCCTTTGGGTACGGAACCCTAAAAACGGCAAAAAAATCATATCTGTTGTATGAGAGCCCCCCTTAATATTTTTTTTTAATTTTTAGTATTTGTTGTTATAGCGGCAATAGTAATACATCATTTGTGAAAATTTCAGCTTTCTAGCTATCACGGTTTATGAGATACAGCCTGGAGACAGACAGACAGACAGACAGCGAAGTCTTAGTAATAGGGTCCCGTTTTACCCTTTGGGTACGGAACCCTAAAAAGGGATGTAGTGCTAAATGTGGTTGCAAAAAAGTTGGACTGTTTTGTCTGGCATGTACAAATTGTCAAGGCCGGTTGTGACTCGTGCTCCAATGTTGAATCACCAACAGCTCCTCGCTACGGCTCACCTCGGATGTCTAAATTGACCGGACGAGTAAACACAAGTACAGAAAACTAATTATGCAACGGGCTTCGCGTTAATACTAGTGAAGTATAAAATCCTGCAGCCTTATGAGGTATATCGTCACGTGATTTGCTTTTTACTATTAGTAGTAATTAACGAACAAAGTAAAGCTGGTGTAGACCGGCAGAGCGACGAGCGGAGCGGGCTGCGACCACAAACACCCTCTGTCGATACAACTTGGCCAACTTTCAAATTTGTGGGTTGGCGCTTTTAGAGCTCGCTTATGTGCACTGACCTTTACTTATGAGATTGCTGAAGCCCGGATATAATTTTATCCAAAAAACTGTATTTATTTATTTATTTAAACTTCATATACAGTAGTGGTACATAGGCGGACTTAATATAACAAGGTGTATCGTTTTATTAAAAAAAAAAACAAGGCCAGCTTACACTGTATTATTCGTACTGGACTACTTGCCAAACATAGTATTTGTTTGTCGCAATTTTTGCCTGCTATTCTTATCTAAGTAATGCATCAAAAATGTTTGCATTACCTACCTCGATGACAAATATCTTCACCGCTGCATGCGTTATTCTCGTTGTTCGTCCTAATAGAGAAAAAGAAGACCCGGCATCAATAAGTACCTACCCAGGACCTTGGTGCAGCACCTATTTGATATTATGGAATTTATGAGACCTTTGTCCAGCATGACGACCATGGCCCACTGTGTATTCGTAATTACGTAGATAAATTATACATTTTTAACATTCCCGAAAGGCGATTAATTCAATTGTTGACGGCAATTAAGTATTATTTTATTTATAACTAGTATACACGACTATGATCGCGTGTAAAAAGTGAATATAAAGCGATTACATTGTTCTATTAATTTTCTGACATTCTTATGGTTTTCTTTCGCTTATTTAGAGTAAAATAAGGCTACTTTGACCATGTAAATAAATAGTAGGTTAGAAGGCAGCATTTAAAAAAACCATATGCCTTACTTCTTAATTAGGTCATTACTCCAGCAAAACTACATGAAATTTCTTTGCAAAAGAAAAAGAAGAACAAGAACAATCACCTTCCTCGAACTTTAATTTTTTTCACTATATTTAATAGTTGCCTGAAGTAATTTTCTTTTTAAAAACGTTTAATGAAAACTTTAAAAATTCAAAGGCAGGTTCACACTGTTTTATTACGAGAGAAAATTAATCTGGCAGATTTTTCTGAGGGCACTGTGGGTCAGACGGCTAGCTACACCATCCAAGGCTCGATTAAAATGTGAATTTCTTTAGAGAATGGACCAGCGAAGACTCAGCCATTATCCAACCAAATAGGACCTTTAAAAACACAGGTAAATTATTTATTTGTTTATTTATTTTTAAAATTAAAGTAAATGAAAGTCTAATGTCAGTTTCACACCTAACAAGTTGGGCGTAGATTAGAAAACACATATATGCAGCAAATAGCTTCCAGCAAAGTTAATAGAGCTATCCTGTTTCACTGTCATTGTTGTCAGTGTTCGTCGGCAAAGTTTTACAGCCACCAAGCACCAACTTCGCATCTGCAATTAAAACAGCAATATTACGTGAGACTAAAACTGTTCGCTAAAACATCAGCCAAGTCAGTTTAGTGGCACTTTCCACGTCCAACGTTACGAAATACCACTAAACTTACAAGTTTACTCGTTCCGTAATGCGAAATAAAATATCTTATTCTCGTATCTCTTGTTGGGCGTGAGAATTCAATTTGTTTCCAGCTTATATGACATGCACATCGGAATCGAAGAGGTACAGCTACATCAGGAAAATCTGCCATAATGCCTGCATTGATTGCTCAATAAATTCTGAGAGAAGTTGCATCATCGGATTAAGTAACTGAGAGCCTGGAATTTATTGAAGCTGTTAATACACATAGAGTAATTTATTCGCTCATACGAAAGTAGAAATAAGTTTTGCTGGCAATAATCGTATTTTCTACTTTAGCGGACAAAATATGTATAAAGGTGGTCACTAAACAATTCAGGTCAGCGACTCGTTATATTGATGGAACGGGTCCGAATGTGAGATAGTGTTCGCGGGCAGTGCCGGCCGCCGCCGGCCGATAGCCGCGTGCTCATGAATATTGTAGCAGCACGCGCGTCCGCTGGATCCTCCAGATTCTGAGCCTGTATCAGGAGCTTTATATACCTACACCTTTACATTGTTTCCCATGCAATCCTCAAAAGTAAGTACGGACGGCTCGGACCTCAGTACTTCACCGCTTTTTGTTTACGCAAAAAAGTTACATCTATGAATATTTTCGACGTCGTTTCGGGATAGTAAGGACTTAGTTTATCTTTTTCGCTCAGGAATGGTAATATATTGCGGCGAGAACTTTTTGCGGTTTAGATATTTTGGCTGAGTATGAAATAGCGGACGACCCTTTCGGGAATGACCATACAAATACGTAGTAAAAGTTAAAGTTGAAAGGTTACAGTTGAGTACGTGATGAGTTGGATATATTATTCAGTTTGGGTGTGCAGTGTTCGGCGGCGCGGGCGCGGCAGCTCGCGTGCGGGCGCTGGGCGCCGGGCGCAGGCACTAAGTGGTGTGGCGCGACGATAATACGTCAAACCGCCGACTGCGGTTCACCCACCCCGTCCGGCTAAAATTTAATAGTACTCCACTGTACCTAGCCTACGAAGCTACGCTGTTATCTCCATGGGAGGTTAGGTTAGGTTGCGTCAAGTCGTCGGGACGATATCATAGAAGAGATGTAAATTGTAATCAACTGCTTGGACGTATATATATTTAACCGCAAGAGGTCAAGTTCTCTCTTAATAAGCGTTCGTCTCACAAAGTTTGTTTTTAGAAACGTTCAGGTAAATAAAAAGCAGCCTTAACAACGACGTTTATTTTTTGTCAACAAGTTGGAAAGTTAACCATCGAGCTCGTAAATAATTTTCATCCCCGACGTGCCATATGTTTGCCATTGGTACTGTATAGAATTGAGTGTCATTTTTACTTTTATTCTATCACTCTATCACTTTTATACGCACGCACGCAGTAGTAATGTGACTATGGGTTACAATTCCCGGCTACAGCCCGGCTGGCATAGTCAGCCAAAAATTTAATCTACCTTTCAAATCCGGCACTCAGATAAATTTTAACAGCGAACGCGTTTAGTCCGATATGTCGGTTGAAAGGTTTACCGACGCTATTTGACCGACAGCTCTATTTGTCGGGAGTGCAGACTGCAGGTCATTCGTATGGCACGTGACATATATAGTATGCATCTGGAGCGATTAACTACTCTATGTGTTCACATAAATACTTCAACCGACGACCTGTGTGGTGCAGTCATTGTGATCAATAAAGTTTGTAACTCTCTTTAGGTACAGAGTTAAATCATATTATATCAACTATTAACCCCCTTCAGGTTGAGATGAGGACATATGTCTTCCCTCAGGAATTCGGGATCCGCAAACCTGAGTGGATCAACTCGTGCTGAAAAGCTGTAATGATTAACCTTTGAGTTCGAACCCTTTAGCGAACGATTAATGAACGCCGCGCGCCGTTTGCCTTAATTAATCTGTTCTCAGTTGTGGCTCGTCCTTAACAAGATGAATTATATTGTGAAGATTGCATTCCGGCGATATATTGAATTTCGTGTAATGAGTGATTTGATCCATGCGTGCGTTAGCTATGATTAAGTGTTATGAACGATGAGACGATACGGGGCGACTCGAAGACACGGCAGTTAGGCCAAAAACTTTGTAAGTTTTTTGTCTGAGATAAAACTGGGTAAGTCTAGACAAAACTGTAAGATAAATTCTTTTATTTTTTTATTCCCGTAGCAGCATTGATTGCTGACAACAGATTTAAACAATTCCAAGTAAAAAGTAATCGCTAAACTGCTTCGAGTAAGCAATTTAAGCCTAATTAAGAACTTGTAATGAACATTTAAAAGCTTCTAGGAGTTCATCCATTTACAATACGACGAATTCAATTTAGGCCCAGAGAAACAAAGTTGGTGGTACAAACAAAGTGATTTGAAAACCGAGTCATCGTGAATAAACTCCGGTGAGTTTCTAGGCCGTACGGAGTACCAACAATGGTAGATTATACAACAAGTGCAAAAAAGGGAATTTAATTCGAGAGACTAAGTTCATCCCGAGAGAAGCGAAGGATTGTAGAGTTGAATCCTGAGCGGAGCTAGGGATACAAGAACCGAGATGATTTTTGACGTGATAACGTCTAATAAATCGATGAACGCCCGGCTGCATGCACGAAAAAGGATGACTCATTGTCCCGTTACGCTCATTGTACGCTAGCGCCGCATGCAAGTATGCAATCATTTAATCAATGTTTTGTTATGACGTTGTCACGTTAAACTATCGTCTGTAAACCAACTTTACAGACAACTATTTTTTTTGTGTTCTTTACTTTTTACCATTGAATGCGAGAAAATATGTAGAAGATATTGATATTTCTCGTGGGTTAATAATAACATCCACTCGGGTCGATATTGAAGGTTAAGCCGCGCTTACGAAGGTCGGTCTGTTGATGATTGACCACTAATACATTACATACCGAGTTTCCTTCGTGCCTCGGAAAGTACGTAAAGCCGTTGGTCCCGGTTGTCATCCGTAGTTCTTTGACAGTCGTTACAGGAAGTCAGTGGCCGGAAAGTCTGCCAACCAGTCTTACTAAGGGGTATTACCCACCAAGGACTAACTGGGTTATGAAGGTCAGAAAGGCAGTCAATCGATGTAAAATACTGATATTCATCTGCATCCGATTAGACTGGAAACCGACCCCAATAAAGTTGGGATAAGTCTAGGCAGATGAGTATTTATCACATTTTATTATGTTATCGGTAATAAGAGAACAAAGGATTAAATAAAACAATAAAAATTTAAATTAGATCAATTTTCGAAATTCAGTGTTATATTCTTGTCGGCACGTTTTATTTATGTTTAGTTCATAAATCATGCTTGTTCCAAATTCAACATGTTTTTATTGCATGCCTTTTTCGAGTGACAATGGTAAAATAAATTACTCAGTCATTAAGTATCATAAGACATACATACATCTACATAACATCACGTCTGTAATCCCCGACGGGTTAGGCAGAGGTGTACCTAATAGTACACTAACATTTCGTGCTGAAGTCCCGTGTAACAGGGGGCGAGCCTATTGTCATCAACCGGGCACAAATCCAGGCTCCGCGGCTGCAACTAAGAAATTCCTGATTGAAAAAACCCAATAACACTTTGCCCAACCCGGGAATCGAACCGAGGACCTCACGCTTAGCAGGTAGCAGGTAGTCGCGATTGCGACCACTAGGTCTAGTTGTAGTTGTGTAGTTGTGTTGTTGTGTTGTAGGTCTAGGTCTAGGTCTAGGTGTAGTTGGTCTAGTGACCAACGAAGCAGTATCATAATAAAAAGCACAAAACCATTTTTGATTCAGGCTTTTTAGTAACTAAATAATAATAAATAAATATAAATATATCCCTGGACATTTTCACACAGCACCATCTAGTCCCAAGCTAAGCAACTTAATGCTTGTGTTATGGTAGCTAGATGGCTGATAAACTACATATATACATTTTTTTTTTGTAATTACATACATATTATAGATAGAAAAACACCCAGACCCGGAACAACTACTTGTAGGTCATACAAATATTAACTACTAACTAACTACTTTAATTTAATCCAATTAACTGTTTTATATATTATGTTAATGTTTAAACACTAGGTACCCACTACAACAATTACAAACGTGGATTGTGTGATGAAAGTTTCAGTGCAAGTCCGAGCTGAAGTTCAAGTTGAAACTTTACTTAGCAGTAACGTCTACTGATTGCTTTCTCTCGCAAGTTGCAAAACTCTAATTATAGTAATAGGCCGCTAAGTTGTTCGTTTACAATAAGTTTCTGATCTGTTCAACTATTTATTATTTGGAGTTTACTTTCGGCTTTCGAGAAAGACATTTCTTAATCATATCGGTAGATTTATTAAGATTGTTTTAGTTTTGCAATCACTCCGATGAAAACTGGACGGACTCCTTGGAATACTCCCAAATAAAAATATCACATTTCTCATCGCTTGTTTTATTATTACTGTCTATTTGTTTTTTTAAATACGTTTTAAAGTTTTATTCAATTTATTTTATTATTTATTGTTGTTTATATATTTTACCTGAAATAAAACACAATTTATTTAAATACTATAATTTCATTTTTATTTAAAACCTCTGTTATACACATTATAAACAGATAGTGCTAGTCCATGGTTCTGTACACAATATGTCCTGAAATAGATGCCACAAATATGTTCTGTAAGACATTAAAGTAGCAACGTAGAAAATGGGACGTAATAATTTGAAGTGACATTATCTTTCTATTTCGCTTGGTAGTGGCTTCAGTACCGCTACAGAATATCTATGTTCACGCCTTTTATGGATACTTGTGACTTGCGTCGTTGGTTTGGTGCTTATGCCAGTCGAGGGTCAGCAGCGTTCATGGTTGGACAACCAATGATTTGAAAGATTGTTGCACCTGGTAGTCTTCGATCAACGTACTTAGGCCTGCAATGAAAATCATGATAGGTATTTTATTTTTCGCCCAGATTTGTACTTGCACCTGTTTGTTTATGTATAGTGATTGACTGGGTTAGCTCTGTTTAATGAGAATCAGGCGTGCTTCATAAAATAACATCATTACAATTTAATTTTACACATTAACGTGATTGGGACAACCCACTCATTTACCCTTTCTGAAATATTACACCTACATTTTTGTTAGAACATGTAGGTAGGTAAGTACCTATATTACAACACTGACCTTTTAGTTTCAGAAAATGGACACCAAAAGGCCACTGTGTACATGGTTTCCGAAAACTGCCCGGCTAACTGGAATTAAGCTCGTATATATATTTGGTACCAAAAATATAACTCCATTTACTTTTACTCCTACATCGAAGATTAGGACTTCTCCAAAGATAGTTCAAAGAAAATAAAAACTAAAAAAAAAGGATTACGCACAACTTGGTATCCTATCTTTGTACAAAAGCTATTTCAGAGAACAAAGGGAATCTGACTAGAATTGGTGTATTGTTACTGAGGTCCCTAATAATGGGAGACAAGAGGCAAAATATCGCAAGCACAATGTCACATATGTCATCCATTGTCTAAGATATTAGAGTTACAATCAATCACGGGTGTGTCCGTGACATGTACGTAATTAGGAGCGAACCTACGGGGGAGGATGTGCGCTGCGACTATTCCAATAGAGGCTCCCATGTCGATGCGAGATTGTTTAGTGTATCGTAACTCATAACATCCGTAGTGTCAAGAATAGAATGTGTCTATTCTATTCAGTGTTTGGAAGTATACTGGAGTGCGCAATAATACTCGACAAACAAACAACCAAACTATTGAGGTAAACTTTAATCTAAACATTAGATAGAGAGTACCCACAACATATGTTTTCTAATGAATCCAGGCTGTTGGCAAAAATTGTAACGTTTATCATCAATAATCAAACAATCACATATCATTTTCTGAGAAACGTGGAAAGTAGTTTTGAATCTGTCAATAAAATCAGCGACACAGAACTTCATGTCTGTAATATAATATATTTTGAGACATAGGTCCGCCTGTGCTCATTCTAATGCCAATTTTTTTTTTCAAACACCTAACGATAAATGCGTCAGGGCAAATCAGCCGTATAGATATTCTTGGTTCACGATACAATAACGTTACTATACATCAGAATAAGGTTGACGTCAGTTGTCGTGGCAGCGGATGTTGCGACGTTCCAAGGGTCGCATCGTATCGTCGACGTTGACGTCAACGCACGCCGCCCTCCGCGGGACGTTACACGATCAGACGTCGACGTCGCGACGTTTAATTAAACACTAAGTGGCTTCCCGCATTTCAGACGCATACAAAACTTTAATTTCGTACGGAGATAATATGTTACAGAGCTACTGCGGTTCAGGTATGAGTTCCCTTTGAGAATACAAGAATTGGAGAGACACAGGTTTATGTTTTGCTTCTACGAAATTTATATATTTTCTCCGCTTTTCTAGAATTAAAATGATTCTGGTTTTCAATTAATTGTTGCTTTTATGCTTCCAGAATTTTAATTAGCCAGACAATTTTATGTTACCGAGCTTGCGCGGCACAGACTGGCAATAAACATATGCACTACACCCTTTGTTTTACAACGGGGATAGTCTCACCAAACCGAGAAATTCAATAAACTTCACTGCATTAGGTTCTTTGACTTCTGAAATTAACTTTTGCAAGTCAACTAATAACTTTGTGGCTTCTAACTTGTCAGACGCATCTTAAACCGATCTTATCTACGATGATGATAGGTAGGTAATATTGTGAAGGCTATGTTTATTCGATAGAAAAGACAGTTTAAGGAAGTCGATATTTTTCTCGTTTTTTAAATTAAGACAAAGTTCCGCACTAGTTATCCAAGATTGTAAATGACTCTGCTCGTGTGACTTATTCCTTGGTTTGCTTTTCAGACTAATGCAAACTTTAATTTCCTGTAGACATTAAACGTTAGAGCGCTGAACTGCAAGTATTTACTGAATATCCGTTAAAAGCGCTCTGTTTTAAGGATGGTTTCTTGACTTTTACAGCTATTTAAATGATCTCAGAAGTCTTAAAAGAAGAAAGAAATAAAATCACATTTTTATAAATGTCTAAACTCCAACTAATTAAAGAATGATATACCAGGTATAGGAAGAACAGGCCTGTGGACGGTGATTAATGGGCTAGCTCGCCGTCCGTCCGTCTTATGACGACAGGCCGTGTCGACGGCGCGTTCGTGTTCCACGCGCGCCTCAAAGAGATGTCAGCAAATAGGAGGGGCCCGCAAGGGCCGATGCCTGCCAGGGCTGCGGGACTGTTCGAAAGAGATACCGCGGCCCTGGAACATAAAGGGCAAAAGAAGGAACATGGATGGTTTTTAATCAGTAAAAGTCTGACACTCCCTTCCGCTCCGCCCAGAGCGGGAGGAGTCATTTGATGATTTCCCATCCGAAAAAGGAAAAAAGTAAGTATTCCGAAAAAGCGATTTTAATATTGTTGCTTTCTATCCTAATAATTCGTAAAAGTGCTCCGTTAAGATAATAGGGTTCGCAGATCGTGAATCTTCTTAATTACCAACAATGTTGAAATTAAGCTTTTAATGAGTTTTAATTAACAAGTTTAGGGACGTTGCGTGAAAATACTTAACGATTGCCGCGAGATAATTTAGACAATATCTAACGGTAAACGACTAACGAAATAACAATTACAAAATAAAAGGGAATAGGAGCTTGAATAATATTTTACCATAGTCCTTTCTCTAATCCTACACCAAAAGCCAATTTCAATATTAAGTAGAATAATGTAAGTACATACGTAGGTACATTGTTTACATAGATGTCCGACAACCTGTGACTGTAGATGTCAATACGTATGTAACATATAGTCTGTGATGTCAATAGATCAACTTAGACACGCAGAATATTTACACAACTAGCTATTGCCCGCGGCTTCCCCCGCGTTTATGTCGAAAAATATCCGACGCGAACGTACTACCGAGATTAAAAAGTAAACTTAAAGTAACCTTCGTCGGTAGAATTATCATAAACGCTGAGACACGTATAAATTAATTTACAATCGTCAGCCTAAACACAAAATTTTAAGATCCTAACTTCGAAACTGACGAACTTTCATATGAACTTCCATCCCCTAATTTACCCCTTTAGGGGTGGAATTCTAAAAAATCCTTTCTTAGTGGATACTTACTCTTCACAAAAAACACACCCTCCAAGTTTCATGTCTCTAGGACGAGCGGTTTGGGCTGTGTATTGATGCATCACCCAGTCAGTCAGTCAGTTTACCATTTTATATATGTTACCGGCTAAACCCGATTTCAGGACAAACTAGTTTGTCCTAGGCCAATCACAAAAGAACGATCATAGAGCACCCCGTCTGAATGGGTTAGGTTAGGTTAGAACTGTGACCAACCGCGCGGGAGCCGAGCGAGCTTTGCGAGCGGTGCCGCGGCAGCGGCCGGCGAACGCCACTTCCAAGTTGGGCTCATTGTAATTGCTTTCCTTGGGTTAGTACATCCTGACAAGATAAACCAGTAAACCGGTTTAGCCTAGGCTAGGCAAAACTAGTTTGTCCTGAAATCGGGTTTGGCCGGTAACATATGCATAGATTTACATTTTGGCAAAGGAAAATACCTACATAACTTAAGTATTGTTACACAGCAGTAAATTCAATAGCTCTATTGACAATAACACACAATGTTAAACATCTCGATGACACCAGGGCAGAGATATACTCAATTTATGCGGAGACAGAGCCAACAGGCCTGGGCGAGGGTGCAAGTGGGTCACACTCAGGAGTTGGCTGCCAACCTACCTTAGAGGTGCTGCAGGTGTGGTCTAGAAAGGCGCGATTACAAGCTTTGCAATTTTTTGAGAGAATATTGTTCTTTTCGTTTGTATTTTATTTGAAGTTGTTGTTCATAACATAGCGTCTGAGAAAAGTCTATAGCTATCGATAGACTGTTGATAAAAAGTACTCACACGGCAATTCAAGTTTAAGGCTTGTTGCGAAATCCACAAAAGCCGTTGAATTCTACTTCTTTATAAATATACTGTCCATTGCATACCTACCCTCGAGATTTTTCTGATATTTTCCTTCTGACGCGAATTAATGAACTACAGAAGTGCTACTTCATGCTCTTTTTCATTCTGCTTCCTGCATTAAGAGAAACACAAAGCTACAACAGTGCTTTTCGCATTTCAGTTTTCTTCCAATTAAAAGTTTTTGATTAAATAACTAAGTTTCGCACGCCGATGTATGGATTAATTAACTCAACTTATGATTCCAATAAACAACTGCAAATGAATTGATTTACTTAATTTAGTAATTGAATACGTGTGCTGATTGTGTGATGTACCTATCATACAATAAACGTCTAGTTGATTAGCCTAATTACAAGCGAATCGGGAAAATTGCGTAATCAATCAATTTGTTTTGATTTCCCTAATGAGTTACGGAAAACTAAATAAACAAGGGAAGTATACAGTAAAAGTGAAGGTAAATTATACCGTGCATGGCTCTAGGACGCGACGGGTTGGACAAATTAGTAGCAATTTGCGTCGCATCGTTCCCGTTTCGGACCAAATTTTAATGTGAATATCAAATGAGTGTTCAAGCCACCCATTTGGATCACTCTCGGCCGATGCCAATCATTTCAAAATTGATGCTTGCGGCTTTCACTCGACGACTGTTAATTATTGCTAGTGCTATTATTCCAGCTACGGTTTATCCTGTTCCTCATATTTTATGCTCTTTATTCTGATGTTATCATTTTTAATAAATATGTTGCGATTTGTTATACCTACGTCTGTAGCCCGACAGGCGGTTGTGTGGGAGCAAGGTAATCTGGATGATACGTAATTGATTTTTTATACTGACTTGCCGTTTTGTCATCGAGAGAATAGCTTTTAATATTCTTAGCGTACTGATGAATATTCTACTCATTATTCTTTTATTTGTTAATCTACGAATAATATAAAGCTACTTAATTCCCAAGATTTTTAGAATAGCTCGTAATTGCAGAACAGAATGCAGAATCAGAAAATAAAATGTTAATTTTACATTGCGACTTCATAATCTTGAGCGCGACTTTCAAAAAACTTGTTTAAAAGCTCTGCTCAGAATTTACCTGCTTTAAGTATTAAATAAGATAGTTAATAGAAAAAGTTATGAAGTTGCGATGCTCAGCTAAAGTTATATGTAGAAGGAGTCCCCCGCAACGTCTTGATTATGTCTCGACCAGATTGAATGCCGGAACAAAGGGGTCTTATTGTTATTCACCCCTGTAGTGTAGCAGTGACAAACTATTTAGACGACGTCGCAGCCCTTAAACGGCACAGTTGATTGTTTTCAGCCAAAGGTTAACTACCTGTGTAAAGCTGGAGGTGGCGTTAGTCACAATCTATTGCTGTACACAAGGAGAAGAGGCTCCAGGCAGTTTTCATAGTTAGTAGTTTGGCAGAGAGCTCGTTTGAGATTGTGATATCTCTGATGTTCGACTTTGGGTAGTGTTAGGAATTGAGCCTTTCAATTAACTCATTTTATAGAATACCTTAGCGCTGTTTGTGTTGTATTCAGCCAGTTAGGTTGACACGCTCATAATGCAGGTAGTAGGTACTTCTGCAAAATGTGAGTGAGTGACAAGAGTGGATAAAGTAAGGAATGAGTATATTAGAGGAAGTTTGAAACTGGCGCCTGTTAAAGAAAAAATGGAAGGAAGTCGTTTGTCTTTGTATGGACATGTAATGAGGAGGGATGAAACGCATTTGACTAAGAGTGTAATGGACATGAATGTTGATATATGGAGGAGAGGAAGGCCAAAAAAAGATGGATGGATTGTGTTAGGAATGATATAAAAGAGAAAGGAGTAAATGATGACGGGTTTACGGGACACGTTTTATTCTTCCATTTTCCAGTATCAGAACACTGGAAAATGGAAGAATAAAACGTGTTGCGCCGACCGGCGACCCCAAATAGAATGGGACAAGGGCAGGAAGATGATGAGGTACTTCTGCAAAATCTGGTAATCTCTTTAAAAACCATTGCCAATCAAATAAGGAACACAATCGAGCATAAGGGGATATGCCTACCTGCCTGTTGTTAACTGTAAGTGGTATTTTGAAGAAAAACTACATCCTACATTCCTGTAGAAAAGCTCCCAGCGGGTCACCAACTGCCATGGCCCACCTGGAAGACTCTAAACCGACTTCGAAGCCAGTCCGGTAGGGGTATAGAGATAAATCTGGTTGCGAATGTGGCGTGTCACCCCAAACCAGGGCTCACTTCCTAACCAGCTCTTTGTGCAACTCCACACGCACTTCAAGGGTCCTGTCCAAAGCCACTACCAACGCCGTCGATGTGGCTGAGTCCTGGTCGAAACAAATTTAATCAAACAACTATGGAAATTATCAAAACGAAGAAGAACGAAAAAATAATTACGCCTTAGCACTTCTTCTCGTAAGACAATTTTAGCTAGCAAAAGCGTTATTATTTCGGCTCTATTTTAAAATGTGCCATTGTTCTATGACAATGAAGTAATAGGCGACGTCCGGCCCCATATTTCAGTGCGCTATCCAATCTTCAAACGTAGGTAATACTTTATTATAACAGAACTTTCAGGGCACCTGGTCGCGGCATGTAGATCCATGCCGTTTGTCTTGTTTACAATTACTTTTAAGATTTTAATATAATGCGATGGGGCCTGTAAATACCGAAGGGTTAGGCAGAGGTGTGCCTAATAGTACACCCCTATTTCGCATTTAACGTATACGATTTTAATGGTAATAAAATAGTTAATGAATGTATCACAATAGGATTTCTCCATGATAAGGGCATATAGAGGTCACAAACAAAAAATACTATTGTATTGTAAGCTGGATTTCAATTTACGTCTTGTCGTGCAAAAATGTATTTTTTTCTGAAGCTTCAAACAGCCTGTAGCCAATTTCCCTGAAAACTAGTCGACATATGTGTATAAATGTCTCGGCAATTGCCCCAACCATTGTAGTAGATAGAAACCTACTATAGGAATTCTAGTACATCTTTCACGGACTTAATGAAGAAGTTCTAGTGTACGTATTTTAATAACGCAGCAGAAATATTGAGTAATTAAGTCCCAGACATGTAATAATGTAGAGCCTACGCTCGTTAGTAAATACTGGTACTTATTTATCTTAGCTCATTTTATCTGAGCTGAGCAAAGACATAAAAGGAGTACAAAACTGGCTGTAGGTAGGTATGTGGGTTTCTCTGTCTTATTTCTTGTGAAATAATACATCAGACATTTGAATCAAATATGATAGTTATAAATACGTTTTTCTTCGAATATAGGCGGAAAATCAACGAGAAAACCAAATATTTATTTTCCTATTACTCCATATAGTTAAATACTCATTTTTGTTGCCAAAGAAATTGTTTCTACCTTTATTTTACCCATTCTAAACGGTACGTTTTATTTATTAAATTTCTCGTATCGTTGGTCAAAATCCCTCTATAATCTATTCACGTATATATTGTACCTGTATAACACGAAAAGGTCGCGTTGTGTATCGAATTTCTGTGATATTTCACCTCTCAAACACCTCCTTTAGACTTGTTGTTTCAGATCGACGGAGCTGGAGGCAGCCGAATACATAGACAAGCTGTAAACTTGATTAGGGGATTGAAAGAAACAACAAACAACGAAAGAAAAATCAAGGGAGAAGAAGCCGTTTGTGCTGGTACTTACTCAAATACTGCGAATAAATTCTTTGTTGAAACCGGATACGTATACGATACGACTTATTTTGATAAATAGAACGAGCGTGTCATCCGGATAGCGGCATATTTTACAATAAGGGAGCGTATGAGTAAAACAAATTACTTAAATTGCGTGTCAGGTGTCGCGAGGTGAGACAAACATGAGGGTAGTCGGCACGGAGCGGCGCGGCGCCGGCACGACGCGCGACGTCTGTACGACAGACGCAGTAATTGCACCACACCGGTTTATGTGCCCGCAATAACTAATCTTTCTTTTCTCCAGCGCCATTTTTTAGCGGGTGACATTTTATTTAGCGGCTCGAAATATTACATCACGAACGCTGAGATGGTCTTACCGTGTTGTTGTATAGTTAGAGTGCTGTAGATGTTCTATTACGATGATTGCATGTAACGAAGTTTTACTTTCTTATCTACATTTTAAGGTGAAGTTCAAATTTATTTATTCAGTACGCCATAATCACGAATTTCGATACACGGAGTGAACACATTATTATGAAGATTAAATCTGGATGCTGCTAAATATGGAGGAGATGTCATCATCATACATTTACTAATAGGTAATAGTGTGGAACCACATGATTTACCTACTCATAGCCTGTAGCGTAAATAACAACAGTCTCTAGAGAAGAAGCTAATGCTGCCACTGGCCGATATTTTAAGATAAACACACATCGCAATATACAAATCGTATAAGCGTAGAGATTACATTCATAAACAATAACAATTTTAAAATGGAAGCATCTGAAGAAGCTACCATTAAATTGATCGCGCGTAAGAATGAGTAGTAAAATAAAACGGGTAAAAATCTCGATCGGTTGCGTAAAGTTGAAAGGAGGATAGGAAAGCGGTGGCTCCGACGACCCTCGGCGTCCTCGAACTTTGACAGTTTATATGAGCCGTGTAATGGCGCCTTAAACTAAATAAAGCTTTGCATTTGGCTCGTGTATCGCAACCCCCCGCTACGCTTGCTTTGTCTCGGCTAGATTAGAACTTGCTCCAGCAACGGATCTTCTGTAGGTAAGTTTACATCCATTTTAATAAATTCCTCTGCTCTTTCGATTTTATTTTTCAATGCTGAGACTGACTCGCTTTTAGCGTTTCATGATATGCTATAAAAAACCGGCCAAGTGCGAGTTGGACTCGCGCACCGAGGGTTCCGTATAAACTTGTAGGTATTTTAAAACTAAACTACATATTTACGGTTTTCAGATATTTCCCTTCACTTGTGCTATAAGGCAATAATTCTTGCGAATTTCATGATTGTAGGTCAACGGAAAGTGCCCTATAAATTTGAATTCCTTTGAGAGTGTCGAAATATACGTTTTTTGAGGCATAAACAGCCGTATCTTTTTTTTACGTTAACTTCGAAGTTAAATTTTCACAGCTTCAAGGGACTGTAGACTTCAGTATATGGCTTTAATTCTGAGATAAAAGGTTTTGACCGACAGACAGACAGACGGACGGACAACAAAGTAATCCTATAAGGGTTCCGTTTTTTCCTTTTGAGATACGGAAACCTAAAAAATGGGCATAGGCTTCAATTGAATACAAAGTTAATTGTAATATCATTTACTTATTACCACAAATTAAGTGCAATTAATGATGACTGTGTAATGAATCAAATCATCTATAACAATGACAATAATTCAGCACTATCAAATCATGTTTGCCATTTAATCAGACCGCAATAATATGGCAGGTAAACGTAAGTTACTGCTTACTCGGGCACGGTCGCACAGATACCAATATTCAGTGACCTCAGGTGCCGTGCGGACTGCATGTATGTGGAGTAGGTGCGTACGTGTGGACGACTAGACTAAGTACGGAGATAGGATGAGTGATGTAGCTGTCATCGCCGCAGGCAGCTTGGACTCAGTCCAGTCACGAATGCAAATTCATACCAGAAATTGACTCACTATGCTTTCCAGGCATATTAGTGCGAATTTCGTCGGATTAGCACTCGCTACGGGCTACATGTCGGGGCATTTGTGTATAATGTTAGATGCTAGTGGGTTTTAGTACGCATAATGAATGAATACTATTGTGTGGCTAATTGGACAACCCCAACATCAGAGTGGAGCACAACCAATAGTCCATTGAACTAATTGAATTAAACCAATACTCTGTGCTAGTACTTAGTTTACTCCTCGTACACTTACTGCTAAGCGGGCAAGCGAATTCTTTTAGTCTTCAGTTGGAGCATGACTACAAATTACTCACTATTTCGCTACTCTATAAAAACGCCGATATGTGCTTATTCGTCACAGTTCCAAATTGATAAATCGTCATCTTACAACCGCAGAGAGGTTTGATGGTTGGTGGCCTATTAAGTAGGTATGCTTTCCAGAAAGCACGTGTTACAAAATCATAGGCTCTACCAACACGCAGTGTATGTCGAAAATTTTAAAGCAATATAATTATAATCTTATGCAAACTTAGTTCCAATCCAGAAAAGAGGTAAATTATCAAATGGGTTCAGTATGGTACTTTTAGCCAATTTAACGGCCACTATTGCTACAGCCCATGTAGATATGCATCATATCACTTAATGTCTAACAGAGTAATATTTGGCTATCAGTTGCACTTAACTGCAATTGGCAAGACCACAACGGGCTCTGCAACGCCGCTATCTGTTTTCGATAAACAAGTGATCGAAATCAAATGCGAAACCCGATTTAGGGAACTATGCGGTTCGTAACTTGATTAGAAATGTAGGCTGCAGTCACAGAAATTATGACACTAGTTAAGATTAGTGGTAATCAGAATCTATACAACATGTATCATTAAGGTTTGGACACATTACTGAGCTGTTACAAAGCTGTACAACATTGTAATACTTACTGGAGCTAAATGTATGGGACAACTAATTTATATTTCAAGACTACGATGTTTGTTCCATGGAGAAAATTGTTTCATGGTCCATACCAAATCCATAAATATGACGACACACGTTGTGAAAAAAATTGGGGCCTACCCTTCACCATCAGGTGAAGGGTAGGCCCCAATTTTTTTCCCCATGGTTGAGAGAAAGGGTAAGAAAGGAGAAAGTAGGAACCAGGACGAGACAGGATGACTCATAAAAGCAAATGGAGATCGCCTTTCTCTCTGCCAAACGTGAATAGTAGTAATAGCATTTTCCGCTTGTGTCATTGAAAATCCCTTTTCAGGGAGCACTTTCGAACTGGTATGATGCATTAAAATTAAATAGCCATTCTATTTTATCCTTTCCACCGAGGACCATCCAGAAAAAAAACACAGGGAAAATGTTTTTAGTTCCAAATCTTTACTGAAAATCGAAGTTGCCCCAAATAAATAATAATGGAACTGTTGAACAGGCTGAAGTATCCCAATAAAGCCAACAGCCAATAAGCACTGTTGCTACTTTGTTAAACTGTAATAATTTGACCGTAAAATGCAGCGGTTATCTATTTAACTCCCGAATCAATTTGCAAAAGATTAGGCGAGCTAAAGTTGTCTTTTGTTTTCCTTGTTTTCATAGTCCGTTTGGAAAAGTTTTTCATTTGATGCTAATATTAACTTAATTCTTTATCTTCTTTGTCTATATTTGTGAAATATGATCTCCCGGTTAAACTTATTAACTAAAAGGAAATCCAATCAAAAGTGTAAACAATACTGTGTAAACACAAATACGTATGTAAAAAGGAGCAAAACAAAGCAATTTCGATCTCTCACCGCCGGAACTCGATGCTGGCAAACACAAGATTATGACGTGTAAGAAAACATGGCTGTTATACCATGTTTATATCGGATTCTTTTGTATTTGTTTTGTAACACAAACACCATCTAATATAGTTCTAGATAAATCTGCTAATGGAAATAAGGATATTATAAAAAGTAATTTAAAAATACGTCTACTGTTTCAAGAAAATCTGATGGAGTCTGCCTTTGAAAGTAAAGAAAGAAAATGTATTATCTTTGCGTAAGAATAACTATCCTGCCTCTGTCACCCTTGGGTGCCATAAAAGGCGGCTAAAGGTTGGTCGCGTAGGCAGATGACCGCTACCCTTAGGGCTGCGAAGGTCAACCCAAAAGGCAGCTTAGCCACTAGCCAACATTATGTCAGAGCTTTGCCATATCAATAATGAAAACGGGTCTGTTTTAAGAAGGAAGAAATAGTAGGAAGATTTTGTTCACTGCCTCATTGGTCTAGTGGTCGTAAGCACTACAGCTGAGCCTAATGTCCTGGGTTCAATTTCCGGGCAAAGTGTTATTGGGTTTTTCCACAAGAATTTCTCAAAAGCAGCTGAAGTCTGGATTTGCGCCCGGTTGATGGCAATAGGCTCGCCCCCTATTACATGGGACTTAAACATAAATGGCGAAGTGAGTGAACTATAATATACACTTCTGCCACACTTCGGGGATTATTATAGGCGTGAGTGCGTGACGTTATGTTATGTAAAGATATTGTTGGAAAACAATGTCCTAAGGGAATGGAGAATTTGAAGCTCAATATAAAAATAAAGTGAACAGAAATGCTTGAATAACTAAAGCGATAACCAATAAACATTGGCGAGGCATGGCCGCAGCGTCTCTAGAGGAGTACAAATAAGGCCGGTGCTCACTGCACCTTGGTCCCGCCGCGTGGATGTCGCTGCCCCGCACTTGGGCTTAATGGTGCGTGTAGACCGCCCGATCTGCATGTGAGAAATGCAAATAATATTGATTTGCACTATAAATACTCTAACACAATAGCTTATTTATTCAAGTATGCTTGATTTTCCTCTTTGTGTCCTGGGATTTCTCTCTTTGTAGTGTTGGTATCAATATACGAATGTTATTAGTAGGTAGATTTGTACGCATATACAAATTGCAGAATGTGTGTAAAAGTGTAACAACACCGAAGTATTGTTGTGTAGACCAACATTTTGCAACATGATAACATTTAGTAACTTTCTAGAACATTGCGGTCCTTTTTAGGGTTCCGTACCCAAAGGGTAAAACGGGACCCTATTACTAAGACTTCGCTGTCTGTCTGTCTGTCTGTCTGTCTGTCTGTCTGTCTCCAGGCTGTATCTCATAAACCGTGATAGCTAGAAAGCTGAAATTTTCACAAATGATGTATTACTATTGCCGCTATAACAACAAATATATACATAAAAAAAAAAATATTAAGGGGGGCTCCCATACAACAGATATGATTTTATTGCCGTTTTTATAGATAATGGTACGGAACCCTTCGTGCGCGAGTCCGACTCGCACTTGGCCGGTTTTTTTTTATATGTACACACCCACTAACACTTGCAAACGTTGCTTCACAAAAAGTAACTTAAGTGGGGATGCATTATAAGATAAACAATAAACAAAAGGAGAATAATCGGAACTGGCGCAATCTAAACCTAATCTCTGGTGGTAAATATAGGGATAGTCGTAAACTCAAAACCTCAAATCAGTACCACACCTTTAAGCATTAAAATCCTGCTCACATCACGACATGGAAACAGAGCAACAAAACAACCGTTATCTCCCATTATACCCGATCCGTGAACTGTGTACCCAATCCGTAGACGCCAATTACCTATCCCATAATCAAGGAGATTCGCGAAAGGGTTCGGACGGGGCTCAATCAAACTTTGGCAATCATCACGCCTATGTAATCTCCAGGGTAACAATGTAACCGGGATCGGATACTCAGCGGACCACATTAACTACCTCCTTATTTATATGTAATGATAACAAGCCTAACAGGACAAACCGTAGTTTGCGAGCCTTTTATTGCGGCCACGTAATTATTGTATGAACATTCTGTTTGTAACTGCGACCCTCTAGGACTTTGTGAAAGGTAAAATTAATTCTATATTCAACTGGTGATCTCTAGGGGTTGTGTTGTAGTAGTTGTTTGCTCTTCAGGAGCACCTGTTCACTATAATTTAGTTAAAGTTGAGCTTATAAGCCGGTTTTATGCGACCAGAAAGATAAGTCGTTCCTTTTTAACTGAGCACCCCGCTGATCTTCAATCAGACTGAACTCGGACCAAGTAACGCAAGTTCAATTTCAAATCCATTTATAAATCGTATGATGTATGATTCCCATTGAATATGAAGTAGGCACAGACTTTCTATATAGCTACATTATACTAGACAGTTTTTTAATTTCCGGTGGCGTGGAAACATCCGCTACGAAAAAGTGTTAATTGAATGTGAACGCGTGTTTGCGGAGATAGAAACGGATCTAAAAACGATGTTTCTGTTGTTTCGTGAATAATAAATCAACAAACGTTCGAAAACTCTTGTATTCTACACGGCTTCGCAAAATAAACCATGACTCGATATCCGTAGGTGATGTGCAAACAAACTGTAAGCGCCATAGACACGTAGATTTGAGTCGTCTCTCGATTTATTTCGTCGCAACTACGCCTACCTTGAACTAGGTGCTTTAAAATTTTAAAGCCAGCTATCCATTAGCGAGTAAGCTCACGATAATATTACTCTTTGAAGGTATCCCCAGCATTGACGTGAACTAACATAACAAGTCCCGTGTTTGAATACGACCATTAAAACAGTGGCCACAACCAGGGAACTGCTTAACTAGGGTATGAGCCAATAGATTAATAAAACCCAACATCAATTTGTTCCTGTTATTATTAACACAGGATTATTAATATCTTTATCACATAATTCTATCAAAAATTAATTACACAGCAAAGATAACTATAGCTCCCTTAATGAGAACGAACCGTTAACGGTAACTGTTATAGAAAAACGAATAGTTGGCAAAACAGGATGGCAAAAGAAATGGGTTGGTTGAATAATTCATGGGAGGAATAAATAAAATAGATCCCACAATCAAGCTGGCTAGGAAATGTTTAATTGAATTGTGATGTCGTATACAAAGAAAGGGTCAGTTAGCGTGAAAAGTAGTCTGGAATGGCTGAGTCGGATAATCTAGTCTAATGAAAATCTAGTAATAGCTAATGGATTGCTTTTATCCAAAGGATGTGTTAGACTGGGCTCCGAATTTAGAGCAAACGCTCAAGTTTGAGAACCTCAAATACGTTACTATTTACCCGACTACGGCAACGACAAAAGGAAGGATTATGATTTTAGCAGTTCATTTTATAAGTATTTTTTTATAATTAGAATAAAAATTAAATGTTAGATTCATTCAACGATAGCGATATCTACTTGTAACGTCACAGATCTAGTAAAATCCGGCCCGATTTCGTTGACGTGTATCGATCTTTATGTAAAGTTCTACAATTTGATTACCAAACTCGGAAAAGAAACCAATTTATTCCTGAATGAACTTTACTCCAATTTCATCTTCCTGTTTATGATTAACATATATTAATTTTGCACTGAAATAAGTAAGTATCTGATTAATAGGTCCGTCGATAGTCCGTCTTTCTGAAAATCATGAAAGATCAATGATGATGCCATCTAGCCGATTTCGGCCACAGCGACTGCATTCGATGACTTTCTAGGGTAGTTGTCGAGAGCTTCGGTGTGCTGCTCTATCATGTGCTCTCAAGTGGCTAGCATATCCAACTTTGGCCGAAAAACTCCGAGCACAAAGCGGACAAGTCAGAACACCATCGACGAAATTGTAGGGTATAGCTGTAGGTGGCCTAGCTTTAAGGTCATCACGCTTTATGAAAGATCAATAGTAATTCTGGGAATGATGACTTTTCCACGGATGTCGTTAGATCGCGTTAAAAATCCTAAAAGCCGATTATAGCACAACGTACATTAGTAATCTGCTGCGGAGCCGCATGTACGGATCCCGATGTAATCTGCACTCTCACTGTTGCCAGTAAGTGCATTTTTTTAATTCCATTAAACAGATGGATGTTTGTATCTAGCGAGTGTCTAGCGGGTGCGAATATTTATATCCTGAGAATTTGTAACTAATGGAGCCTGTCCAAGACGAGACAGCAGAAAGATGACAACAATGCCCCCCAAGGGCAAGCCACTACTTCTTACAAAAACGACATTAATATTCTACACCGACCGGTGGTGGAGCTGCTTTTAACTTTATGGGACATCACGCGAATTGAAGAAGGCAGCCAGACGAAGAAATTAACTTTTTAAATTAACCTTTTCACTCGCTCGGCTGGATGGAGCAATGAAGGAGAGAAAATAAAATGCCACCTATGTGTCTTTATTTTGGTTTGGGCACACAGATGAATAAAAACTTAGAGAATTAAGACAAATGGTACTGATTTAGCTTTTTAGATAATTTAAACAAAAGTTTGCTAATATTGTTGAAGAAAACTGAAATTCTTGGTATTACAGTTATTATTACAAAAGCTCTATCTAAATAATCTACAATTCTAAACTACCTAGAAATCAGAATCATAAAGTCTAAACCTAGCACTTATAGTTAAGGACACAATATTATTATCGGCAAGCAATTTCAGATTTCATGAAAAACATAAACGCCGTAATCCACGCTAAGCCGGAGCACCAAAAATCTCGACGCGTGATTTTCCCGAAGCGATTTCCCGGGAATCGTAGCTCCCAATAAAAGACAACATAAAAAGCAAAACCCCTAAATATTTCCCGCCAATTGATAGGTACATACAGCAGTAAAGTGGGAGAGCCAACAGCAGATTTATAGGGCGCCAGTCGAGTGCGTGCTTTAATAAAAAAAATCACAAAGGTAATTCGCACGACAAGTTATTACTGAGCTAGAAATATATATGGTTCTCTCATATTCTCTTATGAATAAATGGGGACAATTTTTAGTCTAGTACGGCAAGTTAGCGCGATGATTTATGTTGTCATATGCTTTAAAGTTTCGCTTCAGGATTTATTAATATTTTAATGGGATTCCTTTAAATAACGAGGCCTAATTAAAGGCCATTGGGTAAATAAGTATATTTACAATAGCAACTTTCTACTGGCTACGTCTTTGTGGATAATTTCAGACAAACGTATGTTGATGATTAATTTTGAAATAGTCACTTGAGCACAGGCCACACCGCCAGCTAGCGAGCGAGCAAGCGAGCCGGGCGAGGCATCGTTTCACCTCTTTTCACACTTTGGTTCACACCGCGAACTACCCCGGGTCGCTCGTTCGCTCGCTAGCTGGCGGTGGGGCTGCGCTTTATTCTTCCGTGAATACAAAAATAAATAAGACCACCAGGCCCTAAAACAGAGCACAAAATAAACTTTAAAATTTTTCGTAAAATTCTAAATACCGGACGAGTTGAGGTCAACAGTGTGTCGATGTGGCGCGTCCGGGCAGCGTCCGGTCGTCCGGACTTGTTCAGTAAGTCAAAACTGTCAGGATCACGCGCACCCGGCTCGGCTGGGCGGATCCGCCCGCCCAACGCCGTATTTCACAACAACCGAAGTACCGCATCAACTTTGCTAACTTTCAAACCAAGCTTGTTTATTATTTTTATTAATACGATACATTTGGTTGACGACGATATAAGGAAATAATTGTGTGACGAATTGAATTACCTACTGTTAAAATAAAAAATTTGTCGTTAACATTTTTTTACCCAAAGCTGTAATTTAAGTTTCAATGTTGGTTGCTCTAAAAGCATATTCACTGTCCAGAAAAATACAAGATTAAAATTTTATATTCCTAAAAGCTCGCCGGGATATTTTCAAATTGCCTGTCCTAGAAATGAAAGTGCATTAGTTTAGTTTCCTCACAGTGCAATTTTTTTAGTAAATCGGTACGGAAGAATTTGAGCGTACATTTTTCATACAGAAAAAAATTCAGACTGTAGCGTTTAGAAAGAAATTATGAATAAAATATGCTCTTCCTCTGTCCGCAAACCATTTTCCTTTTTGTAAGATTAGCTACTATTAAATATTCATAAACAATTCCATTTCATTATACAGTGGAATAGAGAAAACCTTTGGTAAATGAGCTTACCAATGTCGTAAAATGTTAATTTTCTATTAGGACAAAGTTAGCCACATCGACACTGTGACCCCGGCCACCTCACCGACACATCTTCATTAGCCAGCCCGTAATGTCACTCCAGGGAAATAATATTACGTTGTAAACCGCCTTCCAGAAATAATACGCTTTAATAAACATCTATGTAACTTACACATCGGCTTTTTACAGATCGGTGGAAAAATCACTGTATCATCTGAAACGTTTTATTACGTAAGAGCAAAGCACAAAGTCTTTGACGTCAAGTTCTGGATTTTTTACATGAAAATAATATAAAAAAACATGCAAAACCAAAACACTTACTATTAAAAAAATCGGTGTAAAATGGCCGGACGTTGGGAGCATGATGTAGCACAGATGAAGGCACTCTTGAAACCAGAATGTTTTAACTTTTTGGCCGGATCCTCTGTTGGCAGGGGATCCAGATAATGTCACCATAACAGATTATGTCTTGGCACCGAACAACCACTATGAACGCTCAAGACATCACAAAGAGGTTATATGTGCGTATAGTTTGCTTTCTTCCAACATTGAAATAATTCGGCTATTTTCCCCATAAAGTTGTGATGAATCACAGCGGAAATTTATTCAAAGAAACTTGGTGATGCTTGCTATTTTTTCTTATTCTTAATTTAAGACACGGTTTTGTTTTTTTTTTAATCTTTTTACAGGACTTTCAGAATATAAATAATTTGATAAACCTCGATGTCGGCGCCTCACATAATTATGCGTGGACAACCGCGGCTCTAGCACTCACTGAGCTCACAGAAGCTCCGGGCATTTCTTTGTACGGTCTTCATACGTTGCACTTTATGTTAATTATGGTATTACACCTACATATATTTACACAGTCCACTAGTTTTCTTATAAAGTCCCAACCGAGTCTATTCACTCGACATTAACATCAACATAATAGTCGCATAACTACGTAATTTCTACTAAAACATTCTACAAGATCACTGAAGCCGCAGCAACTGAGTCCCAGTCACAACTAGTAAACAGAACATGTAGATATCACGATACAATCAGCTAAAATTATGCATTCCATCTAGTTAAACATCGTTATCTACACACCTAGCAACACTAGCAGCCATCTACCTACTAATGCGCTACAGATGTCGCCCTACATACATACGACATTCCAAATAGTTATGGCTACACCTGCGAATACCATCTATAGGTAATTGAAGTAATAAATCCCGGGAGGGTGGGCAAATCACGAATTATTGCTTCCATCCCGCGGAGACGACAATTAAATCAAGCTGTAAAGGCACGTCAAATTGTTCTAACGCCATTCGAAGTAGGTCACACCTGACCACTGTCCGAAATAGTCCAGATTCACTAGCTAATATACTCGTAAAGAATGTTTGGCTCGGCGATATTCGGGAAAAATTGCTCCGGTAAATGTTCAATTTACGTTCCTGAAAAAATCGTGTATATAGCGTGAATAGTTTTACAAACATTATTTGTAGTGAAAGCGCTAACGCTTTGTGGCACTAAAGCAATTAAGGTATTTTGTTAAGAAAAAACGTTAAAAGGAACTTTGAGACCGCCACTGAGCAGTAGACTTTAATATAGGTCAAACTGTAATAACTAGAAAACAGAACAGGATAAACAGGCATCTATAATTAATGCAGCGTATATTCAGGCACTTCTGAAAAAAACTTACTAAAACAAAGCGTGAATAGTTAAAAAACCTTTTCTCAAAACAGTTCCATTTCATGTTCCACGAAAGAGATAGCTCGAAGATATAATGTATGCCAGTCGAGCATAATCCGGTTAAGTGCAAAAGGCGCGGATGCTTCCAGGTGTGCGCCGGTCGGGCAGACCGCGTATAATTGAGCTCATAAATCCGTGCAGGCGACTTATGTAGCCGGCCGCGCCGAGACGCGACAATTAAATCATGGAACACCACTAATTACTTGGCATTTTATTAGGCCATAATGCTCAAATATATTTTCGGTAATTAATTGTAAAGAATTGCAAGGTGTGATGGTTTTTGGATGAATATTTATGACTGTTTTAAGAGCCATGGCTATCAATTTTATGTTTAAGGTTTGTGATATTTTTCATTGAATAATTATAATTATAAATCATCGATGTTACAAAAAAAAATGGTCATAACAATCAACAAGAAAAGATATTCGTAAGGCACTAGACTGCCACATCAACACATTGGAAGCTGCTCGTTTCGCAATACTCGAGAAAAAAGCAATGAATATTAAAATTACAAATAAATGATGGTAACCGTACGTTATGTCAAGGGAGTGCAATAAAATGACTTTATTTTCGGGTGCTGCGTCATTAAGGGTTCGCCGCGTCGTAACCCTTGATGTCGCTCGTAACTGTTTATAGTAACGCCTTAAATTAGAAAGCGGTAGGTATGCATAAATTGTAGACCCACAAAAGAAACCCTGAGAATACCAGTCAAGATTAAAATGTAATTGCTTCTGTACCTTATCTGTGAATCGGCAATAAAGCCTGAAGCTTTTAATAACGTGTTACAGGTATGTACCGTCGAAGGTTGAGGAAAAACGGGTATCCCCTTATAAGAAATCCTTCGACAGCCTTTTGGCTTCTGAATCTTTTTCGAGGCGAAAAAACAAAGCTTTATTGGCTCTTTTTGGTACACCTTCGTCACTGTCAATTAATGATGCTAAGTTTATCTTAACACCAATAAGTAATGAACTTAAGGACTTAAAAATGTAAATTGTCCAATTTACTACGTGATGCAGATTTTGGAAAACAAAATATGGGACAATAGTAATGAATGTACCTGCGTGCTCATTAAATGCTTTATTTCAATAGCTTAATTGTATTATCGCTTAAACTAATTGGTATTTTGTATCGCTCAGGGTTTGTTAATTATAATAATACTGATTTTGCTCGAATCACGTAGGTGACCAGTTGTTTAACTATTTAACGTTAACGTTTATTTGGTAATACATTAGGTTTAATTTATGTTAGTGCTATTTCTTTATGTTGGGCGACCTAAATGGAGAAACATGACTTTAATTTGATAGTTCCAGTAGTAAAGCTGAAGTTCACCCTGATGAAGAACACAACATTACTCTTGAACAAAGCGGAACAGGGTATTATCATCCTAATGTCCCCAAATTAGAAACACTCACATAAGTTACACGTACCTGCAAAATAGGCAGTGTTATTTTGGGCCTGCATCTCGGATGATATAACAAATATCAAATCGCCAATCCACACTCCCATATTCAAAAGTTTATAAGTACCTAATTAAACACCGCTTTATGAAACCTAATTACACAGTGGTGTTATCATAACGGCATTTACACGGTCAACCAAATTTAACGGGCCACCTTACCTGGTTCACGGAGGACACAGGAAACTATACTCTGGGGAAACTTACCGACCATTTCTGTTCGCATTTAGATATCGTTGTGAGTGTAATGTGGCTATATTAATGTGAACTGTCGTGTAAACAGCGTTACAAAACTCGGATATCGTTTGAGATTACTAATTTCGGCGAAAAACTTTAAAGGTCGACGTCTCCACTCAAGCCATAAGGATACCTTTTTTTTTTTTTTTTGGTGGGTGGGAAATCATCAAATGACCCCCCCCCCCCCCGCTCTGGGCGGAGCGGAAGGGAGTGTCAGACTCTTACTGACTAAAAACCACCCATGTTCCTTCTTTGGCCCTTTATGTTCCAGGGCCGCGGTATCTCTTTCGAACAGTCCCGCAGCCCTGGCAGGCATCGGCCCTTGCGGGCCCCTCCCGTTTGCTGACATCTCTTTGAGGCGCGCGTGGAACACGAACGCGCCGTCGACACGGCCTGCCCGTCGTCATACGACGGACGGACGGCGAGCTAGCCCATTACTCACCGTCCACAGGCCCGCGCCTACGGTAGCCGAGAGCCATCACGGCGTGGCCCCCGACGCCCGGTGCTTCTCCCGCGGCGGCTGGGACGTGAGGAGGTTCTCTCCCTCTCACGTTCCGCCGCCTCCTTCGCTAGCATGACTGCTTCGCAGAAGGAGGCGACGGCTTCCCATTCCCTCTCGCCCCGGACCATGGCTTGAACGTATACGTCATACGACGGACGGACGGCGAGCTAGCAAGCCATAAGGATTCCTACTGTATAACTCCATACTACAACGTTCGGTTAAGGTAGAAGCGTCAGGGTAGGCCGCGAAATTTAAATTTTCTTAACTTTTTTTGCAATTTGCAGTTCAGTGTCAGGCTGTATGTTTAACAAAATAAGGTGACGACCGTAACAAGTATGGCTTATTTGACTTTTTCATGAAATAGTCGTTCAATCGGATTATCTGAGCTTAAAGAGTTGTATTTATTATTTTAATTATTATAATTCTGCAAATATAATACGTGTTACGGTCGCGAATTTTAATCAACATACAATCTGACACTGACCTGCAAATCTGAATTTCGAATTTCGCGGACTACCCTAACGCTTTCACGTTAAGGTCAACGCACAACATAGTACGCGCAGCATCGGCGTCGCCTCAACTGGATCCCGTCCAGGGATTTTTCTATGAAACACCATACTGCAACACAACTTAAGAACGACATACACGTATAAGTGTATGTGTGTATTTTATCTAAGGGCCTTAGTTGCCTGATAACAAAGTGTTTATTACTTATATTATTAAAGATCTCATGCAGGTTATCAGCATCATCGCAACTCGAGCAATCCCACTGCAACGCACTCTAAGCATCACGCAAAGCACTCTTGTAAGGATCGCTTCGGCTCGGGGTCAGCTAGTAAATAGCAGTCAGCGAACCGAAGTGACTCTATTCAAAATTCAGGCGAACCTGCAATCAGGAACCACATTTAGGTTTGCTACTACCGAGAGATAACATTCCTATTTCTAGGAAATACTAGAAGAGTAGGTATTTCAAATTACAATCCTTACGATATCCATCCAACCTGAATCCATAAACGTCATAACTGAGCGTATCTTAAGCTCAACGTGTCGGTTAATGAGAAGTTAGTGGCTCAGTGCGAAGTCAACTGTCCTAACTTGCAAACTTCACCTGTTGCCAAAGTTACCAACTATTCCAACTCAAGCGAGATAACATTAAGTAATATTATTACAGTTGTTGCTATTTTTCTGCCACATTGTGTAACAGAATTACTTGCATGATTTATGACACGTAACTTCCTTTGTGCCGATTGGCCGCTCATGAATCTCTGGGGATGGAACGATATGTTTGTATTGACGCCCTCGGGGATAGTAAACGATAGTTTAGGGTCCTAATCTGCGCTAGCACAGTTGAATCGTTCTAAAGAAAATAAAATTAATACATTTTCTAACATTTCAGATCCATTCAGTGATATTTTACAATCCATAAAATTTTTAATTTCCGGACTAAAGTATCATTACACAACCAAAAACTATGTCTGGCAAAAACAATGCGTTTCGAAATGTTCGGCAGTCGGTTAATGTTTAAGATAGAGAGGCTCCGAGGAGCGCGTCCGGTTTCCGGAGCCGTCCCTCCGACGATTCAATTTAGTCCGGCCCGCGACAAACTCCATTGATTGTTTCGATATTCCGGTCACAAACGGCGGAAACTCTAACAATTTTTCTAGTTCTGGAAGGACAGATTTTTATTATGTTTAGTTGTTACACGCGTGGCCATGTTCTTAGTCTCTTGCGTCTGCCTATTGAGTATAGACAATAAGCAAACTCAATCATGCTCGTGGAATAATCTTAAATTTTCTTTTACAGGATAATATGTTGATTGTATCATTGTATTGATATGACTAATGCACAACTTAATCAAATTTAACACATAGTAAGCATGATAAAACGAAACTATTTTAATATACTCTAGCTTTATGTCCTTTTTAGTTTTCCAGCGTTGTCTGTTTCCGGAAAAACACGCTTTTCAGGTTACCTAGTGTTGTTTATCATGCACGCGCGAATCTCAATAAATGCGAAAAGTTTGTGATTGAATTGTTCAGCACGAGTTCTGCTTACCAATGACCTGGCTATAGGTACCATAATATAGTTTATTTTATTTCCGGAGAGAAACAAGTTGTCCCCCACATACGGTCGCTTTCCGCCGGCGCCGCTCAGGCACAATACACAGAGCCTTCAGTGATTTAGTTTTATTGTCATGCACCCTCCATTCGCTGCGATATGCATCCAGATCATTCACGAGAAGGTGATATTGTTGTTTTAATATCGATTTTCTAAACCCCACGTCAACTTAGAATATCTACATAATATGCAAAGTGTCCCAAATTGGGGACATTGCTGTATGAAATCTATTTAGTCGTAAAGGTGACGTTTGATAAACTTGTAACGATGTCCCCGGCACTCATCCGTGACGAGGGATGATAAAAGGGTCATGGCACAACCTTCACGTGAGTACAAGCGGTTTACCTCGCATTGTAATGTGCCCTCCGCGCTGGCCAACTCCTTTGAATAGTAATTTCATAGACGCCACCCCTATTATTAAGGGTAGTATAAACCCGACTGCTAGTCGCCGTCTCAGCGGGTTAAACAGACGAAGAGAACCTTTAAATTAGATGCTTTGTGCATTGCAGTCGTTTCGTGAGCGACTGTGCTGTTCAGTCAGCGATCCTTTTATCTCTGCTACGATATGTGTTAATAATATTTGAGCTTGCTGCTGCATAGAGTCTGAGCTCTTTAAGAAAGTGAACGCTTCACAAACGCCGATTAAAAATTTTCATACAAAAGCGGCAGATGTATCGGGACCGTCATAAAAATTGTTCCGCCGAAATCATAAAACGATCTTCTCCGTCGATGAATCGAGGCTGTTAACCCATATCGCGCGAAACGGCCACCACTCCATCCGGGGACGATCTTTGGGCGAGACGTGACCGAACGGGCCAATAAAATCTTTCCGAAACGCTAGCTGGTCCTATGTTGTAAAAATTGTCGGACGTGACAAAGACGAACCGTTGATCCTCCGTCGACCTGCCCCGTCGGCGTCGCCGCAAACAGGAATGCTGATACGGAAACGAGTTTCCGTGTATTTCTTTATTTTCGGTCGCTGCAAACAAGCTTTGTGTGAACTGCCTAGGTAAACTAAAATAAACGGAATATTGAAAACAAGATAGACAATCTCGTGGTATATCATACACAATCTTTCGGAATCTTTGTAGATATACACTGGTATACATTACAAAAGAAAAGAAACGAATTTATTTCTCCAATCGTATTTCAAGGAAAACCTTTGATTCGAGCTGAGCCACGAAGCTTCGGATAAAATAAAGCTGGAAGTTGGTTGGTAATAATTGTGGAGCTACGCATGGCGGGGCTTGGTTCGAAGAGACATTCCGATGGCGGATAACAATAAAACTAAATCATCGGGAAGTTATCTATCTCCGTAGTCGCCGGGCCCGGGAAGCGAACATGTGCACCAAATGTATTACACGGGATAAGATGTTAAATGGTGCAGCGTCAATGACTCCTACTGTTCCTAATTTTGTTTCCTCTTTTGTTTGTTTTAGTGTTTGCTTTGAGTCACTAATGTGGATTTATTTGCACGTGTGCCTACTCGATAGATTGCCGGGGCGTTTTACAAAACTTTTCGGTAACTATATATGTAGTAGGTAAGTAGAAGAGCAATGTCTTCAAATTGATACAGTTTCTGTATTATTAATCGGCTCGAAAACTTGAAAAACAGATAAAAAAAGAGATTATAAAACCTAGAAATTAATAATGAGGAAAAATCTCTCTAAATTCAATATCAGCCTAACTTTAGAAGAAATTTATTAAACCAAAGTTTGAAAATCCCCAAATTCGACGGAAAGCCCTTATCTAGATTCAGGTTTCGATTACGATTACGTAATCGAAACCTGAATGCCGGGCCTTCGAATATTTTATCTGTAGGGCTAATGAGGCTCGAATATGATCGATTGTCTACCTATCGATAGCTACCTACCTGTCTACCTGATCCTTAGGGTGGAAAATTTGTGCCGAACGATAAAAATAATGTAAAAATGTCGTGTATATGATATTTACACAGGACGACATTTTGCAAATTACTGATCCCATTAAATTTCCATTAGGGATAATTGGGGCTGGATTTGAAGACGTATATTTAATTAATATACCATGTTTTTTTTCACAATAAGTTTCTCGAGGATATTCTTTAAGTTTGGTGTAGGTAAGTCGTTTTGGTATGTATGTGTGAGACTGCCTCGTTGGTCGAGTGGTCGCAAGTGCGACTACTAAGCTAAGGTCCTTTTTTTTTCTTTTTCGGATGGGAAATCATCAAATGACACCTCCCGCTCTGGGCGGAGCGGAAGGGAGTGTCAGACTTTTACTGACTAAAAACCATCCATGTTCCTTCTTTTGCCCTTTATGTTCCAGGGCCGCGGTATCTCTTTCGAACAGTCCCGCAGCCCAAGCTAAGGTCCTGGGATCGATACCCGGTAAACAAAATTAAATGGCGACGGTACTTATAGCTTAAAAACCGTTTATTTTGGCGCTGTACAACTTTCTTTTCAAAGTGAACCATCACACTCCTTGTTGGGCACTATTTATTCCAATACCGTTCAGTATACTACATTAAATGACTTATAATTTTTCGCAAGCGCGTGCAAGTTTTGGGCACTGAACAACCAACATATAATTGACCGTGTGAGAAGCATGCAGTACACAATTGAATGCCTGTCACTTTTATGGTTTGACCCTGGGATCTGTTGATCGTCATTGTAAAAAACAATTTTAAGGGAAATTGTAACCTCTTAAATTGAAATGGCAAGTTATTTGAAATGTGGGGCATGCGGGGAATTAAAACGCTCTGTCCTTTAACAGCTCCGTTTTTATAATGTTACTGCCCAGCTCTGTGATACGAAGCCTGGTGCCGTTGCACAGTCTGGTTGAATCAAGGTTTCGCATCACCAGAACTGGAACGCCAACTTTAAGCTCCAGCTGATGGAACGGCACGCCCGTTAACTCCAGGGAGTAGAGAAATTCAACGGGGTAGGCAGTACTATCGTCATTAGCCATCACAGTGTCTATGGATGTGTATACTTTTGAATCGCCGACTGGATGGGAAAACACTATGGACTCATGTCTGAAATAAAGAATTTTAATTGAATATCCAATAATCTATTTTGTAATGATTTGAAAATCATTAAGCATGAAAATACATCTAGGTATTTTGTTTAGTTTCATGCAACTGTAACTTACAAAAAATGAAAACCGGTTGGGGATCGAACTCGGGACTAATGTTTATTATTTTTGGAAATCTAAAAGCATCATCATCATCTTCCTGCCCTTGTCCCATGTTATTTGGGGTCGGCGCAACACGTTTTTTTCTTCCATTGTCCTCTGTCAACCGTCATGCTATCATTTACTTCTTTATCTTTCATATCATTCCTCACACAATCCATCCATCGTTTCTTTGGTCTTCCTCTCCCTCTCCATCCATCAACGTTTATATTCATCACTCTTTTAGTCACATGCGATTCGTCCCTCCTCATCACATGTCCATACCAAGACAGTCGATTCCCTTTCAACTTTTCTGTGACTGGCGCAACTTTTAAACTTCCTCTAATATATTCGTTCCTTACTTTATCCATTCTTGTCACACCACACATCCACCTCAACATTCTCATCTCCGCTACATGCAATCTTTTTTCATCCATCTTCTTCACAGCCCAGCATTCCGATCCATACAGTACGACAGGTCTAATCACGGACTTGTATATTTTCCCCTTTAACTTGAGGGGCATCCGTGGGTCGCAAGTTGTTCCAGTGACCTGTCGCCATTTCATCCATCCTGAGTTGATCCGGTGTGTTACGTCTCGGTCTACTTCGCCATCTCCTTGGACAAGCGACCCGAGGTACCGAAAATCGGAACAGATCGGTATGGGCGTTCCGGCAAGAGTTATGGGCACAGAACTGGAGAGACCGCCGAAATCACAGAATAGGTATTCTGTTTTGGTCCTACTGACTTTCAGGCCAACATTCTCCAGTCTTTGCCACCACACCTCCAATCTGCTCTGGACCTCTAGGCCACTCTCGGCAACCAACACAATGTCGTCGGCAAACAGCATACACCAGGGAGCATCTTCCTGTATGTCCGACGTTAGTGCGTCCATTATCACCAGGAAGAGGTAAGGGCTTAGAGCCGACCCTTGGTGCAAGCCAACAGCCACATTGAAGCTGCCGGTAGTGCCCGCTGTAGACCGGACTTGGGTACTACATCTACTGTACATCGCTCGGATCAACTGCACATACTTCCCAGGCAAACCTTTCTCTTTCAGGGCCCACCAGAAAACTTCACGAGGTACCCGGTCGTATGCCTTTTCGAGGTCGATGACCATGTGCAAGTTTTTGTGCGCACTTCTGTATTTCTCGCACAGCTGGCGGATGGCGAAAATGGCATCTGTCGTTCCCCGACCAGGCATAAAACCGAATTGATTTCGTGAAATTTCACTCTCTTCTCTCAGTCCTCTTTCAATAACTTTCTCCCAAACTTTCATACTATGCGCCATTAGCTTTATTCCTCTATAGTTATTACACTCCAGCACCTCACCTTTATTTTTAAAGATGGGCACCAGCGAACTGTTGCACCATTCGTCAGGTATGGCTTCTTCCAGTAACAACTTATTGAAAAATAAAGCTAACCACGCCCATCCATTCACCCGTAATAACTTCCACACTTCAACTGGTATACCGTCAGGTCCTAACGCTTTACCATTCTTCATTCCATTTACTGCTATTCTCACTTCATCCATACTAACCTTTCTCACTAACCCCTCATTCACTGGTTTATTGTCCAGCACACCGTTCCAATCATTCTCCTCATTCATCAGTTTTTCAAAGTACCCCTTCCACCTATCCTTAATTTTCTCATCATCCGAAAGAACCATTCCAGCTTCATCTTTTACGCATTTAATCTGACATACATCCCTCGCCTTTCTCTCTCTAGCTCTAGCAAGCCGATATAGTTGTTTTTGGCCTGCTGTACTATCCAAAGTGTCATAAAGCTTGTCTTGGGCCTTTGCTCTAGCTATGGCCACAGCTTTCTTGGCTTTTTTCTTGAGAGCATCATACTCACTCTTCTTTTCAGCTTTCAAACTAACACATGCAACTTCAACACTCTGCCATTCCTTGAATTTCCTCTTTTTTTCCTTCAACACATTCTGGATTTCTGTCGACCACCACCATATATCTCTATCTATCGTACCCCTTCCTATCGTCTCTCCTAAGACATGCTTTGCTACACTCCTAATACACCCAGCCATCTCACTCCAACATTCATTTACACTTCGCTCGCTCATGTCTCCCATCTCTACCATTTTATCCACCACTCGTTCTTTAAATTCTTTCGCACAGTCATCCTTCTCTAACATATACCATTTTATTTTAGGCGGAGGTCGGTTTTTGGTTCTATTGACTTTTATTTCTGTAACTATTTCCATAATTAGGAGTCTGTGCTGTGTAACCAAGTCTTCTCCCGGTAAGACTTTACAATCTTTGATATACTTTAATTTGTTTCTTCGGACTAGGAAGTAATCTATTTGTGTATTGTGGTTACCACTCTTGTATGTAATAAGGTGTTCGTCGTCCTTCTGGAACCAAGTATTGACTACTGCCAGATCAAATGCGGTAGCGGATTGCAGTAGAGTCTCCCCCTCATTGTTTTGATTCCCGATTCCCCACCCCCCATGCACTCTTTCATAAATCCCTCTCATTCTTCCCACATGTCCATTGAAATCACCTCCAACTATCAATTCTTCATGCGCCGGGATGTTCATCAAAACGGTGTCAAACTCCTCCCAAAACTTCTCTTTCACTCTTTCATCACATCCCACTTGCGGTGCATATACACTAACTACGTTCAGCATTACGTTTTCGAACATAACCTTTAAAACTATCAATCTATCATTAACTCTTTTTACATCCATCACGCTTTCTTTTAAATTACTATCTAAAACTATTCCCACGCCATTCCTTTTCCCGTCACTTCCACAGTAGAAAAACTTGTATCCCTCACCAATTTCCCTCGCTTTCGTACCCTTCCACTTCGTTTCTTGTAAACACGCCACATTTATTCGTCTTCTTTTTAATACATCCGCTAACTCTCTGGCTCTTCCAGTCATCGTCCCAACATTCCAACAAGCATACCTCAATCTCACTTCCCGAGCTTGCTTCTTACGTCGCACCCGCCCGGGGTGGTGCAACAACCCTTGTCCACTTCCCGCAGGAGCCGGGTGCTGCCCCTGCGCGTCGCCTGCGGGGTACGCCCTAGTCCTATCGCACATCATTACATTTTCACTCATGTTGCAGAAGGTTTTGGCTTGGATTTTATAGTCGGCCGCCTGCCAGACACTAACCCTCCTTGGGAATGCGCTTGCTGGTGGTTTACCCGCCACCGTGCGGGTGACCCAGAGTGCTTGCTTTATGATATGCACTGGGTCTTTAGCTCCCTTAGTCGCCTCTTACGACACCCACGGGACGAAATGGGGTGGTCAGATTCTTTCTCCGTGACCGACACAGACTTTTTGGAAATCTAAAAGCATTAAAAAAAAAAAACAAAATAATCACAAAAAGTGGATACTGGTTGGGATTCGAACTTGCGAACCCTGGTTTCGGAAATGAAGGGTGACCTTAAAAATGGTAAAAATGGGTCTATGGGTGATCCTTTAAGACCCCTATACATATAATTAATCTGTAGACGTGGCGTCGCGATTACCTATAGTACAAATATAAGTTCAAGTCAGGTAGCATAGCTTCAATTTATACTATATTACGAACCCCAGGTGCTCTACGACCAACGTCAGTCAAATCAAACATGATCTAATACTTTAAGTTAGCCTATCGTCTGTGACAAGAGACAAGTCACGTTTTACAACTCAATCATCTCACATGGCTTGCGTGATCTTTTGAGCTAGTCATAGATACAGAGATTTTATTCAGGTCACGTAAAATGGCAAAACAGTAAAGGGTAGATACTAATTCAAAAAGAAACAGACAATGGACTAAAATTAAGCAAAAAAGTTAACTTCAAAATTCTTTATACAAAACTTTCATTTCACGTAACAAAAGAAATTGGATTCTACCGCGGATCCGGCTAGGCAGATATAAATGAGTTGGTCAGCTTTAATTATTGCCGAAATTAATAGTTAGCAGATAACAGCGTTCGTTACGTTTTCTTTCTCTAATAAATAACGTGCGCCGGGCGGTTCTCGTCGATAACTTAATTCAATCTTGGTTCCCCTCGTCATCTTGCTCACAATATGCTTCCACAAAGAATTGTTAGGTGATGAAACGCGACTTTTCCCTTCCACCTACACACAAACATGTCTATTCTGCCGATGAATTATTTCATTGGAATATTTTCATATCGTGTATTTTTCTTTCTTGTTATTTTCGTTGGTAATTTTTCTCTTGTATTGTTTTCCTAAATGGGTTTACATGCTTACTTGCATTTTTATGAGTATTAGACGGAAGGTCGTGTAAAGGTTCTTTTTTATTAGAAAGCAATATTATTTTACCGGGCTTGCTCCAGTCAACAAGCCTTGTAAAACATAAGAGCCTCTTGGAAAGGACTTAATTAAAATTGCAGATGAACAATTCACTCGACGGACGCTACGGAATCTTTAGTCACATTTTCAGTTAAATGCAGAAATATTTGCATACGTACGCGTACAAAATAAGTTTTAATAAAACTTTTGAACGATTGAAAAAGCCACATGTCAGCGAGCAGACAGAAATAAAAGAGCTTGTTCTACTGCCAATATGAAATATGAAGCTAACTGTGTTCAGACTTGGACGCTAGGCGACTCTCACTCATCTTTGTGCTACATTAAACTGCAAAACTTTAAAATGCTAATAACACTTACAATTTATTCGGTTATATTTAATCTTAGATTTGGTAGGGAAATAATTCATGGTTTTAAAAAAGGAAAACTGGTTTAAAAGCTAATCAGTTCTGTTGTATAATAACATACTGGTTTGTAAGCATGGTTAGCCATGGCGCAGGCTAAGGTATTTTTTTAATTTAATTTTGTTCTGCTGACAGTAACATCGTGTTCTGGTGGTCATCGTTCAGGCCAGGGTCACAGGGGACGTGACAATAACTGTGACTCATGTATTTTGGTTCCACCTCGTCATCTCGTTAATTACTGATCGTGTGGCCCACCAATGTGTTAGAACGTTCAATGAGCCTTTATATATTGAAACTGACAATTTAATCGAACCAACGTAGGCGTTTGAATTGAGTTTTTTTTTTCAGAACCTTTTCACTGTAATCGCTAACGTTAATTGCGTTGCCGTAATCAAACTATGAACGTTTTATAAATTCTGCGAACACGAGTATCTAAATAAAATTCTAAAAAGCTTCTTTATTTCTACAACAAGCAACAATAAAATAATTTCCCAAAAGCCTGTAGTTAAACGCAATATAAACTATTGTCCCATTTATTTAAAACCTACACCTCAAATATGTCATCCACTAAATCTTTGAATCCATTAAAATGGGAAACGTACTTGAAACAAAATAATTTACCGAGTGCAGGATTTTCTGAAATCAAATGGCCGTGTCGACGAAGCCTTCGCGTTTCTTATTCAATTTGAAGCGAAGACGGCAAGGCCCGGGGGCAACTACTAGGCCGAAACAAGTCTGGGTGTAATCCCTCAAATCCAAATTAGATTTTCTTTCACTGCCTCTCACTATTGACAGGTTTCCGGCATCGGGCCTTGTGCTCCGTGTCTCGACGCCCGGCTTAACTTTCATCCTTACCATACCTCCGTAAGACTGCGAGTTACGACTAATTGGAAAAAGCAGACGACAAAATTAAGTTGATAGTGTCGGATTGGCTGCATTGTCGGCGTTGTTTTTAAGCTGATTGGGATTTAGAAACAATTATTGACGTTTTCTTTACGAAAATTAAAAATAAATGCTGGTCTTGCTTATGTTTAACGCTACGTTGCAATATTTTAGTCTAAAGACTAACGAGAGGAAAACCGACCTAATTAATAAGATATAATGAACAATTAATTAACTAAACAAACAAGTCCCTAACATAATAAATTCAACATTAAGCCAGAAACATGCCAACAAGCAAAAATACTAGCACAAAATTAAATTCATACGTGTATATAATTGGCTATAAATTTTCATTGAACAAATTTTAAGGGGTACACGAAAATGAAAAGGCGTCGTTACAAGAAGAAACAATAAAATAAAACGCGACGGTAATGAATAGGCTGTACTAATATTGGGCCAGATTTAACAGGGTGTAAGTCGATAGCGGGACAGGCGATGTGGCGTGCCGTGGGTCCGTGAGCCCCGCACGCACCGATATAGACATCACTTACAATGCCCTACACTTGTACTATATAAATATTTGATACAATTAATACGCACGCGTAAGCCTAATTGCTCGTTATAAGCCGCTTGTTTTGTAAATATATGTGGAGTTGTGTGTCCTTAAAGGAGGTTTATTTCTTGCAAGAATCTTAAGACTGTAGATTGTGTGTGATTTTAATCAAGCAAGTAAGTTGACACGTGTAGTCTGGCTAAAAACTGAAAACTTTGTAAGTATTTTATTTTCTGAATTGCTCATAAAACACACAAGAAAAGTGCCTGTATCATCATGAATCTCCAACCGATGTTCTTATTTAAAAGCAAATAGAATAAAGAGCGTATCTAAACAAATCCCGTAAAACGCTACGTAAATGTTCGTATTTTCGCCAAGTTAATACATGTTTCAGTTTGGAAAACAATTTTCGTAAATAAATTCTCCTTTTTACGATCCGATATAACGAGTTCATTCTCCTAAAGTAAGGGTCGCCTGACATGCATCCCTCAAAGAATTAAATTGAATATGAGAGGAAATTACACGGGTTCATATCAACGCCGTCTCTTGTTCCAATCGAATTTCCCTCTGAAAACAATGCCGAAACGGAAATTAAACCGATGTATGAAAATAACTGAAATCTTCAAATGGACGCAGATTTATGTTTTTAGGTTTTGAATGTGTATGTACGGATTTAATCAGTTTTGGAATTGTTATTCGATGAATATTGAACAGTTATCTCTCATTGAGCCGTATACCTGAAAAATGTAGCAATATTAATTTTATGAAAGCCATTAGTGATGTTTATCAAATAACTACGTGTCTGACAGTTGTCATAATTTAATACCTATCTAATAAATAATGTTATATTTTACTATAAAATGTATGGACGGAATAAATGAATATTTGTGCGAGTAAGTTTCAGTGTGTTTGCAGAAGATCGGGTGTTGTTCGAGAGCTAAGTGATTGTAAGTGGAGGCGAGTTCTGGCGCCTCGCCGGAAGTCGTTCCCACGTGACGGACGCCGGAAGTGACGGCGCGCGCCGGATCGCGTTCCTTCGTTATGTCGCCTTACCATCACTCTCTAGAGCCTTTTATCCGAGCCGTATTCAATAGATGCCATACTTGTGTCTGGGAAACAGAGGTAAATTGAGGTATTACATTTGTATTTGATGCGTGTTTCTATCGGGAAGATTACGGTATGTTTTATATAGAAAAATATTCCGAAGACTTGCTTCGGAATATTTTCTGTTGAAGAAATAATGTGATGACAATATTGATGTTTTCTCGTTAGTCTATATCGTTAGTCTGTTACATCACTTGATAAGAAATACAATTAATATTAATACCCTAACTCAAAATGAATGCGCATTTTCATCTAGTGCGCTGAAGCAATTTCTTAGATAGCCGTTTCAATTATACTAAGATGTAAAGACATCAGGGATTTCATAAAATATGTGACTGTCAGAGTGGCAAAAATATGTTATTTTTCACAGAGAATATATTTCGGTGTGCTTAAACGTTTTTATCATAAACATAATTATTCAGTACGTTGAAATAATGCGATACGCTAAAACGAATAACGCATCTTGCTAAAAAAAATGGCTGGTATTATTTTATTTCTGCAGTTTGTGATTTACACAAAGAGGCACTACCAATAATTTATTTAGCAGGTATATCGCGAAAGAAAACAACTCTCGTAATCAAAAAGAAATTTTCTTAAAAAAACTACACTGGCTGCAAAAAAAAAACGTGACGAAATTAAGTAGTTGGCACTGACAAAATGTTGAGTAATACGGGTTAAAGTGCGTCGTTGTTTTTGTAATGCCTTTTCTTATGACTGGCCCTAACGATTATTCGTCCCATTGTGAGCGGCAGGACGTTGCCAAGACCCCGCGGAGAAAGAGCTAAACTTACAAAACTTCCCGACTTGTTCAAATAGCCGGCTTTTGTTCGAGAGAGACTTATTGTTCGGGACAGATTGCGGAGGATCAGCACTGTGCGACGTATTCGGGTTTTTGTGGTAGTAAACATTGGCTGTTTATTTTTATTTATTTGGTTTTTTTTTTGAGATTTTTATAGATTTTAACAACTTATTAAAATACGGAGTTAACATAAGAACGAATCGAAAAATTAAGAACTGTTTGCAAATATAAATATTATCCAACAGAAAATATTTAATTATGAAAACCATAGTACTGTTTCGTATTTTAACTCTAGTTTAGGTATTTATTTATTAAACACAATGAGTAAATTCTATTTAAAGTTCTAAGAGCACTACTAAAGTATTATTATTCTCACTACGAACCATAATTCAGATAGTTGTAAAATACAGCAAAATACGCGTTCTTTTTATATTTTTTTCCTGCATCCGAACACAGCGCACTGTGCGCCGCGGTCCCGGCGTCTTGCCGTCGCCGTCACGGGCCGGTTACCGGCGAACCGACCCAGAGCAACCCCAAGCTAAATCTTTGCACACTTTACAATCCTGCTGCCCTTTTATTGGCCCCGTGTTTATAGCCTCGTAATTAATTAATGAACTTTCAAAATTATCATTGTTCACTAGTTCATTTTAGGGAGGGCAAAACGCAATCAGGGTAATGTCAGAAATGGGAAACATAAAACTGCGGCGACCACTACATATGACCTTACTGCCTACAGTGTTATTTTCACAAATGAATCATTATTATTTATTTAAACAGAATATGATCATAACATATAATGATCGTATCATATTTTCATTTTAAGTGGAACTAAGTTGGCTCATATATTTTTAAAACGTAACTCTGTTTTCTATTTTACCTTAACAGCCACAATGATAAATAGATCATTGTATGTTACCTCGTATTACTATGTCAGTTTATTATAAAATGAAATAAGTCTCCGTCAGCTCTTCCTATCGGTATCAGAGAAATTTACATTTTAACAGCGGGCCCACAGTCACAATGGCGTTCGCGATGCGCTCGACGATATTTATTTTTGCTTATAAAGAAAAGCGTATTATCCCATATAACTCTGAAACGTGTAGCAATATATTCAGTAATAACGAAATAATATGTTTTGCGAGATAGAATTCATATTTCATAAGCACTCATACGCATAAGATATTACAAAGAGAGTGGTGCTTTTTCCTTTATTTCATAGTGAAGATAAAGGGTAGCAGCCGATACGGGGGAGCTAACTGACTCCGCGTCAGCCTCCTTCAGATTCATTCCCTAACATTTGCGTCACATAATATTTCACGGCGGGAGCGACAAAATTTTATATGCATGAAGACAACCGGATTTTATTCGGACATATGGAGGCAGTTTATTTTATTCCAACGAAGCCATATGCACTTACGTGCCTATAAATATGTTATTGTAATGCTCCAATGTTGTAGCGATATCATTTTATCACACGGGCATTACGCTCGCCGTGCGACGGAGAGAACTTAAGTTATCTAGTTCGCGAGGTTGTCACGTTTTACTTTATAATTTTATGTGTTGAAGCACATTTAATATTTGATAGTAGCGTCAAGTTTAGAGACGCCATCAGTACAACAGTAAAGTGAACGTATTAAACGATTTTACTAATTCAATAGTTGGTTCCAACGTCTGTAAGTGTTATGGCGCCTATAAAAAGCTCATTTGGGCGGCGGTTTAATGATCACATCTCCGACACGTTGTGTACCGCAGTCCGCAAGTATCGCAACGGAGCTGTAGCTGCTGTATTATTAAGAATCTCAAATTAAATATCATATTTTACCTTAATGCCGTAATTCGGTGCACGCCTCTTATAACAAAAACATTCTTCTAAATCCGGCGAGATTGTATTAACATAACCGCTTTGTTAAATGGAGTCAAGATAATTTGTGGACGAAGTTCGGCCTGTAATACCTCGCAAATTGCCGGATAAGACTGTGTGAGACAACTGTTAGTTTTAATTAAACTGCTGGTTGCGCTCGCGGGGAGTCCTCGGAATGAGAAAATTATTCTAATCTTATAAGCCTGTCGGTGGGCCAGAGCTCGGCTCGGAATTAATATCATGTGGGTCGGCCCGTTGACGCGCCCCGCTCCCAACACATTCGCAACGCCGCGGTAACGGTGCGAGGCGAGAGGTGCGCGATCCGAACATGAAAACCTACGACGAACGTAACTCTTAAGGCGATTTGTGGAGAACGTCTGTTCAATTTAATGAAAAGTATAAAGCCACGACGAAATCACCGGAATGAGATAATCTGCGGTATCAATTTGAGGGGAAACGTGGTAGTAGGGTGTCTTGGGAGACGTATTTCATTAGACGTCGCGGCCGGTCGGCGAGCACCTGTGCTCAGTGCTTCCAGCAGCCGGCACTCCCTGCTCGCTGGTCACGTTAAACTTTTGAAATAAAGTTAATCCGAACTTTTAATTCCATGTCTGGAAGTAACGGTAAAAAATATTAGCAATAAAAATCTTTTTATATCAAAATGCATTTCGAGCTGCATTAATAGTAGATAAGTACCTCGAGGGTGATTGTCTTCCAACCATGCTATGCAGAATTATTGCTAGCGTAGTTTAGAGTCGGACCGCTTGTCAAACTTTGGTAATTTAACTTCAAAACAGGTTCCTGTCGGTGTACCAGAGCCGAACATTTGTTCCGCCGCTTTTGGGATGTAGCCTGCTCTATGACAATAACATCCAAGACACTTCGATTGAAAATATTGAGTACAGTTTGAGCGCTTTCGCTTCAAATAAGTTTAATGTAGCGCTTGATCACTATAAACGAAGCTGTAAAGTTTGCATCATTACGTCCTTTTATAGGCGTTGCACACGAAGCAGACGTTAAAACAAAATTAAAAGAACTCACATTGATATATGGATAACTACACACCGTAAAATGTGTTGAGTTTGAATATAATATGTAGTACCTAACAGTAGTTATTAAAGTTTGTCCCGGCGGTATCTACAAGTCTCGTAGATTTATCTCTCACAAGTGCTGTAATAATCTTTATCCAGCGGTTGACCCTTACTGTCCCTTACAGGTTTTATTAATCTATTTTAGAACTTACATTTCTTTTGTAGGTCGTGTTAGTAAAAACATTTGCGGATTTTATTTGTGAAAAATATGTTCTTATAGCTAAGTAATTTATATTTTTCTGTCATATAAAGAAGAATTATTTTATACGTGTTACGATAAAATAGAAAATAAATTCCACAGTTGTAATAGACCTAATAAACAAAAACACTAAAGCACTAAGTTCTAATTTAATTTCCCTTTGTTACCAACAAAGCGGTAATACCGACTAGATTTGTGACTGCACAGAAACTCACAGTATTACAGTAACATATAACAATTTTATTATGTTAGTTATGCGTATGAGAATATCTGGAAGCAGACTCGAATATAGTTGGAAAAAGATTTGAAGATACTTTTTTGTGCTATAGCACACAACATTATAAACTCGTCTTTCTCTATCTCTTGAACACTAGGACAGCGAACTTGCTTCGCAGATGCTACGATTTTGCTAAGCTCGGGCGATGAAGTTACTACGCACACGCTACGAGTTCGCTACGCACAGTAGGGAGCTGGCTATGCACGTGCGGTGAGTTTGCTACGCACATGCTACGAGTGCGCTACGAAAAACAGCGAGATGGCTGTACACGCACGATAACCACGCAAATGTCACAATGGCACATGACATGCGGAGTGTCAGACTCTTACTGACTAAAAACCACCCATGTTCCTTCATTGGCCCTTTATGTTCCAGGGCCGCGGTATCTCTTTCGAACAGTCCCGCAGCCCGCACGTGGTAAGCCTGCCACGAACACTACGACGAGTACATACGCTACGAGTTTGCTACGACAAGGCGGCAAATTTGTTCCGCAAACGCTACGATTTTGCTACGCTCACGTCAGTGTGGTTTTGCGAATTAAGTAAGGCCCTATAATCGTTGAATTATTTTGTGTATTTTTTAAAGTACTAGCATATTATTTTGCAGACTACGAATACTAGACTTTCAACATCATATATTAATTTGCAGTTAGATTACTAGTATCTGTTAATTTATAGTTTTACGCGGAAACGGTACATTAACCGATTTCCATTATCTAGAAAAGCTAATAATTCTATCAATACAAATTCAATAAGTTAAGTGTTTATTTGAACTAAACTATTGTTTATTGTACAAGATACGCCTAACTGGAGCCTTTTTGTTTGGTTGCCCTGTGGCGGAGTTTGGTAAAGTTTTTCAAGTTAGTACCTACAGAAAGGGCTTTTGTTGTGACGCTTTGGGTGCAGAGAGTAAAAGCGGCGACATGGACGAACCTTTTGTCATAACCCATAGACTGTGAATTGATAATGGTTGTATAGTACTCGTATTTGTCGTTTTGTGCTGATGACCCCAGTGTGTGCACGCATTGTGTCGCGGGACCCCAGGTAGATAAATTAGGTCCGTACTTAATTCAATTACATTTTGAAAAACAACTAAAAAAATGGATTGTAGCGATAAGTACAAAAGATATACCTACGAAAATACCTTAGGAGAGATGTTCAAGTTCTAGTAGGAATTATATCAATAAACCAACTTACTCCTGCACGTAATTGTGACTAACTGTGACTCTGTATTCAGGCTAACTGGCTGCAACACAACATTTGCGTAATAAACTGTTCCAATATCGTATCGCGAGCCGCGCCATCAATCCTGGTACAGACGCCGCAGTTACCTGTCGCTTTTAAATCATATGAAACAATTTGTACAAACAAAGACGCGGTCGCATAAATTTGTTTTACGCAGCTCTGCAACGTTCGCCGAGCGACTAATTAGAACATAAATCTGTCTTAATACAAATCCGTACTTTTTACGACGGAATTCCGTGTCCGTATGAAAGTCTAGTGGTATGCTCCCGGTAATGTTTTCACACGTCTACCTCTCACATTTTTATTCTGAACTTAACGTTGTACGACGCACTCGCTCTAATTACAAAAGAATTTAAATACTAGTGTGGCTACTGGAACGAAAATGTCGCACAATGTGAACAGTTACTTACAGTGTGTAGTACTCGTATTTCAGTTGCAGTGAAGCGGATTGCTAGAGAATTATATTATATGCTTTGAAATATGTAATAGTCAATTTGTGTGTTAGATTTAAATAATAATATACGTCACGCTAAGATATGCTCAGAAAAATGATTGAAGGTTTTATTTTTCAATGTTATTAAATTACATTATTAAAATGATAAATTCTTTAACGAACCTAAAAGTATAAGAGATTATTTTCTTCTAAGATTTTGTAAATAAATAATGATGCAGCACAAGAAGATATTTTAGGTTATGCTCTCCCGTTCATACTCTTGATGTATCTTCGAAGGTTCCAGCAAACGTGAGAAAAAATAAATTCTGAAATTCTTCGGCTACCTTACATTCGGATTTTATTATTTAACTTCCCTATAACACACAAGTTTTCGATGGAATATTTTCAGAGAGAAAGTGGAGTGATACGCTTTTTTTTCATCAAGCTAAAACGTTGTAAGTGGTAAGTATATTTGTCAATAGGCAAGCTGAACATTTTAATGCGATGTACGTTTTATATTCAGGGCACATGTACACGAGCGTGCGTTATTGCAGCGGGGTGGGATTTATGACGGTGCTCATTTTAAAAATAAAGCTATTCCTTCTAAAATATTGTCATATCTGCTTTAAATTTTTCACTTTATACGCCCCGTAGGCCACATTACAAAATGTCGACCGGGTAATATGAGTGAACGCGTGAATTTTTGATTTTAATTTTATTGTCGCTTCCATTTCTGAATTCTACAGCCCGATGCTTTAAATACATATTTTATTTTATGACTGTCCAATTTGCATTCCTTTATTTCATGTTACTCTGTTTTGATAATATGCCGAATAGCGTCAGCATCATTTTGTGATAGGCAAAACTTGTCCATATCTAACCAAACATCATTTACTTTGACCCTTTAATTAAAACATAATCCTTTTATTCAGGACTTTGATCAAGAATCTCAATAGAACTGTTTATTTTTCTGATAGCAATGTATATGAACAACGCAAAGTTCAATTAAAAATAAGTAGCTTAGTAAACATGGCCTCAGTTTTAATCTAAAAAGAACGCCCATGGGCTACTAATCTTTTTAAATTAGATACGAATTTTCATTTCGAACAGAGTTTCTTTTCTGATAGCTACTTAGACAAATTAAACGCGTACATCATATTTATGCTGCAATATAGAGCGAGTTGAGATATCTACATATTTATTATTCACAGGTGTTGTTTACTGTACAATGTTCAGACAGCAATATAATTGAATAATCCCTGCGTATTTGTTAGTAGCTGCAGCCAGTAGTTGATTAACTTATTACGGGTAGGCGTAGGCATTATTAATAAGACCAAGCAGTAATTAACGTAAGATAATAACCGTCAGCTAGTTATTATTATTATCGCAAGAAACATAAAAGGGGAGCACGTTCTGTCGTAAAACATCTAATGTTTTAATTCCTGTTTACTTATTTTGTTTATTACACTCTCTCCATAAAGGCTGTGCAGGTGTAAGTATTCTCACGAAGCAATTAACGTCCAAGTTGAAGGGTTGCTCTTGAACCTCAAAAAGGAAGCAAAGAAAAACAGTAATGTGGTCTTAGCCATTATTTTGTTGTTTCCAAATGTTTTTTCGCTCAAGGTATGAAAATAAACGTGTAACCTCATTACGACTTGGTCGTAACTTTTGGCTCTGTTTTTCACCTAAATATTTTCGTTATTTTTTCTTGTGGGTTTTTTAACAGTAGTGTGGGCTAGGCGAATTAATGCCGCGTGTCATGAATTTCTGTAGGAGGTCATAGAGCGACCGCGAAGTTAGCGCATGCAGTTGTGGGAGTGGGCTATAACTTTACACGCAACATTACCTAAGTTGGGACGCAGTCGCGACACGAGCTCTAATGGGAACTAGGCATTGTTCCGCTGGATAAGACTGCTCTTTTTAATCTGTGTCTGTGTTCATACCTACATGCTTTTTTCAAAACGAACATTTGTTTTATACTTTTTGAAAAATGTTTATTGAGGAATTGCTCTTTGTTTTAAACTAACGCTTCCTATCATCCTGTCAGGATTAGTTCAGACACGTTCTAAATAATGTTATTAGAGCGAACATGGCCTCATAACTAGCGTCTGTTGTTAGGATTGGTGTACTCAGCGACAGCAATCTCAGCACAGTGTGTTCTTACAATATTATCAGTTGACTTAATTACTCTATTGATTGATTTACGATTAATATGATACACTCTTACCAAGAACGTTCTATCACTGAGTGAAATATACCACCTAATATGTTAAAACACGAAAATGTAATATTTTTAGCTGAAGATGTTTTCTACAAGAACCTATGTATTTTGAACAATGTTGTTTAACATAACCTTCACTTAATACAAACTTATCTACTTTCCTTTTTAATATAAAGGGATTATTGTTTGTTAGGTATAACTGTATATATGCCTTGTATATCTACGAAAATGTTATAAACCTATTTTCGTAGACTTGGACCATAAAGTTTCTTATGAAGATTATTTGAAACATACGATTACACACATTTACTCATGTCTAAGTTAGTTACAGGTAGGAGAGCGATCGTCTTTACTCGTAATGTTGCCGTAATTTATTCACAGGCGGGACACGATCCGACCCTAACAAGATACATTAAGAAAATTAACGTTTGACTCAGTTCTCTCTTTTGACACGGAATTCCTTGATTGGCCTGCTTACGTTACAGAAATTTGATTATCGTGTGTGCTATAAAAATAGACGGAATTAATTCTATGTTTGGAGAGCTCTATGATTTGGGGAAGTTTCGAAAATGTTCAATTAGTAAAAAAAATGCCTGAGCGCAATTTCCTCCCATAATAGAAAAACCTATCTCTTATAATGGGTGTAAAACACCCTGAACGAAGCCGAAAGTCACTTGTTCTACCCATCATTACGAGATTTCTTTTTATTCTGGACAATACCTGTGAACCTTCTCGTCACGGAGATATTGGCGGACAAAGTTTCAACGTTTTTCAACAAGTTTAAAAAAAATACAATGTACTTTACTTTTAAAACCTCCATGACATTGTTTTGAGTGCGTTACAATGAGTCTTACCGTGCAACAGGGATATTTAAAAAAAAAAAAAAACGTTTTAGAGCAACAATTATTTCGTAGAGTTACTTAGTTTGATGTACAGAATACTTGGATTACGGGTTCGTGTGTTCTTTTTTGCAGTGTGATTCTATAACGGCAGCAATTTTCACTATTCATAATTATTAGAACTGATTAATGCATCTATTACAAAACTAAGGGTGAGAACTCTTGAACTATTTTAGAAACGAGAGTAGTATTATTAAATTGGCTCAAAAAATTAAGAATCGTCGACGTGATGAAGGAGAACGCCTACCTAGTTAATATGGATGCTCACACTATTTCTCCTTTATAAATATTGCATCGGCGTGAATCTGAATGATTGCGTTCATTAGATAGTACTTGACTTAATACCGTGAATCGCGCCTTAATTTAATTTCAAGTATTAAAGGTAATTTTAAAATAGGCGATACGTTAAGATTAGTGAGTGTAACGAAACAGTCTGAGTCCCGCCGGGCTATCGTTTAAACTAAGTGCCTATAATTCGCAGGAGTTTGCCCTGTGCCGCCGCCGGCCGTGGGGAATCGCGCTCCGACGCTCTGAATTATTTCTTACACATAAAGGTACATAATAGTAATCCCTCACCTTATTCTAATTTTTCGTAACATCAGCTTTGCCTCGGGTCTGCCTGCATAAGAAATACCTACTTTAAGTGATAAGCCCGGATTATATTCTACGTCTGTACCTACTCAAAGAAAGTCGTGGAGTATCCGAGACTGAAATGTTCTCTAAAGTACATTGAAGTTATTATTTGTAAAGTATGAAAGGAAAGTATTGTGAAACACGAATACCTAAGAATAAAAAACTTACCTTTAATGTCCTCCCAAGAATCAGGTTTGCTTTAGGCCGTTGACGTTGTTCTGTGATTACCTTTATAGTTATTCTTTCATTACATAACAGCGGAAGCCTTAAACTGAAACGAATCTTAGTAACTTGTAAAAACTTTCATTATTAAATGTGTTCCGAACTTACTCCTGTTTTTTTTTTGAGCCTACAAGGCAAGGCATTACACATTCTTCTTTCTTATAAAATATCAAAGGCCAATTATTCATATAAAGAGATTCTTTACTGAGCGCTTTCCCGGCAAAGTGACAAAGTCACGGCCCACTTCGCTTTTTCGGAAGGCGCCCGTTGTTTGTGTGCTATTAAAAAAATGTATATTAGTTTTAGACATCCCTCAATATATTATGATGAAATAGAGCTGAAATATCCTTTAAAACTCTCAATTACCAACCTACCAGCTTTCAAGCTAAACCCATCAGTGACCGTAAATGCGCGCACCTCTTGTCAAAGCGTGTGTGTACGTTAACACGTTCGATGTATGCGTTTATCGGAAGGCTAGGGGTAAGTCCCGCAGTCCTGCAGGGGTGGCGAGCAGTCGGCCGGTTTTATTGGCGTTACTAATGAGTTGCTAATTCAATTTCATGGACGCAGGGCCTGTGACGCGTCGGCGGCGTGCACGGACCCGCTCAGCCGCTTGGCCGCCGCACGCCCCCCGCTTTAACAAGTTGAACAGCGCTTTGTGTGTTAGTGTTTAAGTGTGCTAGTGTTTTGTTTGTTATGAGATATTTTTTCCAGAAGAACTTTTTTATTCGTTTGTAGCTGCACATTACCTAGTTGACTAACGTTTTTTATGACGACTTTCTGCTAAAATCAAAAAAAAACATTGAACCAGAAATACTTGAACAAATAATTTAATTGTCATCAATTTTATCTTAAAATATGATTTCTAGTCTAACAAAGTAAAAAAGGAGCTTGCTGTCTACGGTACCATAAATCCCTACCATGTTTCAGGCAAGTTGCTACCACCATGGGCGGGCGGCTTTAGGGCGGGTGGCACGGACAACTTCCTGGAGCTCCCGGAACACCACGCGAGACGAGCTTTGATTGATTTTTGGCGCTGCTTAATTTATGGTAAAAAGGGCCAAGCAAAAGTTAGCCGTCCCGATGGTCGCAGTGGCAAAGTCGAAATTGAATGTGGCCGAATATAATCGCGGCGAATTTTAATATTATTGAATAAATATGGCTGAATTCTAATAACCTCACCTTGCCTTTGTTTGAACTTTGGTCGTTTTCATTTTGGAAATAAAATTATACTTAAGCTTTTTGACAGTGACACGTTAGTATTTTGTTGGTAAAGTGGTAAAGAACAAATGAAAAATTCAAAAGTTTTTAACAAAGTTCACGAAAAATACGTCTTTCGAATTACATTCCCAGACTACATGTCTTGTCAAAACTTAGTCAAATGGCTCCGTACGTCAGCTTCTCATCCATTTACTTAATGCGGTCAATAAAACCTTTGTGTTATTTGGTTTATGACGACCTGCTCGTTCGCTACCAAAGAAAGTTCGGGAAAATGAAGGAAACTTTTGATTCCCCCGCACCAAATCATTGTGGCGAAAATAAATAACCTTTTTGTCTAATAGGTAATGTTAGGAAAAGCTTTGTGGCGAAACTCTTTTGTTATAACAATAACCATAAAATCGTTTATTTATTTTCATCGTATTTTCGGAGGGATTGTGTCCCATTCTAGTTGAGGAAAGGCTGGACATATGATGTGTATTGAACGAAATACTTTCTTGAATAAAACAACAACTTTTCTTTGGCACCTTTGTAGGTCAATTGACCCTTCGAGGCCCTGACTTATCTTCGACAGCGTAAATGTTGGAGAACGTTTGACTGTGTCCGAATAGTAACAATCTGTTTAGTACATGACTACTGGCCTGAAATAATAAAATCGGCCGGCACTCAACATGTTACCTTTATAAAATCAGCATAAAAAAGCTGAAATACGTGTCTGGTATGTAATAAACAGCAATAGAAACGGTAACAAGTTGTGACATTTGTCCCAATTTATTTTACTCAGTTATGTCTTGTTGTAAGTGTTTATAAGAAATAACAAGTATCGAAAAGTCAATACTACGCAACTGTCAGTTCCGTTCAACAACAAAGTTACGCCTGAAAGAAATAACACACTTTAAAGTTAGTGAATTCAATCGCTGGAAGACGGTAACTTCGTACAATTGTTTTCTTTCTCAAAGTGTTGCACTTAGACGAATTTGTAGAGATACTGTGTATCGACTAGCTCCTGCCGCTCTGTTGCAAAAACTACCTCAAATGGATTGCTGTAGTAATTCTTGTACGAAATACTACCTTCGATGGCTTAGAGTTAAGTTTACGAGTATAGTTTGCTAACAATACTTGGCTGCGTTGCTTTCAGTCAAGTTTGGATTAGTCAAAGCACAGTTCGAGACGCAAGATCTTGAAATGTTTGGTTACTGTGGTTGTATGACTCAGATAACATTGTTAAGAACCAAGAATAAAAGACAGGTATTCAGGTAAGACTCGCTACGTATTCCGTTTCACTGCCATTGTCAGATTGCTACATAAATTCTTTATCTTCCAAGACTTTAAAATCCTGAATACTGTAACATCCTAGATAGCACATAATAACTTACGATATGCCGCTACATAAACACCATTTCTCGGCGCTTACTCCACTTGCGAGTTAGTTTGAAGCCTGTCTATCGCTTACAACCACCATTTAAGTTAACCATTAGGTACCCTCGGTTCACGTTAGTCGAACAAGTTGCAAGGATGATAAACAACAAGCTGCTAGTACGTTTTACCTTTAAGTTTGTTTCACCTCTGAACTGCTATTGGTAGCTGTGTAAACCACAATAATTTACTAAAGGATTTAGGTTTGTGAAAGCATTGTCGTTTTTCTTTAAAGTGGGTTTTAGGTGGCAGGAGTTGAATCTTAGTTGCTACTCGTCTATCTGCATGAAATAAGCCTCATCTGTATATTTCCCCCATCTATTTCAATTGTATTCTCATACAAAAGGACAATAAAACCGTTGTAGTCACTTATTCTGCACTAGCCGACGTACGAGTATAGTACAAGAATTCGTCGAATGCAAAACAGGAGAGCAAACAATTGTATGCGCAGGCACCATGTTTCAGTGCCAAGAAATAATCTCTTACGTGACATTAACATACATCATGTGCAGAACAGCTGCCAAAACTGTCTGCCAGAGGTCTCGCTCCGCACTACTTACTAACTAAAACAATATTACTTAGCCGAGTTACTCTGGCGCATCGCTGGAGTTCCCGCACCCAACTCCTGACTTCTGTGCGACAAGACTGCGACCCGGTACGTGCGCCACCTAACCTTTGTAACCTCAACTAGTTAATTGTACCGATTGCTGTAAACCAAGAATTAGGTTGATGCTTTCTACGAGAATATACTGCAAAGAGGCCACCGTTACGAATGTTACAATAAGCCTTGGTCTGAAAAGGAAATTGTTAACCTAATTGGGCACTAAGCTTCACTTTGAACATAAAATATACCAAATTAACGTTGAGGCTATAATAACAATGAAACATGAAAGCATAAGCGTTATAGCATGTTTACAATATAATATTGAAGTCGCTGAAGAACTTTCAGCCAGCAAAAAGATAAAACTGTACACTTCAGTTTTATGAACTCTATTCTGCCCAATGCAATAACCAGCCTTACCTAAAATTCATTATGTACTTAGTAGCAGTTTGCATGCAACAGTTCGTTCGCTGTTGCATTAAAACGTTGGCATGTGCACGGTCCCTAAGGCAGACAACAGCGGAGCCAGCGCCATTGACCCATTTATGTAAAGGTATACATTTCGGTAGGATTCCCTGGTATCAACAGGGATTAATCCCGCGCAAATCTGTATTTTAGTGGCACGATCTCTGCTCACCCAAACTGGGCCAATTAGAGCTTACTCGCACTAATCAGAATATCGATGGTGCTATATTTCGTTGGCTGTTGCGTATTCGGCTCCTGTGTTGTGTGTCTCAGTTAAACATGGCGCTTGGGTAATTCAGGTTTCGCTCGTAATCGTTCTGTGAATGTTGAATACGTAAAACGAACCTATGTTGGTTTAAGGAGGATTTTAGTTCTCATGATATTACAATGCCGGTTGATAAAGAAGTATTATCTCTGTTTTCACTTATCTTATCGAACATACGTATGAACATAGGTCAAATCTGCTACGTCTAAAATTCAGTTTTTGATTTTAAAGGATATTTCTTAAACAATTTCTGTGCCAAAATAATGTGATAGATAATGACTGTGGTAGCTCATGTTTTGGTTCAAGGATGCTTGAGATATTTCCAAAAGCCAATTTTTGATACCCGACTTCTGTAAACACCTCGACACAAATACTTACGCCTCCCAAAATAAAACAAGTCGTAAAATTAATGGCTTAGAAAAATTACGGAACACAGCCGTAACAGCGAACTGAAACGTTATCGAATTTACAGAACTTCGCTGAACAGTCACGAGAACAGAATTTCAAGGAGCAACAAGATTTACTCAGTTCACAAACTAAACAAAAACACAATATAATATCTACCTTCATATTGTAGGTATTTGTATCTCCATTAACTTACAAGTCTGCTATCATTTCCTCCACAAAACAACACAAGTCCGCCATACAAACAGATGAATAGAAAAAAAAGCAAAAGTAAAAAGAAAAATAAGGTAGTACGTTATTTACCAACTAAATAGGCAACGTAATTATCCCCCGAATCCCGAGCCAATTCCAGTGTTTAAGAAAGATAAACGAGAAGGAAAGGAAACTGTTCTAACAAAACTTGTAACTCACCCCAACTGGGGGTGAATTACTTAACTGCTACCTGATGAATGGGGTTATTGGATTTAACTTTAATTTAGATAGTTATCATCCTATTAAGGCTTAATCTTTGCGTTCGTTTTGGCTTATGACGTAAGCTGATTATTAAGCGGTATCTACATTTTGGGCATCGGTGCGAGGGGCGATCGGAAATCGTTTAGTTTCAACAATAGCGCTGTGTTTTAGAATGTTGGGATAATTAAAAGGATTAGAGGTTTTGTTTATATAGATACTAATAGAACGAAAACGAAACGCCTCTCGTTATTGCGGCCAAGAAAATGGCCGGTGAATCTTAAGGAAGCCGCAGTTCTCTTCTCTTTCAGAAATAAAAAAGATCATCAAGTATAATTTATGCCTTGAACAGTTTTCCAAAATGCAATAACTGCCTGCTTACCTCAGGCTCGACAACAAACAAAATATAGAATAAGATATTTGAGACTAATGAACTTGGATAAATTCCCATAGACAGCATAATTTTGCCCATCACATCATGGAATTTTGAGTAAAATGTTTTTTCAGACTTCAGACCATAGGGAAATGTTGCTAAATATACCTTTAAACCATGTATGACTTTACTCACCCTTTTGGGAGAGATACGAGCGTAAATACACATCCATTCAATTAATAACAATGATATATGAGGCCGAACTTTTTAATATTTAATTATCGTAGTCATGAAATATATTTTTCTGTCCGAAGTGGGGAGAGGCTTATAACTTCATTCCGGGCCGCAATTACATTGCAGTTTATTTTTTGCTGAGCGGCCTGTGTGGCATTCGCGAGCATTTCAACAACTGCAAACATTCGTCATTAGTTAACATAATTCATTCGGATGCCTTGTTTTTCAACGTCTGCCTTTTAATGAAATGCCATTGAACTTATTTAGGCAACTATTGTTTGAAGGAACCTTGCTCCATTCAAATGCAAAGTAGACGTTGTCTTCAACTGATTGTCTCTCCAAGAAAATTGGAAGCAAAACATTTGTTAAACAAAACATACCTACCTAAATTAAAAACCATGCAATTTGTAGGTTCCTCTAACACACCTAATTTTCAAGCGACCTCGGCACTTTCAGTAAATATTAGTGTCGGCAATATTCATGGTGTCGAGACGTTATGGGGCGAATAGAAATGCCATTGTAGACACAAACAGGCGTCAGTTAGGGACGGAGCGGAGCCACTCTAAGTTCCTATGCTGCGTACGTGATTACTCTCTAAATATTCCACTTTATTGTGCAATCCTCTCCTTGTCATATGAAGAAGCGAAGCTAGGAGGAGTCTGAATAATTTAGTCGGTCGGCGGCGGATGTACCATTTATCCAAATTGTCGTCTCCGACGTGAAGCAGGGGCGGGAGTTAAAAATGAACGAGCTGTCAGTTTCGCGTCGCGCTCACACCGATTTGCTCCAGAAAAATTTGTAACAGCAGGGAAGGGTAGGTACTATTTATGTTTGCCGTTTTGAGAGTCAATTTGTAAGCAATCCTGTTTATGTGCTCGTCTAAGATCTCTGTCAGAGGTGTTCAGTTTAGCAGAACTGTGCTCCATCACTAACTTTAGGACCGCTTCGAGATATGAGTATAAAACGACTTAGAACTACCTACCTAAGTATTTCAGTGTAAATCGTAAACTTCACTAATAATCAGTGACTTATTTTCCATTGGCCCCTCAGGGCACTTGCCCATCAGAACCCCGTGATCCATGGTGCCCCTCGTTCCTGCCAGTAGTAGTAAAGCCGGCAAAAGAAACCCTAAGTTATCCCAGGCGTGGTTCTAGCATCTTACATTCTACAAAGAGACCCTATTTTTTTCAAGTGCACACGGCCCTCAATAAGTCAAAGTAGGCGCTGCTAATTATAACAACTACCTATGTATAAAATTAAAAGCCTCCTTGTAATGCAGGGATACGTGAGCTTTATTAGTTTCTGTGGAAACGAAATGGCTCATAATTATAGCAATATTTGAATTGGTTTTTCCATAAACTACAATCGCATGTTCAGAAACTATTCGAATGCGGCAAAATTATTATTTCGGTGTCTATTTCTACACAAGTTGAAATAGAACGGTGTAAAGTCACAACTTTAATAGTCTCGTAAATGCCAACAAGTTTTATTCAACAGATGCAATCAAGATTGGGTAGCTAGGTAAGTAAGTATACCTAGTAGTAGCACATAATAACACCTAAAACTGGAAACTTTGGCCAAATCCTATTATGTCTAACATGAGTTTACTGTTGTCACAAAATATATCCAAATATATTTTCGATTCCATGTACCTAGGTAGGTACTTCAATACATACCTATAGTACCTATGTAGTTCTTTTTAACGCCTGTAATATAAAAAGGTTTAGGTTCAGTAGGTACAGAGGATAACACTATTGCACCGACATAAAATTGAAGGAGCAGGTAAATCAAATAATAAAGGAAAATTCCATTACTGTCCCAGGTCAGATAGCCGAAGATTTCTCGCGAAAAAGAATTTCATTTCGTTTGTAAGGAAGTTTAAAAGTAGTAAATAGAAAGTAGATATTCAATCAGTGCTGTTATTAGATAGGAATATTGAAACATGATTTCGTTTGTGAAGAATTAGGTACTGCCTAATATCGACCGACCTAAAGTAGGTAATTTTGAATGAATTCAATTTACTAGCATTTTATAAAAATACCAATGTACACACAGCGTCAGTATGCGCTAACCCCTCAAGTTTTAAAAATCAGTTCATTGTTTCAACTTGGATTCATACAACAAATACTAAAAAAAACAGCATAACAAAACATTTAAGTGGGGCTACCACATGATTTTTTTGCCGTTTTTATAGATATGGTACGGAACCCTTCGTGCGCGAGTCCGACTCGCACTTGGCCGGTTTTTTTTAATAACCGACGACAAAAATTCTGTGGAGGTGGTTCAGAATGATATACTGAATACCTACGTGGTAAGTGGTAACCGTATTAGCGTCGTGTCAGAAGTTTGATATCTAAGTGAAGTGATCAGCACTTCACTTAGATATCGCCTTTGTAGTTCACTTCGATTCGCTTCGTTGTACCTATAGCCAAAATCAGACTGACTGCTCCCGCAAACCCGACGGACCGCAAATATCCGATCCTTCGAGAAAGTTCCACAACTTTCTTGAAGCTTCTCAATATACAATACTTGTCACAGCTCAATAGTGGAACATTCTAGAATTATTCTCGAATCTTCTATACGGTTCTAAACTGGAACATTCCTAGACTCGAACGTAATCTAGAATGTTCAGAACATTCTAGATTACTTAAATGTGTAGAATGTTACGTCGGCTGTTTTATTAGAACATAATGTTATCGTCAAACAACCGGCGAAAGTTGCAATCCTTTCCAACTACAGTCCTATGTCATATGGCAGCATAACTTGGACTACTAAGTATTCTGTGGTATAGCTTTTTCTTTTTTTTGACTAATTTGACAATCCAAAAGTTAACCGGCCATCATCACCTGTGGTGCATTATGTCCTCTTCTATCCATACTTCTCTTTTACTCGACATATTCCTCATTCCTCCGCATCAGATGTCCATACCACGATTACCTACCACACAACATTTCAGTTACCGGCGCCACTTACATACTTTCTCTTATGTACATACTCATTCCTTATTTTATCCATTCGCGTTACACCACACATCCCCCTTAGCATTCTCATCTCAGTCACATGAATGGTTACCTTGAAATAAACGTTTTGAGTTTTAGCAATAAAAATAATAAAAGGGAAGGTAGTAAATAGTAGACGGTGCATTGATTTTCTTTAAAATTACCGGTAGGTAAGTTATTCAAAGCTAGTGTTCGAGCATCGCATGTCAACTTCATAACAAATTGGTTTCAGCTGAACACACAGCTAAGTAGGCCGTAATATTAGTTAAACGGATTTAAATCTTTAATGCATTCCATTTTCATAACTTCTGTGAAACATTTTAAATTGCCCTTTTCATTTTGAAATGGTTTTTTTTCCCACCCGATTGCGTCGATATTTTGTAGTCTGTTGTGGATGTTTGGCAGCTCCTCCCACGAGCTTAATTATGCTGCGTAAAAGGAGGATAGTGGAGTATAATAATAATTATAATATGCATTCCACAGGCGAAAACTGAAATAATATATTTTAAAGCTATGAACCTATAAATAGGTTCGTAATAACAATGGAATAGCTAGCGAGCGACGAACATCATATTTACATACTACAATGTGTTGAAATGGATTACTTGTTTGATGTACTAGTCGCTAGCTGACAGCCGCCGCACGAGTCAATTCATCAAATATAAGTAGCTCTTGCCAAGGTTGGTCCATGGGTGGATGGCTATTTCATACCGAGACCCCCTGTGCTTCAGAAAGCACGTGGCTCTGGCTGTCATTAGTATAACTTTGACAAACGAATAGTGACATTCAGTATGACCAAGAAGTATCTTGCGACCTAGTTTGTAAACTGCGTTGTGGAAATCAGATAGGTTGTCGCTCCATGTAAGCCGTACGCCGAGCCGCCTCCGAATATGGTAAGTCTAGGCTGCTATAGTGATGTGTCTGCCTTTTCTGTCGCTCAGAACCGTCCTTTGCTAAAGCGAGAAACAGCGGGCTCTGCCGTGCGCATAGTCGATGCTGCGCGTGCGAAAGCACTCCCGCTCTGGCTGGACGCCTTCACGCCATATGGACTGACTGTAGCATAACGATCTTCAATCTGGCTGAGAGCAAACGTGGATCGAGTTAGGCGTAATCGGAGAGGAGAGACCTATGTCCAACAATGGCATTCAACAGGCTGATGATGAGCCTCTTTTATTGTTACGCTCTAATGACATATTTTCAAGTTATAAAAAAAGGTAGTTTACACTTGATGAAAATGTTCTAGTTTACAATTACAATGAAAACGAAAAAATCGGTTTGTTATATTTTATTAAATTATTAGTTAATACATTAATACCAAGGCATTAACGGCCACTTTAACTAAAAGCTATAAGTAAATGAAACTAGCGCAGCTTAATGTTTCTAGGAGAACTAGAAGGGAGGCATTATAAACTCAAAATCAAATGTGACCGTGTCATTCATAGAATTCCACTTTGTAACTCAAAATACAAAATACTTATTTAAAACATACAAAGAATGTAAATACAGTATGTTTTCAATTTTAGTTATTAATTAAAACTTTTTACAGTCACAAAATAAAAAGATTTAGTTATAAAATGCACTCTTCTGTGACTAATAAGGCTAAACTGGTAAAGCTAAACTTAAATTTATTTGATAATGGTGCAGACATAAAAGCATTCTCTCACTGCACTGAAGTGCAACCTTAATACAATGAAAATAAACAGAAGTGGTCAATCCCGTAAAGAAACTGGAAATTGAACTACATTGTGATACAATCTCCAGTTAAACTATCTGATAGTTTTGTACAAAATCTATGCAAAATATACGCATCTGAGACACATTTCATTTGAAACTAATCAATGTTCCCTGGATAGTAGGTCACCCACTTCTACTTATGTTTGTGGTTGAGTATCTACTGGGTGATGGTAAACGAGGGACGTACTTTATAGAAGTGAACTCTGAAACATAAAAAAATCTGCTGTTCCCTACATTTTGTCGAGTTATAGAGACCATAAACGTATGCAGCAGCTGATATTCTTTTCGCAATTTCATGAGTGATCGATCTCATAATAAAAGTTGTTCAGTTTCATAAGTACTCAGTAGCCCTTAAAGTATGTCCCTCGTCTAAACTAACACCTCGTAGAAAGTTCTAGCAAGGACGACGGTCAGGTCCGCGACGACGCGGCGCCGCCTTCAGGATGTTGTCGACGCGCAGGATCATCTCTGCGGCTTCGGCGGCAGAAAGCAGAACCTGACGCTTCACTACGTACGACTCAGTGATGCCGAGTTTCTTCATGTCACCTACGCGGCCGTTCTGCATATCTGTGGACGAAATTGGTTATTAATGTTTCATAAATTGTTATCATTGATTCCACGGTTCTTAATCTACAGTACAGTAAAATAACTGTGGAGCATGGAAACTATTTTATTTATTGCAATATAAGGTATCAAGCTTTTGCTACTTATCGTCTTACGCTCACGTACCACAATCATATTCACAAAACAATATTCGTTGTGTTCTGGATAAATACAACAAGCCAAAAAATAGACCTGTTTACAGAAAGAAAAAGTCGCATTTTCAGTAGTGTGTTTCGATTTCAACAAAAAAATATGACATCAGTAATAACTAAAGCTATGTATAATCAATTTAAACAAAGCAACTCCCAAGTGGTGGCCTTTTTTGTATGAGAAAAAACCTCTATCCTGCATTGGTACTTACATTGATAGGCTGGTATTATCATTTAACTCACCAAGTCCCATAGTAATCTCTCCCTGTGCATGATGCGCGCGTAGGCGTGAGATGAGGTCGGCAGAGTCGTAGCCCGCGTTGTCGGCCACCGCGGATGGCAGGCGGCGCAGGGCCACGGCGAAGGCTTCAGCCGCGGCCGACTCCTTGCCGGCCGTGCGGGCGGCTACCCGGGATACGGCCTCGGCCATCAGCATCTCACTGGCACCTAGATAAAAAGGGTTAATTTTGTATTCCATAAAATAAAAAGAAAAACAATTCACTGAACCCTCCAAACCAGCAAACTTATGTTTTTTGGAACGAAGTTCCTTATCGCGCGTTGCGAAAGGGGGCTAGACGGAAAAAAATCAGACGAAAAGTTGTAAGGACACTTTACCCGACTGCGCGACGCAAAGGAGGGTAATGTGTTTTTGCTATAGTAAGCTATTGTAAGCCGTGCGGCGTGCGCATGTTTCTCTGTCTGTCTCTCTCTCTCCTATAGAAAGCAAGCCAGATATTTTCGTTTCGTCTTTGGTCTGTGGATGGGTTATCAAGGTTAAGCAACGACTGCCAAGGTCTGTCTGTGGATGGGTGATCCAAGTTAAGCAACGGTTGCCGAGGCTGTCTGTGGATGGGTGATCAAGGTTAAGCAACGATTGCCAAGGTCTGTCTGTGGATGGGTGATCCAAGTTAAGCAACGGTTGCCGAGGTCTGTCTGTGGATGGGTTATCAAGGTTAAGCAACGACTGCCAAGGTCTGTCTGTGGATGGGTGATCAAGGTTAAGCAACGACTGCCAAGATCTGTCTGTGGATGGGTGATCCAAGTTAAGCAACGGTTGTCGAGGTCTGTCTGTGGATGGGTGATCAAGGGTAAGCAACGACTGCCAAGGTCTGTCTGTGGATGGGTGAACCAAATTAAGCAACGGTTGCCAAAGTTGGTTTGTGGATGGGTGATCAAGGTTAAGCAACGATTGCCAAGGTCTGTCTGTGGATGGGTGATCCAAGTTAAGCAACGGTTGCCAAGGTTGGTCTGTGGATGGGTGATCAAGGTTAAGCAACGACTGCCAACGGTTGGTCTGTGGATGGGTGATCAAGGTTGAGCAACAACTGCCAAGGTCTGTCTGTGGATGGGTGATCCAAGTTAAAACGGTTGCCAAGGTTGGTCTGTGGATGGGTTATCTAGGTTAAGCAGTGGTTGCCGAGGTCTGTCTGTGGATGGGTGATCAAGGTTAAGCAAACGGTTGCCGAGTTCTGTCTGTGGATGGGTGATCAAGGTTAAGCAACGACTGCCAAGGTCTGTCTGTGGATGGGTTATCCAAGTTAAGCAACGGTTGCCAATGTTGGTCTGTGGATGGGTGATCAAGGTTAAGCAACGACTGCAAACTTTTTTTTTTTTTTCACTATTTAATCGAAATGAACTTCGTTCCATCCGGGTGTCCCTTGACATCTCTCAAGTTTTTTTTTTACTTTTGTGTCATTTCTAAACCATTGCATTTTTATGCTAGAAATATTAGTGGACATTCTTATGTATACATTTTTTCATGCTCATTCATTTCACTTGAAATCAAGAACTGAGACTAGGGAATAGGCATGTATTTTTTTATATTTTAAAATGATAATTTACCTCATTAAATAGGTGTAAAAAAACCAGCACCAAAAAACAAACATTTGGTTAAAAAAAAAAGTTTTAAAACAGTAGGCTGATATCAGCTTTTTAAACGACCGCAATTTGGCGCGCTTGTAGTGACGTCAAAGTTTATAACAACAAACAACTAGTGAATAGCTGCAGAAGTGTTTTGGGCTGTAATTCTGTAATCTATTAATATTTTGTGTTTGATTAAATAATGCAACAGTACAATAAACCGACTTTTCAATACTGTATCGTGGTGCCCTTGAGTAAAAACACAAATAGAAATGCACCAAATAAAGTGTTTTTTCTTGTAGCTACCGAGAGGTGTGAACATAAGGAGAAAGTGGTGTAAAATCATGAAAAAATACATTTCCATCAACTTTGCTTTAGATAATGTTCTTTTTTCCGTGAAATAATCAAAACCTTCTCAATCACATTTTAAGCTTATGCTTTCTTGACTTTTATGTAAAAATTATCCCAAGGTGTGGAAGATCGAATACACATAATAGTTATTGTGTAATTACCTTGCTGTTTTCACTCCTTTAATTTCAGTAGTTGTAAAATCCGAATTTGATGCGAAATACTTGGCCATCATAAACACATGAATTTTTGGAAGTTTGTCCGATTGTGCCTTGACGAAAATTATCCAAAGGCGTGGAAGATCGAATGCACATAATATTTACTGTGTACCTTGCTGCTTTCACTCCTTTTATTTCAGTAGACGTAAAATTCGAATTTGATGCGAAATACTTGGCCATCATAAACACATGAATTTTCGGAAGTTTGTCCGATTGTGCCTTGACGACTACTACTCTTTTACAAAACAAATTCACTTCAATCTCTGCTCAAAATCACAATAAAACTGAATTGCAAGCATTCAGCAACTATGCACTAGCTGACATTTGTTATTTAAGACTTTGACATTACAATTCGTTCCAACCAATAGTGCTGCGTTTCAACTAATTTGAATTTTCTTAATGAAAACGAAATTATATTAAAAACTATTAATGTGTACATAAATCTAAAAGAAACGACCTCGTATAAAAAAAATTGAGCGTAATTTGAATCATACGCATATTCCCTATTCATTTTTGAAATTCGCAACTCTTGTTATTGTGATCTTATCTTCTCCTGAAACGAACGACGTCAGGTTCACACTCACAGATTTCCATTCCAACAAAGTCAGAACTCATAGCCTCCCACAAAAAAGAAATGCTCTGGGAAGATTGAATGCAAGAATAGTTCTTACCTCCACCATAAATAATTTTAGGTTCCTTGACGGTAGCGGCGAGTACGCAGAGCGCGTCGTGAAGGGAACGCTCCGCCTCATCAATGACTTGTTGTGTGGCTCCGCGGATGACCACCGTGCAGGCGGAGCCCAGCTCCACGCCAGAGAAGCGGATGAGGCATTCGTCACCGATCAGCACCTGGAATATGTCAATCATTTATATAACCTAACTCTTCCTTCTCACGCTGCGTTCCAAAACGAGCATAGTGGACGTTGGTAAGAAGGCTGCTAGGCTGAAATGGGATTGGGCGGGTTGCGACAACCGCAATCACGAGAGAGCGCCGCCGAGGCCGGTCGAGAAAGCGGTGGCAAGACGAAGCAGCGCGAGAAAAGAGTCCGTGTATAGAATTGAGGAGACCATTTGGGAGGCATTCTCGAATCGATAACCCGAATTACATCCAACTAGTACGAAGTGACTTAGACAACAATGTCGCTACAAACAAAAACTGCTAAAAAGTCATTCAATGCATTTTGAAACCAACTGAAACTGAATTCTATCTAAAATTCGATGTGCCTTGGCATTTGCTAGAGCGAGAAACAGATCATGCTGTCGAACGCATCGCAGAAGCTGCTGCGTGCGCTAGCATTCCCGCTCTAGAAAATTACGGTTCAGAGCGACAGAAAAGGATAGGAGCATAGAAAAATGCGATTCCCTTAGATGAGGCTAGTCTAGTTATGTATTTGATGGTTCTTAAGAGTCTAGCCACTAGACTCTTAGCAATCATCAAATATATAACTATGTTAACATCATTGTTTTGCAAGTGAGAAGCCAATCGAGTTTTAGTAAAACCACAAAAATTACCTGTTCAATAACTTTGCAGTGTCCCAGTTTGACTTTTTCGGGCGAGTCGAAAGTGGATACGATTTCTCCTCCAGTCACAAGGGCAAGTCGCTCAATGCCGTCGAAATCAGCGTGTTCGATCGCCATGACGTCGGCATCAGCGAATAGCTGCTCGGGGTAGTTGTAGATAAGTTGCCTGGTGAAGAAAATTTACACACAGTACAGTACAGTATTTTAATCTATTTTCTATTATTGTGTGGTGTCCAACAAAAACACCATAAGCTGCTTAACTTGACAAATGAAAATAATGAAGGAGGCATTTTATTTGTCCTTTGTGTGACCCATTTAAGACAGTCTTTTAACCTTTTGAACGCCATGGTCGCACATAGGTGACAAGCAAGCGCGTGCACTGTACGCCAAATGACACAAATATGTGACAAATTGGTAGGTGAAATTGTGGCTTGGCGTGGAGGGCATGCACGTTCATATATTCTCTGGCGGTCAAAAAGTTAAAAAACAATGAGATCTTTAGAATCATTGAGATTATGACTTATCGTTTCTTATAACTTTTCCAATTAATTACCTGTTGATAAAGACATTGCATTTGTGAGCTAAGATCTTGTTGACTTTGTCCTTCATCTTCTCTTTCTCAGCAACTTCCAACTCTGCAATCTTGGCCATAGAGTCCACTTTGATGGTAGATCCAAAAACTTTGATCTTGTCTGTGTCCATGGGTGTGTTGGCAATCAGGATGCTGGCATTTTCAATGCGCTTAGGTTGGTGTACTCCCACCTGAGAAGCAAACACTGTCATTATTACCTCTACTCTAGTTTCTGGGTCAAATGGAATGTTTTGGATTAAGTAACAGACAACCTGTTGAATAACCATAGATGTTTTAGTAAAGTAGTATACATTGAAATGTCATTACAACTGATTTGTAATTATCTACCTTCTTGTTCAAGAGGAAACCTTCATCCAGGAATGATTCTTCCAACAAACCACCAGAGATCTTGATAATCTGGATTGCCTTCAAGTTGCCAGAGCCTTTAAGACGGAGCACTGCATCCACAGCCAACTTTGTGAAATGTCTGTAATTATAAATAAAACAAACATGTTGTATGATCTGCAAAGCATTAGCTTTTTATTAAGTTTTCAATAACTGGCTGTATTCTGTTTTTACTTACTCTTTATGGTTAGCAAGAATTTTAGAGCTCAATGTTGTGCGAGCAATGTTTTCAAGGTCCTCGCGTAGGGCAGCTTCATTAAGATTCTTCTCATGGTCAAAGCTAGAATCAGACAATGCTTGTTTAGCGGCATCAACTGCTATACGCCATCCTGCAATGATTGTCTGTGGGTGCAGCTTCTGTTCAATAAGCTTCTCAGCTTCACGAAGCAGTTCGGCAGCTGAAGAGGATAAACATAATTTGTTTATTACAACAAATAATATTACATGATAAACTAGATTTTGTATTAAACTTTTTTTATTTGATGTTGAACATAAGCTTAAAAGTGAGGTACGGTTAAATATGTAGTTACAACTTTTATGCTCTGTTTATGCAACTATTTTCTTTGTCAACAGGAATATTTAAAATAAAAGTGTTTCCTACCCAATACAGTAACAGACGTGGTTCCATCTCCAACTTCCTCATCTTGTACTTTTGACATGTCTACCAAAATTTTTGCTGCTGGGTTATCAACACCGATGGATTTCAAAATAGTAGCGCCGTCATTTGTAACCTCAACCTACAAAATAACCAATTTATTAAATGATCAAAGAGGCGCTTATCAAGCTTTTTTCAAATTCAGTAAAGAAACAAATGTTCAATGAGTAAGATAAAAGTACCTGGCCAGCATTTCTGCCACAGGAAACCAGAATTTTGTCCATTCCCTTCGGTCCCAAAGTACTTTTCACCAAATCTCCTATGGCGATGGCACCAATGAAGCTGGACATACGCGCCACTTCGGCTTTTTCTTCTTCAGCTTCATTTTTCAAAATTCTGATGGGATTCAGTGACACCTGCATAATAATTTCATGTGATCAAGACGCACGTGCAAAAAGAACAACGGGTCGAACACTTCTAGATTATTCACTATTCTTTTGAGATTTCGGTAATTGAAACACTGTAAACTGTTGGTGCTATCGAAAATAACACATTACTGCTTACCATTTTGGCTTTTCTTTATGCTGTTTCTATCAAATACTAAATTAAAATGCCGGTGACAAAAATTCTACTCCCAGAAACTAGAATTGACAGTTTAAGAAAAAGGTGCACTGTTATTTTGGTGTTGTCACACCAAAATAACAGTGTATTCCAGTTATTTTAACTGGCAAGTTTAGTTTCATGTTTTTGTCCTAGAGGAATAAGCTTATTTCATTATGTGTTTTTTATTTCTTTAATGTGCCTAAATCTAGGGTGCACTCACAGAAATCAGCTATAGCAGGAACGATGGACGCGATTTTAATTTGTGGACACAGGGTCTGCAGTCTGAAGTCCAGTATAAGTGAGACAGTTCATTACAATACTCCACCCATAAAAATGACCCTTTGTTCTTGTCAATCAGACGACAGCACTCGCCGTAGAGTATAGGATTCCATTTCAGCCTAACACATTTATTGCCTACATCAGCAATTTCTGTTTTGGAGCGTATCCTAACATTATGAATTCAAACGCTTAGCTTCCCTACCCAGTACGTTCCATCGCATCGACCAAGTTAGAGCACTAACTGCGCTTCAGGGATAAGGGTACCTAGGTCCGATTCACCCTGCATCAGCGACTTCGCGGATCAGTAGCTCTTCGGTGTTATTTTTTTCGTCTGGTTGGTTTGAAAAGGAAATTAGCATACCTAAGTAAACGACGTAGAATATTTCTTAGAGTATTGTTATATGAATCATGCTATGAGACCTACTTTATGTGCTATTGGTCATTGACCGATTGGACTATCCTCTTTTACCGATTTAACAATTACACATCCTTTCGAGGCTTACTGTAGAGTATAGAAAATAGGTATTAAAAATTTTTGACTGGTAGAGAATGCCTTGTGGCATTACCTATGTATGTACCACTATTATACAAGATTTTTGAATAAATAAATATTCTTTGCATCTAACCTTCTTCCAGCTTGGTGAGCTCAGCTGAACTATCACTGACTGTACTGTATTCTGCCGCGGCCATCCACCTCCAACCAACAACTGAACAACTCCAACTATTTCAATGTTATATGACTATCTGCTGGCAACATTTTAGCCAAAAACCAAACCATCATGCAAAAAAAGGATCCCATAGAGAAGTAGAAAACTTGCGATACAGCATAGAACGGACCAATCACAAGAGAGTCAAAAATCTTTTACATTATCTGATTGGCAAGACAGTTCAAACTGATTTGTAAACGTAATCATTATATGACGTCATGAATGTGTCACGCTGATTGTTCTTCTGTCTGTCATTCGAGAATTTAATTCGCCGTGCCTTCGCCATATTTACGTTAATGAACTGAATTACAGACTCAGTTTATAGAATAATATAATCCAGTTATTGAATTGTGAAACTTAACTGTGTAATTTGTTCAAAGTTCAAAACAATCTCACAAAATGGAAGACCAAGGAGGAAGCTCAGGGCCTAGAGTAAGCGATAAGCGTTTGGCTCAGACTCAAGCCAAAGTCGATGAAGTGGTTGGCATTATGCGCGTTAATGTCGAGAAAGTTTTGGAGAGGGACCAAAAGTTGTCCGAACTTGACAATCGTGCAGATGCTTTACAGCATGGAGCAGCGCAGTTCGAACAGCAGGCTGGCAAACTGAAACGAAAGTATTGGTGGCAGAACCTAAAGATGATGTTGATAATCGGTGCTATTGGAGCAGTCCTACTTATCATAATCATTGTGTGGGCAACGTCCGGCGGCGGGAACTCAAGCGCACCCGCACCCGCACCCGCACCCGCTCCAGTCACCGAGGCTCCCACAGGACGATAGTTATCAAGCAAACTTGTAAATCTTTGATATGGAAACTTATTTATGCTGCTCTGTACTAAAAAACCGCGAATTTTATGGCAAAATGCGACTGAACAGTATGTAAGAAATCTATATTTTGTATTTGAAATGATTAACCAACGCACACATATTTCTATTATAAGATATACACAAAAGTAAATGTTTTGATATTTTTCTATAAATTGTATTAAAAATAGTACCTAACTGTTGATATACTGTTTTAAGTGAATTGAATTCACTCTTAAAAGACTTGTTTACAAATTGTTATACTTCTAAAGGAACATTACATAAAAAACATTAATTACTATACATCAGTTTATATGTGTAATTTATAAAGTGGCCAACTATTGTACAGAATCACTTTGTGATTGGTAGTATTAAATATGAAGATTATTATAATATTACAAAGCCTACTTTAACAGCTGATTTGGGTTGAGAGTTAATACAAAGAACTGATATTTAACTGCACAAATTAAATGTGTAATTAAACTTAAATGTGATTGTACTTGTTGCTTAAAGAGGGGAGTCCCTATATAATCACTGTTGCAAAATTAATATATATTTAGTTAGATAAAACATGTTATTCAAAGCCAGTTCTTGTAGCACTTTGTATAAACTATTAAAAGAACTTATTTCACATTATGCTGCTTTTCGGTTTAATCGTTTATTTCATTACAAATTCCAGATTGATTGTGGAGTATGCATAATGTGAAAAAAGTACTGAGGCACAAATCCATTTAGTTTTTAATTTATTTTAATATGTAATTAGCACATTCTGTCGGTTGGTATTGATCATATTATATCGTTTAGTTATGTCTTATCACTGTTTATAATGCATTTTCAAAGATTACTAATTTTAATGGCAGTTGGGACCAACTTTGCGCTTATACTGCACGGCATCCAAGGTCCAGTTACTAATTGGGTCTTGACAGTAAACCAGTTTGATGTTGTATGCAAAGTGTATGTAATATCATAATCTTAGTTGTTTTGTATTCTGTAAGAAATAATAAATATATGTATTTCTTCAATATTGTATGATTTGCCAGTTGTAGGACAAATACAGTACTTAGTCTTATCAGAGGCATACACCTACTTAAAACTTATCAGTTGTGTAGATGTGGATAAGGAGCCTGTGATTCACTCAGTAATTTCATATCTTCAGCTGTTTTGGAATTGCAAAATATTATAATTCAATAAACAAAGACTGCCATGAATGATCACATAGTAAAAACAAACAAAAGGAGAACCCCTTTATAGAAAAAATTGTGCCTAAGAGCCATAGGAATTTATAATCATTTGTTGTTTTTTTAAATAAACAACAAAAATTGAATTTGGGTCAGTACAAATATAAATTTCATGTTTTCCTCCATGATAATAATTAATATTCGGAATTATTCTTCTGAGGCACGACACTACATTATTTGTGAAGAAGTTAAAAAAATTATACTTAACCTAACACACGATTGTCGAGCAGGTTGGGACAACGTCTCGTCTAGGTTTCTGCAAAAAATTGTAGGCCTTGTTGCTCCTGTACTTACCGATCTCATAAATTGCTGTCTAGAGGCTGGTGTTTTCCCCAATGCACTTAAAAAATCTATACTTATTCCTATACACAGAGACCTATCTCAATCCTCACATCATTGTCAAAAGTATTTGAACGTGTTATAAATGTTAGGCTAGTAAATTATCTAGAATCGAATGAACTACTTTCCTCATCACAATTTGGTTTCAGAGCAGGAAAATCTACTGATCAGGCTGTTCATAATTTCACCACCTTTTTAGTCAGGAAAATGGATGCAAATAAGAAATGTCTTACAATCTTCCTTGACCTTGCTAAGGCGTTTGACACAGTCTGTATCTCCAACCTGCTGAGCAAGCTGAACAGCATGGGAATTCGTGGGAAACAGCTTGATCTTTTCGCTAATTATTTATCGGGAAGATCTCAGTGTGTGAGTATCGGTGACTACACGAGTAATGATCTTAAAATGACGTTTGGAGTCCCGCAAGGGAGTATTCTTGGACCCACTTTATTTTTATGTTATATAAATGAGCTCTGTCAGCTTCAAATCCGAGACTGTAATATTATCTCATATGCAGATGATACTACTTTGACATTTGTAGGCGACACCTGGGAAGATGTTTATGCTAAAACTCAGGCTGGGTTTAACACTATCTGCCACTGGCTGGCTGCAAATTCACTGACCTTGAATGCGGACAAGACCAAATTCATGCAATTCTCCGTTCGTAACCCAGCTGTGACTTCACAAAACGTATCCCAAATATTTGCTCACCAATGTTCGGTTCCTGCCATATTACAGTGTAATAATTGTCCACAAATCAAATCAGTTAAATCCATACGCTACTTAGGCGTTACTATTGACAATAGGCTTTTTTTTGGAGAACACATCCATAACGTCGCCCAGAAAGTGCGTAAACTTACGTACATCTTTAGACAACTTAGACACATAGCAGATAGGAAAACATTGATCATGGTTTACAAGACCTTGATTCAATCTATTGTGACCTACTGTATTACTACATGGGGTGGCACGGACAAAACAAAATTGTTGGAGCTAGAGCGAGCTCAAAGACTAATTTTAAAGGTTGCCTTCTTTAAACCTAGACTCTTTTCTACCCGTAAGTTATATCAGGAAACTGGTGTACTAACTGTTAGACAACTGTACATTCTTCTGAGCGTCCTTCGACAACATAGGGATATATCGGCGTTTAACCAAGAATTAACCAACTCAAGAAGGCACTATGCCGTTTGCAAAACCTTAAAAACTAAAACTAGATTTGAACAAAAATTTTATAACTTTATTGCACCTAGAATAAATAACCAAATTAACAAAATTAAAAATATATTTAATTATAATTCAAAACAATGTAAGGGAAAGGTAACTTCATGGCTGTTGGGATTGGACTATATGGAGACCGAGAAACTCCTGGAAATAAAGAAGTAAATTTGATCTCAGGTTTTGTAATATTTGTAACACATATCGCACAATCATCACACATAGTATATTACTCATACACACACACACACACTCATACAACACCACCCATACACTGTCACACAAACACCACACAGTACACTCATACATAAACTCACTCTCATAAAACAGCACTCATACACTGTCACACAACCACACACCTGTTAACTCTTCTACTCTACCTTAAATAAGTACTTTTACTATACGTTTGCCTACCCGGTTTAAAAATTCTGATTCGTATTACAATATATTGCAATCTTTGGCACCACTTTTGTTATATTTCCTAATATGTATCTTAGTGGGGACCTGTGGTGTCCTAAAGTACAGGCCTCTGCTTAGCTTAGGCGCCAGTCTCCCACAAATAAAATACTTTTACCTGTTTAAATATGTTACAACATAAGTACTGATGTTCTTTATTTGTGGTCTTGTGGAAGAGAAATAAACAAATTTTATTATATTATTATTATTATATTTCTAGTTTCTATAGGTATGTTTCCAGTAACCAGAAGGAGTCAGCCATACATGCATGAATTAAATGGGAGAAGCATACAATACCTTCCTACAAAAGGTAGTTAGGGTTAGGGGGTAATCACGTGAGGTTCGAAAAAGGGGAAGAAGTCAGAATAAAATTAATATCCGATTGGATAACATGAATATCACCTGTATTTTTCCTTGCGACAAAAAATGAAACTGACGTGTAAAATATTTTTTACCAATAATTAATTGAATTGTATGACTAAGTTAAAAGCTTTGTGTCTAAAAAATCCGTAACAGATTCTAAAACTATCTCATTGTGTAGGTAGGTTGGTGTTGGTGCCCATCACATAGTTTAAGGCGATTAGTCCTTACATTTACAGTTCTTGAAAAGACCTGAAAACATGAACATATTTCGCAACCGGCGTGCGTAGGTAGGTATACTAGGTATATGGCTAGATGTATGGACGTGGACGAGGCATAGCATAGTAGCAGTGGTTTCTGCCTACCCCCAAGAGAAAAAGAGTTTATGTATGAATTTCATTTTAGTGGAGCTAATTTTAGCATAATTTGGCCTACGATAAGATAATAACACGAATAAATAAAACAGCAATTGGAACAATGTAGGCGGCGTTAAACTTATTTATACTAAGCTTGACACCTACATTATGATAACGCGATGTCCTTATATGGAATTCTGTCCGGCCTCTGAACAACATGCTTGCAAATTGGATTACTTACTCATACCTATATTTTTTTTATTAAGTAAATCATTAAATAAACATACATAACTTGCCTTAAAAGGAAGGTATTAACTAAGCATGCGGAGATACATTTTTGATGTCAATAATGGTAAGTACCTATGCTATACCGAATCCAGAACTAGTAGGAAGTCAACTGGTATCGTAAGTACCTACTTGAAGTTGGAATCAAATAATATGTTCCTAAGTATAAGCTCCTAGTCCTGCTTAGATCAACTGGTTAATGGTTACAGGATCACCTCTCTCTCTGCCTACCCCTTCGTAAAATAACTCATGATGTGATGTAATGATAAATATGTAGTGTTACATACCTACATAAGTATGAACTAAGTAACATTAATTGAAGACGGCTCCTCAAACCAGCAGAAAAACGAGTTTTTACTTTAATCTGACACGTGAAACCAGCATTAAATTGTGAATTATTTTAAATCCGAAACGTGAACCATTCGTGTAGGTAGGTACCTACTTAAGTACCTATGTATGTAGATTATTTATACGTTCGTAAGTTCCATGTTTTTATTTACCTAGACGTTTTCCTTCGAAATGGGCTGCAATAAGCTAGGTGGTAAGATAAAGTAGGTACCTACCTACCTAAGCTTTTCATTTCAATCTGCACGATTGGCATGTGTTAGGGATTCAGAGATTGTCCAGTTAAGCAGCTTCAACCTTAGAGAGTTGTTGGGCAACGAGATGCCATTCAAAAAAAAAATAAGGGTTTCAGAAATTACTACGGGTCGCAGGTTCACTTCCCATTCGAAATAAGCCATTACATTTTGCAGATTACGGTATAGATAATCAAGTGAAGACGAATTGAGAGCTTAATCTTAGTAGGTACCTACTTACTGTTTATCGGGTCAAATTAAGGAATATTACTGTTTATTTGATAAAAAGTCGAAATGTTAGTAAATTGAATGGAGAGATATGGTGACGTGTTTACATAAAATTTTAAGTAATTAGGTACCTACCTACCTGCTACCTACACAGCAGTCTAGGATTCTAGATGATAAAGATTTCATATACATGGCCTAGAAAGGTATTTAATTACCTTACCTTATTATACTTAAAAATATCGATGATTATAATAATTATGTAGCTGCAATAAACATTCGATCTTATCTTTTGACTCCGTCGATTCCGGATCAGTGGCATCATGTTTAATCTTATTTCTCATTTCTGTCTGACTTTCCGTAGCACTGGATGCAGTGATGTTAATTTCTAAAAATAACCAGTAGGTACGTCAAGGCAACACCCAAGTCAAATGATTTATGCGAGTGTGTAAATATATACACAATCAATTTATCCTCGCACGTTTAATTACATAAGTAGTAACTGGGCCGTGATTTATACAGGTATTGTGCATTTATGTACTTAGGTACGTACATAGAACAACAATGGAAAAAGTTCCAGTTTGCATACGTACATACCAACTAACTTAGACATCAGCAATTTCTAATCAATAACTCACCTTCTATTTCTTTTTATTTTTAACCGACTTCCAAAAGAAGGAGGTTATCAATTCGACTGTTTATTGGTGTGTTTATGTTCAGCGATATCTTCACTAATTATGAACCGATTTTGATGATTCTTTTTTGTTTTGAAGAATATTATTCCGTGGTGGTTCCGTTTAAATTTGCTGAAGATCTGCTGCTGATCTTCGGAGATATAAAATAGAACTCTTCTATAATAGACAGCAAATCTGTCGTGATTACTGCCATCGCTTGGATGTTTATTGTTTACACAATATCATAACATACGGTGTACCTACGCAATGTACCTGCAGTACACCTAAATTTCGACAATTAGGAAGGTAGGTAGGTATGTTAAGTTCCATTCTATTGGGGATAAGCCTATTATCATGAAATGTATTGTTAACAATGTGAAATAAATGCATAGCAAATATTTGTAAGTATAGGATATTACAACTAGAATGGGAAAAGTAAAAAACTTTTCTGCAAAAAATAAAACCTACTTCAAAAACACAAAATAGTGAAAAATAACTTTAGCTTCTGAAGTCGGTGACTTGTTTGTTTGATTTAGTTTCTTTGTCGCTGACTTCAGAAGCTAAAGTTATTTTTCACTTTTTGGTGTTTTTGAAGTCGGTTTTATTTTTTGCAGAAAAGTGTTTTTATGGTAGATATCTACCTGCATAGGTATGTACGTAACATAACACCACGTCTGTCTATATTCCCCTTAGGGTGAGGTGTAGGTAGGTACCTACCTACTCGCAGTTTTTACCAGTTACTACCTCTCAAGTCCCATGCCGTAGAACTTATTGCCATCAACCGGCCATAAATCCAGAATCCGAACTGCTTCTCAGATTTTCTTAATGGAAATAAATGCAAATTTAAAATACCTAACTAAATGTTTTGATTTTGATTTGGAAAAATACAAAAACACTGCTCGACCTAGGAGTCGTACTCAAGACCGCATTCTCAGTATTAGTGTTTGCGGTTACTAGACCAACGAGGAATTCAGACAGCTTGGACTGTTTTAAACAAGTTAGGTGCACCACCAATGTGTGCATAACTAATAGCTTCTATGGACCAATGGAACGTACAGGACGACTACGAACTGAACTTTACCAATATGCTTTTTTGGCCTTTTATGTACCTACCTACCTACGCCAGGTAAATTACTTACTGACTGAAACACAAATCCTCGAACATTTTCCTGTAGTAAGTAGGCACCTAACTACCTAAGTGTTTTCAGGTTGGCGTATATTTATTGTAATTACCGTACAAAACGGGAAAGGCCTCCATTCTCACACTAGGTGGGTAATACTTACAATAACATTACGGTTATTTAAGTTTCCTGGGTGACTTAACCAGTCGCTAGGTGGGATGACAGTCCGCTGGATTAACTAACCACTTCCTCGAATGCTTAATATTCTGTTGCCTGTATTTCCCTAATATTAGTTAAAACGAGCAGTAGGTCCTTGCTGTCCGAAAAAATAATATTGAAAATAAAATAATTATAGTTTTACCTTAGGTACACTAGTACTATCATCAGCCTCAATTTTAAACTTTAAGGTAGGTCCTTATGAATTTACTTACTAGCCATTTACATAATATGTAAATGATGATGTCTAACATTGAGAGAAGTGCAGAAGAAGAAGACATGCTGCGCCGATCCCAAATAAATTGGGAAAAGGGTAAGATGAATGAACACGATTGCAATTTGGCTCTTCATTGAAATCTAGGTAGGTATCTATTCACTTACTATGTAGTTACATAGCATGGAATGACTGCACGCAGACACATACGGATAATGTAACAGCATGGGGAACAATTTCATTTTCATGTGATGCGGGATGACCCATTTAAGTGAGCAATGAACCAACCATGATGTCACTCAGTTAGGGGCCGCCCATTAATCACGTGATGTTTTTTTAGCATTTTTTAAACGCCCCCCCCCCTCCCCCTTGGTGATACGTGGTGAGGTTTAACACTAAGCCCCGCCTCCACCCAAAATCACGTGTATTTTTTAGTACCTATACCTACAAAGAATCATACAAATATGATACAAATGTCTAGACAGAAAGGTTGCAGGTTGTTTCTGACTGGCATAGAAATAATATTTAAGGAATGGTGTATTCATGCGATTTATTAGGATTAGCAAGCCTTTCTTCAACACTAACAACTTTGTTTAGAAATCGCATCGCGCGTTTGACGAAAAAATAAATACACGTGATATATTACTACAGCCTCTCGACGCTTGTGATATTTCGTGATTTTTGCCTAACCCCCTCCCCCAAGCCTCACGTTATTAATGGACGGCCCCTTACTTACAGACAGACGAAACTTATTACCTACATACAAGCTGAGTTATACATGCACACCGCACCGTTTAAGTGTAACTACAGGATGTTTCAGGTATCCAGTATGCACCTATCTGAAATAACAAAGTTTATTTTTATACTTAGGTATTCTATAAGCTTGATTACGGCTTGAATTACGTCTGGAAAACACTTTTTGATCAGATATTTCTTAGGTATAAAAGACACTAAACTATGGATTGAAGATGCTGCCTAGAACTAGGTCCTAGGCATTGTATTTGCAAGCCGTTCCGGTTAATAGGTAGGTACTGCGATGATGGCTGATAGAGACAAGCAAGCTTTATGAAGCAAGACCTGCTGCACTCAAAAATAACAGTAAAGAGCTGGTCGACTCGCGCACCGAGAGTTATTTATTTAATTTGATTGTAGAGAACTAAGTAATTAATAATACAACACAGGACCAACCATGAGCTCCATATGCACGTCATGTCCGAACACAAGTGACCACGTTGCTCGTCGCGCTGTACCCTGAGGCGTGTAGTGAGTCTGAAGCTTTTTCACATAACCTGCACCGATCCTGCCTGTACCTTAAGTTGCGAGTAGCGTAAGTCGAGTGTGACATAGGTCATCAGGCGCATAGCACGTAACTAAGCACATTGTTTGGTTTGCAGCCCGTAGCGTGTAGCGCGTAGCACATAATTAGAAGTTCACGGTCTGTAGCGCCTAACGTGTAGACAGAAGCGGTATGTATCGTGTAGCATGAAACCTGTGACGTGTCTAGTAGTGTGTAGACCGCGACTCATAGCGTCCGTGGTGCGTAGCTTGTAGAGCGTAGACCGCGACTCGTAGCGTGTAGCCCGTAGTCCGTGGTGCGTAGCGTGTAGAGTGTAGACCGCGAGTCGTAGCGTGTAGCGGGTAGTCCGTGGTGCGTAGCGTGTAGAGCGTAGACCGCGACTCGTAGCGTGTAGCGCGTAGTCCGTGGTGCGTAGCGTGTAGAGTGTAGACCGCGACTCGTAGCGTGTAGCGGGTAGTCCGTGGTGCGTAGCGTGTAGAGCGTAGACCGCGGCTCGTAGCGTGTAGCGCGTATTCAGTGGCGCGTAGCGTGTAGCGCGTAGTCAGATGCTGTTAAGTATACCAAATATTTTCGGCCCCACGTAGCATGTAAATGCCTTCTCACAGGAATGGAACTAACGCTTGGTAATTAGACTTTCATTATATAAAAAAAAAAACTGGGAAATCTTTTACTGGTCACCAGTAGGTACCCTACTAATGGATATGAACTTTTACTCAAGGACTCTAACCGGAATAGGACTAGTGTAGGAAAATACGTGATCATTAAAAACATAAATATGTGTGTAAGTACATATTACAATACCTTCTCTACACTTTGTGTTTGTCCGGAACGTATTTATTTACGATACATATCTATATAGTTCATTCATTGTGTAAAAATGCAGTACCTACCTACGTTGTTAGTTATAACCGGTTATTCTACAATGCTCCTTCATAATTATAATTAATTGCGTTAATTGGCGAGCAGCGAAAACACTAGCATTATGTGTGATCTTGATACCAAACTGGCCACAAAATATCAATTTTCTTGGGTGAGGTATGATGGAGGGGGATGGGGAAGTGAGTTTATAAAGGAAAAAAACTATATAATATAGGATGATGAGTAGGTATAGGTACTTACCTCATGTAGCTTCGACTAATTGAGAAGCTATAGGCCAACTTAAGTAGTCGAAGCAAGATGAGATGGTGAGGTAAGTTCTATTTTTCGAATGGTAACATTTAACGTGGTGGTAATTAAGTTCAATTAATATAGGGATCGCTGACCCACACCATAGATAAAGAAAAGTCTACCATCAGCACACCCGTTGCTTAATTAAGACCAACACGTTAACGTCATCATACGACGTACGTAAGTCGCCTACCATTAAAAAAAACCGTACTTAGGTGTGATGTTGGTGTTGCAATCATTCCAAAATAAACGAACGTCATGAGAAATCGTAGTCAGGCTTCAGTTATGAAGCCGGTGATCAAACTGCCTGCAGCAATCAGGTTAGCTTACGTCATCGCGCTGTTGTTTCCAATCGCAGGTACTTTACCTGGTGTAGAACACTGAGGGCGTAACTTTGAGAGCTCCAGTTTTACGGTAAGGACTGGACTGGTACTGTCTTTTGGTCTCGTGAATGTCATAATTGTGTGGGTATAATTTTATGAAGGTCGTTTGGCTAACAGTCATTGAACTGCTTCACTGCAGGAGATAAATAAAAACCGTTCCACTTAGGCAATCGCATACCTGGATTCGGCTGAAATATCCTTAGTAGCTACATATTATGGTTTTAGATTTTAAGTGTCTCCAGTGTGTTTATCCAGCCACAGTCGCTAGGACTAAAATATAGGTACTATAGGTAGGTATCTACAGGATATTATTATTCTGTGGCTTAATAAGGTGTTTGTTGATTAAAATAGATGATTTTTTCCAATGCCGTAACAAATAAGTGCAAATAAATTAAGTTGGGCTGATTCTGTTATTGAATTTAAAATAGACCCTGCCTTCGTAATAATGTGGCATCAATTAGGAATGAAGATAGTTGATTACATTCTTGCCTATTCACCTGCTCGCTATGACAATCAATGTGAAATCACACGAACAAAATATCGGGTGTCATCGAAACTTTATAGGCTTGTGAGGAAAAATGCGGAAGGCGGCGAGCTGAGCAGAGGGTTCCGCTTTCCGCTCTGCTTGTCACCAGCCGGGCAGCCGCGCAGCGTGAGTGTCACAAAATTGACCTAGCCTTGATCTTACCTAGACTATTCGTCACACTTTGTTATACAATACTGAAACAACCTTGGTGGTGTAGAGGAATACGCGGAATGGCATTAACTGGTGTTTTGCCTATTTTACTGCTGCTTAGAAGATTAACTCTCATTGTATCTAAACTAGATCTTTTTTTAATAAGAAATGGGCAGCCGACATTGTGATTGTTGCCACGGCGGATTAAAAAGGATGATGCTGGCACAGGAACATGGACATTGGCGTAAGCAAAGACCTGTCCTGTACCGAACAGTGGGTGAAAGTCACGCTGTTGATGATGATGATGAGATTTTTTTTTAAATACTTACGAAGCATTCTGACGCCATCGCCATCAGGAAATGCCATTTTATTTTTGAGACGGAAATGGCATTTGGTTAGCTAGCAAATGTCATGAAATGTTTATAAAGCGCGATATTAGCTTCAATCTTGTTTTGTAATGTTTACATGTTGCTAATGCTGTGGAAGCTGAAATACGACTTAGACGAGTTTTATCGTGATATAAATCAGCGTTTTCTTTTAAATCATATAGGAACCCTGCCACCACACTGGATGGTTTATCGCGTGGGTGTAATTTTTTGGTTCTACCTATGTGCACATTAGGTACACACATACATATGTACATAAACTAACGCCTTCTTTCCATGGGGATATGTAAAAAGTACAGACCGTCACCTGCTACTACGATCCTTACATAATTCTTTCTAAGTAGGTACTTCGTCCACGATCATACATCTGGATCACAGACGCACGTGAGGTAGAATTTATTGTAATTATTATAAAAATTACTTACATGTATATGTAGGCAATCACAATGGTTCTCATTGTCTTTGTGCTCGATCTTGATTAAATAACTGGTGGTAATTCCTGGGAAGAATACCTGCCGTCCTACGTATTTAAATAAGTACCTATTACATGCTATTACCGAGTAGATAACCTAAGCTCAAATCTAAAGAATGCAATTTGCTCTTAAAGGGTTTCTTTTGAAATGAAAAGCATGTGGATGCAACGTAGCATCGCACCTTAAGTCCTTATAAAGCCAGTTATTAGCAGTGTGTATATAGCTGTAGGTAGGTAGGCTCTATAGCAGCATTACGTCACGATCATGCCCCGCGTTCTAGTCCTAATCGGTGTGGTCATTCACCCGAGCTTATTAAAATTTAATCAACGTTCTTGCTGCCTTTTGAGGAGCTTATCTGGGGAACTGTCGGTACTTTTTTTTAGCATAGTTTAACAAAAAATAATGGATGATGATACTATTTCTTATTGTGTTCCTGCTTCTCTCTATGTCGGGATGTGAACGACCTCTAAGTTTATCGCTTTCATCAACATTCCGGCCCAGACAGTACCGTGCAGTAGGTACTAGAATAGCAGTAGTTGGCACGTTATTAGGATTTGCCAGTAACATGATGGGTACATTCCGAGAGAGAGGTAAGATCAGAAAATATTCCTTCGAAGTGTGTGCCTACTACGAAAATAATTTACAAAACAATTACATGATACTGATACTGACCTTATACTGGTCAAACAGTTCTCTTGAAATAATTTATTGCCCAATAACTAGCATTCTACATACATATGTATAATAGTAAGGTACCTATTTCATTAATGTCCAGTCCTTAAAAGTTAAAGTATTTTTTTTCAAGTATTGCTTGTAATTTAAATTCTTTCCAACTAAACCATAAGGATTTCTATTGTAACTGAGAATAAAAGATAAATCGTAAGAGTCAACGGAGCGGAAGGAGTCATTATTGTACTCAAACCGATCAACCTGTTATGTTATTCACCTACGCCTATGCACAGAGACATCGAAATTAGAATCGACATCCAAATCCAATATAGGTATAACATCACAGGCACCCCGCGGCGCGGTTCCGAATAAAAAGATCTACTTACAAGAAAAAAAACGGGTCAAGTGCGAGTCGGACTTGCGCATGAAGGGTTCCGTAACATCGTAGTAGCCCCCTTTAATTTATTATTATCATTTGTTGTTATAGCGGCAACAGAAATACACATTCTGTGAAAATTACAACCGTCTACCTATTACGGATAATGAAATACAGCCCGCTGACAGACAGACGGATGGACGGACGGACAGCGGAGGTTTAGTAATAGGGTCCCGTTGGTTAAACTTCGGGTACAGAACTCTAAAAGCGATATTTGCTTAACTAAAAGCAGCTCTACGATTAATTAGGCATTAACTCTCATAAATATTAATTCATTTTCAAGTCAGAATGAAAACTATTTTAAGAAAATGACGTGAAACATACACTAATTCACAGCTTCTTTGTTTACCGTCGCAAATATAAACATGCATCATTGTTTTTGACGACGACGATTCCACTAATGTTTCATTGATATAAATAAAGTCATTATTAAAATTAATTCATTATTGCCGTCTACGCTGTAAATAGAACCATCAGTCAGATGAGTCTATCTGATGTAGGTCTTAAACTACTTAGTCTTATAAAATTACCGATAGGGACATTTTGTTTCAAGAAATAATCTTCTGAAATGGTACGAACGCTGTCATACGGTCCTCATCTTAACGCAATAAATAGAGCATGCTACGCTAATGAATGGAGCACGACTACATTATATCACGTCTAGCCTAGACTTGTATATTGAGCTCTACACCGACTGTGTCATAATACTCAAATGTCAAATTAAATTGGAATGACGTGCCATGGCATTAGGTACTTGACGCCATAGAAACTTTTAAGTACAGCAATTTTAACCAAGTTTTTGGTATGTGAGAGTCGTCTCCACCATTTACAGCACAGCCCCTTCTCATTTTGCACAGACTAAAATTCTAGACGTGTTTTCCGTAATCGGGGGTACCCTGTGGTCCTTTATTACAATGAGTTATCACTAATTATCTTTGGTACCACAACGGTCAATATGGCTACGAGACTTACTGCTTGCAATTCGAAAAAAAAAACAACGGACGATTTTCTGAATTTGTTCGGTTATTCATTGTAAGGACCTTAGGGAGTGGACAACCATGTTTGGTAGTGGTTGTTTCCAGCTTGACATGATCCGAAGGTGATAGAAGCATATGACAAACTCGTGCTCCTGCATGAACTGCTGCGGAAATTGCAAAAGCGTCGCTTCATAAAAACTGTAGTCTTGTGTTGTCAACATCATACTGCTCAGTGGGACTGGTACTCCTGCTGACCTATGTTGCTTGAGGTCGGCTCAAACTGTCTTCCTCTTCCTCTGTGTTGTTCTCCTCTCAGTCCTGTTTCAATTGAAAACATGAATCTTTACAATAAAATCGGTTTTAGGTGTGACACTCTTACGGTTGGTCTGGATCTGGTTGTTATATACGAGTAAGTACGTATATGTATAGAATTTACTAAGATTTCTCCTGGAAGCTTACCGAAGCATGACTGTGATCTTTGAAATATAAGTTTGGTATTTCATAATTTATTAGTGGCTTGAACAACGTGTTTTACTATAATTTATGACACCCATCTAGCAAAAGATAACATTCCAGAAGTTTTTTAATAATTCAAAGATTTTGAATCAACATTGTTTCCAAAAATAATGTTGACGAATTTCAACCTTCAGGCGGGAGAGTAGTTTCCTGTGGTAAAAGAGCTGTCGGCGGTTATAAATGGAGCATTAAGAGTGGGGTGGAAGCTTTTTCGAGGGATGACTAGTGTTTACATTGTTAAGCTGTCGGGGGCTTATGCACATGTGGAATCATGTCTATAAATACCGCTCAGAGCAGTTTGAGTATAGTGGATTATGTTGAATGCCGTTTTTGGTCAAAATTTGTCAAACGCCGCAGACAACTTTCAGATAGTTGCTTTGAAAGCTTCTTTTGTTAACCCTATTTTAATTCTAAAGCTAATTAAAATTTACTAAGCTAGGGGGTCTGTTTTTCAGCTCTAGCAAGAAAATCTATTTGATGCAATCTGGGCGGAAAATTTAGCATTCCGTTAGCTATTAATTTTTTTCTATTTACAAATTTGAGAACACCCTGACTTGGCTGGTATTGGATTCATAAGCGCAATCCAACCTTGGACCAACTCTTGGAATTGGATTAGTCCAATTCAATAAGTACTAACTAAATTCCTGGTAAATATCTCGCAATGATTGATATTAACGTAGGAGTTAGAGCATGAGTAATGTTTCCTATTTGTAATGAATATTACATATTCGCCTACTAGCTAACGTGGACATAATTGGATGTTTTTGTCTTAACACTCTCAAGACATGACATATTTCTGACTCATATTCGGCATCAAGGTCCACTGGCTGCTTTCATATGGCTGTCACCCTAAACGGACTTTTATTTATTTGGCCATTGTTTTAAGGTTCCCAATCCTTGTCAATGGGAAATTAAAGATTGAAATCTTTTATCAAGATAATGCCAGCTTACTGTTGCTCGTTGACGTGAACAATAAAGAAATTCCGAATAAATCAAACTGAGAGAATCTTTAAGATGTTAGGTAATTTCCGCCTTTACGTCAAATTCTTATGACGTGAATTTAAGGTAACGGCCAAGGCGACCAGCTAGTTTTTCAAGATTTTTTTACCGCAGAACTACCGTTTCTGCAGCCTAGCTTGTTACTATTGAAGAGGCGGAATGACGAAAATTCCACGATGAATAAGATAATCGTATATAGGCAGTAGTAGTCAGGGCCGGATTTAGAGGTCCAGAGGCCTCGGGGCAACAAAGGAGTGGAGGCCCCCTCGCCCCAAATTATTTTCCAAATAAAAAGAACATTTTTTTTCAGTTGAGTTTTTCAATAAATAATTTATTGTGAAACCAAGTAGATACTCTCAGTATTTAACAAACACATAAATATAATCGGAAACAAGAATTATCTGAAATTAAATTTTAGTGTTAACGAACGGAACCTTTCGAGCTTTTTTTGCCGAAAAATCGTTGATGATTTCGCTGAAATCCAGTTCTCGGAGTAAATCGCTTTCAATGCTCAGGAGAGAAAGCTTTGATAGACGATTTTGTCCCATCGTGGTTCAAAGCCTATTTTTTATAATTTTCATTTTTGAAAATGAGCGCTCTCCAGTGCAATTTGATACCATCAAAACCAAATACATTCTCAATGCAATTTCGAGGTTTGGGAATGTAGCTCTGAAATTTTGATCTTCGAGAATTTGGCAGTAAAATAGTTCCGGCGATTGATCTTTTCCATAGTCCTTTTTGTATGAATCAATCAAAGACACAAATTGAACCAACTCATTACCAAGACTAGGCTCTCATCAGTCATCCGTATACACTTTCACCAATGCCTCTGCTGCAGCGTGCAAATTTTCAGCATCCATCTTCTCGATGTGATTCAGAAATCCAAATTTCGAACGTACAGCTTCATAGGCATGCAATCTTTCTGTAAGAGAAACAGATAGCTGGTCAAGCACTGGGATGAAGGCGGATACTTTGTATTTCTCCTTGGGTGACAGATTTACGTTTTGTGCTTTCCCGTAATCGAGCGGATTCAACCTCAAATTTCTCGTTCTGGTGTGGGTGCGTGATTGTACATATTCATCAGTATGGGATATTTTTTTGGCTGCTTCCTCGTATTTATCAAAATCATTTCGTTTGGATTCCACAAATGATTCTATTGCACGCATTGCCGATTCAAGAATCATTTTCGGGTCTTGCAACATCTTGTTTGTAGCGTTGAATCGCTCCAAGATATCGTTCCAATATGTTGCAAACAAAGCGGTTTATAGACCACTCATCTTCTGTAGAAGGTGCGTTGCTTCATTCCTCACGATGTCTTTTTGCTCTTTATCGGAAGATATGCTGGTTAGAGCTTCTTCGATTTCCGAATAGCCGTTGACTAAGGCTTTCGTAGCTTCAGCTCGACAAGACCAACGAGTGTCGCTGAGCTTTTTCAACACTAAAAACTGGCCGCTTTTTTTCTCCGATAATTTCTCGATCAGAATTCGGTGTCGCTCTGTACTGGCTGTGAAAAACGTGTACAAATTCTGAACGAAATCAAAGAATTGAACAGCCGATGGACAAGAGTTAGCAGCTGCCTTTCCCACTAAATTCAGAGAATGACCACAACAAGGTACAAACGCCGACAAATGATTTTTCTCCAAAATAAGAGCCTGCATCCCCTTGTATTTGCCACTCATGTTTGCAGCATTGTCATATGATTGGCCGCGGCAATCCATGATCTCTATTTGATGGTCACCTAAAAATTTGAGCATAGCGTTTACTGTGACTTCGCCAGTATGACCGCAGTTTGGTAAAAAGATGAGAAACCTTTCTTCTGGCGTCGATCCTTCCATATATCGAACAACTATAGTTAGTTGATCGATGTGAGCTTCGTCGGGAATAGAGTCCACTGATACGGAATTATATTTCGATTTTTTAATCCTGTAAACTATTTCAGTTAGTACCTTATCACCCATAGAACCGATCAGTTATTCGCAAATCGTAGACGAAAGGTAACTGACATGACCACTCCCTTTGTTTGCATGCTCTTTCAAATGGGTTGCCAGGATTAGTTCATACTCGGCTAGCAATTCCAAAATTTCCATTTCTTGGTGAGTCAACAATTTCATACCCAACCTCCGAGGTTGCGGGCAAGTACCACCCCACTCAGCCATTGAGCCATTGAGGTACTCCCTCAAGTTGGGTAGTAAATTGGAAGTGCTTATCAGGGCCATTTGAGATTTTGATATTTCACTGATTGCCTGATTGAAGTGAACAAATATAGATAAATGATTTCTGTTAATATTTAAGATTAATATAATCAAATAATCATGTATGTACAAAGTACTGTAAGCTACTGTAAGTGTAAGAGAAAAAAAATATCAAAGGAAAAGACGTTTATTAGTGTTTACTAGTTGGAATTTGAAAGTTTTTTTTTCCAAAGTCTTTATTGTGGGGGCCCCCCGCTTGTGGAGGCCCCGGGGCTTTCGCCCCGGTTGCCCTCCCCTAAATCCGGCCCTGGTAGTAGTTATGGTGTTGATTGCCTTAAATAGAAGAGACGGATTTACATGAATCATCAATCACATTACGTAGTGGTTCGGACGATGATGTCGAAGGTAGCGCCTATGCATCATGGCGAAGATGCTCGGGTGCGAGCTACGGCGTGGCCAGACGTGGAATGAGCGAGAAGCATAGTGTGGGCCGAATGACGCCGAGCGAGTCTCGAGTCTCGACGCAGCGTTCGAACGTGAGGCTATTTAAAACTGTGCGCAGGCCCCCTGGCGCCGAGTCGAGCGACGACTAATGATCAGTGCTGCCTTGTCTGCCGTTGAGTGTGTAGCGACGCTGTGATCCGTGTTTACATAAGAACGTTTCAGTGTTTGTTTAGTTTCACCTATTCCACAAAACACACAACGCTAAAATGGCTGACAGTGGTCTGAAAAGGAATATTCCCATCAAGCTTGGTGACTTTTCTGTCATCGACACTGAATTCTCCAGCATTAGGGAGAGGTTTGACGCCGAAATGAGAAAGATGGAAGAAGAAATGAGCAAATTCAGATCGGAACTCATGAACAGAGAAAGCAACAACTTCTTCAAAAGTACAACTAGGTATTTATTTATTTTTATTTTCTATACATAATTAATTATAATTTAATTTAACGTTACATTAACTTTAGTCGGCAATATTCGTTTTGTTTCTTACAAGACAGTCTAGCTATATCCAGTCAAGTCCTTAACTCTACCGTTCAATTTGGACATGTCAATAAACGCATGGAATTTTAAATTGGAAATTTGTCAAGAGGGTGAATAAACCGAGTGGTCTCATGGCTATAATATTATTCCGTTCGTAACAGTTACGTTGCCGGCTTGTTTCCTAAAAGGGAATCTTGAATTAAGAGTTTGTTAGTTTCGCAAGACAGTCGCCCACCTCGGCCGGGTCGGCTGCTTCAAGAACGTTTATTCAAAAGGTATTATTCGGGATCAGTCCGCGGAACGGCAGCAACTGCAGACAACTCAGTCGCCTCCATTTAAAGCGTGCAGCGATACGTAAGCCCGACGCGGCATGATGTCATAAATAGAAATAGCGCCGGTTGCGCGCCTCTAAACCAGAGAAATTTGTAGCTAAAACACAGAAACGCGTAAAATTGTAAACACAATGTATGCGCAAAACGAGAGCTTATGTAAGAGAACCCTGCGCTAGGAATGAGCCAAGGACTAGTTTTACGACGCTCAATGGAGGAACGTTGCAAAAAAAACCTTGCATTGCCATCGTCTCGTACAGAGCTGTAGTTTTTTTGTTAACTGTACAATCATCTTGAATATTAAGGTTGGAGTCGGCATTATATCACGTGTTTAATTTGCCACAAGACTGCAATACTGCATTATTTAAATTCAAAGTTTATCGGAGATGCAGAGGTTAACATAAAATTAAACAATTAAGTAAATGCAAGAAGTTGATATCACACCTTGGAATATAACGCCGAGAAAACCGGTTTACGATTGTTTTATCAACACGAGCATTGAAGTTATATAGTTTTGTTGGCGCAAACGCGCTGAAATTATGTTTACGGCATGAATACATGACCCACTTGGAGCGAGTTGGTTCTGTTTCAGCCGCAAGTCTAGTGATGCAATACCAGCCTTCACTCTGTCTCAGTAGCATTCGACATCTCGCAGTGCTGCGTAGGATGTGTGCCCGTCAACCTTAATTCATAATATATTCACACAAATGTTGTGGGCAGTCAAATATGTATGGAGGCAAAACGATTTGTATACGACTTATCGAGCAAAATAAACAACGATAGGACTTGCTAACACCACGTCACTAATATTTTTAGGATCTTGCTCAATTTCGTTCAAGTGTGGGCTTACAGGTCCGCCCATGTTCCATTGGTTCCGTGTGGGTTGCGTTACAGTAAGAACTGTTTGGACATATTTGGTGGTAGCAGCTGCTAACAAATGCCTACATACTTAGTAGAATGATTAAAGTTAAGGCGACAATTTTTCACTTTGTCTGGTTGTCTGGTGGCTACCGAGACATTGACGTCACTTGCTGTTTGCAATGCCCATAATTTACGCAGCGATATGTATGCCCATATTTTATTGTATGTACCTATGCTTTATTGTATGTATTACTTATAATAATATTTAATATTATACCTGCTTTCATATAATATTCAATAATTATAAGAACTTAGGTAAATTATAATTATTTTAATTAAGTATTTCATAATGCATTCCGTTTAGGAGTTTATTGTTAATGATGTTTCTCTTGTCCATATTTTACAGTTGTCTAACGGTCTGTTTCGTCTCGATGACTATAAAAGTCATTGATGACGTAAACTTTATTGGTTTAATAGAAAAATAATCTCATAAAATTTATCTCTGGTTGATTTGATACCCCTCGTTTACATCTGGTTTATTGACTAGGGTTGCCACTTTCGAGTGAATAACATTCATCTGGGAGATAAATATTTGTGAACTGATTAAGGATTTTTTATTAAGCAGGTCAGTACAGAGGGTCAGTGAAAAACACTTAATAACAATGGCTCCTAAGCTGTATCGATTACTCAGAAGTTGTTATAGTACTTACAAATTATAGTCATGACTTCGCTGTACCCAGGTACGGTTACTCCCAGTACTTAAAAGTAACAATCCTACGCTCAATTAACTTACCAGCCGTGTATTCCCCTCCGCCCCAACTTGGATAAACGACCTTAAACTACCAGATACTAAATAATATTGTAAATACTTGGCAGTGATGGATTTCATATTATTACTTACCTACATTGTTACTTAGTGGAAAGAAAATGTAAAACGATAAGGGAAAACTTATTCTAAATTTCCCCAAAGGAAAGTAAACTTTATTATGGCCAATAACGTTCACAGGCATTTCAGGCTTGGGCATAGACAATTAAGTACCTACTTGAATGAAAAAGTTTTTCATATCCATCACTACCTTACAAAATATAAAACTGTTTTGAGCTTAAAACTAACAACATACGTTGCTTTTTGCATGTCTTACAATTTCGAATCTGTTTCCTCCGGAGGAGTAACCAAGTCATCGGAGAGGTAAAAATTCTACCATAAATCTATCTACTTATTTTTGTGTATGTAATTTATTAGTATGTAACAGTAGTTTATTTTATACTATGGTTATAGTGCGTAGGTACGCATTAATAAATGGTTGTTGATTTAATTAATCATGTACTTATGCTTGCAGTAGTCTCGCACCTGTAAAGGGCTCACTATACACCATTAAGTTACTTAGTACGTACTTATGTATTTATCACGTGTATCGCATGTATTAATCTTGACATTTAGACAAAGTATAACTAACATTGGAACGTATTGATTTATGTCTACTTTGGTATTCGAAGGTTGTTGAGGACAAAATAATTTTCACAAGGTACCTTACCTCAAGTTACCTTTTATCAAATGACAGATTATATAGTTACCTATGTATTCACAAGACAACGTGACTGAAACGTAACCGCAGACTTAGAGTAGGTATAAAAGTATTGAATAGGTACCCCGACTTAATGGATTAATAGTGAAATCACGATTCACGACGCATTTTATCATTAGCAGACGTTTACTAAAAGCTTTGAGGCAAAATGTGCCCGTAATTCTATGGTAATTAAAGGTTCTATATTATCCCGGTAGAATTTAGGTACATCGTTTATGTAAGTTGCATACAAAGCGTAGACAGGTGGGTAGGTACTGGGAAATGGTGCAATTGCAAATGAAGCCAGCCGTGATTGTTTAATTTGAGCCTTATACCAACAAGCCAGCCTTTGTTTATTTAGCTGCTATATTTGCAGCTAGCTAGGACGCAAAGAGCTACGACCGAGACAAGTACTTACCCAAGGCTAGACTGAATAGAAAGTTAAATTTGCATTCAGGTGAACTAAAACTAGACAGAAAGAGTTACGACCCGACCGGGAAACTTTAGGATTGTAAACCGTTTAATAGACACAGACGAAAATAATGTTTTAGAGGTGTTTTCTGTACTAGAACTAAATCTAAGGAATCTGACTTATTTCACACTTTATAGATTCTTTAGATAAGTGCTAATTAATTCTGTAAACCGTACTTGAACGGTGTAGGAATTTGTTTTGTGTGTTGAATGAAACCTAATCCATTTAGCATTGAAGTTATGCGATTAGCTGCCGGTCGGTATGTGGTAGACCGTACACCACACGTACAGGTTGGTACCATGCGGTACGGTGGGCAAAACAAATGGTTAACCTACTTTGGTCGCATGTGCTTTACGATTATAAGTTGTGATAGCAATAAGAATGAATTAAACTAATTTAATCGTATTTTCCTTACAATTTTCCGGATACCACGTGGTCCCAAGTCTATTCAACGTTAGATGAACAAACAATTTTTTTGGCCACAATACCTATGTACTTTTATATTGTACCTACATACCGCCCACTTGCACAATTGATCACAAATTACCTACTTCGATACAAGTGCCCCTCTAATATCGATGAGCTCATTTTGTCGACAATGACCTTGTATCTGCGGTGATGACTTGAGAATGACATCAGCTGTTTTGTTGAAAAACGTAAAATATGTTATGTTATGCACTGGCTGAATTGTTCACGGGTCATAGATTATTACTTGCTCCCTGTGATTGAGTCAGATTGTTACCTACTTACACTCTACAGCATGATACCGTACCTACCTATATGGATTCGAAATGTGGCTACGAATTACAAGGAATTTTTAAGTATTCACAAACTGGAACAGAAATGGCAAAGAAATGCTGTGTTCGCACCTAATTTACTTAACGAACATCCGTTCATGAACACTTAAGATATTTTTGTAAGCCTCATTTAAGGCAATGGTGTACCTACTAGCTACTAACACTGCATACACATTTACAATGTTTTAGAATAGGTACATGATTACTATGTCAGTAGGTAGGCATTGTTTTGCAGATAAGGTACCTACCAAGTTACCAACTACCATTAGGTCCTTTTTTCACATTTCATTAAACAAATTAACACTTAATGAATGCATGCAACCCACGTGGTCGATAGTGGATTATAAAAGAATAGCGTGATAGTATTTCGCATGCCAGTAATCACTTTTGCTAGACGGAATTTAATAGCGAGGTATTTTTATGTTATCAGAATGAAATTCATTTTTAAATTACTTCGCTAGTTTTATCAGTTTTGTGTCTGGGTAGTTTTAGAATCGATATATTACCGTCAACCAGTAAACAACCTCCGGGCTATGTAGTATGGTTGTAAAAGTGACTGTTTTTGTAACTAGTTCATATCGTAGTTAGAATTCTTTGCATGTAAGTGTTACGATGTTCTATTTAGATATTTTCAATGTAATTTATGTAGTTGAGTTGATTTGTATAAACATACGCGCTGCATGGCAATTAAAATCCCATGTAGCGATTTGAATGTTATAATCATGTTTGAACAATTCACACCTACCCACATTTGGGTCCTTCACTAGTCTCTTTAACTTTAGATGTTCTTTGTTGAGACTGTCGAGGCGACGAGTGTCAACGTTAATCAAATTATGTGCTTACAACAGACTAGTAGAGCACCCACTTCGCATACATCTACCTACACGATTGTCAATAAGCGTCTCTACTTCGCTAAGGTTATCTCTCAATGTCACCACTTAAATCATACATATTATTAATTATTATCTAAGTACTACTAACTTAGCAAATACTTGTCCAACAAAACGACTCGAATGTTATGCACGGATTTAGAAGTTAGAAGTATTGATGGTATGTTGGGGATATCGGAGTCATTCAAACCACAAAACAGATAGTTTCCTGTAAGATTTGAAATAGATATTCACCAGCCGGTGTTGAAACCGCAGTAAAATACATTTAGAATTTAGAACGAAATCCAAAACTTCCGTGTTTGGTGGTTACGTAATGGACTCCCCGACGTGCGTTTGTGGATGCATTAAGTAATATGATCGTTGTGATGTTCGCAGCAGCACTACACAGTCCCAGCACAGTGACAGTAGACAGTTGGCCGAGCCCAGCCATTGGGACAGCCTCAACTCGCCCCTGATCCAGGATGAGGGCGACGGCAAGTCACTGAAGCTCCGTTTCGATGTTAGCCAGTACACCCCTGAAGAAATCGTCGTTAAGACTGTAGACAACAAATTATTGGTGAGTATCCACACTTTTCTTAAATTAGGTAAGCGAGTCTAAATAAGACAAGAATTTCCAGTTGACTTACCTAGTTCAAATGTATAGGTAGGAACAGCACATTTGAAGTAGGTAAGCCTACTGTAAATTCATATCTAATGTACGCTTCCCGTTTTAACGTGCTAAGTAAATTGTCTGGTTTATGCTCTTCCATATAGTTCAAAATTTAAATTTAAGTGCATAATTAGGTCTTATTTGTACTTACCAGAAGGCTAAATGTAATCGGATTTTGATTCATTTATAATAGCTTCATTGGCAGTGCTCGCTCCGCTCCATTAAAGGCTAAAGCTTGATTCCATTAGGCGTAGGAGGAGTTCAGTTAGCAATAAACGCAATCTAATAATGCCATTTGATTTACATTCTAAAATGAACCTATTAATGTTCCTGCTCGGGCATTGAACTCAATTAATTTTAAATGAAATACAATATTGCAATAATTAAGGAAAAACATTCACATCTGACATCTGAGGACGTACAATGTATTCATTAGGTTGTTAAGAATTATATTGCAAAGTAAATTCACAGCCAACACTCGTTAAATTTATGGCAACTAAATGGTTACCAGTTCGCGCAATTTGCTCAACTACCTACACAGTACAGCTAGATACCTACTGGTGTAGGTTTACACAAATATTTGGCAATGGGGCGGTTTATATCCACACAATGTTCGGTTGCCGTTTGCGTCATCACTGAATTCCTGACTTATTTTAGGCAGATTGATCACAGCGCCACTGACACGTTTAACGACCGATTTCACCAGAAGCTATAACAGAGAAACATCCAGTCAAGTAAACATAACCACTGTTTCGTGAACGAGAAAATAATGTAGGTTTTATAATAGGTACCTACTAAGAAAATCCAGGCGTAGATATTTATGTAGTGTAGCACATTAAATGTGACGTTGTACCTACAACATTATCATTATGCTATGTAGCCACCTCATTAGTAGGACGCTACTATGCATATAGGGTGTCTCAATAGACAAGGCATCAACGCTCCTTCACTCTTATTTTCTGTCACGGTCTAATGAAGATAAATTATCTGCGAAATAATGAAGCGCTTATTTACGTATTGAGTGTGAAAAATGCCCGAAACATCTCAGAGTAGGCACCATGCCAACATGAAAGTATCGCTGTTGTGCACACAAAACACACGCATTTCTTTTTTTTATCGGGGTCAACGGTGTCGTATAGGGCGTAGTCAAAACACGAATTCTCGAGTTACAATGAATAACGGGAGTTGTTTGGTCATATTTCAGGTCCACGCCAAGCACGAGGAGAAGTCCGACACAAAGTCGGTGTACAGAGAGTACAATAGGGAATTCCTGCTGCCCAAGGGCACCAACCCCGAGGCCATCAAGTCGTCGCTGTCGCGGGACGGCGTCCTCACCGTGGAAGCACCGCTGCCGCAGCTCGCCATCACCGACAGGAACATCCCCATCCAGAAGCACTGAGTGCACTCGCTAGCCGTCCGACATGACAGCAGCTATTCCATAATACTGTTAATAATTTATTTTAATTTACGTTTTATAAATTTAAGAGGAGCAATTGGCGATATTTATTTAGAATCTTTTAGAGAATCTCAAAATTTATTAAAACATGATTAATGATTTTATTGGTCAATTAGTATTCTCGAAAATTCCAACCAACGATATTGAGCACAGTTTGCATGTTGAATGTTGCTTTAGCGACATTAAGCTTTCTCGATGAATGATAGATGTATTCAGGCAATTGTTACTTTTGTTTTTATATTGGGTATTACGATGAAGTTTAATTTGTGTCCTATACGATTAAGTAGCTCTAGGATCACTAAAAAATTGGAAAGAAATGGCCTAGAAGAAATATTTCACTGAGCTTAAACGTGTTCACGAATAATGAATTGATACAACTTGTACTTTGATATTATAAACGGCTATTTGGTAAATAGGCTATGACAACGATTGATAAAGTGTCTTATACTTATATGTGCAGAAGTCCATTTTGCTTAACACTACCTGCAACGAGCAGCTATAACAAGCACGTTATACTACACCAATTTAACAGCTTTTAACATAATACACATTTATATTTTAGTACAAACAGTTGTTACGAATGTTTTAGATGTCAATAAAATATAAAAAGCTTCCTTTTTGTTTATTTTTACCTAAAGTACGAATATTATCTACTTTATTTACCGAATGCTCCAGAATTATACTGGATATGTTAAACACAACACGATACATGGATACAGACAATAAGTACCTACCAATATATTAAAATACACTCAAACCTAATCATAACTAACTAACAATAGAGATTAGAGGCAATGCAGCACAAATCGACACAAAAGTAGGTAGGGGGACAAGGTAAATACACATAATAACTTAATTAATCATTCCTATAAATGTACTGTTTATGGAAACAGTCATTGTTATAATAACAAATCGAGTATTTATCTAACGCCTGCATACCTAGGATTATGAGTCACGAACGTCAGGATTGAGATAGAATACCAAGTTACCAACCAGGGTCACATTTAGCTTATTTTCAATTAATCCCTTGATTAAAGAATCATATTATAATTTGCAAGTCAAATCTAGGTACAATAGTTGGCTTATATCTATAACAACATCGATGTTGTATTTCCCGAAGAGGTAAGCATAGGTACTTAGATATATCAATATTTCCCAAGTTATGTATAAGTTCTCCTAATTGTTTATTATTTTATCAAGCCTATTGTCAAAGAAAGTGAAGAGCAAATCAATTCCATCTGGTACACTTTTATCCCGACATGTTCTTAAACCAGTCAATGTTTCTGCAAATGATACTTTGTAAACAAAAAAAAAATACGTGTCGAATTGAGAACCACCTCCTTTTTTCGTCGGTTAAAAACTCTAAACACAACAATAACTAAGTGTACTATGAGACTCAAAGAAATTCACATGCAGTACAGACATGTATTATTCAGATCACGCACGTCGCGACCATGTGACAAGACTTACGGCTAAACATTGGGAGGTCATTATGAAACCACATGGCTAACGCATGCGAAATAAAGGAAACGGACATCGTTATTAGTAACAGTCAGCGTAGATCCTATGTTCATGTTCGGGCAGGCCGGATGATGACTAAGGTGAGCAGTCCGCCAGTCATTGCGCAACTATTCGTGTCACAAACGAATGAAAAGGTCATTGTTTAATGTAACGCGCCTGACAACTGTACACACAATTACAAGAATACCCGAACACTTGAAAAACATTTTTCTGGGTATTATTCGTTACTGTATAGGTGATTACAGAAATGACTCGGTTCTCTTGTCTCCCTCATATGGCGTTTCAGGCCAGTGTTTGTAACTTATATTCTCTTTGTTGGATTGTGAGGCGGAAAAGTAGACAAATAGCTATTGTTTGTAACTAATTGTCCTATTAGAAATTTGCTGTTAATAGGCCCAAGCACATTTTGCGAATGATGAGTGCTCTCGCTCTGTACACCTCTTCGTGGAAACGGGCGTGATGTTTTTACGACTCATTCCTCAAGATGACCTAAATAAAAATACCAATCCCCACAATTAGTTTGAGTTAATGGTATTGTCACACTGTTATTCTGTCGACTGTGGACACAACGGCATAAAGAGTGTGAAAACATGTATGTGGCCGTTTTAATTACCCGTCGAGCGATATAATATGTTTTAGTAGGAATGCACTACAGCGTGTATTCATTAAATTGCTCAGTAAAGTTAAAGCGACCCATTTCTGCTTGCATGCAGTTTATGGAGGGCTTTATCTGTCCTCGGTTAAATACCTGTGATGCAAGAACTGCTAAAATTAATCTAGATGGCCTACACTAGTATTTGATTAAGGAGGCAACTCGGGGATTAGTAAGGTTTGGCCCTCAGCGTTCTGCCTAAAACTAGAAAGCACAATAATACTGAAAAACTAAATTCTAATGGAAGAGTACCTAACTGGCTAGACGGTGGGTATCATAAGAGGATCTACACGACTTAATCGGGAACTACCAAGCCAAAACCTGGATAACATCAGACCAAGATAAAATTATTGTTTGGAGCTTTATGAGTCTTGTTGTTTTCAGGTCTCTATGTAAGTACTTTTCTCTGAAACGGTTCATAATGGCCCTAAAATCTATTAAAAAAAAAAATTACCTACCACTGAGACAAGCATTCTGGCTAAGATACATAATGTTAGGTTATCAACACTTACAAACACAGTCAGATGTACCAGCGCAATTAAGAAGCAATAGTAATGTTATGTCGGTAGTAAAACAGTGAGACTCGTCAGATATCTCCGTAGAGCGCCAGAGCGCATGCGTCATCGTCTAACAAACTCATTGGCATGTTCTTCGGCCAGATGCTATTGGCGCCACTTGTACCGATTAGCAGCCCATAAACCACGAGTGGTACCACTGATAGCATCAGTAGCTTCTGCTATTCCCAGAACAAGATACCAATCAAATGGTTAATGGAAATATATTCCTACTAAGTATTTAAAGTAGGAGGTATACATACGGGTCTATAATACAAGGTGTATTTTTATTTATCTACGCGTCTGTTTATCCATTAGTCATGGTTTTCCCGTTACGAGTAAACTGAATCCCAAGGCTAATTAATAATATTTCTGCAAACTACTACAAGGTCTACTGTGAGGTCTATACAGAGTAAATAAAATTCATTAGGACAAAATAATTAACAGAATTTAATTCTGACTAAAATTATGTTCTTGTAACGCCACGGCCCCAGTAATTACTACGAAATGTTCTTATTACCGGGATAAAGTCCGCGTCTTATTACCAGTATAATCAGCTTGACCAAATTGGCCGACAATCGCAATCTGCTGGCAAATGCGGTATCAACAAAGATTACGAATTAAAACAGAAAGGTACGAGTAATTGATGTTGACACCAGGCGCTAAAGTGTTTTAAGAAATGCAACGAAATTAATCAAGTGTTTTATTGGTTAGGCGACTGTGTGAACATGTCGACACATTTTTGTGCGCTTACGCAGATAATATTTCGGGACATGATTGCGTTGAGGTCAAGTGCAAAGTCAGTACGTTATGCGCATCGGTTGCTATGCTGCGTGGCCGAAAATGTTTTGTGAATTAAGGTATTGATGAAAATATTGAAGAGAAATAGTGAAGACTGTTGAGACAGAACTGAACTCTAGCCCTTGTTATTTAGACTTAAGCAACTGCCTACCCCAATAACACAAAAACACCGTAATGATACCTACGATACACCTACCTATGTATAAAGATATATGACAAAACAAAGTTGCATGCAACGCATGAGTGCACCAATGAACACACCCACGTCGCATCCTAAGCATGAATAATGGATATAAATGACGTGCAATTAATTATAGACGAGCTCTAATTACTCCGGCCAAGTCCCAAATGCAACTGACTGCAGGTGACAAGGCCGTCAACAGACTGGCAAGTGACACTCATAATTTTCGATGCACGCGTCTAATGTGTCATGAAGCCTGTCGAAATCAATGAATTATAGCAGGAATAAATGTGATATACAATTCTAAAGTGGGCCGACGATGCCGTGGAGAGCAACGCACATTTTGTTTTGTAATGAAATACATGAGTTAAGATTTAGTATTGTTGCTCGACTCGTGTTGAAAGATTAAAACATCAATCAAAATTTGAGTTAAAAATAAAATTTCAAACGTGTGTGGTCTCACTGTTATTGTGACTCAATACCGTCTAAAATTCTTTCTTGATTAAAGCTCGTCAAAGATAAAAAAACAAACAGTAATTAAAATGTTTCAAACATGAGATAACAGTGTGCAGTGTTATTTGCGGCCCATACGAATGTTTGTTATTTTGAAAGACAACGAAACTAACTATACTTTGAAAAATTTGTCTTTCAAATATGAAAATGTAATTAGACATTCAAAATAAATCCGTCACGAGTGAAATCAATGATGCTGTATTTTTTCACAATTTTGAAAAAAAAAATACAAGTTTTTGGCAAAACTGCAATGTGAATACTTGGTGTTAATATATCATTTCTGAAAGTAACATTCTAAGAATTACGGCACATTGTGAAATACCGAAGAATACATAGTAGTTTATTTATTCGTGACCGGTGGATACGGTCACGCATTTGTCAGGGTGACCCTAATAAAGTAAAAAAAAAAAAATATTTATATATTTTACCATTTTTAGTAGTTGAATCCCACACAAATCCTTGTCATTAATGTACTTTACATTGAAACTAGAAGTTATTATGAGATCATCATGACTACGAATATGAAGCAAGCAAGTTACAAAAATATATATGGGACCACCGCGCGGTCTTCCTCTACCAAAACAAAAAAGAATCACCTAAATCGGTCCAGTAATCACGGAGTAATCGGTGTAAATGCATGAAAAAAAAAGATACTGACCTAAATTAACGTATTCTCATTCTTTTTTAAACCGACTTCAAAAAAGGAGGAGGTTTCTCTATTCGACCGTATATATATATATATATTTTTTTTTAAATCGGTTCAAAAAGAAAGATGTATTGAGTGTGCTTATAATATTGTTTTTTATGGATAATGCCAATGAATCAAGTCCACTGCCAGCTTGCCGCAACATTCAGTCTTTAACATGATGTCAAACTGGATGGTTTCTCGACATAGTCTTTTTAGATGAGGAATGTCCACCATGCACGTGATGCACGGGGATGGGGGACATTCCAACAATTGAGGATGTTTTTTAGCTCTATAGGCATCAGGTCCAATCTAAAAATTCTACAAGAGAGCAAAGTATATTTGAGAAGTTTTAGAATTAATTATGATATCTATAAGGACCGTTATAATATTAGTTCAAAAATTGTGTAAAAACCGGCCAAGTGCGAGTCGGACTCGCGCACGTAGGGTTCCGTACCTTTATCTATAAAAACTGCAAAAAAATCATGTCCATTGTATGGGAGCCCCACTTAAATATTTTTTTATTCTGTTTTTTTAGTATTTGTGGTTATAGCGGCACCAGAAATACAGCATTTGTGAAAATTTCAACTGTCTAACTATCACCACTAACCGTTTGTCTAACTATCACTAGTTAGACAGACGGTACGATAGTGACAGACGGACCGACAGACAGACAGCGGAGTCTTAGTAATAGGGTCCCGTTTTACCCTTTGGTACGGAACCCTAAAAACGACGATGATGAAAACTGTAGTAGGTTCAAAGTATTTCTGTTTGTTTGAAACGCTCTTGGGCTGAAACGCGGAAAGTAGCACGAAATCATGATTAAAAAAAAAATATGCCTGTTGCCCACAAATCTGTGAACAAAATATTTAGTCGCTGTCGCAGTGATTGAAAATATTGTTTTGTTCGCTTTAAAAGTCAGCTATTTTGCGTGTTTGCCCAGATCAAATTGATTAGATCGTAAAAATGAAGTTTATTTGCACTTTTAAAAACAAAGACGGAATTCGTATGGCTATAAAGATGTCGCCACTAGGTATATTATGTACAATATACTAAAAATACTTGTTTGAGCATAAACAGTTCAAAACGAAAATATATTGTTTGATAACTGAAAACAATCCTTTGGTATCAGAAGTATTATTGTAAGAAATAACATTACTTTGTGTTATACACATCTATACGAGATATGTTACATAAAAGATTTTAAACTTTAAAACTTCAAAATAGTTAAGTTTAAGTGCGATGGGCTGGAGTATATATGTATATTTCTGAATATATATTGACTACTGAGGAAGTCACATACATGTTGTTAAGGAAATAGTTCAAAACTGTATCTATGTATAATATGGCAATTTAGGCATTCTTGGGTTGCACTGTCAATTCTTGTTATTTATGCCTTGCCTTTGTCAATTGGTGACATCGGATTCGACCATTATTTTAATTGTATGCAGAGCAACTGCAGAAAAAAATACAGAATTTCCGTTTCTCAGTCATGAGATTACAAAGAAGATACCTCAGCCCAGCCGAACTCAAGTCCTTACACATATTAAGTAAGAGTAATGAGTATCACACATTACTTTTTCACTAAATAGGAGAATAACTGTTTGGCTTGGTAAGCCAGTAAACCTAGGGAAACGACGAGTACGGCTTCGGTGATATATCCGGAGACGACGTCCTGCAAGGTCTTCTCTCTGAAGAGGTCCGCGGGCCGGGGGTTGGCGCTAGCCACCTGAAATACATTAAAATATAAGAATAAGAAAAAGGTTCTACAAAATTGAACGTTCTACAATTAGCAATCCATTTTTTTGTTCAATACACTAAGTGTGAAATCACATTTATACACAGATCAGCCCTTATTTGCATCCTTTCTCTGTCATTTAGAATTGCAACTGATTAAAGTGAGAGGTCTAATTGCAAGTTAAAGTGCTTCCGATACAAATTAATGCCGATGCTTGCGACCGGCCTTCTCGCTACACCAAATACTACGAGATACTCGAAAACGCTGTTTCGTGCGTGAAAATGTTATTTTACCCTAATAGTACAGAATTATAACCAGTAACTTATGGTAAGTTTAGATATTTCTTTGAAAATTTTTATCCCGTGTTTTCAATCATTGATAAGGTAGCATTGAGACAGATCGGTAGGCTGCGACCGTGGCGTACATGAACTGGATGGGGTGTCGGTTGTCCGAACGTGATAGAAAGGTAACAGGATATCGCGACCCTGAGGCAACTGGACCACAGGCACAGGAACGTGGAAGGTGTGGACTGTGGATGATGATGACGAACTTAACAAACGATGAGTATTCTGCCTCACCTTATTCAGTAGAATTTTCACTCTCTCTGACGAAGTTCTAATACTGTCGATATTTGTACGCATTTTCGTTGCCGCATTATTCAAATGCACGCGTATGAGCGAGTCTGGTGGTTCAAATTTAATTTGTTCGTGGATTTTCTTGTATTCACGCAGAGTATACTGCAAGGTGGCTTCTAGTACGTATATTTGATGGAGGTGGGTTCCCAATGCCGTTAAATAGCCTAGCATACTGGAAAATAAACATTTTAAACTAATTAGAAAAAATATTGAATGTTGCTGTCGGAAAGTCGGCTGAACATAAATTATTCTATATTCAGCAGTACTAGACTGGGATAGAGCAGTAGATTTGAAGTTCTCGGCAACATTTTACCGATAAACTATCCGAGATTTTAAAAATAGCAGTAAGGAAAATGGTTATTAACTGCTGCACTGCTACCGTGCTGCTAAATTTATGCATCATCATTACCTCGGTTTTTGTGCTAAGCTGTAGTCTATAAGTGAATTAAGATAAGCAGCTAATCACAATTCACACAAAACAGCTAATAATTGAATAGCAAGCTGTAATATCGCCTGTATTTCCCAAAGGGATAAGGAGGCAGTTTCTAAAAATTCAAAATTTGCTGATGACTATGCAAGTTCTATTTAACAGGAGTACAACCCTTTTTTTTTTCGGGTTGGAAATCATCAAATGACTCCTCCCGCTCTGGGCGGAGCGGAAGGGAGTGTCAGACTCTTACTGACTAAAAACCACCCATGTTCCTTCTTTTGCCCTTTATGTTCCAGGGCCGCGGTATCTCTTTCGAACAGTCCCGCAGCCCTGGCAGGCATCGGCCCTTGCGGACCCCTCCTGTTTGCTGACATCTCTTTGAGGCGCGCGTGGAACACGAACGCGCCGTCGACACGGCCTGTCGTCATACGACGGACGGACGGCGAGCTAACCCATTACTCACCGTCCGCAGGCCCACGCCTACGGTGGCCGAGAGCCATCAAAGCGTGGCCCCCGACGCCCGTTGCTTCTCCCGCGGCGGCTGGGACGTGAGGTTCTGACCCTCTCACCTCCTTCGCTAGCATGACTGCTTGGCAGAAGGAGGTGACGGCTTCCCATTCCCTCTCGCCCCGGACCATGGCTTGAACCAGGGCCGGACGCGAGGTCGCCGCCGCCAATCGCCTCTATGAGGACACGACCCTTTAATAATATTATGTTCATAGCTACCTAAAATTGTCTGGCGTTTGAACAGTCATACCGACAGCTTTAATTTGCCAGTTCCTTTTATGAAAGCTTCGGAGTCCACTCTTTAGTCGTTGTCGTTCGTAGGGTAGCTCTATGCCCAAATCCATCATATCTTTTTCTTCTAGCAACAGGAACGTCCTCAAATCCATGCCAGTCTTAACAATGGCGGTGGTGTAATTTTCAAGGTGCATACCATATAGTAGATGCGGGATTTCACTCTTGTAATCTGGCCTGTGAATAGCATACAAAGTAATATTAACGAAAATCCTTATAAAAAAAGTGAATGTCTCATTTGAAATTTTGCTTTCATATTTTAAACAGGCTCTTTCATTGTATTCAATGGTGGGAGTAAGGAACGTACGACCCTAGAGCCACCTTGATCGATGCTATTGGTGCTAAATTTATTTCAACTTTTTACATAGGTACTCGAATGGAGTTTTCCCATATTTTATTAAAGTCTCTATTTAAGTCGCGAGTTTATAGGCATCTTTTGGGTTAGCTCGTTCCATCGTCGACCTCATCTCTGTCCTCTAAGACTAGATTGAGGTCAAGAGTAGGCCCATTAAAAAAAAAAAAAAAAAAAAAAAAATTTTAGGTAACATGAAAAAGAGAATGCTCATGGAAGTATGGAATCCCGTACCATGCTGCATCAAAATCAAACCTTGTTTTTTATAGACTACACTGATCGTATTAACTCCTACAAAAATTATTTTTGAAAAAAAAACCCGCGTTTCAGAGTTATTTTATAAAATCGAAACTAACCTAAAAAGTAGGTCTATTTTTTCGACGCTACCAACGACGTATTTTAACACACATACATTACATTATTGCTCTAAAAACAGCGTAATACACTAATATTAGTAAGAATTACGAGTTAAAGTAACATCCACAGTATGCTTGACTGAAACTCGATTTTATTTTAGACCTTTACATTGCCAATGGCAATAGTCAGTCAGTACAGTACAAATGTCAGATGCCACAGATAAGATAACTATAAACCATAGAGTATAGTAAGTGCTATAAACTAGTCGGGATTTAGGGATGTAATCGATAAATCAAAATCTTTAGGCTGAGAAAATCTATTTTGTTGCAAATAGCAATAAACCAAACTAAATCGATTCGGTGTACTGATCTTACTTAATTGTAATTAATTTTAGAGTCCGCTCGACAGACAAGGGTTTGTTCAATTGAAACGGAACGTCATTTATATTCAGTTGAAACGGAACGTAGGGAAGGGAAGGGAGTAAAACAATATTCATACTTTTAAACTCGAAAAGTATATTTCCAGTTCAAAAATCAAATCCCCGACGCGTAATGCCGTAAAAAAATATGAAACTAATTACTATAATATTTTGGTTTTGAGGCGCGAGACTTTTTGGTACCAACTTTGGTCATTCTCTTTTACGAAATCGGTCCAGCCATTCCAAATTTGTTTAAATTACCAACGAACTTTATTTAATTTATTTTAGATTGATTAATTAAATACCTGCGTCCTTTCTTAATTCCTGGGTAAAAATCATGCCAAGGCGGATCCGAAAAAAAAAGATCGTCCGGTTCCTCCGGAATTTCAAGATGTCTTTTTAATATTTCAACAATGTTACTGTATTCATGTAACTCTGCTAGGTTTAAAGCTGTGCGGTTATATTTATCAACTTCGGTCAATCTCACACCTCTGGCTATGAGAATTTCTAATATTTCTGGTTGATTGTGGTGGGCTGCCCAGAATAGTGCCTGTAATTTAGTTTGATGAAAATTATTATCATGATTATCTAAGTCAATACTACCAGAGAAAATCGAAAAACGCCTTTACTGCAAGGAAAAATAGATGGTGTCCATGTTAAATTGTTGTCATGATAATATATTAACAGTGCAGTAACTTTTGCTGATCACTTACATATAAACTAGTTTTCATAGCAATTGAATTAATCTCACAGCATATGCTATGCACTATGATGTTTAGACGGTTTCAGAGGCATGAGGCATCAAAAAATAAATTCAAGAATGACAAATATGGAACTTTCCCGAGAAGTATCTATCCCAATAGTAGTTGTATATTATCACTCTGGGAGTCTAGGTGATAAGTTCTTTCGTAGTAGCTTTACATTTCTGTTTTTACTGTTGAATAAAAATTTTATGTTACTTACTGTCCATCCTTGAAGATCTCTTATTTCAAGATTAACACCCATGTCTAGCAGTTTCTGCACAACGGCGACTCTACCACATCCAATAGCTTTCATTAGAGGAGTCTGTCCATAGTTGTCAATACAATTCACTCCGCACTTCTTTTCTATCAAGTCTGAGACAATGTTGTATATGGCTTCACTGCTAGCACTGCTGTTTGAGCATGCACTCATTATGGGTGTCATGGAATCTGTAATAATATGTTATTTGATTAATAACACTAACACGAAAATCAAATGATGCTGAATCGAATGACTATGCCATGGTTGACTTTAGAAATGAATTTTATTATAATTACTGTAAGTTGACTGGCGACACTAAAAATAGCAAGCGCAAGCCAAAATATGCAAGTCACAAAGTTGTTCATTTTTATGAGACATCCATAAGCAGGCCTTTGCTCAGCAGTGGGATGACACAGGCTAACAGTATCAGTATCCATCACCATCCACAGCCAGACTTTACCCACTTCATAGATAAAACCAAAGGCCTCTTTTAGAGTGTGAGCCGATCTCTACTGTCACACCTAACCTCATACATCACATGCACCTGAGATATGTTATTGAGTACCAATATATTATAAAATTTACCAGCACGATAATTGGGATCAGCTCCTTGTTCCAACAGGTATTTGACAATATGATCCTGTGCATGGAAACAAGCATGCATTAGTGCAGTCCAGCCGCTGTCTAGAGTGTCATTCACATTGTTATTTAATCCTGAAATGAAGCAAAGATTTTATCTTTAGTTTACAAACACCAGCATGCGTAGCATGACCAATTCCGAAGACAAAGACATAGAAATTATCTCCATAGCAATGGGGAAGTAGCTAGTGATGTAGATATTCTATGAACCTCGATCATCATCTGTATATACCATGTCATATCATGTCATCATAGAGATCATGTCTTTTTACTTAACAAATGGTTGACTAGAAAAAGAGGATCATCTTATGATAGAATGTTTTGCTGTGCCCCATTCTCAATAACTTTGTAAGTTTTTACCACACATCATCTGCCTAGCCTTTTCCCAACTATGCTGGGGTTGGCTTCCAGTCTAACCGGATGCAGCTGAATACCAGTATTTTACATGGAGCGCCTGCCTATCTGACCTCCACAACCCAGTTAGCGCTAGGTAATATGATACCCCTTGCACGCAAAATACGCGCATTTGACGTGGAGTTGCGGACACCAGCCCGTTATACAATACAATACCCCTTGGTAAGACCGGTTGTCAGACTTTCGGGTCACTGACTACCTGTGACAACTGTCAAAGATCTACAAATGATAGCCAGGACCAATGGCTTAACGTGCTTTCCTCGGTATGTAATGGGTGGTCACCCATCCACGGACCAACCTAGGTAAGCACGGCTTAACCTAAAGATCGACTCGAGCGGCTGTTCTTATTTAGCCACAAGGTCCTCTTTTTTTAAGTTTTTACCACACCCATGGTTAAAAGATGTTTTAATTATTCTCTGCGGACTAACCACAAGCAGTAGTGAAAACCACTATAGCTCACATTCAATGGTCTACTTGAAGAACTGAGTGTGGAAACCAATTCAGTTAACATAGAAAATTTCTGTAAATGATCTGGGAATTGAAAGAATTGGTACCACTCACGTGTCGTGACAATTTCTTGAACATCCTTTAAACACCCATTAATGATGGCATCCTGTATGTCGATTTCAAGCTTCTTTTGTTCATTTTGCTGTTGTTGGTAGTAATTTCTACGCTGAAATGTTAAAATGTTTAATTTAGGTAGGTACTATTTTCTATTTATTAGAAACATTACTGTTTCGCCATCACAAATAAGTGAGATACGCGGGTGTATTATGTTACTGATTTCAACATAAAGATTGAGATATAGAAACAAATATTAAATAAATAGTTACCGGCTTTTCGTAGAAGCCGTAGTCGTCGTCGGTATCCGAATCTGACTCTCCACCCGGTCTACCGGGTAAATATTGTGCCATTACGCTTTATTACTCCCAATTATTCATAAAACAAATGATGCTTTCTCGTTTTTAATAATTTTTCATTTCAATAATTAGCTGGTTGAGGTTAGGTTTCCAATTCAATTCAAAACAAAACTTTTTTTGTTTGACTGTAGTATGACACTGACACTAGACAAAATAATGTTGCCTTAAAAAAAATTATGAATACTAGTGCGTTCAAATAATAAATATATGCTGCGTTTCCAAATATTAACTTTTGCTGTTTTGGCTACTCGTGATTTTAAGTGTTCTTATAATCATTAAAATCTGAGGACTATAGTCAAGGCCAACAAAGGAAAAACAATCCGGTTCCTTAAAATATAAAGGTGACATTATACATTATGTTTAACAAGGTTTCGATACAGTGTCTAAATGGTTGTATATATTACGGCTAAAGATGGGTGTCAACATAAACTTAAGATTAGCCGGCTAAACTCCGACGTCAGGGGCACCCCGAACCTAACTAACCGAACCTCGGGGTGCCCCTGTCGTCGACCGTCTAGGGTTAGCGTTTCCATCAGCAGGTCGACGGATCCCCGCTGCGCGGGGCTCCTATTTCTGTCTGCAAGGTTTACAGGAACATAACTAACCGAACCTCGGGGTGCCCCTGACTTCGGAGTTTAGCCGGCTAATCTTAAGTTTATGTTGACACCCATCTTTAGCCGTAACATATACACTGCTAAATTCACACTTGACATACCTATTCCTTGAGAGCCCACTTATGTAATTCCATCAACCATTGTTGTTGTACTGTTTTGCTAATAACTGAATCAAATATCTTGGCATAATTACACACAGGCTACCGACTCACCATCCAACATAACATTGAAAGCTTAGTAAAAAATAATCCGCAAATTAATCTACATTTTTTAAAGTCTATGACATAATGTACCTATGTACTTCAGTTATTAAATCAGTTTAGTTTGCAATCATTTATGCTCAATTAAGAGAGACCTCAAAGAGCTTTATTATAAGTCAGTTGTTTAAAGTTCAAAGTTAGTTGTTTAAAATTCGCTAAGCAACCTTCGATCGTTACCAACACTGCAAAGTTCTAACGGCAGTTATCTAATCTCATGAATGTATTAAAAATACACTCTGTACTTTTCTTAAATAACGATTTCTTTATATTATATTTTGAAATAGAAGATGAGCAAATATTTGGCCAATCATTCGTTTTAAGTTTTAACACTAGTTATTCCCAGAAGCACTAGTTTTCTTGGTACCTACCTTTCTCTGTATAAATATCTCATCGAAATTAACTATAATAACACAGAAAAGCTATTAACATCCATATCACAAATACATTTACAGAAAGACATACACATTGTCATTCCATGCAAACACACTGGACCTACACACGCATTCAATAATTTACATTTCACAGACATAGACCATTTTTTATTTATATTTATGATTTAGCTTTTTGCCTAGTCATTATTGGTATCTAACAAGTTTAATTGATATTTTGATGTTATAAGTTCATAACCTTACGGTTATATAACTTACAAGCGGTTCGTCCCGGCTTCGCACGGGTGCCTATGTTACTCAGGGTGAATGAAGCTTTCCAATAATTCCAATGGTGAAAGAATTTTTGAAATCGGCACAGTAGTTTTTAAGTTTACTCATTACAAACATACACACACACAAAAATACAAATTTTTCATCTTTATGATATTAGTGTAGATATCTAAAATCCAAACTTTTTTTTATCTGAAATTTTGGCACAGGTATTATACTTTTTAATCAAGGTATGTTACTGTAAAAGCCCGAATATTGGTTAATCTTGGTTTTTACCAGTAAAGAATTTATAAAAAAGGAACGATTTTTTCGGGATTTTACCATTAGAATTTAGTTTTTACATTTTACCAGTGACGGTTGGTAAATGTTGGTTTTCGGAATAAAACAATGAGTACTTCTTAATCATTTATGTTACTAATTACTCTAGTTTTTCTCTCTGGTAATTTAAAACAATTTTTTAACACTTCTTGAATAGTAAAAATAATAATAATCTCCTCACAAACATAACGCTTACGTTGGCTAATGTAACTGAATCAGTATTTTTTTAATTATTCAATAGACTCGGTTGGGGCTTTATAAAGAAACTAGTGGACTGTATTTAAATATAGGTGTAATGCCAAAATTAACATCGATTATACTTGTGAAGACCGTACAAAAAAATTCCCGGAGTGGCATAGAGCATTCCAATTAAAAATGAGCTTAGTGTGTTGTGTTGATGATTTTAATAATTATAATTTTATAAATATATACCGTGTTACGGTAGCGAATCATATTTTGTTCAATATACAGCCTGACACTGACATAGGCCGGCAAATTGCAACAAAAAAAAACATAGGATTAATTTCGTAGGCTACCCTGGCGCTTCCACCTTGGAGGATTCGCAAAGGTAGCCCGCGAAATTTAAATTTAATGAATTATAATCATTAAAATCATCAATACAACTCTCAAGTTCATTTAATCCCTTTGAATGATTATTTCATGAAAAAGTAATATTTCGCAGGCTATTCTGGCTGTGGAAACGTGGTCAAGACTTTCTTTTACAATAGCTTTAGTAGGTAAGTGAGGTAATAGCTATTTTAATTATTAATTGAATTATTCAATTAAGGGGAATGCTCCAACCAGCCCGCGAAATTCAAAATTTCTTGGGTTTTTTGCAATTTGCAGGCCAGTGCTAGGTTGTATGTTGATTAAAATATTATTCGCGGCTGTAAGACATATGTAGTTACAGAATTATAATCATCAAAATCATCAATAAAACGCTCTAAGTTCATAAAGCTGTAGGAATGACTTTATCTGTTTTTTTTTGTTCCTACGCCTTTGTAGAAATGGTACGGAACCCTTCGTGCACGAGTCCGACTCGCACTTGATCAGTTTTTATTGACACGACAGGACTGACAGGACAAAGTCTGTCGGGTCAGTAAACAATAAACTAAAGTTAGTTAGTGATAGTACCTACCTAGGTACTTCCTAAGGTACGGCATACCATACTTACCTACTACCTATTTGTAAATTGTACCAAATTACCAAAAAACCATTCACACTGCAGGAATCTTTTATTCACTTGGGTACCGAACCCATAAGGTGGAGGCTCCAGGCTACCTTAGCGCATCCTCTTCCGTAATTTAAAGAAAAAAATTCTCCCTAATCTTGTCAAGGTAGACAAAAACAGTTTGTTATTTTACAATTCTACAAGTTGTTTGTACTAGCAATTAAAAAAGCTTTGTGTTTGAATGAGTGGATGCCTACTTATCTTTGAAAACAAAAGCAATGAGTCGCAGTCAATTTGAAGAAAGCAAAGTAAAAAGTCTGAAGCACAATTCACGAGGTTGGGAGTTATTCTCCGCGTCGAAAGGTAAGGATAATAGGCAACACTTCCAATTAGACGACGAGGGCGTTTGTTAACATTTAATTAACGTCAGGGAGCTATTGTGTCGGCGGCGGCGCAGACACCAGAGCCGAGCTTCGTTGCTATGTCTTGATGAGCTGCAGTCACAATGTTTCCAATTACAACCGTTTTTTCAGAACGCCACATCGCCTTAGTAAGCCGTTGGAACAATGGGTGGCTCGATTTTTATGCCGAGACGTTATTAACCGTTAATTAGAAGAGTTTATTAAACAAACTTTTTATAGGGAGGTAGCTCAACCTGGGTAGGTGGGTACGTATGTAGGTAAGTAGTACAAGATATCAATGTATATGTAATGTGAAGTTTAGTTTGGTATGTTTTCATCTTGAATGCTGAAATGATAAAACTACTTAGGTATACCTAGACAATTAGACAATAATTTTGTACCTACCTAAGTAAAGAAGAGCTTAATTAGCCGTTACCAAAGTCTCAGAGATTGTTCATAAATCAGTATTTTTTCCAAAGCCATATTACAAAAAATATAAGTATGTCACATGCGGGTTAAAGGGTTGATAAAAATCTAGCACATAAAAAATATGAAACTGCTACGAGGCAGAATAGTCACACATATAATTGAACGGTAATTTTTTACTGGTGGTCGAAGAAATGTTTGTGAATGTAATAGGGATTTTTCTCAGCGACGTAGAAGGTAAAAGATTTGATTTATCGTAGTCGGTTGGTGAGGCGCGCTGACCACCCGGCCGGGCCGGCCGCTGCAGGGCCGCTCGCCGCCCGCCCGGACGCGTTATTAAACTTTTCCCCATATTAAACATTCCGGAGACGAATACATTTTATTGTTGCCTCGGACCGACGTCAGAGGCCCCTACAAAGCGAAACTCAAAGACGGCAATTGCGAAATAAATTGAAAGCAATTTGATATTGCGTTGTAAGTAATAGCCGTCAGAACCCACAAGTCTGTAAGAGACATTTTGTATGCAATTTACAAAAATTTCAACGGGTCATTTGCTTGTAGCTTTTCGGTTGGATGCTGGACTGGAGATTTATGGTTTGCTGGTAATAGATGGACATATGAGTTGTAGGTCTTAGGTATTAAGAAATACTCTGTCTTGAAGTTTTTTCAGCGAACTTAATAACATCTGAAGATGTAGGTATACCTAAGCAAACAATAATGTAATTATTATAAACTCAGTGAATGTGTACGTACACTGACTTATATGTAGGTATAGATAAACCATCCAATTAGACGCCGGCTTTGTTAACTTTTAATTAACGGAGTTGTGTATAGAATACTGTAAAGGTAAATGACTACCAAGACAGGGCTTCTATCTTATACTACTCTTTTGACGCTATTAGTTAGAATGCTGTTGGAGCCATAATTCATTTTGTCATAGGTACCTACAATAAATCTTAAATAATTTGTTCCTTGGAATAATTAATTGCAATACTTGCAAAATGTTGGACATATCTATGGTTTTGTTAATTTATTACGGAAAGTAATCAAAAAATGATCGAGCTAAATTTTTTTTTTCCCCGATTCCTAGACTATACACCCTTACCAGCTTGTAAAGGTGGCTCGCCACAGGACACTAACACACAGGACACTGAGATACTCCGAGACAGGGGCAGTGCGAGAGTGTACATCCAAACGAGGGACACCGACCCTTGACGAGCTTTCCTATATACACTCTCGCACTCGCCCTGCCTCGGAGTGTCTTGCGAGAGTCTAGTCACCATAAAACCATCTCTAGGTTAGACAATGAACAATATGATCGCACCTGAAATGTTTTCTAGCCCTTTGATTAATTTCCTACCTATGCTGCAGCCTAGCATATTATAACAACAACGTAAGTATCAAACTTTTTACCACCAACAAAACCAAGGAGTTTACCTGCTTGAGCATACCTAAGTTACTTCATCTTAATCTGCCAATGTAAAAGTATTAATTCTGTCTGCATTTAATTGTTTTTTCGTCCCAGTCCATCTTGTAGACGTCTTCATCAGACGGGCGGTCTAATCCGAAATCTCATTTCCGACGAATAATTGTAGGAAATAGAGCGAGCCTCTTCATCGTGCTGAAAAAACCCTTGGGGGGAGGAGATACACGTTATCTTAGCCCCTTTCACGAATATTTTTAATAACGAAAAGTGTTGCCAATATCAACATTGAGGAGACCATTCGGATATTGCGAATTTTGTTATAGCAATAATGATGTAGGTATGTAATAATGTTTTTTTTTCCTTTTTTAGGCCTATCTAAAGCCTGAAAAAGGACATTTCATTTATGGTCATGTTTAACACTCACTCTGCTCTCGAGGTACTATGCTGTCTTGTGAACAAAACCTAACGTCTAGATTGGAAACTACCTTGCAATAGAGCGATAGACGTAATTTGTTGGTGATAGCTTAAACAGGACCGGACGCTCGTCCTGTGAGCTGTATCTAGCTCTTCCAACCTCAACCTGATCTTAATGTCAACGTATTGTTCTCAATTCAATAGAAAGTCGCGTCAAAACATTGATTGGTTATCCAAATATCCATTGTTACACTAACAAGCAAATTAATCAAGCTTATAACCGAATCAAGATTCAAGATCCGTGTTGTATTGCACGTCAACGATAAACAAAGGCGAGCTTGCAGGGAATTATATAGAGCCTTGTAAATTTATACATGAGTGTAGTAGCTGGCTAGTGTATAAGTAACCGAGGTCCACCTCGCTAAGTGATTGGATCGGTCCATTATCTTGTATCTGCTGATTTCTTCAGAGCACTCCAACTCTTTTGATTCACTCTAAGCAATGAATGTAAATGTGCGGTATTTATCTGTTTTATCTATAGGAAGAGTATAAAGGCTATCGTATGTAGGATATAGTCAGCAGTTATAACGAAATTGTTCTCTTATCTATTGCTTAAGGGTATGGGCATATTGAAGGCGATGGTATGCCCTCGTTGCCTCGGATTCTAACATCTTGTTCCTATATTATTTATTTGATACTAACCTACTTTATGTAGAGTTTTTTCATTATTTGCTGAAGGAGTCAAAATATACTTGTTTTTAGTGTATATGTCTACACACTCTACTCAGACATTTTACCTTCAAGCAGCTAGCATCTTTGATGTTTTTTCAAAATCACATATTCTAGCACGTCTTTTTATGAACACTTTAATTAATTAGGACTCCAAACCAATCAATTAATCGCCAACCAATATAGCCAATAAAGATTTCCACAATCACATATCACGTTCTTAGTTCAATAGTTAATTTATGTGCATACATATTTATTGCTAACGTAAGTACCTAGAAATATTGTAAGAGAAGCGAGAGAGTTACGAGGTAGACTTATGGCTTCCATTCACTGGAGGAGAGATAATGCTTGCAAGCAATCACATAAGTGGATCAAATAGCTGTAGTCCATTTGGATAATGAACTAGCGACTGTGTAGCCTCGCCGAGTTCTTTTTATTGTGCACTCCTTCATATAACTAATATTAACTATTTATTATTTATCTTTAGATAGGGTTCAATGTTTGAAATGATTGATTAAACAGATTATTTCATGTCGTTTTGCAAAACTATTGATAACAGAACCTAAATCATGCGCCAATTCAACTAATGGTTCTGAAATTATGACTCTTGTTTGTCCAGACAAATATCTTTAGGTACAGTAAATTAATAAAAAATCACAAGTTTATTTCTAACTTCAATTAATGTATGTTTTAAGTCAAATATATCTGAAGAAAACATTTATCAGCACACAAAACAGGATACGATATTTAAATCTTGTTTATAATTTCTCATTTAAATAATACTGACATTTAATAATATTAAATCTGTTTGCAACAATAAACGTTTAAGAACCTTGCCATTTATGGCATTTTATGATGTCATGAACGACATAATTAAAACCACCAAATATATTTTATTGTCCTTAATAAGTAGGTAAGTGGAAAATAGAAGGTTCCCATTTACTGTACTTTCAACATCCGTAAATATATGTTTACGTTCATTAAAAATACATTCGGTTATTAAAGCAATTAACCATAAAAAACTGCATTAAAAAGGACCAATTTAAAACAAGAAAATGTTGTTGTTACTTTCAAAAAGATTTTTATATGATTGGAATTGCATAATGTAGACCGTATCATAATACTACATCGTGTTTTCAAGGGGAGTCCAAACTCAATTTACTTTCAATTAGGTATATATACACATAACTTGCTTGAATACCTACTTCCTACTATACTGTCACATTTGTTTTTAGAAACTTCTTTCCTGAAATATAACGCAGCAATAAAGTTGGGCATCTAGGTAACGTACACATACACAAATATACATTATAATAGCACAGCCGTAGAGTACTCAAAGTGGTATCTGATCAATCCATTATCGCCGCTACCCTGTCCAGGAGCTGTTAGGCCCAAGTTGGCGACACACATTTTCCATTTCCCCCCTGTCCCTACACGGCCCAGTTCCGCGTCTTCCATAATTCAATCCATACTGAATCCATTGTGTGAATTTGTGTGACGATACTACTCGATAACACCTATGTGTTGCGTGTTATGTAAGGATTTACTAAGGGGGTCGTTATTTATTCAGTACACCAGTACTGGAGGGGGATTTAACTCATTCTGAAATACTTCTTATTTTGAACGGTTATAAAAAGTTTATAACGGCCTATGTCAATAAACAAAATGTTTTTTCACAAGAGCTGTGAGATAGTACCCATGTACAATTCTAGGTATTTCGTTTAATTAATTAACTTCATGTGCCTTAGCTTTAATAAAAACGTAGGCGTGAGAGTTAATTAACTCTACCATTTAAAGCCAAAAAAAGTTTACTTTTTATATTTCGTCCATTAATGCTTGAGTTAAGAATTAACTACCGTTGTGTTAATACAAGCACCTACTTATTTTTATTTTTTACTTGATCTTGATACGCGATAGGTAGATATCAATATCCATGTTTGTACTTTTCCCTTCTGGATAGACGCATACTGAAAAGAAAATATAGTTAGGAACAAAGTCTTGAATAAAAAGGCATCTTCTACTGACATAAATAATAAAATGATTAGTACGTAGACAGGTCGCTACGGTGTTACCGCGCCGCAACGTAGGCATTGTCTGCCACTAAAATGTTCTACGGAGATCTAATTTAAGAAAATCTAAAAAGTGCGTGTCGGACTCCCGCACAAAGGGTTCCGTAGCGCCAAATAATATAATAACAATATTTTAAAGCTCATTCAGAAGCCAATTTTCATTCGAACAGCAAAACTAAATTGGTTTTTCATAGTAGCATAGAAAAAAAATGAGCATACACGAAATATGAAATTTATTGCTTTATGTACTAATTTTCCGACAGCTGAAAGGACATAGAAACGACCGAATAAAATACAAAAAATATATTTATTTTATTTGAAGATAATTTAATTATTTACAAATATAATAGGATAAGTATGTACAAGTAGAAAAGGATTGCAGGGCGTCCAAAATTCATCCGCATCGCTATCAACAGGAAAAGTGCTCAGAAGGCTGGCAGCATTGCCACGTTGGATGGCAATGCTGATACAGATATAAATCAATATTATGTCATCATTTGCTTACGTCATTCTTTTCCACCACTTTATATTGCGTTTTACCGAAACTACAGTTAGTCATTTTCATCGAAACGGGGAGTTTTTATAAATTTAGAATTAAACTAAAAAAGCATTAATAAAATCAACGTCAATATAAATATCAAAATATTGTAATAATCGAAGTAGCCCCGCTACGCGGGCTATTATTATTTTTTTTGTTATCAAGACCCCGCCATCCTCTTCGAAACTAACTTGTCCGGATTTGGGGTGCCCAAGTCGCGAGCTCGCTTCGCTTACTCTAGCATCCTAAGTTATAGAGTTTAAGAAAATAATTATTTTATTTTAGTAGAACATGTTTTCGAAAACTTAGTATTATTTTCGGAAGTTTGGTATTTTTTTTAAAGTAGTTTTAGTTTTTTGATTATTAGATTGTTGTTATTATTTTATTAATTTTTCGGTAATTCATTTTAACCAAGCTTAGTATTTCAGTCAACCACAGATCGTTGGAAGTTGATTTGGTTTTCGGAAGCTTTATTATCTCCCGTTATTAAAGTAGTTAGGAGACCTTTTATGAACAGGAATTAAGCAATGCAGTGCAGCCAAAATCAAATTCCAAAGAGATTGTTAATAAATAGCAAGTTTACATTTACCTAATTCATGACAATTACAATTTACAAAACTATTGTCGTGAGCTGATTATTACAGATTTATATTACATAACCAAACCATTTACTAAATTAATATTTCGTTAGTCTTATGCAAATATCAGTACTAAGAGTATTCAACAACGTACAGTAATCTATTTTAAGATCGAATGTCCACTCGCTACATAGATATGCACTTTGCTTTGAGTGCTGTTTCACGGTGACATTTCTGCGCCGGTCTACATTCAAAACGGAAAGGGTAATACATAGACCTGGCATGATATGTTATATTCAAATTAAGTCCTGAAATAGAATGAAAATTATGCATTTTAGATGATAGAATTCAGTACAGGTGCTGGAACTGTGACGTATGTACGTACTAATATTTGATTGTTAGTATCTATGAGTTTCTAAGTACAAGAGTAATTGTATCAAGTTTGAAGACAGTTTACAATGAGAGCACAAAATTTCCAGACCGTGTACCACATCCAACGCGTTGTTTACTGCAGCAGCGTGGACGCTCGGTGCACTAACGCACTAGCAGTGTTTCCTTGATCCAGTCTATTTCGGCGGGATCCATTACCTCGAGAGTAGCGGCAAGAAGCAATCTCATTGAATGACCGTCTTTACCCCCAGTGTGGGTACGTGGGGCCCACCCACACTCCCACTGATCCATACCAATCGGTAAATATGCGTGTTAAATATGTATGCGCTGTAAGAAGCTCGTAAGTGTATTAGATTTTGCTTGCTTTTTCATTCTGTCAAGTTACTAAGTACACACACACTAGTCCATAAACATATCCGCTCAATTTGTTTACGCATGCACCGCACGCACCGATTTATTTCCTCGCGAATACTTGGGATGCCTAAAAGTATTAGTAGCCATTTCTAATGTATCATTTCCCTTCAAGAATTTTGAAAGGTTGATTCCCTTATCGGATTGGGTAAAAGATGTTTGTTTACATCGCGAAAAATTAAAGAGAGCTTTTTCATATAGCGGGATTGCTGAAGATATGAAATCCATTAGTCGCTATTGAGAGTACCCATTTGTTAAGCTATTTATCTATACCAACACACTTATTTGAATCTATAAGTCGTTGCCTGCGCAAGACTAAGTAATAACTTCTATCTGGCAAAAGCGAAAACTTGGAATGCACTTCGCAGGAAGTGACTAGACTTTTCCATTAGGGGCAATTATCAGGCACAACAGAGAATCCCGTGCTTTCACCAGCGAAGCAACCCCATCCCGGCGACGGAACCTGTTAGAGATAACGTCATAAAGTCGCCGATGCAGAGCCGGACTAACGTCTTTGCTGTTGCGACGCCCTCACCTCGGGATAATGGACCGCACTCCCTGTGTACCCCCCCTGCCCCCTTCTACCCCTTGCTCCAGGCGCGAATTTGCAATATTTATGACTAAAGATCTCGAACAAAATATGGTAAGTTTCGATAAATATTTGGTATAAATTTATGATTTACAGTGCAAAGCTTTTCTCTTTTCCTATTGATTTGGAGGGATTTTATGTAACTCGGTTTTTAATTTGGTGTTATGCCCCGTATCGGTGTATTAAATTACAGTTTCGTGCCGATATTCGCACCTATGCGCTGTTATTTTGAATTTCCCACGAGAACCTTAAATTTTCGGAACCTATTACCAGCAGTTTAATTTTTCTGAACGGTTTGAGGTACAACTAATAAAGTTACACAAAAAAAACATTCATCACAAACAATGACTCAGAGAATTAAAAACCGAAAGCCTCAAAAACGGTGTTAGTAGGTAATTAGTTTCTAAACACGTAGCAACAAGCTCTCGTATCTATTATTGATCAGTATAACATGATATTTAACTCAGCTCTTACGTAAACAATAATTACCGCTAACATTATCCATTAGCTTTTAGAGATGTCCATGTATAGTGCTGTTAAATAATCGGCTAGCGGCTCATGACAGCGTAAGGCTGCTAATGAAGTAATGGCGTATCAAACATCCCGTACTCCCCCGGCCCTCGACCGCTCTCTGTTAATGGAGCAATGATGGTCCGTCACTCTACATTTGACTAGGCGGCTCTCACAGCTCCGCTCGGCACTTACCTAATGCTAGTGGACTTACACACTATACTAACGTATCGTTGTGATGTGTATGTACATGGTATTGTGTGATTCCACTTACGTATAGGTGCCTATCAGTTAGTGGAGATACATGATGATCATTTCACTGTGAACCTATGATTCTGGCTGTGGAGAACTGGAGAGAATACGTTTGATTTTTGCTGTTAGGTAAGAATCTACTGTTGTGTTTAACGTCGAAAAGTCGTGTTTTATATTTTCTCATCAGAGTTTTGTATAAACTTAACTATTTTCTTTAATAACTTCATGTTTCTAGGTCGTTTACTGCATCTCTGATTAAACTTTTACAAACAGACAAAACGCAACCACATTTTCTTATTAGGTACCTACACGCCATTTTCTTTCGTACATCGGAAAGAATCTCAAATAGTAAAATCTTTTTAGGCTTATGTCCAGCGTTGAGTGGGTCCACAAATGTCGCTAAAAGGCTGGACGTCATTGTTTATCCGGGCAACATTAGGCGGGTAACCGGACACGCGCGCCCTGAGTGCGCTACAAGTATCCGCTTTCAACTCATTACGGCTCGGACGTGGTGCGTGGGCCGCCAAACCCCTCCCGCCTCACACCCCCTCGCCCATCTTTGTCCTTCAATCCCTCTTACAATCTTCGATCCAATTTGGAATACCCATACATCCGTCTAATGTTGGATTCCGCGTTTGATTAGATGACATTGGATGGACCAAGGTTTTGGGTGTGAATGGCACTGTAAATAAATTTGATGTATCGGATGCTTTGACACCACCTGCTTTTGTGCACATGAGGGTGTGTAAGTGTTGCCTTTGCTCATTCCCTTTAGGTATCTTTTATTCATGTTTGTTAAACGTTAAACGACAAATAAGTTCAAGATTGTATATAGAGACTAATATGTAGTTCCAAGATTGTCTCCTTTAATAGGTTGTAAGTTAAGTAGGTACATGATATTTGCGCAAAGTTTCAGTAAAACAAAAAAGTTAATCAAGCAGATTTATTCCAAATTAACAATAAAGAAGATTGCGACCTCATGTCAGATGTAATCGCAAAATAAAGTGACACAAGTATCTTAATCAAGTGTCCATTCCCGGGAGTTAAAGCCGCCGGAGCTGTCCGTTATGGGCGATTCCGTATAAAACTGGACTGGCGCGGGCTGTCCGTCCCGTGCAATAACAGTTTCGACAAATTGAGTCCGCTGACATTGAAGCTGGGTACGACATTGTAAGCGGCCATTAATATACTTACATGTCAGCTCAATTAACTGCATGCAAATCTTTACAGCATCTGCGGAGAAACTACTTGATTGGCATCAATTTTACATCCTGCAAATCTTTTACCTACTCTCTTCTCCTCAATTTTAATAGTGAACGTATATAATCATAGTACAATGTAAGTGAACACCTTATCAATTACCAAAAATAAAAAGAATTATTTATATTAATACCAAATAGTTTTGTTAAAGTTATTTTATGAGAAAAATCATGTAGCGAGTTGCGGTCGCTGCGAGCTTACCGACCGCAATAACATAACCGTTTGGACAAATTGTGGCTCGCTCGGGCCCGGATTAGCGGCTTTATGGCACAATTCGCGTATACAATACCATCTCCAGCTTCCTGATAATTGATATCAATGCGCAGCGTCCAGCAGAGAAAGAAATTAAGCGCTCATTTATCTGTGTTTCTTTTTATTACATCGCCGCTTGACTCCGCAAGGCTAATTGAAGGAAGAATTGGACAGATTGCGCGAATGACTAATCAAATTAAAGGACACCGACTGCTTACTTTTATTGCTGTTTTTGTGAGAGAATTAATAGGTATTCTCTAACTATTTAATTTTATTGATATTGTATCTTATAACGTAATTTAGAACAACGTAGCATGTAAATTTAGATGTTTATTTTATACATTAACATTAAATCCACTAGCAGGTATATATTTGTGTAGACTAATCAACAAAACCTTATCATAATTTTATCAAAATTAATTTGTGTATGGAATTAAACCACTGAATCTAAACGTCCAATATCAAAAATGATTAAACCGCAATCAAACTTAGCCAATTTATATTTTTGTAAACTTTCGCTGTTTTGTAATCAGCTAATTTCATTTAAATCTCAAATCAGATAATACCTACAGCCAAACAGCGAGCGTAAATTAGTTTTTTTTCTGAACACAAGCCATTCTGAATAGTAAACAAAATGAATGGGCCACCCTAAGCAAAGTTTAATCCGTTTTTATTACGAAGAAAAGAAGTAATTACTCTACCCTTAACGCTATAGAGGGTTGGAGCCCGAGGTAAAAATTTCCATAGATTTATCATAAGCAAATTAAGTTTATAATTAAAAACAGGATTTTTGTATAGAAGTAATTTGAATATGTAAATTATATTCAGCATGTTGCTTATTACAAAAATCTGACGCCGTCTTCTAGACAATGGCGGGCTAGTCGAGATGAAAAGTACTGCGGCTTGTCCACGACTACGAACATTAAACATTGTTAACACTTATAACATTATTTGATATTGTCGTTAGAAATGTATACGATTTACTATAGGAAATATATCGCAGGACGTGTGACCCTGTGGAGGCTGGTGTATGGAGGTGGAGGGCACGCGCGCCCCCGCAATTATCCTCCTCTCAGCGCCCTAATTATTCCATTAGCTGAGTAAATAATGATAAATGAACTGATTAATAGTTAGCTCAATCAATAATACATCCAGCAAACTACTGATTGCTATTGAAGTGCTGATCACTGTTAAACTTTAGCTATTTTTAATACACATGGCGAAATAGATAATATTAGATAATTCTTATGATCAGAAATAAAATGTTATTTTGTTTATGTAAGCAATTCGGGCGTCACCACATTCACGAGTTTTTCAATTAGATTGTAAAAAGAATTCAATTGACGTTATAGGGCTGTCCGTAGCTACTAGTCGCAGGGAAAACTAGTTTCGCCTTGGTAATTTCCGCATGTGTCATTTGGTGTCACATTCTAACAAGTGGTTACGAAACCTGGAAGCGCATAGAGACGTTCAGTAGGCTCATTCATCCTCGGTGAATATTCTCATCCCGAGTGACGGTTTTATCACTTCATCAAGATACCAGCGAAATCAATTTAAAGCCCGTAAGGCCGAGCGGACTCACCTAAGAGTCCCTAAAAGTCCCGAAGGCGGGCGTCCCTGCCGCCCGTCTCGTTCGCTCGTGCCCGTTTATAAACGGTTTTATTGCTTTCGGAGCAACCGAACATTATTAAACTTTTCCAATTTCGATTTATCACGTAGCTGTCGGAATTTAATACCGCCCTACCTTCGGCGGAGGCGATCGCCCGCCGCGTGATTACAATACACGTCGTTAATAATACGAGTTGAGTGCGGCGCGATTCAGCCGACTGCGGCTCTGCCGACTGGTGTGACGTGACACGGCCGCGACCACGCCGCCAGTCGCCACCCTCCGGACTGTCGACACCAGCGCACCCCTACCACATCTAGAGGAGGACTGAAACTGTTCACTTCCTCAGAAGTTTTCAAATATCGCTGAATTGATTCAGTTGCCATTGATACTGAAGATGAGACGTTTGATTTTATGCCACAAATATTTTCATGGATCCCTGCCCTGAAATTTTTTTCTGCAAATTGACTACATTGCATCAACAATGCTGTTATTAAATTAACTATTTTTAAGGCTTCGAGTTTGTGTCATCGGGAGCATTCCAGGCACAATTTTCAGGGTCAGTTTTAGGTGCTACTGAAGCGTCTAAGTCTCTGTATTACTTCATCTCCATCTGAGTACTTCATCTTCTTGCGAAAAATAAGTAGGAAACATGCAAAAACCACATCAAAAAGTAATACGAAAGCTACAAGATAATTTAATATGTAAACCGTACCTGCTTTACATATCTGCAAATATCATAACAAAATAAAGTCTCTTATATCGGCCTGGGTTAAAATTATGAAGCTAAAACTGTAGGTTATTGAAAACGTGACTTACATTTACATGGGTTAGCATCTACGAGATTTCGTACAGAGATGATATACAAGGTGTATGTTTCTGTCTTAAAATATGAATGAGCTGATGATTCTATATTTATTTCTGAACTTTAAAAAGGTTACCATTACTCACGTATCACATTGTGGTCTGCTAATTGTAATTGACATTTTATTCAGATCTTGTTTGTCGATATAAGGGGCCAGCTTTGAAGTTATTTTGGGGCAGGAGAATCAAACTCAGCTATTAGATGCTTGGTTTGAGCCTCTCTTGATTGGTCAATTCATCGTAAAAGGCCACTGCACCTGATAAATTGAGCTCTCCTTTCACTAACAAAAGTGCAAGGAAATAAAAAAGTGTGAAATAAATAAAATAATATAAAATAGGGAGTGTGGTGGTGAGAGGAAGCATCGGCGATCGCGGCCGGCCGCGGTGCAATCTACTCACATTCATAGGGCCAATCAAGCACCGACCCACTGCCATCCGCGCCCCTTAGCTACACCCCGGAGAGGTGCGGATTCTGACTAGAGTTTGTTTTATTTTAATAATATTATTTTATTTCCAATACTTTTATGATCAAAATAATAATATATATTATTGGATAAATAAGTTTTAGTAAAACGAAACTGTCGAAAAGATTTATTAAAAATTGAATTTATTTATGAAGAGCATTCATATATCACTTGACCGAAAAACGTCCGAAAATCAATAAGATTAAACATGTGCTTTATGATTTTATTGTTAGACAGTTTGGGCGGATGATCCGCCCAATCGAAATCTGCCACAGTGCCTGCTGAATTGCTACGGCTAACAGATCCATACTATCAATATATATTTAATAAACAATTTATTCACCTAAAAGTCGTGTGGACTATTTCTCATCGGCGAAAATGACGCAATTCTAGACAAAGGAAATTGGCGTAACGCTCATAGAAGTCAGGCCCACTTAGGGTAAGGTTGGCTAATAAAAAGACCAATTTAATGAAAACACCGCTAAAAACATACAGCTAACGATGAATGGGTACATTAAAAGGAATATTTCATATATATAATAAGTTAATGTATTGTAAAAAGAATAAAAAAAAATGGTTTTAGGATTGTTCTTTTTTTCTGAAAATTATAGCCAAGCATGCAATGATTAAAAATATTTTATAAGATTGGTAAGTCACAAGTCATCGGGATAATCAGTATCTACAGCACACGAGTGCAGACGCGAATTAAATCATTCTTGTCATTTGATTTTATTTAGCATCCAGCCTGACACATAAAAAAAAATGCATGAAAACGTTTTATAATAAAATAAGAATGATAAAAACCACACAAACCCATTGGCTCTCGGACTTTTTACAAACAACGTTTTTAGTCCGTGGATGGGTGATCATGCTATATACCGAGATTTCTCCGTGGTGCCTCAGAAAGCACGTTAAGCCGTTGGTCTCGGCTGTCATTTGTAGATCTGGGGTGGGCTTTAACTCACACAATACAAAAATTGGAAAATGTGATGAAAACCAATTATCTTAGAATTAAGATAGTGAAGGATACCAGAACGATCGAAATGAGCTCAAAAAATTTAGCAATAATTCATACAGAAATAGGAATATGTAAGTAGATTTTTGCAGAAATGCTTATGAATCTTGCAAGAGCGAGCGAAGCATGCTCAAAAAATTTTACCACTTCGCCTCTGATAGGTTTTCAATTAGTTTGGGTTAAGCTTGCATCTTCTGTGCAAGTTAAAAAGTACGAAACATTTTAACTTTTCGAGGACCACATTCGAAGCTCATGCGGACCACCGGTGGTCCGTGGACCAAAGGTTGGGAAACAATGGATTAAATGAAGTTACAGGGGTCGTGTTGATGCGGGCCTGTGGACGGTGAGTAATGGGCTAGCTCGCCGTCCGTCCGTCGTATGACGACAGGCCGTGTCGACGGCGCGTTCGTGTTTCACGCGCGCCTCAAAGAGATGTCGGCAAACGGGAGGGGCCCGCAAGGGCCGATGCCTGCCAAGGCTGCGGGACTGTTCGAAAGAGATACCGCGGCCCTGGAACATAAAGGGCCTAAGAAGGAACATGGGTGGTTTTTAGTCAGTAAGAGTCTGATTTCCCACCCTCCAAAAAAAAAAAAAAAAAGGGGTCGTGTTCACGTGTGTCGCATTTTAAATAAAAATATAGTTCAGTAAATACATGCGTATTACGGTCGCAAATCATATTTTGCTCAACATACAGCCCCAGCCCCAGCTCAACTGACCTGCAAATTGCAAAAAACCTAAGAAAATTTGAATTTTGCGGGCTGTCCTGGCGCTTCCACCTTAAGTGGATGAATTTTCAAAACCTTTCATAGTGCTTGCTTACTTTCGTTTGTACAATATTATATGCTCCTAGTTAGATTCAGTGATTTAGGCGGGTAAGTAATATACGATATAAATACAAAATCTAAGGTGAATTTATAATTTTATTTGATATAATGATCAGTTAATATAATAAACGATTGAAATAAAAAAAACTACTTGTTACAAGCATGACATACATTGAATTTAAAAAATCGTTTGAGATACCACTCAAAAGACAAAACCTATTTGGTCTAATATGATAAAAACGCCTAGTTAAAAACACAAAGCAAAATTGCACCAGCGACGAAGCGAGCGCTCGCCTTCGCGCGCTAATGGTCACTGTTCTAACCTAACCTAACCCGAAATGATTCATCAACAATAGAGAGGATCTGGCGCTCTGCTCCGCTCCCGCCTTAGCCTTCTAACCTAACCTAGAATCGGGGTGTTAACGTTATAGGAAACATAAAATCAATTATTTATTTGCACAAACATGAGTACAATACACACAATAACAAATTGTGAGCATGCAAGAAATGTTAAAGCAACTATAAAAAACAGATCATCACGTTTGCTTTAAACAATGGCATGCAAATATTCAATAATATTTCAGTTTAATAATATCCAATAACGATAGACGAAATAAGTTTTAGAGTTTAAAAATGTTATAAGTAAAGAAATTATATCAACAGTTGGTATATCTCACGTTTATTTCATCTTGTGAACGTTATTGACATGAAAATATTATACCAAATTATTTTTTATTATACTAGCTGTTGACCGCGACCTTCGTTTGCGTTAAATTATGACAAAAAAAATATTACTTCCCCTAATTATTTTTCTAAAATAAAAGTAAAACCTAAGTTAGACCTTATAACATCAGCTATCTGCCAGTTAAAGTCCCGTCGAAATCGGTCCAGCCGTTTCGGAGATTAGCCGGTACAAACAGACAGACAGACCGAGAGAAAGACAAAATTTAAAAAAAAGTTTGTTTTTGTTTTAAGTGCCGTATATATTTTCATATGCATTTATGATATTACAAACAGACACTTCTATTTTATTTATTTGTATGTTTAGATGTATAACTGAGACGCACTCGATTTAGGCAGTGTGTTGTCAGTCAGTGAATTTAATTTTTTATCAAAAGTTTATATTTCAAGTTTTCTATTAAAAGTTGCCATAACGTCGAATCGGAGGTACCACTTCCAAACTAAAACTAAACGAAAGGCGTTAGCTTAACACCCGTTTACTTGACACCATGTGATAAACTGATGACAAAGCACAAGTAACTGAAGCTCGCTGAGCTATAGCAATCAGTGTGTTTTGATTTAAAGGCCAACAAGTAACAAGCAAAGTTAAAGGCGTCGTTAGATCCGGCCGATGTTAATGAGGCTGTCGCTCTTATTAAAACTCCTTAGATTCATTCTGTCTAGTTAACTGTTCTCAAGAATCATAAAGTTCCATAAACGTAAGTGATATTATAAATTGAGAAGTTGAAGTTCATGATTTTGTACGTGGATACTAAATTAATGACAGGGACTTTTTCAGTGTGTAGTGCTCGTCTGAACGCCTTTAGATGAAATGTTCTTTCAAGTGGCAAGTGGTGGAAGATCTTTTTCGCTTTTCTTAAAATATGTAAACGGATTCAGTAGCAGTATTAGTCGTTTTCAGTGTTAACTATTGTAAACTCGTTTTACTGAGTCTGTTTCATTAATAAACGTTGAAAACCGAGTCAAAGTTTCAGGAAAAGTCGAAAGGAGTAGTTCTTTGGCGTGGTAGAGTGTAAGAGATGATCGCCTGCCATGGTTGCATGGACATCAAACCTAACTTACCTATTATATTAGAGTCGCTTTCACCAATGAAATAGAACAAGATCATCTCATCCAAATCGCGTTCAAGAGCTGTCAGCGTCACAATTGCAATGGAATATTGACACTAACGGCTCCTGTTTACACGGTTCAGTGGTGCTGATCACATTTTGTTGGTGACATTCATCCTAGTTTCCAAGTAAACTAACCAATATACGTTTCAGTTCCCACCGTCGGAATACGTCCCTGCGTACAGAGCTCACGTACGACCGCTCGTAAGTTCAATGGAGGTGTTGATTAAAAATATTTCCCATGTGCGGCGTATAAGGCCCAATTGGGCAAGCAATCAACCGCCCGCGCCCTGCCCGCTCCCTGCCCGCCCCTCGGCCGCTAATCATGCGCGCTACTTGCCCGCTTATTGCAAGCTTTCCTTCGTACATGTGTACTTTTTATGTCTTCATACACGTTACAGGTGCTGTGAAGACAAAGGAGGATGAAATTGATTACGTAGAGAGGATTAAGGTTCAGTGTAGGGGATGTAGCGATGAACTTTGTACTGTGTCTATTGTAGCGTAAATGTATGAGCAGGTTAAAGGATTGATTTTTAATTAGATAGTAACAGTAATTTGATTTGTTTAACACAAATGTTGCGGGGGTGTATGCTGTGTGAAGTAACTATGGAATTTATTTTGTCCGCTAGATTTGCATCTCTGGAGTAACATACTGAATAACAACTAATTGACTAATTTTGACATAGTATTGTACTTCGTATACATATTCTCGTGAATTTTTGATGAATACTTTAAAAAAATTAAATACATTTTCCTTTTCGAGTTTCGCTCAGGCCGTGCAAAACAGCATCAGCTCAAACAACAATAACGTTATTAGGGCTCGAAATACTTTAAAACAAAAATGTATCTAATGAATGGCTATGTTCAAAGCAGCCGAATGTTTGCCATTGCCAGAACCGTTCGGCTTCGACAAAGCGCGTCTGGCCTGCCAGCCTGCCTGGCAAAAACAACCACTTTCCATTCTTGGAGTGCGTTTAATTGGTGCGCTATCTCGAGTGCGTTAGTCTGCCAGCCCATTACAAGTATATAGACAGAATAATAAATAGGCACCTGATTTATATTAGACAGTCTTTTAAATTCTTTTTAATTAGATCTCTGTTCCTCTCGAGCCAAAGATCGGGAAATTTTAATGGTATCGTGGATTTATGTGAGAGATAGTTTTTTTTATATACCTATATATAGGACATATACTCAGTAATCAGGAACTAGCTTAACTGTATAGAATGTTGAAATCGTGTCAAATAGTAACGATGAAAATAAATTCCAGTTACTTTCAAAGAATCGACGCACATCACTGAGACATGAGAAAAGTTTTTGCTTTATTGCTTTTAAAGATCAATTCATCATGTTAAATGTATCTTTATTCCACTATGTAAGCGCTTTTTCTCATCAATATATAGGAATAGAGGCAACAAAAGTGTGAAGAAACGATTGATTTAATTACTTCTAAATGGATTTTTATAGAGTCCGCTGCGCGAGCGATCTAGAGCTGGAATTCCCGATGCCATATCCAGACCGCCTAACTACCAACAATCGTTTCTTACAAGAATGATGACAGCGTCGTCGGAGACTAAGCAGGATGGCTTTCTTCGTTTTTTTCCCATTGATCTAAATTCATGAGAGCGCGCGCGCACGTTCGCGGCCGTCGCTTGCGCACGAATGTCGCGCGCGGTGCAGATTCCGAGCTTTTTGCGCGCCATACTGTCTAACAAGATTGAAATAACTGCTTGCCTTTGAACAGGGGATTTGATTACTTCAAAGAATGAAACAAGATCAAGAATAAAAGATGAATTGCGTTAATTGCTTGTTTGTTTTGTAGGTTTTGTTTCAGTGTCTACACGAAGAAGTACACTAGATAGCTTTCTTGTTTGCTTCTTCAAAATCATGAATAATATCTCAAAAACTAAACATCAAGTCTTATTCAAACCAATTTTCTTTTACGTTCTACAATCCTACATTTTTTCAGAATTTTTCTCCTCTTACTTTAAAAATTGCGGGGGGAGGGACACACATTTCACCACTTTGGAAGTGTCTATCTTTCAAATGATTGACTTTGAGAAAAAATGGTTTTAGGAACCTCAATGTAATTTTTAAAGACCTATCTATAGACACCGCACGTATAAGTTTGATGAAAAAAAAAATAGTTTCAGTTCAATGTATGGGGAGCCCCCCTTAATTTTTTATTTTTGTAAAAAAATTATAAAGCGGTTTACAGAACACATCTACCTGCCAAGTTTCCAAGTTTACCAAGTTGTTAGTCCTAATAGTTTCGGAATAAAAAAGGATGTGACATACGCACGGACAGACAGACATTGCGAATCTATAAGGGTTCCCGTTTTTTGCCATTCGGCTACGGAACCCTAAAAAAGCGAAAAAGATTAGAATTATTACGTACCGTGTAGGAATATTACTTATCGATTAGTAGCCTACTGTGTCTACTCTAAAACCTTAACAATCTATTTACTTGTTTATTATAAATAACATTTCAGTTGATGAGAAAAGTAAAAGCAATTTAAGTTTTCGAATCCTAACTAGTTAATGTAACATATAGTGCACGTGCAGATGGTTTTAAAAATATTGTGAAGGTAATATTGATAAAATTAACAGAAAACAACATCAGCAGATCAAACCCATTGCATAATTTGTGGTAGCGAAGACAAAAGCTTTTCCTTGACGTGAATAAAAGTTTCCATCAAGTTGATTGCTTTTAAAATTCCACGGTAACGATGAAAGTTATCTGTAAGTTTAGGGATATAAGTATACAATTACTATACACAAGTGCAATTAGTTTTTGCACATAAAATCTATACTAATTCATCCAAGTTCATTACAAGATTCAGCTCTAATACAAATGCTCGTAAAGTGACTCCACAGTTTCCCTGTGAAGGAGCCAGCAGCCGTTATTCAATAGGTAGGTAGGTATACCTGTTGCGGGCACAGTTGTCGCAGCCCTACGTGATTAGGAACCGTTTATTTTATTGAAGCACCCACTTATTGTTGATGCCGACGGTTTTTGCCTCTCCATTCCCATCTCGAGTGCGTTCGCGCAGTGCCATGCTTTATCACGAGCATTCAGCGCACTAACATTGGATTTAATTAAAAACTCCTGCGATTCGACTCTGATACATTTTTTTTAACTGAAATGTTGAGCTCCACATATCTCGGTAACTATTTGGATAAAAAGTCAAAGTCAAGGATTTATTTGCAGATAAATATGGTTACAAAAGTTCTTACAGTGGTAGTATAATAGTAGCTTAACATATTTAATCGTAACATAATGACATGCAAATTTTTGGTATAAGTACAATTACATCATTTGGTTAGGTTAGGTTTTGGTTAGGTTTATTGTTCCTCTTTTGATTTAATTTAGAACAGCGTTCCTGTTGAATATTAAGAGGCAAGTCTCATAATATACTCGAAGAGGCATTTACTAATGAACATTTACGAAATAACGTTACTATGTAGTCAGATTAATATACTAAAACTGGATGTCATCAAGTTGCGAGAGAGTCAACATACAGACTTGTGTTAACAGGGAAATTACAACTGGCATTAATATGCGGTCCATGTACATAAACTTAAAAGCGGCCATGGCATGTTGTGTGTCTACTTTGCAATGTTATTAAACAGAATACATGTTCATCTTATTCCGGCTGCATTATGAGCTCGTGTGGATTCCAGGCGGTTCTCATAAGGCTGCCTACACGCCGTGGCGCCAATAAGCGCTGCAGCGGTCAGCGACGCCACGCCATGCTAATTTAATCGGATTAGGTATTAAAGTTAATATAACAACCGCGTGCAAATGTGATTTTCATGTATTGTGGGTGTTTATGTGCAATATAATATGCGCCATTAAAATTCTTACCGTGATTATGGTAGGATTATTATATCGATTAACACTTTGGTTCGGAACCATAATAAAGATTGGGTGAATCTTAATTAATTCAAAGATGCAAAATAGATTCTGAAGTTATACATTATAATAGCAATTTTTAAAAGGCTAATTTTACGATGAATTTTTGTTCTTTTATTTTGCTTAAATTATTTTAGAATTCACTCTTGTACTCGTGATCAGCAGTGAACAAAGTTTTGTGTACTTAGACGTGAATAAATTATAAATTGGCCATTTCGGTAATATACATATATATATACGAGTATATATATATACATATATATACAGGGTGACATCGAATACATGCGACAAATTTAAATATACAATAATACGTGTTGTCAAGAAACTGTATAAAATATCAAATGTAAAATTAAAAAAAATATTTGACTATGAACGGCAACGTCTAATAACATGAGTACTCCACGACGCGCGACAATTATTGAGCACTGCGATGAGTCGGACGAGATTTTTTGATACTTTAATTTTTCTTATTTATTTTGCATATTAATTTTGCTGGAATAACGATAATTCGTACTTAAATAAAGATAATAACATCAATGGACCTTTTGATAACGATAATCGCGTATTTTTTTTTTAAAGATTTAGATTGTAGAAAAAACAGTTTATATTTACTATGTTACTGTAACTGAAGCTCCCATTTCATTTTGTCGCATTAATTCAAAGTCACCCTGTATATTTACTCGTCGTCGTTTACTGGATAGTGCAGGCTTACTAAAGTAACTAGAAGTCGGTCAATTTGTATGCATGCAGTCAAACGAAGGTTCCGTCCATTTTATTTGCCACCCACGTAGATGTCAAGTGAAAATATATTTTCGGAATAAAAATTCACCAGAATTGCCAAACGGCTTCGCTGAGATAACAGTTGGTATATTTAATACACCCGAGTACGGCGATTCTAAAATGAGTCCAATCATATCATTAAAAAAACATATAAAGCAAGGATATTTATTTTTACGACTAATAAATTTTGGCATAAAATAAAAAGATATGGAGGACATTTTCTGAGCTCGTTCTTTCGTTTTATCGATTTCACTTCTGGATCCATAATATGAGTGATTTAATTAACAATAAAAGTATAATAATGGGATGTTTGATGATAAAAAAGTAATGCAGTACTGAATAATTCATAATTGGGCATTAGGTATTCATGTTTGAGTAACGTTAAGTGAGTGGGGTCAAATCTTGGCTGAGCGAAGAGTGTCGGTCAACGCGCTCACTCAGTTCCTTTATAGCGCTCACACTCTCACGGAAGTGCTTTGCGCCGATAGAATAGACTGGAACTAACGAGAACATTTTTTTCTGAACGATGAAAAGCTTTACATTTTCGTGGGTTGCATATTACATTGGCTGAAAGTAGAAACGGTGAAAGTTAAATTTGTCTAAACGTCGCGGGTTTGGTTCGCCGCACGTTTGAAACAAACTTTTTTTGTGATTAGAAATATCTTTACGCGTACTGTTAGGTTAATTTTCAAGAAAAGGTTTTTATTTACGTGAAGCACTGATCGCTGAAACTTTTTCAGTTTGAAACTAAGGTAAATAAAAAATATACCCGCCGAAGACGTATCCACACCATTCCAAATTATCGCAGCAATACTTTTAATGGATCTTGTGAGTTTTTGCCTTTATTTATACGTTACGATGTGCGCATAATGGATCAGCAGACGAACACTTAGTAGATATGCGATACTTGTATATTATTGGCAATCACTCGATTCTCGATATAAAAACACTCGTAATCGATACAATGTTTCAGAGCTCACGCATGTTGCAGTCACTAAAGTGTTTAAGTAATTCCAATTGAAATAGCCAGCTCGTCATGATACGCTAAGGCTATTTCTAAGTATTCCATCGCACACAATACATGTCGGCTGTAAAAACAATTAAACTTGCACAATGAAAGCGCTACACATAGTGCTAAGCGCCAGCCCATTGTGTTGCTCGAGTATTAATCGAATAAGTCCGCCGGCTTAGGGTGAAGTGTGCAAATGCTGTGCCACTCAGTAAGTTCAGCTCTCATCGGTTTATGACTACTATTTTCTGATTAATCGAATGAAAATGTAGATTTTTAATGTTCATATAGGTACAGAGTTCTTTTTTAAGCTTACGCAAACTGCTTGGGCTATTTTCCGTTGTAGTAGTACATAATGAGTTACTGAGTTGTTGATGCGCGTTGGACCCCCGGGGGTCACTCTACTGTAGATAATGTACTTAATTAATCACGAATGCACTATCAAGTCTTTACTTGTTAGGTTTATAGGTACTATCTTAAATGATGTAAGGACCAAATCCTACAACTAAATCGAGTATATTGCCAAAAATCCATGTACGAGATGAGAATAAACACATTTCCTTGGTAGTGTAGGGTGTAGTGTCGGGTGTACACTACACAGCGCGCCGTTAGTCGGATAGGTCGGCCCAAGTGAGTTAATTAACTGGGAGCGTGTAAGGCGACGCTCACGGCCGCTCTAATTGCGCGATTATTCCTCCGCGACGCCTAACTGCTGGATGAAATTTAATTAAAGTTTGTTGTTCAAATAGATTTAATTAAAGTAATGTTGTAGCGAGCGGCGCGCCGACGCCGTCGCCGCCGCGCGGCTCAATCCGCGTGAGTGCTGCGCAACTTTTCTAATTCATTACTTCTGAAAGCGTTCCCGTGATGCCGAGCACTCTTAATAATTTGTATTGTGTAGTTATAGTCGCTCGCTCTCCGCTCTCAGCTAGCGAGCGACAACTCGCGGCGCTCCACGCTTGCCGGACGACACTTTGATATCTCGAGCGTCTCACGAGTAGCCGCCCAATTACACTAATGGATACGTTCGATCTCGTCATTACCAAATTAAATCAAACGCCGCGATCCGAGCATTAATTGACGCTGAAACAGAACACCCAATCGATTGAATTATTCATAAATTTTAAAATTAAACAACTAGTCGATATTTATCCATTAGCTCGGCGGTAGTGCCGTTGAAATTACATCGAAATGGTCTCTCGAATACAAATGTATCGTTAAAAGCCACATTAAGATAAAAGCTGTACGCCATAACTCTTATTAATTATTAATAGTATTGTCAATTAAGATGGAATAGCGTTCGGAAAACCTACAAATAGGGAATGTTTATCTATCCAAAAATAACAATCGTTGCGACGATTCGCGGCCGTAAGCGAGGAACGATGTTCGCGTCAATTACGGCTAATGGAAAACTTAAATTATGATAAAAGCTAAAGAGCTCGCGGCGGATGCTGCGTGTCCGTCCGCATCTCTTCGACCCGATAATGATGAGCCTGTCTCTTCCTTCTTAACAGCCTTATTCACCAACACATTATTATAATACAAGTAAAGTAACCGATACACACGAAGCGAGTTTACTACACTGTTCCTTAAAAACAAGAAACGTGATGAAGATAATATTTATGATATCACTTAAATTATTTGAATCACGACACGTTTCCCGCTAAATTAACATGAAAACATGTGGCGTTAGACGTATTAATTCACTTCGGAACTTAAACTTCTTCCTCTAGTAGATATTTGCTGGGCGAGCTGCCAGGGTTGGCATCGTTTAATGAATAATGGTCGCGGTCATTTGCAAACACGTGACCAGTTTGGTTAGTCATTTTTCTTACATTCCATAATCATGCTGCCTGGCTACATTTAGTATTTTGATGGAGAAATTTTTTCGCAAAACTTGGGTGAAAATTGTCCGTTACATAATAATCTACTGGTGTCTCATTTTGATGCACTTTGAAAGGAGTTTCTTTTCATTAATCTTTTAAAAAAAGAACACTAAAACTTCGAACAGATATTCTGGCTTTCTTAAAAATAAAACGCCGAACGTATATCCATTGTATTTTCTGTGCGACGAGTGCAAATGCGGGTCTGAGGTGGCGTTGTTGTGACCCGCAAACGCTCGGGCAGCTTTCAGTTGATTTTAACTCCCCATCAATTACCTTTATCTGGAATGTTGATGGATTTAAGGCTAGCCGCTATTGATTCAAGATAGCTATTGTAAAATAAAATAAAAATGCGAAAATTTGGTACGGTCTGCCTATTATCTACTCATTTTTCAATTTTGGAGCACTTAATTTTCTTTCAGCAATCGTCTTTTTCATCAATCTAACAGTACATTGATCTTCGAAGATCATCATCAACATCATCATCCACAACCAGACTTCACTGGGAATAGGTCTCTATTTGCTTGTACTAATCTGCACGCTCCTGTGCCAACTTCAGACGATATAATAAAAAGTAAACCAAAGTGAACGAATCTACTGCATTCGCAAAGTGCAGGTCCAGTCCACAGGCGTCGCTGTCCCGTCCGGGTGACCCACAAAAGCTGCTGAGCAGCTTTCTGTTGATTGTAACTTATCGTAATCTGGGATGTTGATAGATAGACGCCAGATATTGCAAAATCAAAAAAAAAATGTGAACGTGTTACGTTTTCTACGCTAACTTTTCACATTTTTGTAATTATAATTTAATAATTCAACAACATTCGTTGATTTTCTTAATTTAAACTAGAACTTGTTTTCAATAATCTTCAGAACCGAAAATTAATCTTCGAACGAACGAATCCACTGCATTCGCAAAGTCCACAGGCGTCGCTGTCCCGTCCCGGCGACCCACAAAAGCTCCGTCGGGCAGCTTTCAGCCGATTACCCGCGACGCGGAGCCTAATTTGATTGCTACCCGCCATCAATTACCTCACGACCGCCGCAGCTTTTTATTTACCGACCCGCTTTCGCGTCATCTCCTACGACTTTTTGATTATATTTCAAACACATAGATTTATTAGTTTGTGCTATTGTTGTCCGTAAACTTTGTTGTCGTGTATCATTGTGAGTGATGGGTGTTGCTTGGGTAATTGTCGAAGTACCTACGGGTAAAATATACCTATTGGATTATTTAGGGTACCAACCCAATAGATTGTTGTATTGTTTATTAAAAATACTATCCTTTACATTTATGAGAAAATTTTAAATGGTAACTAGGAACTGCCTACTATGTGCATTCAACATTTTAAATGTTAATTAGCAGCTTGTACCTTATCTCTTCTGCTTACAATTACGACGTTGTTGTTTTCGACTTGAGTGTTGTTTGAACACTGGTATTTAAATGTAAGTTTTATTGTGAGTGTTAATGGCAGCTAACCATATGAAGACAGACGACACTTTCTAACTTAATTGACACTTCTAAAAACCATAAACGTCTATGCTGTTGCAACGATTTGTAAAATATTCAATAAAACTTGTTTTGGCGGCAGACGTGATGTTGTCACTCAGTTCGGAGCACGCGAAGCAATCGTTGTATGGCGAGCGTGATGTAAATAAAGAGTGGATTGCTTTGCGTTGTCTGCCAGTCAATTTCCTTGATGAACTCACAATTACGGAAATTGGAAGCGCCGCCGTCCGACGCCACCGCCCGAGCCGCCCTCTCTCCTGACACGTCGCTACCAAACTTTCACGTCAGATTTACTGCACATTATTAAAATTATATTTAATCCCTCGTGACTCAATCCACAAAAAAACCCTCATAACATGCAACATGCATACCTAAAAATTAATTAAACGCCACAGCCCCAACGGTCTGTTGACTCGATGTCAATTAAATTCTTACGACAAGGAGTCCATTTCAAAAGCGTTACTAATGAGAAGCATATGGGTTCACGTCTCGGAACCAGTATTTGTCGTGTACTTTTTGCCGCGGCATAGTCGCGGGGAGTCGCGCTGGCAGCACCTATCCTTATTGAAATCTTTACTGGCCTCATTGTTCTATTCTCAATTTAGGCGTCCTTGCAAGTTTACGCATCTCTTTCACGAGTAAATTGCTCTGCTCCGTCGGAGGAGTCATAAAGAAAATTGCTATACAGTTGATAAATAATTTATCTGAAAGCCCGCCCCAGTCACCGAAACGCGCCCGGGGTAGCACTGCGTCTACTTCAACCTAATATTACTTTCCTTTTGTACAATTTTGCAACAGGGCCGTTCGCACGTTCCCTTGCTTTTATGGGCAATAAGTGGAACGCAATTATATTTATGGAGGAAGAATGGTTAGAAAACTAATTTTACCGAGTATTATTTTATGTTACCTATGTTAATCTCCCAAATGAGTCGATGTTTATTAACTTTGCATCCATTAACGTTATTGGACGCCTAATTTGAGCTGTAGCCTAAATTCTCCTTTTTTGTGACTTTTTGTGGGTACAGCAAATTCAATTAGATTCTCCTGGACCGTAATATTAATCAAGCTTAAGGATTTTTCCATTGTAATTGGAATGAACGCGATGACGTAGCTGCTAATTGGGAAAGTTAGGTATTCAGTTTCTGGAGCAGTGGTGACTGGTGCCTAATTAGTGTGCGCAGCGGCCTCTCATTACGAGCTCGGTTTTAATTACCCGCACGAACAAACTTAATATAGCGTTTGATTCACGGTATCGTCAGCTCCCTGAGAGTGTTTCCATGTTGTCCGTAAACGCATTTTACACGAGTTAACTAACGGGAAGCAAAACATTCTAAAGTTGAACGCAGAACAAAAACAAACCTTTGTTTGGATACAGACAGCCTTATGTTTTTTTTCAGAGTTCAGTTTAGTATAAATAATAGTTGGAGACAGTACACTATAATTCAAGGTCCATAGAAATACTGCCTTTAATAAGAACATTGTCAACAACGCCCACCCAAACCTTATTATTAGGCCCCCAACTAGTTAACACGAACGCAATAGGTGGAACATAATAAAGGTCTATTACACGGAATTGTTAATCCCCATCCCGCGTGCTGGCGGTTGTTTATTCAGCTGTATTAATTAACAGTCAGGTGGATTACAGGGCAGACGAAACGTGGCCTAATTAGAGAGATGCCTGTCTCGCTCGGCGGCGGCGGACATGCCCCGCTACCGGATACAACGCGAACACAACGCCAGTCCGTGTGAAACGACCTTTATATTATTAAATTATCTAATCTGTTTGGTAGGATATCTACATGGTGTTTGTTAATTGATAGACTTGGCTGTTTTATTAGAGTTATATTACTTACTTCTGTATTTTAAATAATTGTTTATATTCAATCAAATTGTAGATATTTACTCCTTCTTTCAGTTTATTTAAGTGTATTGACTACCAAACCAAGTTTAGCTAAATTACCTATCGGTTACTCAAGTAAAACAAGCAAGTTGTTCTTAATAATTCGGAAACGATCAATCTCGAAAGCTAAACTTTATAATTTAGGCGCAGATTGATAGTTTCCGATAGTAATTATTTTAACAGTTTACCTATTAGTATAAATAAATGAATCTAAAATATCAGCTAGATTTCAATGAATATGCAAATTGCTTTAATTTGTGAATACTAAAATTATGAATTATATAGGGCTAATGAAAACGAAAGTTAGTCAAAGCCATTTAATTTAGTTTAGTTAAATATACAGGCTGTAAATAACAGTTTTGCGTACAGGTTTTGCCTATGTGTACCTTCCTACTTTAAAGATTATTCTATTATCAGTTTCTTTATATAACTTAACATTTAAGTTCATGACTGTATTGTTATTTGAGGCGCCGTGACCCCACTAATTATAAAAGTTTCAACAGTTTCAAAGATTAATTAAAACACAGACGGCCTGATTGTTGATTTAGTAATTAATCGTCTCTATTATTTTCAAGCTCTGTCTGTTTGTGTCATCTCATTTAAAGCACTAATTTATTTGAATAAATGGAAAATGTGTCTCCGGTACAAAACAGCGTCCCAGCTTATGATTTCAAAATATTGTTCGCTATGTAAATGAAATTTGGAATCAGAATAATATATTTAGCATCGAACACTGATTAATTCTTGAATATTAGATACGTTTGTGTTGACTATTCCCTTAGCTAACAAACCCCCTGTTTATTTAGTGTGAAGTAGGTCTCTTCCACGGCACTATGTGGACGTATCCGTAGCCGACTGCATTAATAGTCAATAAACAGGAGCCTCCGGTGTCGAGTCTATAACATGTCAGCTCACGTCGGCGCAGCGAAATCAATTAGGTTCGTTTGCGAACTGCTCCAATAAATACCGCTATCGTTAATTAGAATCAATCGTGGGATTGCGTTGGGGACTATTCTGAAATCAGTTTGCGTCGCGTGGGCGGACGGCCCTACTCTGACAGCAATTGGCTTATTAAGAAGCTAACAAAACGCAATAGCCTCCAGCTTGCTGGGATTAATTTATTTTGCTTGTATCTCTTTGTATTTGTGAGTGATCGATCTTCTTTCGCGAGCTTTAATCAGCTATATTTGTTATTGATTGTTCAGACTTTCTATGGGATTATAATATGAACGTGGGCGTTGCTGGGTACTTACACTACTTACGGTAACACTTTACTGTTTGATCACGAGTCTGATAGAGTTTTCTCATTGCTTGTTCTTGTGCTTTGATTTATAACAAGAAAACCATATCCGCTTTCAATTATTAATGTTCATCAATTTATTTTTGTAATAACAAAAGCGATGCGTTTAAAAGCTATGTTTTTATGGTTCTTAAGTTATTGAATTAAAAGTACTTCGCATAAAGAAAGCATATCACAAAAGTGGAGCCCTGAGACAGTTAGACGGGGTCGCGGCAGACAGAGGAGAAGATGGGACGCCTTGGATGGCATTCTCGTTAATTGGCGAAAAGAGTCTTTGGGGGTAGGAAGAACAGGGTGTAAAGCTCTTCAACCCCCGCAGAAAAGGGAGGATCCTCCGACCAGACGGGTGTTATTGTCTGGTGGGCTACTGCCCGACAGTTGTCGGGTTTTTCTATATAGTCTTAAATCGCGAATATCTTTACTTGCGCGATGCAGGATTTAGATGTTTAGTTTGGCCTCTGCGTCATAGATGGCGCTGTAGTACTTTTTGTTCTATGTTGCTGTAGTACTTTTTGTAGTATCGCTACAAGTCGCAACACCGAGAAATCTGGAAGGAATGGGGGAGGCATTTGCCCAAGAGTGGGATAATTTAGGCTAAAAAAAAAGTACTTCGCGCGTTTTCTCCGAGAGATCAAGAGTGGCAAGAAAAGATGGAACATTGATCCAATTATAAATAATGTATTGAGTTTTGATAGAGTGCTATTACATCCTGCACTTGATGCAATTATTTCATATAGAGCTTTTATTTTCGCGGCAATAAACAATTAGATGCAATCAGCTCATTCATGATCATTTAATAAAACCCACAAAAAGTGAGATTATACTAACAAATATCATGTAATTACTACCTTACCCGCGGTCGACGCCGCGGTGGTGCAAACGCCGATTAATCTTTCCATTTGCATCGATTTGAATACTGATTGGAATTATACGAGTAGTACAGTCGAGTGCAATCGGCCAGTCACGCCCGAGGCGTGTTTACAACACGTTCGCCACGACAGCTTTACAACTTCGACGTCCCGGTTTAATATTTAATTTACTAATTAATACGAGTGTTATAAAAATACCAATAAATATTCTCCTTAAACAAATTAGATGTTAGAGTTTTGTTGCCGTAATTAGAATTGCATCAGAATGATTATTTTAATTTACAACATATATTTTATGGCTTAAGTTTTGTGGCACACCTGATACGTTATTTGAGATGTTTTGTTGAAATGAAAACGAGTATAATTTAAATAATTTGAATAAATATTTTCTAAACATAAACTTAAGCACCTCATACGGAGTGAATTTAAAGAATTTCAACATTATGTAGGTGTATAAAATTATTTTAATTTTCATGACCAATGCCCGATCCTTATGTGATAACTTTGTAAGACTGCAATACCCTACATTATTTAAATCATAACAAACATAGATACAACGATTGTTTTATTGCGTTTAGATGAATATTTCATCGCACACACTCAAAATAAACAACGTATTCATACGTTATTAAAGTACGTACAATGTTTTATAACCTTGGTGCTATTATAACAGGAACACGGTACATCGAGCGAGCGAGCAATCCCGACAAGTAAACGAGATGAGACGGGACGGTAAAGCCTTCAGCGTTATCTGTAATTAGGATCGAGTGCCGGAAGTGTTCGCCAAGACAGTGCCAGCATCCGGCCCGTTGGCGAACCGAGCTGATACCTAATTAGTCATATATACGACGAGATGCAGATAACGACGACATTATTAATTAGATTGATTGAGAATTGTCATTGGGAAATGAGAAGTGTGACATTTTGGGTCATAAAGTAGTGTCCGTTTCCTGCATTGGCACGCAAATATAAGAAACTGTTTACGTACATAGAGCCGCACCTTCAGCTTGATAATAAAGTTTTAATTTTACTACGGAAGTTATAATCAATTAAGAAAATTGTAATTATTGGTATAGGTAATTATGATAGTATCGTTAAGCTCTTGACGGTTACATAGCGAGCGAGTCGCTCCAAGCGTAGACCGGGGATATGTTTTGAGGCGCGCACAACTCCCATATCAAGTGGTATGTTTTTATTTATATCCCAATAAATTAGCGAGGAAGACATTTTTCACAATTTTTACTATCAGTATTAATTAAATCTAACGAGCCCAGAATAAAAACTCGCTAGGTTACGTAAAGGAGGCAAGTTTTTTCTTGTCCATGACGTGACAGGTTGTACAATGATTGGTTTGCGTGAATCTGAGACAGATGCTCGTGCACATGTCATTATTAAGAGCGGCCGAGCCGATCCGAGGCGATCCGAGCTTAATCCGGACTTGACCGACAACTTTGTAAATTAAATTGGCTCCGCGCTACGTCGACTCCGTGAATTGCACTTCTTATGGCCCCCGTAATCACCAGCTGTATAAATGCTCCATTAAAAGTGGCGTCAATTACATTAATTCCTTATATGTATCAAGTTAAATATATAATGTAACTGGAAACGTTCTCTAATTAAATGTCATGTGCATAGCATTTTCCGTATAAACAATCTTGTAGAATGCGAGCAACAGTTACGAGAAGCTAAAGACGATATAAGAGAGATAGAAAAACTAAACTAATGGTCGTTGACATGGAAATGTAATAGAATGTAATGATGTGTAACGCTTGTAAGAATCGTTTTATTTTGTGTCAAGAATTAATTTGTGTTTGACCCTTGCTAATACGATTTTAATTTGCTCTTTTTAAGTTCAATTATGAATAAAGAAGAAATACTCCAATTCACGGTCATAGGTTTTGTTCTACTTGGACTCATTTCTTTAGTCCGATTAGTAACTATGTTCTATGTACCATCCAGAGCTTGTAGGGCAGTGCAAATACTTGAGCTGTAATTAATAGTAATCGGTACCAATACAAAATCTAATGACAGCGTTAGAAACTGCGAGGAATAACGGTTCAAAATAATAATCGCGATTGCACATTACTGATAAAAATATCAAATAACGTTTACCTGTTATAATTTGCCTTAATTAAGCTATCATTAATTTCTATTTTCCTGTGAGCATAAAAACAAAGCACACAACCAGGACCGTCCACGAGTAATGTTTCTAAGAAAATGCGTCTCAGTACAAGCAAGAAGTTCATTAAGTAAAACATGAATCTTGATGAAAATTGCTTAATGGTAAGTTGTAAGATTGGCGCCAACGGCGGAACTGTGTGGAGGCCCCGCTCCGGCCCGCCCCCGGCCCACTCCCGGGCCGCGTCCGTCTCGTCCGCTCAAAGAGCCCCAAGTGGCAAAACGTGCCCAGTAATAAGGAGCAAGTTATTCATTAGTGTTTTGAGAAAAAGTTATTAGTGCCGACAAGTCATGCGAGGCGGTGGTGCGCATGCGTTTGCATTTTTCTCCGCAATTTTCTGGATCAAAATGCAGATGCAAAGAATTTGCATTTAGTTCACGAGCCCCTCGTTACTGACCAATACAGAATATAATGAGATGGTCAAATTAATTCGTATAAAATTAAACGAACCTGTTTGTTAACTCGTTACTAGTAAAGAATGTGTATTGTTTGTTTCTGGTTGTAATTTATACATTGTAAATTAAAAGAGAATGTCGTTTTAAGCTTTAACGGAACAAATATGAATAAATACTTGCAAGTACTTTAAAACATAAAGAAGCAATTTTTTAACGAATAACTTGATCATTTCATTAATTGACAGCATGGTTGTGCAGCGTTAATTAACGAGAGAAATTGCTCGTTCTGTAATGAGAGTTTTATGGCCAGCGGGATACTGGCGCAAGGCAGCGATGCAGCTATGGCGGGAAGCTGCAAGACTCATAGCGCAATTTGCCGTCCGTGTTGAGCTAGCTCCTAATTAATTAATACCTACATCCTACATACAAATAATTACACAGGCTTTTTGTTCTTATTAAGGAAATTGTTTAAGCATTTTCCTAGGGTTTTGTTGTTGACTTTTATAAAATGGTTTTGCATCTAGAATTTGTAGATTTTTTATGTGGATTTCAAAAAAAGGATACGTAGTATCGCCAAATGATAAAACTTTGGTACTGAACAGCAGAAAGTACCCTACTTAATTATTATGTAGGAGCCAATGGTTGTAGGCACCGTACACTATCACAATGTTGATGTTGGTTTAGTTGTGGAGTACACAGAAAGAACCACAAGTAGAGTTTAAAGTTATATTAAAAGTTGAACGTTAAAAGGTTAGAGTGGTAGCGATTCTTTCTCTTGACAAATGATTAGTTTCACAGTTGTTGTCTGACTCGATCTGCCTTGCGTGAAAAGTTATAATTATAGCGTAATATTTGTGACGCACGACATCCAAGTAGGTTGCTGCGTTCGCAAAGTAAATGTACGGTTGATGAGACCGTACATATTATTTTTAAATTCCAAGCAAGATTTAATGGAAGGCAGTAATTAGCAAGTATCGAAGTAGGTATCCCAGCAGCTTGCATTGTTATAGTTATTTAATAGAAGAAAAAAAGCACTTCAGCGTGTCTTGAAAAGCAGCTACGGAACATGCAGAAACGCCACTCTCACTTGAACGAATTTTCCTACTTTCATTACGAAAGAATTCATAATATACAGCTACTTAAATGTTAATATGACATGTTAAGTCTTTTATAATTACTTTATATTAATTAATAAATAGTCGATTGAAACACAGAAAAAGAACTTTGACACTAAAATAAAGACATAAAGCGAGTTTTTACTAGGCGTTGAATGAAAGCAATCATTTTGTTAAATATAGAGGAGCTATTCCCGTAGTGTATTTAATATCCTACAGCCAGAACTAGCAAGCAACAGTGTCGAATGAAGCAATAACCATTAACCAAAGTGGATAACAATGATTGTAATTCATATATCTGTTGTTACAGTAAATTAAAACAAAAATTAGCACAGAAACACGAACCGTTTTGTATTATGTTCGATAAGCGAACTGACAAAATAAATGGCCACTTCACACCTGAAGCTGAGATTAGCTCGCGGGTTGCGGGTTCGCTCGCCGCGGAACCGGTCACAATCTCACAGCCACACGGCGACACGAGAGCCTCCGAAGCCACCCGATCCTATTATTTGGCTAACGAAGCCAAGGGTATCCCTTGATTATTAAAACGAACATGGAGCCACCCACGGCGGCGCCTCCCGAGTGTTAATTGGGCCCCCGTAGACAATACTAATAAGGCCCGTCCGCGCCTCTATCTGTCTAATTAAACGCGAAACTTGAGAGTAGCACCCTCGGCGACGAGGGCCTGTTTGCCGAGCCTCCTGAATACACTGTAATAATACCGGCTAAGCGTGTTTGAGTGGCTCTTTTTCGGATCTCTGTAAACCCCCGTTTAATTAGCAGTATTATGCGTCTGAGTGTCGACTACCGGCTTGTTTAATTAAGCTAAGTCAGTAACAACAATCCATTCTAGTTACTAATGTTTTATTTGCCGTTCATAAGAATTGTTTATAATGTTTTTATGTAATGTTCAAAGTTACCGTTTATTGCAAAACCGCATTTATTTTGTTAAAATGTTTTAACTTCTAAGAAAAGCTGTAAATTAATCTTAATTCATTTACAGCTTTTCTTAGAATTTAACATAATTAAAGCCGAGTGCTGACATGAACTATATCTACATGAAATGGAAAGAGTGCGTGAGCGCATTATAATTTATATTTTACGACAAGCGAAAAGCTGTAAAGTATTTTATTAAATTTAATTAAAATACTTAATTTTGATAAAATATACTTTGTGGCACTAAAAAAAATTATATTCTCTTTATTTATTATTCTAACATAGTATTTATATTTTTAAATATTTTTTGTAACAAAAATTAAAAAAACAAAAACATCGTTTGTAAATAATTTAATTAGCTTTAAAATAAAAACTTTCTTTCAATAGACATTAAAAAAAACATTAAAAAATATCAAAAATAGTAGCTCACCGGCATCGGGAACAAAGTCCGAGCTACCGGTGGTCAGGGCTCTTGAAAGAGGAACCTCCTAACAATAAGCGCCGTGTCCAGAAGAACTGCCTTCTGAATCAAGCGCTTGATCCAGCTGCCCAGCGAGAGCCTCCTCAGATGTTGGTCGAGGCTATTGGCTATTATGCCATTGGCAGACACGACTATCGGCACAATTACTGCTGTACTCACGTTCCACATGTCGACAACCTCATGAGCCAGATCTAGATATTTGAATTGTTTATCTTTCTCTGCTTTCACGAGGTTCTCGTCATGCGGGACCGTAATATCAACAATCATTGCGCGACGCTCCAATCGATCTATCACCACAATGTCAGACTTATTGACAATAGTCCTGTCAGTGACCATAGGTTGATCCCCATACAACGTGATATTACCATCATCGAGAACTGGGCGGACGCATACTTATAGTATGGCAATTGTGATTCCATAAGGTTGTACTTCAAAGCAACTTGCTGGTGGATAATCCTGGCAACGAGGTTGTGTCTATAAATCCACACGAATGTCCTCCGCCCTGGGGTGAAGAGGTCTGTCGGACTCGACTCTAACCGACTAAAAACCACCCTTCCCACACTTGCACCGGGGATCATGGGAACTGGTGCGCCTTCCACGATCCCCGGCTCCCTCAAGTCTGCGGGGGGAGTGAGGTGTACTCCCCCCGTAACGCCAATAGGGAGCACGCAGAAGACTACGCGCCACCGCCTCGGGTCCAGTTATACGAGGGGGCGGCGACTTGTCCCTCTGGACCCGTTCAATGAACGCAGTGATGACACCGAGTATTGCCTTCCCTGGAGCAGATTAACTTGCCGATGAGTGTTCTAGCCTCACCGATACGTCGCTCAATCCTGCACTGCCAAGCTGGAACAGCTAATTTTTTTCGTGTAGCTCTGTCATTGTTGGGAAATTTGACGTGAGCTACACGACATGCCGCTACAGTTCCACAGTACAATATTGAGTGGGTATCGGCGAGATCTTTGCAGCTGTCAAAACAGTTTGACAGCTGCGAATCTAGAGGCAACAGGGTAAACGTGGTCTAAGTTCAGGCGGCGTGGAACGGTACTCCCGGAATGCACCCTCCAAAGCGCTCCTCAATTGTACGTTGCATACGTACTCACGGATACAGCTTTGTCATCATCCTCTTCACCTACTCGGTCGGATCGCGGCGGAGTACTGGTAACATTTTGCAGCTGCACCGCGATCATTGGTGAAGCAGGCGTAACTGGGTTACCGTGATTCGGAGCGTAGTCGATCAAGCACGGTGTCATCAAACATATGGTTGAATGACCCGAACCTGATCCGACAGTCGTTGCGCCGACACGCTGACAGCTGGCTCAAGCACCTGAAACCGAGAGAGCATCCGACCGACGCAGTCAAGTTGCTTCCCACCTCAGTAGCCCCATAATATGCGCGCATGACATGTTCATTAATGGCCTGCGTCCATCGCATGCGCGATTTTGTTATTATTACAGGACTTACTACATCTAGTTTAACAAATTCCTCCATGGGATTTCACTTCTAGCACAGGTCACCCATATCATATTTTTGACTGCGTCATGTTGGTTTCGAAATTTTCTTACTTAGCTTGGCTGCTCACTGTTTATGCAAATTGAGACTCTTTTATCTAAACTGAAAATATCGCACACTAATTGGGTCGCAGACGACTGACGGTGGTTACTCCGGATAACATGCCCAGCCTAAGTTGGGACGGAAATTTAGGAATAAAAATAAACTGTCACTGCTCAAGAAGTAGTAATTCACAGCCTGTATTGTGTCCCGCTGCTGGGCAAAGGTCTCCCTTTTTCCCTCCAAACCTCTCTGTTTTGTGCTATTTCTGTTGTGAGTGTGTGCAACATGATCAGAGTGTTACACCACCTTCGCCGCGGTCGACCTCGTCGGCGATGTGACATATTATAATAACAAAATACTGAAAAGCCGAAAAAAAATCCTTGGATACATTCTTTTATCATATTATTAATTATCTCGTCTTCTATGCAATGGTTTACCAGAAGAGCAATTATTTAGTAGCCAGCTGATCATCTTTCAGTAAACGCTGAATTAGACCTAGCTAGCTGCTAATTTTTATAGTCACCCATCTGTATTTCACAGCACTAGATACCACTTCTAGTAAAAGAGAGCAGTTATTTAGTTAATATACACGTATGTGGGTAAAATGTGGTAGTGATAGCGAAAGTATGCATGGAACTAGTAAGTTAATAACATAAGTTGGGGGCGTGTATAAATTCTGGCCGACACTGACACCAGCCCGCGTGTAATTACACCAGATAGTGGTGTTATGCGCTTAAAACTACGCAATAATAACTACAGGCACTGCCTAAGTTTTCCAATAAACGCGAATGGGAAATTTAATAGAATTCCTTTTACTGGATTGCTAGAAAATGGAGTTGTACAGACTACTTTCCTTAGAGACAATATAGGTAGCGGAGAGAGTTGAACCAGGCTCGTTTATTTGAAAATAAATTACAAAAAAACTTCTTTCTTCTTAATAATAAGCAAAGTTAATTTACATTTCTTGTGATCCTCAAAATTGAAAGGAACATTTCGTATAAATTAAACTCCAACCAGTAGAGTACTGTATGTAGTAGAAACAGACACTCACCAACACCTAAATATATTCTTAACACTAAGCACCACTTAGTCCTGAAAACATTACACTTACTGGCTGAACTCATGAAATCTTGCTAATGGATCAGGCGAGGCAATGGTTTAAAAATACCCATCTAATCTTTATGTCGATTTAGCTAAAACATTTCAGATCTGTGTCCGTCTACCAGATACTAACAGGAAATGGGATGTGCCGCCCTGTTATGACTACCCTACCCTACATTTGCTAATAACGTTGCATTGTCGTTCGACGAAAGAGCGTTTTGAATTAACACAAACTGACACGTATATTGTTTATTTATTAACATGTTCCACGTTAAACATGTTGATTTCGAGAATGGTTAATCGATTTTGCATGTTTGGATCTTAATCTGTACATACATGCAGCGGGTTTAATTACGTTTCAACATTGGAAAAAAGACTTTAAGAGCGATAAATTAAATAAAATTGACCACTTGCGGGATTAAAATTGTTTTTAACAACAGGTATTTTCTTCCAATTGGTACACTTAATTTCAAAACGCCATTCGCTTTCAATAAAAAAGAAAGATAAATAAAGTTGAAAGTTACTAGGAAATAATAGAACTTTTAATACCAAATATACATTAATGTAGACATACTATCAAACTATTCGAGGAAACTGAGCTTAAGTGCTCCAAAAAGACCATTACTTAGTGGAAGCTTTGTTGTGTGAATCTTTGGCTGTGTTGACGGCTCTGAATGGGGAGGTGGATGGTATTTATTCAGCATTAGAAAGCATCCACTCTCCGTTGATGCGTCACTGACATATCCGTTAATGCTTTTTCCATTTCCCGTCACCCCCTCCCCACACCCTCTCACATTTCGTATAATAGTTTGACCGAAAGCTACGTATGATTTCAGCATGACATGTCGAAATTGAGTTACTAAATAGAACTGAACTTTATTCATATTTTCATTTTGTGCCGTTTAACACCTGATAGTACTCGGGCCGTAATAACGAAAATGAAAAGTAGTTGTTGTGTAGCAAAGCAATCAAAACTGTAATTCGCAAAAAGAGACAAAGGGAATCAAGGGGCGAGGGGTGTACCTCCCCAGTTGCATAGCCCTCCAGTGGTTGCTCGCTGCCCTTTTGATTGCGCATTATTCGCGTGTTTATACAGTTAGATCGCTTTCTAGATTGTTGCTATTGTGATAGCGTTTTTTGCTGGCGCGGTTTTGAAGGGGGTTTTAATTAAAAATGTTTGCAGAGAGAACCTCAGTGGTTTCTTTCGTTTGTGGTTGTTTATGTACAATTAGACGTATTTTACTATTGTGGTGTTTTATCGTTTACAAATTAGGTATAAAGATTATATTTCCGAGATGTTCTCAAACGAGTTCTAAGGAAACGATTATGAGTGACTTAGATTCCAGTTAGATGTATTGAAGAGTTTTAAGGTTGTCTGGTCCTTATTGTAATGGGCAGTTTTTACGTATTTTTTTAATATATTTTGTGAAAGTTCCAAATTGTAACGTCTTGTTGCGAATTATTGTATAAAAGTTACTTAATCCAAAAATTGAGGAGGCCCGCCTATCTCGTCCAGCCCACCCACGACGTCGTCCATTCATCTCCCCAGCGCATTTATACATTACTCTCGGCTCAAGTATCCGATTATATAACACGCAAAATTTCAATTACAAGTTGTAATTAGTTTTTCGAGAGTTTTTCTTTCAGGAAGGGGGATGTGGAGGCTCGTGCGAGCGGGACGGCTGCATGTCTGCATCTCTGTCTCGCGCGGTGCACTGCAACGCTTTGAGTAATGTCCATGCCACTTATTTGATTATTTTTATGCAATCTGCGCAGGAAAATGAAGGATTTATTTCCCGCATGCGTTCGCTGTTAATTAATTTTACAAAGTCTGAATGTTTTGCGCCCTGTTCATTAACTGTTTTAGCTTTTTCATATCGTGTGATTCGTTCAAAAGTTAAATTAATTAGTTACAGCTTTGCAGGACAATGAACTTCAAACGTATATAGAATCTTTAACACTGAACTGAAGCAATTAAAACGATTGAAACACCTGAAAATCCTCTTATCACTAAGTTTACGACGAAGTTAAAGATATATCAAAAAGTTTGTCAAATAAAGCCAGCAAAGATTCTTACTTAACCCCAAAGTGCAGCATAAGTAACGAAAACAAAGTGAAATTGTTTTCACGAAGCAAGTTGCACAACAAAAAGCCTTGACGTCGCGTCGTACAGAAATGACTCTTTTCGTGGATTGGCAGCCTCGTCGCTGGCCGCTAATGCACGGAAGCCGGGCCATGCGAATTAATAGCAAGAATAATGGCGATCCCATTATGGATTGCCGCCAACATACTTTAGCCATGAAAAGAACCGAAAGTTACATTTGCGATACTCTGAATACTGAGCGCTCTTGGACGCCCCCCTTCCCTTCCCCTCGCTTCCCCCGGGGTGGCACAAAGATTGAAGTGGAGTGGTATTAATAAACCCAGATATTGTTTGGATTAGGGTACAAATTAAATAAATGTTCCTTATTGCTTGATGTACTTAAACAATGCTTTAGCGTTTGGGTTACTCAGTATCTTTTTATTATAGTTGTTATAATAAGGAAACAAAGCAATAAGGAACAGAGTTCACTGCAGCCTATTGTCGTTTATTGGTATCACTATTTATTGCTACACAGCTACTTATTATGAGATTGCTATTTGTTCGATAGTTGTAGTTTCGTCTCTATCTACATCATTGTTCTTCTGTCATCGTCTTTCATGTGAAAGTTTTAGAACGGAAAAGTCTTTTAAAACTGCTTTCAAGGAAATTAAAGCATTAATGGTCGTTATATTTAAGAGCTATCGTAGTGCGATGTGAATAGAGTGACAAGAGGCGAGGACGCGACGTGAACGAGACGACAGCTACTCGAAGTACCGGACGTTTTTCCGCTAATATTAGTGTGCTGTAGAATGTTCACGGCTCGTAGCAGTTTCGTAGCAGCGTCGTAGCCGCGTCGTAGCGCCGCCATAGTCGACCCGTAGCTAGGCATCTTCACCCCGAACGTCGTCCCGTCGCGTCGTCGTCCCGCACCTTGAGGGCCGCACCGCGCGCCACGGTGCCACTAATTGGCAATTTGTTCGATCCTTAGATCTGACATAATGATGCGAGTTCGTTTATTTAAATGATTCGACGGAAACTTCTTGCGCCTCACAATACACTTGTACCTAGTTATTTCTTAAATAAATCAAGGGTTAATGGCCCATTCACGACTCGCGTACGAAGGTTGAAAGTCTTTAGTTGTTGCTTGTTAATTTAATTTTTTTATAATTGATTTTACTTCGAAGTGGTTTTTAAGGCCGGGACGTTTTAATTAATAGTCGGGCGGATATTGAGTGAACATAAAAAGAGTAAAATCAACATGATTCTCAATTTACTCCACAAGTGTACCAATTAATTGGTTGCTGGAACATTCTACTTGCACATATTTATTATTGATCGATCGTGCACATCACACCGTGTAAAAGCAATGCATCCATAAATAGAATCAATTTATCAAGTGTTGACTTGTATCTTATATGTTTTAGATCTCAATGTGCTAAGTGCACGTTCGCGGTACTTTTTGCCGTATGATAAGTGACATTTAGAGCTAAAAACACGTTCCTTTTGTAGTTTTAAATATCTAAGTGTACTTACTTTAGTTAAATGGGCAAATAAATAATCCATTACCTCTGTAAGTAATGTAGTAAACATGGGGGCAGCATTTATTAAACATGGGACGTTCCACCTTCATGTTCCTAATTAGACTGACATTTCAAAATGAAATCTAATCTTTTAGGGATTACCTATTTATTTTGTTAGAAAATGTCATTCCTATTAGTTTTAGTATAATAAATCGCCTTATCGATACCGAATCTGTCTGTTAGCTTGCAAGTATAATGTGTTTTATATTTATGAGGTCTTTAATGAGTTCGCTAATGTTTAGTAAATTATGTGAGGGCAAGCAACGTTGACTGCATGAACTTTATAATAATCCATCGGTCGGCTTAATGACCAGCCGTGGCGCGGCGTTTTCGTTAATTAAACGCAAACAAAGACGGCTGACTTCACTTAGTTATGATCAAACACATTAGCGGAGATTTGCTCGCACTTATAGCTATTTCCTCGAACCAGATCTTGCTTGAATTCATTGCTTTTGTAATGTATTTACTCAGATGGGACCTAGTTTCAATCCATTATATAGAGTTCTCGATGCTTTTTCTCGTAACATACCTACTTGTAGTGACCCAAATCTTGTGTGGCATGTGTAAATACGGAAGCTAAGTAAGTCCCCGTTCAACCAACACGGTACGGGAACAGTTAGTACAACGCCGTCGACGTCGTCGACGTCGGAGTCGCAGGGTGCACCGTTCCGTAAAAGTCGATTACGATGGTCATTAGTCTTCAGTGCGCGGACTAATTAATACAACGTTTTGAGTAAAGCTTCGGGATAAGATTCCTTACGGCGTCGACGAGAAAAATCCAAAATTTAATTAAAAAAGTTTAAGTGAGTTTTCACGGGCGAGCGTTGGCCCGCGGCTCTCAATAATTTAGGCAAATTCTATTCTTTCTGCAACCAAATACTTTTGGAATTGCCTATGAACTGTAATTAACCTTTTAATCCCAACCGATACGCGGCTTTGTGACATTTATCGTAGTTGAAACGAAATTCCTTAATGAAAAAAGTCTGGAGACCGAATAAGGATATCATGAGGCCGGCTTACACAGCGATAACATTGGCATTAAAGCTATAAAAATCTTTGCGAACGGCGTGCTTAAAGACTCAAAAAATATTTTTCAATAAAGCATACGTGTAATAAAGTATGATAATCGTCTTAATGTTGAGATAAGCGTGTGTGACAACAACACGAGCTCGGCATCAGTCATTACTGCGCCGGCGCAGAGCCGACGTCTGTGAATACTCGGAACCCGCACACATTTTTGTGAGCTCATTAAAATTACATTACAGCTCTTATTTAAACAGCAAACAACTAAACGACGCTCGTTAATGCGTCTCGTCGTTGAGAATTTTATGGACAATCCCATCCCGAGCAAACACTAAAACATTAAGCTTGTTATACACTCGATTAATTGTTAGGGAGGAAGTCTGTATGAAATTAGTTAATTGCAAAATATTTTATTGCAATGTAATGGCCTTTTATAAAGTACTAGCTTTTGCCTGCGGCTTCTCCCGCGTGAATGTCGAAAAATATCCGAAGGAAACGTACTACCGGGATTAAAAGGTAACCTAAAGTAACTTTGACTTTGACTTTGAAAAACGCTGAGACACGTATTAAGTAATTTTCAATCGTCAGCCAACACACAAAATTTGAAGATCCTCACTTCAAAACTGACGGACTTTCACATAAACTTCCATCCCCTATTTTACACCTTTGGGGGTGGAATTCCCAAAAATCCTTCTTAATGGATACTATATTGGATGGATAATATTCCTCTTCATAAAGCAGAAACCTTCCAAGTTTCATGTCTCTAGGACCAGCGGTTTGGGCTGTGTGTTGATATATCACCCAGAAAGTCAGTCAGTCAGTTTACCATTTTTTAAATACAAATATTTTTATTTGTTGAACATAGGTAGGTTAGGTACAGATGTTGTTATTATTAATAAACGCTATGTCTAGCCGTCATCGGCGTACAAATATTATTTTGATATAAACATGTTGATTATAATAAATTATGAAAATAAAAACCTAATATTATTATCACACATTATTAAATAATTCTAATTCAAATTGTCAACACAATAAAAAAATAAAAAACATTTTAAAAATAATAAATTCCAATATAAAATTATAAACAAACAAACAAAAAAAAAGAATAAGGTGGTTATAATGTGTCAGTTAGGTTAGGTATTCGTTCACCGTATAATATGTTTTTCAGATAATATTTTCAGGAAAGCGTTTTTGATATCGTGTATGTTTTTAATTTCTGTAATTTCTTTTGGGATCTTATTATAGATCCTAGGTGCCATTCCTAACAACTTTTTTTTAAAAGAGCAGTGCTATGTGGCTTAGCGTATATCTCTCTGCCGCGTCGTTTAGATCTCAATGTTTCAAACAGATGGAAGTTGGATGTGACAAATACTGCTGTCTCAAAAATGTAAAAACAGGGCAATGTTAGGAGTTTACATTTTTTGAAATATGGAAAACAGCTTTCAGTTGGTTTCAGATTAAACACAGCACGCACACATCTTTTTTGGGCCTTAAACGCAATTTCTTTGTCAGTGGAATTTCCCCAATATATTATTCCAAAAATATAAATATATATAGATTTATTATTTTTGTGATTTCGGGGACACTACTTATTTGAGTATCTACGTTGTTTTTGTGCCAACCAGTGAGCGTGAAGGATTAGCGACAAGATGTACAGTCGAGCGATTGTACAATTTACTATTGTAAGTACCTACACGCAACATGTACAAAAAAGAAAACATGGACGTGCGTAAAAAATGTTACTCCAACATATGTCCAATGTTTTTTGTGTCATGTATCACTGTCTTACTGGGTTTTATGAAGTTTTAATTACAATTAAATGCATTTAATATGAATAAAATGTTAGCTTTCAGCTTTTCTCGGTATATTCAATACTAAAACAACCCTTAACACTAACCTTCATATACTTCACTTTACATTTATCTCTTTTGTCGACTGTACCTCTACCTGTACGGATTACCGTATGTTTTATATACATATGCATATGGACTACATGGATGTTAATGCTCCAGAAATGCACTAGGACATGCTAGAGATAGGTACAGAGCGATGGTAGCCGTAGAGCTTCCTTTAACTTCGGACAGATAATATAATCTTATACGGAATCCTATTGTCGAAATTAAAATATCAATTTAATATTATGTCGAAATTAAAATATCAATTTTATATTATTGATATTGATCGAACTTGATGTATGAAGTTGATTATGTTCCAATGTAATTGAGTTATTTTAGTCAACTTGTTTTCCCTTGACAAAACAAGGGAAGAATATGAATGTCACGACACTATAATATCAAACACCTATAAAGGTAAGGTGTAAGGTATAAGGTGTTTAACATTCGGATTACTAACTTAAGTATGTTAGGGAAGGCATCGTATTTTGGATTGACATCAACAAGCATTTCTTTAACAGAACACGACACTTAATAAAAACTTTAGTAAAGCAATTATTTTACATTGATGTCTAGAATACGTAATACGACTGAGTAATAATCGGTTCAGTTTAAGTTCCTACAAAGAGAATTAAAGTGGCGTGTCCACACGTTTCCACGAAAAACGTTTATAGTCGCTTTTTGTTTGACAGCATAATGTATTTTTAAACGAATTTAAAAAGATGTTTGTTTCGGTGTAAAGACCTCTGGCCAATTAGCACAGTGTAGCACCCCCGGAGTACCTGTGGAGTGTGGAGTGACTGGAGTGGCCAAACACCTCGGCACTGCGCATGAGAATTGTTTAAAGTGCTTTTCACGAACGGGGCTGTAATATTTGATCGGCAATCAACTTAAAAGCTTTTGTAATATAATAATGTACACTGACTTTTTGTAAGGAACGCGTGTGGGCGTTCATGTTATATTTGTGGTGATTATTGACTCATTGTAGTTGGGAATTTTTTCGCCGAAGTTCGAATTTCTGTTGTTTTTTTCTGCTGCACCTTTATCACGCTGCCCTTACGTCAGTGAATTTTTTGTCACTAATATTAGCTATTTTTCAATCCCTGGCATGTTAGCCCAACAAGGAAAGAGTATAGGTAGACATGTAATGGGGGTTAAATAAAAAGTACGAAACGTTTAGGGTGGTTAGATTTATGTATTAAATTAACTAGACAATTCAGGAGGTTAATAAAACAGCAACATGAATCATTAAATAAATATATTTATTTACACGTTAACGGCAAAATGAAGTAATATCCTGTCGATGTTTATGAAGTTGAAAATATTATTAAATCGGTGTTATTTAGTAAGTATTTAGTATTAAAAATTCACGGAACATTTTACATTAACCAATAGTAGGTACTAAGTAACGACAGTTCAATTTTTTACATACATACATATTTATCGTAGAAATCTTTATTTTACATTAGATATTCTATCTTAGAAAAATTTAGCATTTATCTACATAAAGGTTCCAACTTCTTGTATTATTAAACAAAATAAAGAATTAGCATAATCATCTGTATTTCAAGATCGTTACAATTTAATGCGCGAACAACATTCACTGAAGCTCTGTGGCGGAAAGAAGAACATACCACCTTATTGATAAACGTAGCACGCTGAGTTACGGGCTCCCCATTGCACAGAATGACTCGCGCACATAGGAGACTCTTATTATAAACAATCACCTACATACGTAGCTACACACAGCGTTTATTAGTAAGATGGGTGTTTACAAAAATGTTAAACAGTTAAACGTTTATATTATACAGAGGTACCTAACTAACCATTGCACCACTTCAGAGTACCAAATATATCACTATTAATCTACAATCTTAGCTCATTTGTGTAGACTCTTATTTAGAAAACCTTTCTACGGAAACTTATCTTTGGTAAAAAAATAACATTAACATACGTAACCAATCAAAAGTAAATAAAAGTAAGAAATTACGATCAATAAAACTTCATACCTTGTATGATAACAATATTTATGTTTAGTACATGTACATACATACAATCCATAACAATGAGATCGATTTTATCAATTAATATTTTAGTGTCTGGACCTGAATCGTTGTATCACGATAAAGAGTACAATCGATAAACAATCTGTTCGCTTTCAACCGAGGGTGAACCTACCCGGTACATCGAACGGAATATATTACCGATAATACTACTCTCTAAGTAAAATTCAAAATAATGTATTCAAATAAAGACCTAAGGCTGTGGGCACGTAATGAGCATTTTATCCATTGTCTTATTTATTGGTACGGGGCGTGTCTATATTGGCTAAGCGCAAGATGTGGTACAGAAGGTACAATAAAGTAGAAGCGAGAGCGCGCGCCCTACCCACGCGACGCTGCTATCTTAACATGTAAACAAGTGCTCAAATCGTATACATAATGGAAATATCGTGTTCTAACAACGTTATCGCGACTCATCCCGGACACTTTGTAAAGTGGCCACATATCCACGGCTCGCGGCCGCGTGCCGCCCGCGCGCCTAATGTATATACTCTCGCGCAACGCTCGCAGCCTCGCACTAATATATTCCCGACATCTCCGTGTAGATCTGCACTTAGACGACTTATAACATGGGATACCTGGCCACCTCACACAGTTATTAATATATCACCTTAATATCAAGAACAATTCGAGATTTCATAACAGATTTCAGGTTCGCAGGACTTCATTATGAACTAAATATAAAAATAAAGCATTACTCACTACTCTATATTCTATGTAAGGTATTTTTGTAGGGTGATGGCTAGTTTGTATGTTGGTGAAGAAACGGATCGTCACGCTAGTGTCTATAACTGTGTTGTTAGAAAGACGTTCGTGGATGCCGAGCGTGCTCGCCCAACGTCGGGGGCAAGCAGGCGGCCTGCGCGCCTCGCCAACACTCAATGAGGTTTTACCTAGATAAAAACAGAAACAAATTAACATTTTGGACAAAGCGCCTACAGAACTTAATATAAAAAGACGTGAATCACCATCTCCAGGCCCCGGCGAGATTCGAACTCGAGATCTCCTGTTTACTACATTAGACAGGCGCTTTATATAATGCTCTCATGGACTACCCCGGAAATACAACTTTAAAAACATAGAGCTGTTAAGATCTGTAAAGTTGTGTTGGCATCTTATCGTGTCCTTTTACTCTATGTCGGGATAACAAGACGAGCTGAATATCAGTCTAAGTATCAAGCGGAAGCGAGTGAAATTCAAACCACAACAAGAAGTTACCAGGTATGATTTTTCCGTATTAGGTTACTAAAAGTTTTACTTTGTAGAGTTATGGACTTGCATAATCTACATAAGGCACACCTTTGTAAAAAAAACCAATCATACTGGCCAGTAAAAAAAAAAAAATAAGTAAGAAAAACCACAAACCGAGGCGAGATGTCGGCGCTGCACCGTCGGTCATCGCGCAGCATCGCACACGTCAGGGTCGGGCGGGCTGCCGTAGCCGCTTGACGCGTCATCAGCGCCCGCGCAACCCCCGCCGTCCTTGTCAACCATGACGCCGCCGGCGGCCGCCCCGCCACCACAGCCCGCCACCCCAGCCACGTAACCACCACTTGTTGGGGACTGCACAAAACATACGACATGTCAGACAATAAACTTTTTTGCAAACGTAAAATTGGTCAAGGGTGGAACATATGGCGATTTCAGGACCTTACATTCCAGCTGTGGTTTTTTAAGTTTTGGCATAAATTGCCCCTAAAAAGTGATATAGCCGTGGTTCCAAAGTGGCACATAAGATTAGATGCCATAAGTGTGTGTTAGGGCCTTATAATCTATTTTATAATTCACTTACGCGCCCAACAGAAGACCGTGCACGCAATCAAAAAGTCGATTAGAAATGTCGCCCGGCTGAATGGGTTCCTCCACTCGCGCGACTCATAAAATGAAATAGATTCCCCCACATTCGCATTCCGACAAGCGTTCGTACGAGAAAGATTAATGATCACAAAAGAAACATAATAAAGTGGAGATAGAATCTCCCACTAACAGTGTCCTTGTGGGAGTTATTTACTCCGCCGAGTCGACTTTTTCACGTGCCCTTTATTCCGAATGGAGACGTTTGAAAAAATATATTCCTTTCGGCTATAGCAAAATGCAAACACAATTATGCTCACTACAACAAAGGGCGGGAGGGTAGACGCGAAAGCATAAAATCTCATCATTTTGTAATAATGTGCAAAGCTGTTGCGTACATAATAATAACCGAATCCGTATTAAATCTATAAACGTATAATAATGTAAATCGTGTGTAGTCGCACCTTGCGAAGGTTTATAATAGTAATAGCACTGGTTAGCGGCTATTAAGCTTATAATAATTTAGTAGTTAAGTGCGAGTGTTGGGCCGCCAGGCGCGGTTCAGGTTGTGGTCCCACAGTCCGCATTGGTCCACGTCAGCATTTCAGGCGCGATGTGCAACGTAGCGCACTCCGGCTAAACCACGTCGCCCGCCGCCGGTGGGAACCGACAATACGTGCGATTTAGATAATTACACAGTACATGACATGGCCGTTTCTATTTGAGACACGAGAAATACTACAGTTGGAATATACGAACACATATTGTACTAACAAAACGTCTAAATGGAGCTATTGACACCAATGAACGGGGTCAATCAATAAGTAGTGGTTGTTGTAGATAAATCCGTTCATTATGAAACCAGTCTAGACGTTGCTGAAATAGTCGTTCCATAAATATTCACCTGTAGTCCGCTTACTTGGCGGCGGATGTGGGCCAGTCCGCTGGGGTTGGCGGCCATGCTGGCGAACACCAGCCGCTCTTCATAGTCGTACTCGCACAGGATCTTATTGTCGCACAGGTAGAATCTGTCGCCAACACAGAACCTGGAACCAAACGATCATGTATGGACTATGTCTATCAATTTAACGCTGATACTCGTACCTGATCCCAAGCGATATTTATTTAAAGTCGAGTGACAGGTTTTTATTTCCCTTCTTACTTTTCCTTGCCAATACTTTAAGACTCAAAATACCCATTGAATGTGCTAAAACTTTGAAATTATCGCAAAGTTGTGACAACTGCTAATTTTCTCTCTCGCTCACCTGTGATTGCACTGTTGACAAGCGAAGCATTCTAAGTGGTAGACGAAGCTTTTTGCTCGCATCACCATCTCGAAGGCGGGAATGACTTTGTTGCAGGCCACACAGTTGCCTGTGGCACCGAATAACCTGTTAAAAATAAAAGACTATAAACATTAAATACTTACGACTTATAAATACTTAAAGCTCTTACATTAAAGTCTTTTAAATGTAGTAATGTGATGTAGGTCAGTTACCTAAGGTAGTCTCTTTTGCAGAGCATAAGGTCTGCCTTGTAGTACAGCTTGGAGCCGACTTCTCCTAGACGGCAGTCGCAGCAGCCGCACTTGAGGCAGTCCTCGTGCCAGAATCTCTCCATCGCTTTGAGGAGGAACCTCTCTGTGATGACCTTCCCGCACTGCGCGCACAGCCGTGCGCCGCCCGTGCTGCCGGTGACCGTGCTGTTGACGGTGAGCCCGTACTTGTTGTCATCTTGTTGACCTGTTAACAAACCATAAAACTTCTTAATCATTTGACGTGCAACACGGAAAGTCAATTACGAGTACATTTAGGTATGCATATTAGACAGTAAAGGAAAATGTAATGGTTTGATTTAATGATTCGTTGCTGGTACTCGTACATGCCAGTAATTGTTCGTAATACGCGTCGTTATGGCATTAAGCTAGGCTCGATTGTTTTCTACTGTGTAATTGCGTCAATTAATTCGAGCAAAGGCGCGCCGCGTGACATGCAGTCGTTGATCGCTGACGTCATTAAGATGCGCATACGCATTTTTCTCACACAATAAAAAAACTGCAACATTGAAACATGCGGACTCATTATGTGCATTAACAGCACCCAATAAAACTTTATGAAGCATACACGCCATAAAAGGGCTAAGCTACAATTCTTATTTCCTTTTAAACAAATAAAGGGTTACGTGAACATATTTATAACGACTGTATTGCATTTTAAAATCAATATCGAGTGTGTTACAAATAAATAAAGCTTTGGACATTTAGAAAATAATCAGTTCCAATTTATCGGCATATGGTCCACATAATAATAGTGCGTACGTCAAACCAATCAAGGATCCAATTGAAGGGGTAACTAGGTGGACATAACTCATCGCAATCGATCACTTGCGCATCGCCGCCGCCGCCGCCGATACGTCTCGTTTATTGGAGCCGACGTCGCGACAATAAACTTAATTGGGCTATATTAATGACGGCTCTTTACTAATAAAATAATAAAGATGACGTGTGGCCTCCGGGTATCGCTATTCACAATTAGCGGTGCGGTATGACTCCGCAAGGGGTAAGGTCGTAGAACAACCGAGTCGCCCAGAGGGAGATTGGGATGTAGTGTAATTACGATACATATACATTGACCTAGCTCAGTACTACTCTATGAAAATAATAGGTTGGGTAGAAATGTCCGAAAAACGTTCTCAAATGTCAGATTTTCTGTAAAATTACCTGATGGTAAAAGGACCTAATAATGTAATTTCCGCTAACTCAACTCAGACGCGCTATCGCGAACGTAAAAGCTAATCAATTCAATGTGGTTTCCCTTAATATTCTCAGAACGAGTATGTGCAACCGCTGTAAGTTTTCCTCACGGTAAAAACATTTAGGTGCGATGTAATGTCGGTTTTACCCCCGTTTACCTGGAGCGATTCAAAAATCTTAGTATTTTTCTCCGGAATGCTGCGTGGAGGCGACAGCCAGGCGTGCGGTTACTGGCGTGTTTTGACCATTTCAGGTTGTATGCATGTTGTTAGTGCCGTAATTACGTGCCGCACATCGTTCTAACAGCCATATCCATTTTATACATTACTTTGTATATGGACAGGTCTGCTTCACATTAATGTTTTGCCTGTCTAAGTAATTATATTATCTGAATTATTTTAGGTTTTTTAAAAGCTTCATACAAGGTGGAACGGTTATCGCTTATTCAGTACATCATTCTGAACCCCTCCACATGGAAATTTTTCACCGGTAATTTAAAAAAAAAAGCGTTTCTATAAATTTTGACCGATTTTTTTTTAATAACCGACGAAAAATTTCTATGTAGGGGTTCAGAATGATGTACTGAATATGTGGTAACCGTTTTAGCGTCGGTGTCCCTTCCACCCTGTATACAGTTTCGTATTTACGTGGGTGGCTTAAGCTCAATCTGCAATACAAACCTTCAATCAGTTTGGGCCTGTGTACTCTCCCTAATACACTCCCTGTCCACTCCGTCACTATCAAGAAATAATAAAGGCACGTTAATAACAAGGACTGTACATAAATATCCGCTGGTGGGAATGCGTTTCGTATTATTTTCGTTTTATTACCTTCGGCTCGAGAATTTGATAGAGACTTGGCTGCTGCACTAGCCCGCCAGTATAATTTCGCCGACACAGCCGGTTGGCCGCCGCCAATGTATTAAGGCGCCGAAATGAAAAGAAACCCGGAAATGGATGAAAAGTAATTTATTTTAGCGCGAGTAAGGTGACAATGGGGTTGCACAAGTTGATACTAACATTTTTGGTGCTAGGATTCCGGAGTAGTAAATAAATGGAGCATTAAATTGGCACGCTTCTTCTTAACCTCATTTTGGTCAAGTACTGTGTAATTAAGCAGGTATTGTCAGATAAAGCCATTAAGGAAAATATCTCATTCTTAATACTTAATTTTTCAACTTTACATCTGTTTTTGCGGAGCCTATCGCTCGAACATCTTCACATTTGGCGATTTCTGTTAGGACAATCCTGTTCCCTTCGCTGCCAAAGAGCCCCTCTGACATACTCCCCTGCCTCCGGTAACACAGTATTAATTTTCTAATTTCACCGCGAAATTACATCTAAACATGGGATCTAATTGGAATCCGTAATGGACTTTCGTTCAGAAAATCCTTTCTTAGCGACGAAACTCATTTCCGTTTGTTTTGGAAGCGCGAGTAGAATGCGAGAGTTAGTTATTACCTGTTTGTACTTCACATGAATTCTAGTTATTATAGGTGTCACCATACGTATACTACTGCCAACTAAATTGCAAACAAAGAAAACAGGAACATAACTTCAAACTTGGGTTCTTTATTGGCCGGATCGAGCTCCATTAAGTATTGTAGAATAAAACTCGCTTCAATTTACAGTTTTCTATATCGGGAGACTAAATGAATCCTTGAATCGATAATGTAATGATACTTTCTGCAAAACCTTGTTTATCAAGTTGGAATTTAATCAAAAGCAAATTAAAACTTTTCAGTCTGCAGACAAGCTGGTTTAGGTCGACCACACACATGCAAGTTCACAAAAATGTGATTTACCACCACATTTTCAAAATACTCGTTCTTTAGTAATGCTCCATAAACCACATAAATTCCTTGGATTTAATTAATGCCAGGTTATTATTGTAATTAGTAAGAATCACGAGCACTCCGCGAACATTCCGTGTAATTTACAATCGTTCATTACGTTTTGCAATTAGTTTGCCATCCCTATATGCTAACGTTACATGCCTACATTGACTATGCATCATTCTTGGTACAAGATTTCTACAAGGTTTTGTGATAAATGATCGGAATACATATCTACATAGATTTACACCAATAAAGTGGTTCCTGCATGAAGTCATATGATATGCTAGAAACACAATTTAATAGCAACAGTTAGCTACACTGTTGTGATAGGCACCCACCATAAATTTCCTTCCTAAATATTTGCCAGGAAATTATTCATCGGAATAGACACGCAATCAACATTTTGCAATATATTTCGTGGACTTATTAGCATGTTGACATTGTAGAATAGTGCGCTCGCTTTGTTAACTACTCGCTACTACAATAAGATGCCAAATTGCATCGTTACGACAACTACATAAGATGTGTTCCGTATTCGCTGATACATTTGAACATTATTGTGCAAGAAATTGCTTAAAGGCTTGATGTTCTTTTGGCTATGTGATCTTATGAGCTTTAAAAGAAAAAAATCATGAAATACACTAAAATTTATAGGCAATTTTAGCGACAGTTGTTCTTCAGTGTTCTCGGAAACCGTAATTACGAAAAAACCAACTGAGCGTGTGTTAACTAATGAGTGCACGACTCACGATCGCTTCCTTTCAGCAGACGGACCTTGGCAACGTTCCGAAAAACGAAAGGATGACAAAGAACGTTACAAAGACTGAAATTAATTACCATAATGTATTCTACGGATACACTAAACATACATATTTAATTAAATTTCCATCTAACGCAAACTCAATTGCTGCAGCAGAAACCGCTTATTCAATTTAATTACGAAAACAAATATATAATCATATGGTATAATCTAAAGTACGATACTAATGGATTTGTATAATGATTGTGGTTGCAGCTATTCTAAATGGTCGTACAGTTTATTTAGTTTTAGTCGCCGGTCACTCATTAAACAATGGAGTTGATTGCGTTGTTGCAATATCCATTATGCGGGCTGTAATTAGATTTAACCAAATGCGGGTTTTGCATTAATAGCGATTAAAATGTAAAAAATAACGCGCAGGATGTTCGCCCTGAATAACGTTACACTCGTTACTGAATGCAATGATAGCATCTATTGCGTTAGACAAATGTGTCCATCAGAAACGCATGTTTTTTGCAGTTTGTTTAAAAAGAGGAACTTGCTCATTCATTCGTTACTTATTTTTCTTTCTGAATAAGTAATATGTTACATTTCTCTGCCTGGTCTACAATCAAACAGTATAATTTACCGCGTTTTGATTTGGGACTAAAGTTCAGAATTTCTGATCTGATTTCTAGAAGCACGAATGAGTTCATCGTAAAAGTCCGGTCAGATTGAGATTCTAATCCAGATTAGATATATTTCCAGACATGAGCATGTCTTTTTCTACTCGTATGACGGTAGCGAGGCAAATTATACCTTTCAGTCATATTTAGATGTTTTTCAGCTTCAGGATCCATCAATCGATCACATGTTGGTAAACTTGCCAAATGAAAAAAGCTTTTAGTGCAAATTCAAATGGCTTTGTAGATTTCCTTCCATGCAGAATACATTACAAAACAAAATTTTAATTCAAGTTTCGAACAAGCAATATATTGAATGTCCTGGACCTTATTATAATCTTAATCGTAATCGAACTCGTTATGGTAATTAGTAGAGAATAATGTTGCTAGTAAATCTCACAAGTTGCCTGTAAAGCAGCAAATAACGAGGTGCAAAGGTGAAGGTGCAGACGCCTTATTAAAATTCCGACTGACCTATGGCAGGAACGCACCCTGCAGCAAGCCCCACCCTCCCCTATTGCCACCATCGTTAACATTTCCGTTATTAAAAAAGTACGAGACTTTGTCATCACAGAAGTTAGTTTTTTTTTTAATTAAAATTATGAAATTGATATTGCTTTTACGCCGGTGCTCGCTTCCCAGCTCAACCTTGTGAAAGTTTAAATTAATTTTTGAATTAAGCCTAATGGCAGTGGTAAACGATTTCTAAGGAAAGAGTTTTCAGCAATTAAAATTTCAATTATTTGATGGCAGAAAACCGTATCTTAATTGCTTTTCATTACTGATATAAAACAGACCGGCTTAGCAATTTGCGAAGATTAATCAGCTTCCACTTGAACAGGAAATTGTTGTCTAAACAAATGTAAGCAGATTTAATTACGGAAATTAACGATTATGTTCGTGAATAGTTCCATTATTGATGTATGCAACGGACCACAAACAGTGCGTACTTGTTATCTAACACAAAAACTGAACACAGTTACGCATCAAGAAATGTGTTTCTTTTATAATCATTTCCCCTTCTTGTTAACACACTCTGCAGATCTCCAATCTACATATTAAATTAAGTAGTTTATGTATGTCAGTTTCTATCTTGTGTGGTAGATCATTAGATGTAGACAGCTTCTCATATAGATAACGATTAGTTGTCTCAAATGTGAAGAACAAGTTTTCCAATCATTTGCATTGTGAGCAGGTATTCTTACATTATAACACACTGAGATCAGTTATAACTCTTTGTTTATATTCAACACTCATTCTAAGCTTTTGCTACCGATTTTAGTGTTGTTACTATTTGGGTAACAGGGTACCTATCGATAAAATAGTATCGAAATATAATAGAATATAGGTAATGTTGCTTTTGTAATACAGACTGTGTATTATCTCCGTCACTCATAATAACGTATTACCTATTACATTACTTATGTATATTAGGTATTATAACAAGTAATAACTTACAGCGTTTATCGATAAGATGACATACGTACATCTAAACATAAATATTGTTCATTGCATTTTACAGTAGAAGGTAAATGAAGCTGTTAATTGTTTTTAAAGGATGATTTATAATGTACTGTTTCTACTTGCGTTTCGTTTATGTTCTTTCCAGTATAAGTATACATTAAGCACAAATACTTTGTTGAAACCAGGTAACCCAGGTACCTAGAGCAAAATGTAAAATAAAATATGTTGATCAAAAAAGAAGTAAATAGTGCACATCACTAGATGATACATCGTATCCCAAAACGACAATCAAACGTATACAAAGTCGAGACAATCTACGTCATAAATTATTTTCTCAGAGAAAGGCTCCGGGCGAAACTTAAGCCTGACATAAGTGGGCAATAAACTTCAGCCAATTTGGAGATTCGCATCTGGAGGCTCTTATTAAAGCCCGAAAGTTAGTCCTTTTCATCCATCACTCGTAATACGTGTGTGAGTTATTGTATGAAAAATTGAAGAATAAATTGAGTCGCTGCAGCAGCGGCGAGACATAAATCCCAACTGAGCCCTCAATATTGTTTTAAAGGGGAAGTGGCCATAAATTTTATCAGGGCCGCCCAGAGCAGCCGCGGGCGCCGGGCCGCTGCGGCCACGCTACGCCACGCTGCCACGCCGCCGCGCCGCCTCGCACCCGCACTGTCTCCGCAATTTTCCGCTGGTGCCCGCACTGCATTTGATGCTCATGTGAATCTGTTTTGTTATTTCTGAAGAAATTGAAATCTTCCTCATGGATAACTACGTTATCGTGAAATATGGCGTAATAACCACGTGTGCGAAATTGTCCAATGCGGCAGTCTCTGGCACTGGCGGTAGTAAATCGATGGACCGTGACAAGTTTACATTATTTAGTATTAGGTACATTTAATCCCGGGGATTGAAAAGAACTCTTAAGTGTTATGAACTCTTGGCTGTTATCGAGCCATTTACAAGTGTACTTTTTTAAGAATCACTTCAAGCAAAAGAAACTATGTAATGTACTACACTTTGAAATGGCCACCTTCACCTCACTGGCTGTGAAACCTGTAAATGATTTGATCTAGAACTCTCATTGTCATACATTCTTATTGTCATCATTCTCTTGCCCTTATCCCAATTAATTAGGGGTCGGCATTCTTAACACAACTATACAATATCCTAACTATATTCAAAATGTTTGCCAACCTCGAGTAAATAATTTGACTTATGAACATCGTAATATGATTTCAATGTGTGTTCAGTTTCAGTCTGTGCGACTTCCTGTAAACTAAACTATATTGTTCCATCTGGCTGTCGGAAACGGGATCACGTTTAATGCTGTCATATCAAAAAATCTTTACCATTTTATATCAGCCATCAGCCGTTCAAGAATACACAGACTACAATCAGCAATACTGTGGAAAACATACTCCGTACAAGTTTTTGGGGCACAATAAAAAATCGCTTATTTTTATCAATACGATCTGGGTGTTGGACATTTCGCATAAATGTGATATTGCAATATCGTTCGTCCCCTTTTTAATATCGCGACGGACGGTACTGGGCGGTTTATGGCACAACCCTTCCCGCGTTTTATTCGCGACCTGTTTGTCCTAATATTATGAAAAAATTGACGTCGGCAAAACGGAAACGTCTCTGCTTATATTTTTTGTTCCTTGATTTACTTTTTTGCGCACTATCTTTGTTTATTTAACGTAAGTATAACTCTCGTCTGCCTTAAATGTTCATAACGTGTATTCACTGTTAAAGAGACTGTTAACAGCTCGTGAGTACTGGTCTTTGAATAAAAAAAGGCATGTATACAAATAAATACAACTTAAAGACTAGTCATTATTAAAACTTGCATTGTGTTAACAAATGGGTGGTTCACATAAACACGAGAGGTTATCATGTTTGCATCCGTCACAAATCGCATTAAAATACGGTTTAATTATAGAAGACAGCCCAGCTCTTGACCTTTTGAGTGCACGTTTACCTTTAAGGGCAAGGAAGAAAAATGATCGAGAACAATGTTAAAGTAAATTGCATATAAAATATAAACGTAGTTACGTACAGTACAACAAACTATTTGGTATACAGACATTTGACTTGCAACTACTAAAAACTACTACTACTTATAAAATAAGAAACGCCAAACTCTTAAAAAATATCACACAGTTAAATGAACATGGAAAATAGTGAAAAGATAATTATTTTGCGTGTAGATCAAATTCCTAGTTTGACTGTACATTTCAGGATCACACACGCAGATTTTATTACCATGTAATTTTATTTGTAGAGAGTAAAATGTCTAAATAAAGGTGTGTACTCACTGTTGCCACCGTCGGGCTTATGCATGGCCGGAGGATCTCGAATCATGGCGCGGTCGTCACTTGAGCATCACACAACGCTACTTGTGTCCTGAAACAATGGAAAATAACTGTCAAATATCATAACAACCGTTATTTAACTGCATCGTGACTGTTATAGATCAGACCTTGTTATATAAAACCCGAGGATCATTAGTGCAAAATATCTCAGGAATAAATGCTAAGTTATAGCTTATCTATGACACAAATCAGCTGATGCAGAATTTAATTATTGTGTTAAATAACGTTTAATTATACACAAATGTCCTACTTTATGATCTATGCAGTTTTATGTAGTCCAGTGCGAAAAAAAAAATCTCTTAGTTTCCTTTTTTAAGACCAATCAAATTGTGCTTGTGAGATAATAATAATCATTTAAAACATGATTTATGTTTCAAGTACATATATATAAGTATCATCCAATTAGGACAGAGCCAAAATAATCCTAGACATCAACATTTGAATATCTCCCCAACTCCAAAATCAAATTCTCGAAGTCAGTTTGCTGCACCTATGTCCAAATTGTACGTATACATCTACATCGATGTTGTTTGCAAAAGATGTCCTTATTTACAAAGAATTCCACCCAGAGCTGGAAGGAAGGTAATACGCCGAGAGCGAACCCCAACAGCACGCGTCTAGCTACGAAACCTCATTAGAATAAACGATATCCTCTCCTTACGTCCACTCCGCGAGACCTTATTACTCCGACAAACTGCCGTCAAACGGTACCAACCAGGCAACAGGGACCCCACATGAAATGTACTCTATGAACTACAAACTAGGGTCCCCTTTCCAATAACCGAACACAACTGGAGCTTCACATAATAATTTTCTGTCTTAGAAATAGTCGCTGTAGAGTCCAATTTCAAATGTAACATGAATAACAAACGCACTATCTGGTGGTATTATTCTGAAGGTTGAGACGTCCAAGCAAAGCTGTAAATTGAAACTTGGGGAGGCACTAATATCTCTTGCGGCTTGTGTCGTGTGCATATTGGATGTCATCAATTTTCTAACGCCATAAATGGTGGTAACTTGTGCAAACTTTTGTAAAAAGACTTGGATTGATATAATTGATCACAGTCTTCATTGGAGGAAATGAAAAGATCGATTCCATCAATCACCTTCTTATTTTAAAACCTTCCTTGGGCAGCAGAATTGATTAAAAAGAAAACATTTTAGCTAAATTACATATCTTCTACAGTAAAAGACAAACTTACGAGGGCTGATGAGTAGATATTCCATGTTCGGAGACTACAAAGCGGCCACCGTAAGAAAATCATCTCGTAAATAAACTAAATGTACTAGGAACGCGCTCACAAACGTCGGAAGACACTTCTTTATCATCTGGGCCACTGCACTGGTCGCAATGAAGCGATCCATCTTTGGAATACTTTGAAACGATTTATAGGCTTCCGGCGGCGCCGGCGCAACTCACGAGTATCTTTGGTGTATTTAATAGACAATACTGATTTTAACAAATATACATAGACTAATATTGCCGAGTACCGAATGCAATATAGGACTTTTTACATGAAATGGAGTTTAATAAATGAATGCCAATATGGATAACCTGCCAGTTTGTTTTTTTTTCTTGTAAATAATCTGGCAAATACTTAAACATCAGAAAGTCAAGATGTCAGCGGGGTCAAGTGCCTTGTGCCAACGCGGCGCATACGTTCGGGTGTCCAACAAAGTCCCATTAATTATGGTGACACCAGTTATTTGGTGAATGTCTGGCTTTCGGCGTGTCTACGCCACGCGGCTGGCGCATTGGCTATTCATGCACACCATTCATTGATACCTGCCCAGTATCGAAGTTACATACAATTTGCATCATTGAGTTTCTGTCTTTAGCATAAAAGGCTTATTTATCTGTTCATCAGATCTCAATTTTAAATACATGAATGAAAACAAGACAACTGTCAGCACAATCAACATAGCGCGAATTCTGCAATAAACTGCAACAAGTTTTAATTACAAACCTATTAAGAAACAAGGTAGGTACAGATGATAAAACTCATCGATACCGGAGCGCTAAGACGCAGTGTAATAAAGAATAAAACATTGAAAATCATCTGTCAAATATAACATCATGTATGTACAAATATAAAATAAAACAGAATATGCTATCAAACTTGAGTGGAATGAAAAAAATTTATAACCGCATCGAAATTCCCATCAGCACCTGTTACAAAGGCGGCTATCAAATTACCCGCGACATATCCGCGGAGCGCACCCCGGCGAGCACGCCTCCATCCATAAATACGGTATTCGTTATGCATTTCTCATATTCATGAATCCGTTTTATTGGCCCCAATAAAATATGAACATCTCAGAATGGATATGAGAGAGCGGGCAAATCTAATATGGATTGCTGTGCGCCGGATTCGGTCCGATCGGCGGGTGGGGACGGACAGCTGCGCCGCTCTCGAGCCACACCAATCAGTAACGTGCCGTTTATCTTTTTAACAATACCTAGAGTTTAACCACCCACATAAAGCCCTTCTTTATTATATCAATCGCATCTTGTCGACTTACGTGACAACAATCACGCAGAGTGTAGCATCCCCCGCGGTAATCTGTCGCTACTTGTAGTGTGAGACTGACAAACGATCCCCGCGGCAGCACCCAACACATAATGCGAATTTAAAGGACTTTGCCCCACTAAAGCACCTGAAGAAAAGGGCAATACTCCGTCGACGTGTCAAAAATTCAACAGAGTGCCGGGATAAGTGGAATGGATGACGGGCGTCGCAGTACGGATAAAATATTCTACGTCAAATCGTACGTCACTGGCTCTCGACTTGTTCTCGCCGAGAGTACTTCGCGGAAGTCGATTATTTATTCGCTTTTACGTCAGCTATAATACGGCTCTTTTGTGCCCGTTCCGATTTATATGCGCCCATCGAAGTGTTTTATAATTCGAGAGAAAGCTACACCACGCCGCGCCGTATAGTGGCTAATTTCATTCGGTCGTTTGTCTGACAAGCGTTAAGCGAATGGTAAAAAATTATAAGCCACAAATTGTGTTAATTACCGATGCTTTTGAACAGCAACTTTAATAACTCACCAGATTATCACAAAACATTTGCAATAACAGACAATAGTAATCTATTAATGAAATCAGTCAGGCTTGACGGAAAAAGACTATTTGTGCACTCAGTTGAGGGAAGGTGAATAGTAGTTGCCTATCAGCAGGTAGGTCCATTATGATTATGTTATCAACACAATCAATTAAGCAGCATTACGTTAAAATTTACCCTAGCCATCAATTACGAGGCAGCCGGACGGCGCGTCGTCAAACACCGCGTGAGGCGAAACATGGACCTGCCTGCCGTTTTACTTACAGCAGTGAATAGTTTTGAATAACTACACAAAATACTGTTTCCTCGAAAAGCGTATGCCAGGAATAAAAATCATTTTGATACATTAGCGTCAAGGTAATCGGTTAGACACTCCCTTCTGACTCCGCTGATCGAATTCATTATTCACCGGAGGAGAGCAATTAAAGCTCCACTAATCAATCTCAAACTTCAGGCTGAGCTGAACTCTAATCAAGAAAACTCCTATTCTGTGAAAGCTTTTCGAACAAAATTTAACTTAATTAAAAATGTAAATTAAATTCCTAGTCGCTTCCACAAGCATGACGTCGCCGGGCTCCGCGCGCCGCCCGCGCCGCGCCGCCCCGCACACAACGCTCGGGGCTTTTGATTGCAGCTAAAAGGTTTGGGATTAGTGCGCGAAAGAGCTTTCAGTGCATTTGTAGAGCTTTTAAGTGGGAAGCTTTCGCTTAAGACACTTACATACAATGTAAATTTTATGTAGATAGCTACCTTGTGAGTGTATCTTAGTAACTTTTAAAATAGTCCTTCCGTTTAATGCTCTAGTACAAAGTGGAATTTCGATGAAAATGTTGAATAGACAAAGTGGTGTTATCGCTAATTTTGTTTGTTTCAGAAGTGTGTATCTGTAGACAAACAGCGCTAAGCGAAGGGGTTGTGGGTTGTCTGGGGGGGCGGCCGGAGGGAGCGGCTCTGACCAAGGAAGTTCGGTGTCCGGAAATAAACCGCCCGTAAAATTGTCAATTCCGAGGGAGCGCCGGCGCCTGGGCCCGACAATTTTGAAGCGTGCGGTTCAACCGGCCCGCTGAGCTCCGGCCCGATTCAATGTTTAAAAGGCATCTCATGTCAGCACTTCATTTTGATTTCACCACAACTTTATTATTTAAGTATGTAGGTTACAAACAGACAGGCAACAACATCCGTCTCCACTAGAAAGCTCCGAATTAAAAAGATGCAATAGTAAATAAAATGTGGAGTAGGTACGACTGTTGCAGCTCACGCTCTACACGTCAGCAAAATGCGCATTGCCATCTGGGTGTGCGCCAAAACAATCACTGTTATTCAGTACTTAGCTCTGCGATACAGTAAATTACACAACATTGTTTCACAGTCATTAATTCAGCGATTTCGCGATTAAAATTTAATTACATCCAACTGTCGGTATACAGAGCCATCAGATAAAGCGTAGATTGAAAAATGGTTAAAAGCGTTAGAAGCGATGTAAAAGAAAATTGGGCGAGATATATCATGAGTAGCACACGTAGATAACACACGCATAACCCATCCAATCACAAGGAGCAGCGAGCAGAAAGCTTATTATCGAGACGCGGCGTTGCGTCACCCGGGTAATGAGCAGAGTGGGACGCGCTCCTGGCGGGGCGGACCCGCACGGACCCGGCGCGGCGCGGACCCGCTCGGGCCGGACTGCACACGTGCACCCAGCCGACGAACAACCCTCGCGCTTTTTGAACTGAGATCATCGCGACGCTCATCCGTGAAATTGATTCTCGAGAAAAGGAAAGACTAAAAGATAAATAAAAAGGAAATAGGAAAACACAAGCTAAGATTTGGCGTGAAATTGTTTTTCAGCAGCCGGCCGCCCGAGCCGCCCGCGTCGTGTCTACGGCGGCGGCCCGGCTCGGGAATTTCCCAATTACTGGGTGTGAATGTATCTACTTGATTACGTAATGGATACTTTAAACACCCAACTTGGAACATTCAAGTATTATAGTGTTGTACCAACTTGTTAATTGTACAATGCTCTTCGCGACTAGTCTAAAAGTAATTTGAAATGTGACCACCTACATAATTACATAATTACGCTTGGTTTGATGAAGATATTTGTTCTTCATTTGAGTTGGCTGTACCTATTAGAAGTAATAACATGACCTAATATCGAGATTTTGATAGAGCAGCCTGTTAGCGCTATACGTATAAGTAGAGGCTATAACTATCTAACGGATCGGTCGAATTGGGATCTTAAAACACTGTGACATCTCATCCACTACGTGATCCATTTGCCGAAGTAAGAAGCAATCTCATTCAATACCCGGCCGCCCGCGCCCGCGCCCCCACCCCCGCCCCGAGCTAGGGTTGCTGCTAACAATGCGATACTTTGTGCGCGCCCGCGCCCGCGCCCGTATCACGGAACGCAATAAAACTTTACATTCCTCTTTAACTACTTTCCTGTAGTTATCAGCGTGTGATACGAAATGGGGCATAAATACAGAATTGTTTGTTGTTTGAATTTGTTCTAGCTAACTTAATAAGGTGCCTGAAAGTAATTCGATCGACTTGTAGGCATACAGATTATTTTATATCCACATACCTATAATGGGCTATAATTATAACAATTCAATTTAATGCAAATTACAACGCATACAATTCATATTGTCCCGCTTTAGATGATGTTTCGGTAAACAAACGGGTCAAAGAAAACTCGCAACGAAAACTTTTTCAATAACCTTTCAGAATATACGGAATAAACAATATCATTCTCCGAAACGGCGAGCGTCGTCAACCCTAAGAGTAGCGAGTATCGCTTTCCCCGATTGTATTAGATTCAGCTGCCCTTTTCATCTACATGTCGTTCTCTCTTTACCTCTCAAGAGGGTCGCGCGACTAGTGGATGTGCCGCGGACAGACGAGCGTTTCTTACAAACCACCCCTTCGGTTTTTCTTTGCAGGGTTTTTAATTTTCAGGAACCTTTGCTAACTAAACCTTTGTTTTAATTTAAAAATGTAAATAATTCTGCTTAGTATATCCGTTCAGTATTTATTCAATTCGAATAAAAAATAAACAAATTATAAGTCGCTCACCAATTTGATTGTAAATCATTTGCGTGTAAATTCGATCAAGAATCGCGTTTGTACGGCATAGTTGTCGCCTGTAGGCCCGTGATGGAATTTAGATCACTATCGGGAGGTCACCATCGGCGCACAAAAACTATTTTCATCTAAAAACTCATCTATATTTTGTCGAAAAACTATGAATATGATTATCCACACCATTCCAAAGGCTATCATCCAATAAACCTGGTAGGTACCAAAGGTATCAAATCTTTTTCGTCCGTAGTGAAATTGAATATTTATCCGGGTAGTATCTCTATTCCGGAACAATTTTTATGTAGGGGGAATACAATCTCAAGATATTTGGGAGGGCCACTCCACGAGGATATTGGCAAATACCTTGCCTACATTACCTTTATTGGCTCGCGACGTTGCGTGCCCGATTTGATCGTATCTACGATTATTTGCGTATTATTCAATGTTTCTAAATGTTATTCGACTTGAACTCTAATTCGTTATTCATGAAGCCGATAACAAAGAGTATGGTTTTAATGCAATATTCATCATTCTTTGTAAAGCACTGCTGTTTACGTTTCCTGTCCCTTATTTACATCGTCTATGCCTAATTAAAAATACTTGCATGAAAAGAATACGTTTTCAAGACATTTGTTTTGACTTTTAATTTGACCTATACGTTAATGTATTTTTGTTCCCATTATAACGTAACGCTTGGTGACATTTTGTGCTGTGTTGTATCGTTAAAAGTATACAATCATTATTGTTAATTAGGTATGTAATTAAAAACGCAAAAGGTTGGTTTAATTGCGTTATTTATAAGGCGTACTTTTCTATTTTATATAATGTTGCATGTTACAATAATAATGCGATGTTTTCCAAACCGCGACGTTTGCTATTCACGAGCCGCAATTGGTACAAGTACATAGAGGTGTATGAAATCGAACCTCCTTTAATCTACCCACGACGCGGGCGAGGCGCGAAACCGCCGGTTGAAATGTAATTTGCGCAAATTAAGCCAGACAGTTTGCATAATTTAGCACATAAAACTCGCCGCCATAAGTCGGACTCTTATAATTGAGTGGACCGGACGTAATGGTGTGTTTCACGCCATCAATTCACCCATGACACACAACTTGTGTAAATGTCGCCAATGATTTGTGTTTCATTTGATATTTCGGTCGCATACTCTCTGTGAACCCAACATTCAATCTAAAATATTATAATACAACATGTTTTAAGACGGGAATGTATCCATCAATATTGTATTAGGGCAACTCATCTAAGGGGTGTTCAATTACGCTGTCAGAATGTGTACAGCCTAATTCGTGACCAATAAATATTAATGAAACCTGACAACCTATCGCCCCGACTCACTTTTAACAGGAACTTTGTGCAAATCCTACAAAAAAAATCATTTGTAAAAAATAAATTAAGTATGATCATAATTAAATTAAATGGATAAGTTCCTAGAAATTATTTCACGAACATATTATATGGATTCTATATTATACTTTGAAGGAAAACTTGATTATTCACCCATGTAATTATTTTAAATGACTCAGCTCAGACATTAAAGAAACCATTCAATAAAGTAATGAACTTAATTCTGTTATAATGATAACATTTCAAAAGGGAAGTTCTTAATTAATATTACATGTGTCCTTTAACTTTAGATATCAACAGAACTTGCTTATTTGTCGGCTGTCAATTTTGATTACGTGTTTTTCAGGTAACCAACAGTGAAATAATTACTTGTATGTCAGTTGGAATTATACGTACCTACTTAATAATCTACGAGCTAACCTCGAGTTTATTAACGTTTTCGTATGCATTAACTGGATTAGATACCAAAAAACAAGCCGTGTACCAGGGTGCAATGGCCCCTACTCTATATCCATTTAAACACTTGACAAGAGTTAAGTTACGAATAGCCCGCACACACATATAGTTTAGCGTATAGATCGCTTGCGGTACAACTCCCCCACATAATTGTCATTGTAACACGTCGCTGTAGATTCAGCGATAATGTAGCTAATTAACGCGCAGACGAGCGAGGCTGATTGTGGCGCTGCAGCGCTGAGCGGTGACTTAAGCTGCAATAACTTAGTTGGTGTGCAGTAAATAAGTGTTCGTGATCGTCGTCTACTAGGTATTTTAATGAGATTTAATAGCGGCGGTCTGTCAGCCGCTAGCCGCCCGCAGCCGGCGCACAAGCAACGCTGTCGGCTTTTAAGGCCTTAATTGGTTCCGTACATGTTTAATCCGCTTAATGGTTGTTTTGTCGGACAACACACAATAACAAAATCCGGCTTCTACGCCAATGATTCTGATTGATGTTTGAAACTTTATACACTTGTCACTAGACATTCATGTCATTAGGAAAATAGGCTATTAAACGAAAAAGAGAGACTAACATTTACCTTCACAAACCATTGAGCGATGCGAAGCGGTATTTTTTACATCACAGCATACCTACACACATTTTACCTCCACCAAAACCTCTAAAATAACTGAATAATTTAATGGCTTCATTAGAAGGGTGGCGTTGGATGCTAATCGTTATTTATAGACAATAAATTGTTATATTCATAGTGGCCGGAGCGGAAGGCGCATAAATTCGACGAGCCAGTGTCGGGTTGACACCTGTGATTGCATTTACAATGCTAATTCACGGCACAATATCACGTCATCTGCCGCCGCGCTTCACGTTTTCACAATCGCGTCCGCTGACAACACACGCCGGCACCATGCCTTGCCGCCGCCACACCGCCACAACGCCGCGCCGCTCGCCATGCCGCCGCACCCAAATATTCAACTAATGTCACTACCACGTTTTACTATCTGCTACTTTTTTACAATATTCAAGTTAATTACAATATTGGCACAGCACCAAATACGTGCAAATGGCCCACAACGACGTCAACGACATAATATCCGATATTGACACAACCCGTGGAAATGATTGATGATTTAAATTCATTATTAAAAAGATAAAACGGGGAGTGGGTCGTTACACGTCGAGATAAGCCGGCGGATAAGCGGCCGCAATCCATTATCGAACAGTTAATTGATAATTACTTTCTTCCATTACGCCGAACGAAAAACGTGGTGATTAACTCAGAATCGCTTTAACGAGCACAATGGGTCGACGTTCAATTAAAAACCCTTGTCGAATGTCGACGGCTTCGCAGAAAAGAGGAATCGACGCTGACTCAATCTCGTATACATGGAATAAGGAATTACTCGCGTGCGGAAAGTTTTTAATTAAATATTCACCCGTTTTGTAATTAAGACGCGATTCAATTGAGCACAATGGAGTTTCGTGCGGCGCTATCCAAAGAAATCGGAGACAGCTTTAACGTTTTCATTTAATGCTTACCTACAACATATACCATGTATGTATTTGAATGTTTTACTTACCTCTTCATTATTACCTAACTAATTATAACTGCAAAATCTTTATTATTTCTCTTCATGCTGATGCCTCATCGCCACCTGCAAAGGTTTTCGTGAATCTCAAAAGCTTCGAATTCATTACAGTCTAATAATTGTTTTAGAAGTATGTGTAAGTGTTTCCAAGTATTTCCTGTATGAAATCTTTTCTCCTGCGGGTGTACGGAGCGAGGGCGATGGACGTAGTGCTGGGAGCAGACGCGCCCGCGCCGCCCTCCCGTACGTCACATGTGCCGCATTTGAGCGTAATTTAAATGCATGCACATTACTCGCGAACGACGCTCTACACAATACCTTAATTTATTATAAATAGCTTTATTACATGACCCAACTCGTCAGTAGTTTTTTAGGGAAAATTCGTGTTTTGGAACGAGCGTTATTTACTCGTAGGTTTATAACAAAGGCCACTCTAATAAAAATGAGAGCCAATAAGTTTCATACGATATAATTTTATCTAAGCTAGGTAAATTTCAAACAGACTAATAATAAACAAACCAAAATAAAATATAACAACTCTAGTTAGATTTTAAACTAAATCAGAACTTCAGCAAACTCCGAATTGCCTTTCGAAACGATTGTAAATTATATTTCCTATTAAATGATCTGAGGGAACTGATAAGATATAAATTTAATAAAAGTTTCTCAAAGTAGTTCAATAAACGTCTTAGTTATCTCAGTGTAATCCCCAAACGACCCAACTGGTAATCTCCTAGACGTTTAATTTCGCCGTTTTAAATGAATCGCAGATCTCATATCCCGAAATCCTTCCTTCGATTGGTTCGTCCGACCGCGCGTATAAATTCTTAAGGAAAATCATCTGCAGAATTCCAATAGCTGGTTTCTGATGTCCAAAATCGTGATATATCGTGGCTCAGATCGTTTCGGAGCGCCTGTTTATGAGATATTTCATAACGTGCACAGTTCTTCGATCATTTATCATCACTGATTTTATATCGAGGACCAGCTCCACTGCAGGGATAGCATGCAAAGCAAGGTTTTTGCAATGCTAGGAGATTATTTAGGCCACGTTACGCTAACTCTGCCTTCAAATATCTTCGTAATTTCCTGACCCTTCTAGTAGGTTCCAACAGGTCAACGGGTAGAAAGTTTCTAAGTAAATAAGAGCAAGCCATGCATGTAAAAACTCACATCTACGAATGTTCCATACATGTCACCTGAAGCCATTAACACGAACAAAAAAATATTTCTTAACCATGTGCTAATGGTTCGCACACAATGTTGTGATGTCGCTAATGAAACGGTTTCGGCAAAAAGTATGAACGCCACCGCGCCGTGCGCCACCGGCTTTTGACAGCCATGTGAAAATTACTAAAGTGCTACCAACAGCACACAAACTGCTATTAAAATAAATAATTCGTTGATTGTTTACTCCCGTGGTGTCTGGTGAGCGATACGTTGTGTGATGGTTCGATATAATTGCAAATGTGGTGCGTGTCGCCACGTGATCGGTCCACAGCCTCGCGCACGGGAGCTCACTTGCTCCATAAACAGGTTTCCGTATTTTTCAATCAGAGAGCTGTCAAAGCGTTCTGACACCCTCATCCCGTCGGCTCGCACTCGCCGAGCACCGAAATTGGTTTTCTACATTCAATCCATACAAAGTTTAATGTTATTCGTTCGCGATATCACCGGGATGCTGCCGATGTTTACCGACGCGCCAAATCATATTGGATTTGCAAACTTTTGTTTGCGGACTTTATTTCATTTCACTGTTAGTTCAGGCCGAGAGAATGTAATTTTAGATACTGTCCTCGTCTATGTTTTGAATAAGTCTCTTTTATATTTGTATTTCACAAAGTTGAAGATTTTATTAAAAATTCGCAAGCATTTTCGATTTTATTATTTATTAAGTCTGGAGTTTTCTTTTGCAAAAAGTGCAAGTTACAAATTAACCGCGCCGGATATATCCGAGAGAAGAGCAGAGCGCCAATAGACGGCTGCTAAAGCCTGGAGTGTGCCCGCAAGCGTTTATAAATTGAAGGGCTGGTACCTGCGGCTTAATACACCGCCGTTTCCGGTTCATTTCCGGGCGGCGCGCGCGGCGCCGGATATTGCTTTTAAGGTTGCGCCGCACGCCATCGCCCGCATACACACGCGCATTATACGCCACGCCACACGCTCCGCTACTCGCTACACCAGCACCCACTCACAATCACACCTACATTTTAATTAAACGGTGACTCACATCCCAAGTTCTCTCCGTCATCTTAAGGCTTCTATTTTCGGAACATCGTTTCCCCCAAATTAATATCAAAAAGCTGTTCTAAGCCGCCATCAAAATGATATTAATTTAAGATGTACAAAATGTACGATCAGAAGCTTTATAAGAGCTGCATTAAGAACTTCGGCATCATTACAAATAAAAATACGAGAAACATAATCCCTTAGAGCCGCTCCGGAAATTAAATTTTCCCTTCAGCTTAAAGTTTAATTAAGCAATATCACGCGAGTGCATATAGCAGTGGCCAGTGGCGTGGCAGAAAACGTAGCGCGAGTGGGTTCGGATCCCACCGACCGCCGCGAGGATATGTGATTTGATGGACAGTCAATTTAAGAGCGATGCCGGCCCGGCACTGTGAGCACTTTAATTTACACGTGAACCGACCGAGAGCGTACAAACACGCGTATGACGAATGTAAAGAGAAGAGAAATTTTAATCGTCCAATTTCACACAGTGGTTACTGCTAAAGCTCACGCCAATATTTTAATATCACTCATTCCTATTAACGATTATAAAAAACGATTTACGTAAAACTGAAAATGTCATTCAATACCAATTTAACCTCAATTTCGCTCCAAAACGTGCAGACAAAAAATGTCAACTGAACGACAATGACATTTATATAGGTACATTAGCACAATCGAAAAGTAGGAATATTAGAACCTGAGTTATAATCCCAACTAATTGGAAACGCTGTAAGGTGCTGGACACATTTGTCCAATAACGCGGGGGAATCCACAATTTTAAGAGTAAAAACATTAATCTGGTTCATATTGAGCAGCTGGCGACGACGCAATCTCTTCCTGGCTGGCACCTTCGCGACTGAGGCGCGGCGACACATGCGCTTTATTAATTATGTTCTACTCTCACCTTTATGCTGACATGGTTATGAATATTGGATAATGTTACAGTCGCATTACTTTGGAGCTTTGGTTGATTGTATTAAAAGAGCTGTCATGATGATGACAACTCTTTTTTACGACAGTAACAGAAGAGGTTTTGAGAAATTGCGACACCTTTGGATGTAGGGCTCATCATCATCTTCCTGCCCCTGTCCCATGTTATTTGGGCTCGGTGCAACACGTTTTATTCTTCCATTCTCCCCTGCCATTCGCCACGCTATCATTTACTCCTTTTTCCTTCATAACATTCCTCACGCAATCTATCCACCTTTTCTTTGGTCTTCTTCTCCCTCTCGATCCATCAACATTTATATTCATTATTCCTTTAGTATTTGCCTTTAGTCTTTCGGATTTGTAGATCTTTGACAGTCGTTACAGGTAGTCAGTGGCCCAAAAAGTCTGACAACCAGTCTTACTAAGGATATTGTATTACCCAGTACTAACTGGGTTGTGGATGTCAGATAGGCAGTCACTCCGTGTAAAATACTGGTATTCAGTTGCACCCGGTTAGACTGGGAGCGGACCCCAAGATAGTTGGAAAAAGGCCAGGTAGATGATGACTCCTTAGTCTTATGCGATTCATCCCTCCTCATCACATGCCCATACCAAGACAGTCGATTCCCTTTCATCTTTTCTGTTACTGGCGCAATTTTCAAACTTCCTCCTCTAATAAAGGGTGTAACAATACCCTTAACGAAGACGAAAGGCACTTATTCTCCCCATCATTGCGACTATTTTTTTTGGTCTAGACCAGTCGTTCCGCAGCAATAATTTTTGCGTAAAGTTACTTCGATATGAGTCTTATTACAGCCTTTATACTCGTTCCTAACTTTATCCATTCTTGTCACACCACACATCCACCTCAACATTCTCATCTCCGCTACATGCAATCTTTTTTCATCCATTTTCTTCACAGTCCAGCATTCCGATCCATACAGTACGACAGGCCTAATCACGGACTTGGATATTTCGCCCTTTAAATTGAGTGGCATCCGCGGGTCGCAAGTTGTTCCAGTGACCTGTTGCCATTTCATACATCCTGAGTAGATCCGGTGCGTTACGTCCCGGTCTACTTCGCCACCCCCCTGGACAAGCGAACCGAGGTACAGAAGCAGATCGGTATGGGCGTTCCGGCAAGGGTTATAGGCACAGGACTGGAGAAACCGCCGAAATCACAAAACAAGTTTTGGTTCAACAACATTCTCCAATCTTTGCCACCACACCTCTAATCTGCTCTGGATCTCTCGGCAACTAGCACAATGTCGTCGGCAAACAGCATGTACACCAGGGAGCCTCTTCCTGGATGTCCAATATCACCAGTAACGTCCACCAAGATCGTCCATTATCACCAGTAAGAAGTAAGGGCTTAGAGCCGACCCTTGGTGCAAGCGAACTGCCACATTGAAGTTTCATTAAAATTTCAAAGATCTCTCTCTGTTAGTAGATACAGATCTATGCATAGAACTTTCGAAGCAGTATCATAAATTCATCACATAAGTCCAATTGAAAGAAATTGTTAATCTTTGTTATTATTTAGTTACTATGTTAGTAAAATTAGGTACCTATTATTTGGAATGATTATCTTGAACAGGACGTTGTTTTATTTACACGTATAAAAATAAATAATAATTTACAACATAAGTTATTTATGTTAGTGCAGCACAAGAAACTAGATCTAAAGACTAAGAAAAGATTTGTAGTAAAAAAAAAGTTTTCCCAAAGTATTGAAAAACTTCCTTATTCCTTCCTTCAACTTTACCTTTCTAGGGTTCCGTAGTCAACAAGGAACCCTTATAATTTCGCCATGTCCGTCCATCTGTCCATTCGCAGCTTAGCTCAAAGACTCTTAATACTAAAAAACTGTAATTTGGCCTGAATATGCTGAATATACAGATTAGTTACTAACGCTGAAACTACTGGACCGATTGAGTTGAAATTTGGTACACATACGTAAATGACTGAATTTTAAAAATGGGGGCCACTTTTGGGTAAAAAAAATAAAAAAAGGTTTGCAAACTATATCTTGTTACTTAACAAGAAAGATCTTATTGTAATCATTTCAATTTTTGTTGTTATAATTCTAAGATAAATAGTTAACTTAACTCCGAAACTACAGGGCCGTAAATTTTTGAAAAAAATACAAAAAATAGATCTTTGCCAATAGATTGTAGGAAAACGTATAAGAAATCTATGGTAACTTTGATCAGATTTAAAACTACTTACGGAATTTAGATAATTAACTTGTCCGGTTTTTTTAGGGTATCTCCTGTACACGTAAAGGGGGATTTTATTTTCTCGCGTACCCCATAGTGTGGGATGTCGTTGGATAGGTCTTTAAAAGATATTGGGAGTTTGTTTGTATAATTTTACGATTACGGGATTCGTTTGTAAAATATTAAGCTTTAAAGTGATATTTTTTGTTAGACTCAATTGTCCCCCTACCAGCTAGACGGTTGGGTTTGGGTATATGAAGAAATCAAGGTGGTACTAAATATAACGAAGTTAAAAAGGAAAACTATCACAGCTAAGTAGGCTTTACAAGTTTACGAGTAATAGTCAACCAACTTATAAAATGTACAAGGATAACATATTTTCCTAAACATAATGTATGGGAGCTCAGGTTTTTCATCTGCAAATGTAAGTTCTTTTTTGTTAATACAATAAAAAATCATTGTTCGGAGGCAAATCAGACCGTAAGAAGTGGATTAAATTAGCGTTGTAAGATTACCTTACATATATAGATAAATAGATACAGGGAAGCTAATAAAAGCGTGTTAAAAACTATGGAACCCTACATTGTGCGTGGCCCGACACGCACTTGGCCTGTCTGTTTATCAACTTCACCTCCAAATCATGATTCTCACATTACTTTTCTCTTTAAGAGTTATTATCAAGTTAATCGAACATGTTTGCCCAAACTATCTAACCGGTGGATACCTACTTATCATCTTTGAATAATCTTACATCATTAAACATGACCGCGGGGCATATTATTAATTAATTCATGGTAATTTCTTGATTTGTCGTAATAGATAGACAAGCTCAAAACTTAATTAAATTTTATGACGTGTGAATTTAATAAAATGGTCTAATGTATGTTTCGTGTTTTTTATTTTTTTCCCACCACTAATGATTTCCATATGGTACGAGTACATTAAGCGTTATGTTAATAGACAAAAACGTTGGAACATTGTGTTGTATCTACCTACTAGCAGTATATACTGTACATACCTAAGGATAACCATGCGGTTTCAATTAGAGCCGGGTATTACGAAACTTCATAAAGTAATTACGTTTTATTACCAACTTCATTAACACAGCGTGTTGTTTTTATAGTTACATATTTTTCAACTTTTACATGCAGCAGGATTGGTTATAAAGCATGTTCAAAGAGCTTTTGTAAAATAAAACCATATTTTATACGAGCAATCAACTAAAAAACCGAAAAATAAAGCTTTTTTATTTTTCATAATGAAGTAAAACATATTGACACGACAACCACTTTGAAAATTAATATCTATTTGTGAACATTAGTAAGGAAACTGGTCTTATCGCTCGCCCTGATTCGGCTGCATTAAATCGTTTCCATTACTTTAAGTAGAATTCGATGTTTATGTCAAACGCGGCGACGATAATATCGCAATTTATTTTATTAACACATTCACTCTAATGGGGAGCAGGTCGGATACTCGCACGGATTATATTATAATAGGTGACGTATTCATTTTTGTTAATGCATTTTTTTCACTAGCGCATAATTTATTGTGTAAAAACATTACCATAACACTGTCCATACTGTTTCCTTTTTTGTAACCCTACTTTGAATGTTTAGACACGGTCTTTGAATGCTACAAAGACAGTGTTTCTAAACATTCAAAGTGTCGTTCGGTGTCAGTGGGAAAAAAGGGCAATTTAATAATGTAATGTCATGTTAATTTATGACGATTCTATAAAGTAGTATCACTTTAATTTCAATACCCACGTAATAATAAATTCTAATATATTATGGAAATGTTAACATCTTCTGACAAAGTGGCGTAAGTAAATAAAAGCATTTCTGTCTTATTTCTCTATTTAGTAATATATTACCACAGACTCTCAAAAGTTTCTTCGCATACATATTTTATATTAGGTATATTATTTACGGAATCGCTGCCCACACTGCACACCGGATTTAAACAATAAATATATCGTATTGAATTTCTACGTCCATTCTCACGATTAAATCGGGGCTATTTGCATCGAGTGTCAAGTAAGTAAGAGATTATATCGTGTCGATATAGTTTGTTAGCAAAAGTAGTGTTGTTTATCAGCCGTTAAATCAAAGCTGTAATAGCGAAGTAGTTTAAGTGCTGTAATTTACATAAATGTGGTTCATGCAGACTGTTCTGTTCTAAATGCTGAGTATGGCGCCGGCGATGTGGGGCTCGCTTCTATGTTTATCCACTAATTCTATGAACTTTTAAAGTTTTAACCCTTTACTAAAAATATATTTAAATAATTAAATCAAAGCTCTAAGTGATTTAAGTGCATTTACAAACTGTAGTGTCGCTTACGTAGACTTAAATAAAAACAAATTCTATAGAAATTGTAGGAACTCTAAACCCCTTCTATACAAATTTGAAAGTTATCGGCAAAAGATAGAGACGCATTTTAAATTTCCATGTGTAAGTAGATTAGACACTTTCTTCCCGACCGAGTGTACCCTCACGATCCCTTTTAATACGATAATATGCCTCTATCTTTCGTCTGCAGTCACACACGACCCTTGTGTGCTAATTGAATTTAAGGAATAAAATCCAATCGCCCCGATTCTTTATTATTCAAGATCCAATTTGGATAAGGTCTGATCGGTCCGAGGGGCGGCTCGCCTGAGAGGGGCAGTCGAGAATAAAATTGGTTTGTCACTCAAAACATAAGGTTATCAGTTTCGATATGAATGTATCGGTTCATTCTACATTCGAGCAAGGATTTTGTAAAAATAAGAATTAATCTGTTAACCCTTCCACGGCTAGAAGCAATTAAGTTGAATCTATTAGCTATATCAATCTTCAATCGCAGTTCCTCAAACGTCGACGTTAATTTGAATAAATGAAAGTTACATTTGCGGTAGAATTTCATTTTATCACCGTTTCAAGTTAATGAATGATGTTACAAGGGCGTTACAGTTCAGGGTGCAATCAGTGTGTCAACGTTAGACGTTATTTACGGCAGCGACGCGGCGCGTGCGGCGCGGTGTGCGGATACCTTTCGATCCGAGATAACAGTGATGACACAGTGCTATCGCCGACACACAGCGACTCCACCCCTGTGAGTGTGCAACACTCTCGCAATAGTGCTAAAATAAACATTTGGACAAAATATTGCAATCAAACCATGTGGTGTGTGGATATTAAAGTTGTTTTGCTTTATGTTTGTCTAGTTATCTGCTTTATTAAAATCGATTCTTCATTTTCATTCCACATCCATTAAAACTAAAAATAATAAAACATTTTACAACAAGTGTACTTTACAAGACACAAACAAAACTCATGAATAAGGTAATAATACATCGTGTTTACATTTAATTAATGTTCTTTTTCTGTATCAATCGTTGCAAGCGTGTCAACACGCGCTACGTGGCTGGATTCACGAAATTAATGGCAAACAAACATACAGTGGCTTCTATTAGTGTGTGACGCACTGATTGCTATCGCACAAGATGGATTGGGGCGTGTACACACCCTATACACTCCGTACACCCCTCGGTATGCACTTCTTAACCTTTTGGACTTGGGTTCATTCTTTATTGCTAGTAATTGTAGTGTACACGTTATTATTACGCTCTCAGATTAATTCCAAATGATGTCACATTTAATTGTGGAGTTCATATAGCAAATGTTTGCATAATATGAACAAATGTTAATAAAAATGAAAGATGGACTATGAGCTACGTTAATTGCATTAACATTTTAATTTGTTTGATGATTATGTGGAGCTCATAATTAATTAACAGGCACATTATGAAACAAACCTTAATCATTTGTTTTGAAATGCTTCCGCAACATAACGTGTTCCAAGTATGGACAATGGAGTTTCATATGCATAATTAAAGTTCCAATACCGGTGATATATCTATTATGGAAATTTTGTAAAATTTTATTGAAGATCAAAGTTTTAAAGTGCTAAAAATCGTTTCGAATTATTCAAAACACTGTAATGTAACAGGAAACCTTGTTATATTACAGTTTTTTTCACGTCCTGACCAATCTCCGTTATAAGAGCCGAAACAATGTAATCTGCGTGAACAATCAGAAATAATACAGTCTCAGTAACAATCTCCAGAGACGTTGCGAATGCATTTAATTGCCTAAACAGAGTGGATCACTATGCGCAGGAAATCACTCTAACGAGAGAACAGTAACAATTAACATTTATGAAGTTAAACTGTTGGAATATTTCATGTATTATGTATTTATTATTTTCTTCACCTCTTTACATTGTTAGTAAACGCCGACGGAAAATAAAATCAATTTTTCAAAAACCATGGACACTATTTTTTTCCGTTTAATAAATTCTTCTTCGAGTATTTTTCCCTAAAATGCCGTAAAGAAGAATATTTATATCCACCTCTTCTCTCTAAGCGATTCAACATGATAAACAGCGCAGTTCCTTTGGCATCAATCCATCATATAAGCATGTGAAGTTTCAAAGTACGTTCAGGTGCAAAGCTGGCAACTGACAAGAGTTATATAGTTGAATATGAAACGATCATTGAAAGCACGGAAATTAAATAGCCGCTCATATCCGGGCTGTGAAGTGTCGTGTCGGGCGCGCGCTCAGACAGCCACCATGTACCCACTTAAATCCGATACTCACCACAGAGCACAAAGGATCAACTACGTACTATTTTTGTACTGGGTAATTAAAGCTCACTTGCACAAGGGCTCTCCCACTGATAAGCTATTATGTACATTCTGTCTTTTGATTGTCTTTTACAGCTTTGCCAATCAATCGACAGTAACGAAGAACGGTTGCACAGGCTATTCATTAGAACTTTACTTATTAAATGTGGGCCTTGAAACTTTAACAGTGCGAGTAAACGTATCTAATCACTTTTAGTGGAGATGCAATAGTAAAATATGATAAGACCTTATTGCTACAACACACTACGACTCGCTTCTAAGCGCTACGCCACGCTACGACTACCTGCGTCACGCTACGTCTTGCTACGCTATACTAAGAAGCGCAAGACTTGCTACGTCTTACTATGACGCGCTACGACCAGCTACGCCGCGGTTTGTTTGCGTAAATTTTACGTAAAAACAATTTTAGCAACAAAACAGTTTAACTTTGTTGCGGTAACAGCCTGACATGGCTGACGCTCGTGCTACGTAGCGGCGTTTACGCGACGAATGCGTTGCGTCTACGAGACGTCTACGCAGCTTTTAAGAAATTATTAAACATTTCTAGAATTTTTTGAAACATCGTCGAGTTTTACTTTGTATTATCGTATTAAGTGAACCATGAATGTGTTTCCTTTGAAACGTAATCAAAGTGCATGAGTTAGTTTAAATGATCAATTATCTCGACGACTTTCTACGCTAATTTAATAAAGGCTCTAACTATGGTTATTTGCTATTGATTTCATAAATAAAATTCGCTTCCACAATAACCTACGAGTATAACAAGGGCTTTGGCAACCAATAACCGCCGCCGCATGCACCCTTATATCCGATAATAAGAACAGAGCAAAGGCTAAATGCCGGCTACGTTGTCATTATCGAAGTAAGTAATAAAGGTTGGGATATATTTTTATTTTGTTTATGTGAGGTTGATGTACCTTAATCGCCTTATTTCGATTTAATACTTACCATTTTATTATAATAAGTATTAACACAGTTTTAGTGCTTATAACTAACGATGTAGCTTTGTTGGAGTTTACCAATCATAAAAAAACATGAAGTCACGATATTTTAATTGGACGCCAAGTAAAATAATGATACAATCTCAGTTAAGAGTCTCTTCAAAGTGTTTCTCCTGAATGACTCTTTAAAGTTTTACGCGAATAGGTAAGTAGACAGTTGTTGAGTTGCCCTAAGCTACAAGGTACTCGTAAAATATTAATTAGGGATTGTTATCATAATACGCGGTTCCTGCTATCGCTCGTAGCGCTTGGCCGCGTACTGGCGGAGTGGTGGCATGGCGTACTCACACGCACGCGCAGCCAGCGTGAATCGCCAATCAACCGGCACACTCCAATCAATTCAAACCGATGCTAATGTAAACGCTATTCTTTCTTAATTGGACTAATTATCGATATGCCCAGTTATTAGTTTCGTGAATGAAAAACATAAACAATGATAAAAGATTAATAACGTGGGGCAGATAATTATTAATTAAGTGAGTAAGTACCTATTTTTTGTTATCATATATTAATTCAAAATAAGATGTTTTTCTACACGTTTTGTTTTTTCTTTGTAATGTGTTAAAGATTTTTAAAATACATTAATATATTTTATGTCGTTTAATTATCTTATCTTAAAACTTTAAAAGCGCTTTTGAGTGCAACGACCATTTAGTGAAGTTACAGAAGAGACATTTATTATGAACTGTTTGTGTCCAAACAGATAGATAATGTAGGCAGTTCCATTCTAACTTGACATCGATGACCTCTCTAATTCACTGAGATAAATATATTATGAAACAGTGATACTGTTGACTGGCTGAGGTTTGGGGTACCTCCTATCGGGTAGAAACGCATGTCACGAGAGAATATTCATTCATGTCCGGGTTTCAGCCGCTATAGCGATGTTGAAGTTTGTAAAACAAGAGGAAACCGAACTATTGTAGTTGTGTGGAGTAGTCAAGTCACAGGTGTTCATCGGGCATTGGATTCAGAAGAGAATTAGAATCGTGGTCTTGTAGATACAATTGATACGATTAGTAGTATATTTTGAGAAGAATATGAAAATCGTCAACCTTGTAAGTTCCCTGAACTTTAAGGTAAACGAAAAGTGTCGCCGCCGACGTCACACAAGAGTCAAACGATATTTGATCTAGCAACAAAATATTTCTCGCTTATTAAAGTAAAGAAATTGGCAAAGCGTCAGGTGTTCCTGTGGAGTTGGAGCCTATTATAAGTAACGACGATGAGTATACATTTTAGAGGAAAGCTCCTGTTAGTGTAGTCGAGCCAATTAGAAGTGTTAGGAGGTGGCGAAGTACCCGCACCCCGCGCCCCAGCCCCTCGGCTGTCCAATTAAACCCGGTCTCTACGCTGACGACGGCGCACCCGGCGCCGACGCCGCCGGAACAGAGTACCACCTCGTAATTGCGTAAGTCACTTCAAAAACAAACCTTCGTTTTTTTGCACCGACGCAAACAATGGAATCATGTCAGACACCACAAGAACACCCCTCCATTCTATTCTTCTACTGTGTAACTATTGAGTTGTTAATTAAATTCGCACAACATAATGGCCACTCGCAAGCCGAGACGAGCGAGTCGCTATTACAAGCACATAGAGGTGATTTCAGCACAACCCGCGCTTAGCGATCCGTACTGATGCAGCTTCTTGTTTAATTACAACAATAGTGGCCCCTAATGAGAGTTTGCGCTAATAAGCACTGCAGAATGTAATCAACATGCTTCGCCGGTCTAATGAGTCGAGTTCCTGGCAAAAACAAGCACCGTCGACATTTTACTGAAGATTAATTAGGCGTTGTACCTATACGGCAAGATAGGTATCCTCAGCTGCGCCGGAAGGCCGATGTTTCTAACATGTAGCTGCTTAAGCGATTTTCCTGGAAAGTGTGACGTTAAAAAGCCATTGCCCATCGGTATCGTATCACATACCAGACTACCAGTGGTACCGGACAGCAGTGTCGTACCACGAATAAGAGTTGTTTGTGAGCCGTGTGACTAAAATGAAGAGCCGCCTTTGAATAACTGCTATTGACAACAAAGTACACATCCCTGGTAAACGTCGTTAACTTAAATAAGTACGTTTGATTACGTCGTAGCTAGCTACCCCATTAAAACTTAACGAGGGGCAACCCCGGGGAAAATAACTAACCCAATTTCCCTTTGCCGGGAAATCATCAAAAGTCTTAAAAGGGTCTTTTCATATATTTTTACCCTGAAGCGTACGTGCAAATAAACACATTTTTACATACTCGAACAAACAATTCTCCTAACGAGGCGGGAGCGTAACGAGCGCGCGGCGGGCGTGGGGCGGTGACCAGCGCGGCCCAGCAGCAACGCGCTAATTGGAAGGATACGTCCGGAAATGTGTCTCGTTACACGCGGCGCCTACCTGCCGTCGACTCCTGTACCACTGCCTGTACCTCACCTAACGACACCCCTGATTTATCTGAGCCAATACATTCAAATTGACAGCCGAAACCCGGATGAAACCCGACAACCACTACACCGCATCGTCCGCACCCGTCGCCGCCGGCGCCGCTACTCGTGCGAAATTGTCAACAGAAACAATCAGGGCACCGGCCGCATTTAGCGATAAGTCATTAAGGTTTTTTTACAAAAACAACTTGCACTAATTTGAAAGACATTTAAATGTTACGACCAGTTTGTGTCGCATGCTAATTGTTGTGACATTTGTGTCTTGCGTCGGATGTGGGTGCCACTTTCACGCTTTTTATTAGGTAGAGTAGTCGTTGCAAAGGTTATGATAAATCGATGTAAATTGCCTTCCGCTTTAGTTTTATTTATACGGTTTAAAAACCAATGCATTTGGCAACTTAAATCGTCGTAAAAATACGAATATGTACACTAATAGCCTTATTTATCTACAGCGACAATTAATATCAATTGAACGCGAATCAATACCATCAGTTCATTTAGCATTCTCAGGGATTTCGTGATGCACTAATAGGTAATTTAATTAATAGATTTCCCAATTAGTGTTCGCTGTATAATTAATGGATGTGTGCTGTATTAGCGTCGGATACAATCTGATTCGAGACTCGTCGGCAATTACGGACGACTACAAAATACGTCGAATTCCGCGTAATTGCTGAGAATATTACGGCAGTGAACTTAATTGTTCTCGACTTAATTAATTAAGCTTTTGTTTGAAACTAACAGCAAAGTGTAGACTTGGCAATTCTAAATTGGATCTTGTAATTACCTTACCCTCCCTTTTGCTGAAACTGTATACCTACTTTCAATTATGGGCCAAGCTTTGTTAATGAAATCAATTATAATTGGGACACAATGAAATGAATTCTATTTGAGCCGTAGGAACAATCGATTTCATTAACTAATTAACTCTGTTTCCACACAAACAATAACGGAGAGAGAAAGAAGAATGTTCCGCAATAGTACTGTGGGTGAACAAAATAATGATAAACAAACGAATATTGTTGGGTGTTCATTTCATCTGTGTCGGTTGAGTAGATATTGCTGTCTTCATTATGGAGAGTTTGCCATTACGTAGGCCGTCAGCGAATCATTACGGATGCCTCTAATGAGTATCTCTTGTACGCCTAATAATAATCCTTATCGACATTCCCAAGGCCACTCCGGGAGCGGTTTGTGAACTAATTAATCGCGTTACTATACAGACTGAATTTCAGTTAATTTTCAATGGGTAATAACAATGCACCTATGTAAATCACGATCATTAAGTGGGTTTCATTAAATGTTAATTTGTGTACTAACCGAAATTGAATATAATGCCAGTGAATATTTCCAGTGCTAATTAAGCAAGTGATTGTAACAACAATGCCGTTGAATACAATACTTTGTATTTGTAGGGCATCGTTTGTGTTTAACTTTACTTCTTTATCTTCATTATCCTCTTAAGACTTTTATCTCAAACTTTTATTAATATCTACCAGTTTTCCTTATTAAAACATAGGTAGGCACAGATCTTGTGCTTGTTCTTAATCCATCAATGTAAAATCAGTGGTAAGACAGTCTTAGTTCATTCTAGCTTCATATTTTACGCGGAGCGATTAGTATCAAATTTTCACAACCCTTTGTTGTGATTATTGTCTCCTTATGAAATGATACAGGTGGATGTAGCTCCTCCCATTTCTTATCTTCTAAACGATAACAATGGATGGTGAAGTTGTTAATAAGGATATCTCTGAAAATACTAATCCAATTAAGTATAAAAAAATATGCAGATCTGCTTAGTAGAAAGTTACGCAGCTTTTTCTGAGCGACATAGACTACTTTTTATGTCGGAAGAATGCCCTGTTTCCGACCAGCCCCGGGAAGATAATTGTAAATTATAAATATACTTACAATACACGCACTCTGATAGTCTATTAGTTATTTATTTAATGTTATGTGATTACTCGGAACTCCCAATCTTACTCATTCCAAACATAGAAAAATCTTTTAGACTAAAGCAAATAAATAATATAATAAAAACGGCTCTCTTTGCGACTGATATTCTTCGCAACACAAATAGAGACGCTACGCTACCTAATGCATATTAATTTGCAATTAAGATATAATCGTGATGTAATTAATATCTTACAAGCAGAAATGTTCATAAGCAAACAAAATATAATTTATGTGAAGTAATAGCTACCTACATTCCTTTTAAAATAAAGTACGATATTAAAATAATATAATTTATATTCGGTCAGCATCATAAATATGTTAACATTTAAATCTTGTTGAGTAACTTATCTATTGAATTAGGTTACCACTTTACATTTATTTATGATGTTAGACAAATTAAATTCTGAGATAAAAGCTTTGATACCACTAAGTAGTATTGACCTCAGCGTGTTTTAAGTTGCATCGGTGACATATGGATAGTATAATATGCTATCATCTAGTTAAGAGGGGTATTATAAACCGATAGGATCTTAATAAGAACAACGTAAAACTTTCCCTAACCGAAAACTTGCGAGTTACATAATATTGTATCAACTTATATTCGTCAGAGGAGTGAGCAAGGGTTGGGGAGAGCTCGACCAACTTTAATTAAGACACAATAATTAAAATAACAAGCGGCGGGCGTGGTGGCGCATCAGTATGCGAGCTCGTGGGCCCCGGCGAGGGCCCGTGGGGCCGCATACATGACACTAATCCACCGGACACATACCGCTGCCTGCTATTGTGTGGACCCCTCCGGCTTGACGCTTCAATCTTGTTCAAAATGATATTGGTACAGTCGTCAGCCGCGCTGAGCGCAGGTCGGAGCGAAGGTCACGTGATAGTGTTATGAAAACAAATCATTGGATTACTCTGTTTACATACGGTAGAGCGCTCCTATATGAAAAGTAATTAAACTGAAGTTATGAAAGTAAATTATGAGTTAACTATTGTATGAATGAAATTCCAAAGAAACAATGTCTGTTTACTACCCAATTGGCTCTACACAATTTTCCTTAAACACCACACTTTGATGAAAGCGTAATTAAGCAATTTCCAGTGCCATCGGATCCTCCAATTGCTCTGAATGGACACGCACTCACACCCGAAATATATCACAACTTGTGATAACGTAACGCACACACGTAAACATTACCGTGAATGAGTTAACTTTCTCGTTTGAAAGCGCACTCTACCTAATTGGTCACTGAATTAGATAATAACTGTCAAGATTAATATGAGTAATTTATATTGCCTGCGAAACTCATTTAATTATGTTTATCATTTTAATGAATATTTATATCTGAAGGCTCTACCTCGCAAATTAATTGGGTAATCATAAAAGAAACATTATAATTAACCAACACAAGCAGGAAAAATGTTTTTATTTAGCATTATAACTAACTACATGCAGAAAAAAAAATAAAGCGAAAGAAAGCATGATTAAAACTATTATGTACCTTTAATTTTCCGGTGAAAACAGCAAACAAAACAGGTATTTTCCAAAAGCTCTGGTCTGGAACCACGATAAACAAATCCACAGTCAAGAAATACAGCACCAAAATAAATTGTTACAATACTTGTCCACTCTAACAATTGCCACTTCAGAAGGATTTACAGGAAATTCGTTTTTCCAAGTAAATATCCAATATCGAAAGATCGCCGGTAACGCAGTCGATCGCGAGATATGATCCTTCGACTAGCGGGGGCCAATTAAAATGATTTATTAAACTTGTAATTAAACGACAAGGAACGTTTGTACGAGCGGCTCGGCTGCTCGAGTAAAGTTTGTACGTCGGCGAGGGAGGCCGGCACGTGCGCTGTCGGAGAGAACTCGCGGCGAAGTGAGGCGAGCGTGTAGCGGCAGTGGCGGCTCTCGGGGCAGACTCCGCGCCGGCCCGGGGTGGAATGGAACAACACTCTAATATAATGACAGGGTCGGAACACTTTAATACTCTAATTGAAAAAGTATACTCCGACAGCTTTTAAGTGTAATTAAGGTTACGCTTCCATATTGCGACTTTACTGACTAGAAAATGCTGATTCGATGTCGATCCTCTTTGTTTAGATTGCTTGTGATGAAATTGCTTTTCTTCTTAGATACAATATGAGATTTTCGGGACCTTTCATCAACTTTATTACACTCAGTAGTGAATGTTGGGTTCATAACAATTTACTACTGTAACCAACCATCATGATGTGCATGCATATGGGTTTATTTATAAACTTTGCTTAAGTTAATAGACGTTTAAAAGGCCATGTAGGCGTAAATTATAGTCACTTAACTTTTAGCAACGTTCGACTGTCACATTTGTGCTAGTGACCTAAAGATAGTACATTCAAAGTTTCCAGGATGCTGCTGCCTGTTGCTCCCGACGCCTTCTTTAGCCACCTTCTTCTACACTCAAGAAAACACAAGGGCTGGTGAAACACCAGCTCTTGTGTTTACTTAAACTTAGCTAGCTGCAGTTGAAGTTTTTCAATAATACGTACACTTATCGCTTGCAAGTTAATAACAAATATTATGGTGAGATCTTGGAAAAAAATAATTAGGCTCATGTTTAATTATACACGTGGGTTACATCGACATCCTACTCAGACCTAATACACAGGGATACATAATATCGCACGCTGATATCATATAAATGTTGGTAGAAATCGATACCTAATAAATATAATCGGCAAGTGCGTCACGTCCCACTACTGCTACATAGGTAAGAAATATCACAAACACAGCCTCGCTAGTGAATTCCGGCCTAAATTCAATTCCACCCCTTTTCTCCGCGCCCGTTCGACTAGGAAACCAATCTTCTTTACATTCCCTCGCCGACAAATTTATACACCTCCATACATCGCGGGTAATGGGTGGCGGCGGTGGCGGCGGCTCAGCAGCGGCCGGGCGCGGGTGCCGGCGGCGACGCTGCTGCCTCCGCCGTACATTATTAAGCAGGCGCCGGCTGAGGTGACCCGCAAAGAAACGGCAAGTGTATGTCCAGCGGCCGCCGTCGCTGAGAATTTAATTTCCAGAGCCCGCCCGCCCTCGTCGCCATTGTCCGCCCAGTATTTCATTACGGCTCGAGCTTTTCTATTAATAAATCACTCTTCGCCTCCGCCGTTTAATTACGTCCCGGATCCGACCAACGTCTGATTACACTTTCATCGAACATCTAATTAGGAGTGCAGCCGAGCCGTGCCGGGGAGGAACGTGTGTATTCTTTGTTCCGCAGATATTACACTCGGCCTATATTACACCGCGAAGCACTGCCTCCCCAGCTAAGTTCGAAATGAACGAACTTTGATTAAAATCGACCGCTTGCATTGCCGCTAAAGTATCAATTTAAATGTAGGCAATGTCTTAACTTTCTAGTCATATATGGTGCTCGCAGCAATATTATTTCGATACAGCTTTGTGTTTTATATTGAGTTAAAAGTCAATAAAGCTGTACTTATAAGAAGCTGATATTGCTTGTCTATCCTTTCTCGTTGAAATCTGATAATATTACAAGACAGTATTTTATCTGCTTTGGTTATTTGAAAGAAGTTATTCAATTTCCAGAATGTACAGAGTGAGGTAGAGTCGAACAGCTTAGAGTACCCAATGAGATGCTGATATTTTTTAAGGAAAAGAATACAATGTTTTTGTTGTATATGATATTGCATAATAATGAGTGAAAACTACGAAGTGGCAAATATGACGTCGGTGGCTAAAGACTTTTTTTAATTTCCTCTGGCGGGCGCGGCGCGGGCTCGGCGGCCGGCGCGGGCTGCCCGCCCGTTTAACTTATTGCCACGGTTAACGAGAATACGCCGTTGTGTGCCGGCGAAATTGAAGGATTTACTCCGCGTCCCTCCTTTATTAAACGTATTGCACACTCGCCCAGTGGCCGTGTGTGTGTGCGCCTCTACACGCAGTATGCCGAAATTACATTTCACATGAGTCGTAATAACAAGGGCGGGCGTAAATCACTAGCATTATTAGTTTCTCTTGTTACTGGTGCCATTTGTCACTTTATATTGATGCGAGAATACCGTTTTCGAAAAAAGTTCATAAAACATTAAGGCTGTTCGCCGATAACTGTAAATCAAAGTTGATAATGTTCTCACTTAAACTGGGATAATCGATCAGTGTAAGTGATCGGGTGAGCGGGAGTGGGCGTAGGTGGGTGGTGTAGTTACAGAAGCACTTATTGTATACGCTAGTGAGCAGCATTAATATATCAGAAGTTATTAGAATCACAAATGAGGATATCAGCTAAGCCTCGATTGATCTCCTAGCAAACAATAGCCGGTAAGCCGGAGTGCGGGCGCCTGGCGGCTGCTGGCGGGCTCTCAGCGCTCGTGACGGACCCGACGGCGTGCGCAAGATACTATATCGCCGGACTTCCTGTAAGCTGAGCGTATCGCATCGCTTAAAGTTTCGCAATATACGCGCACCGAGCCCGTCCTTTATTAAAAACTATTCTCACATTTTTAATTAAAACTTGTGTTCCCCCACTAAAACTTTATTTAAGCAATAAAGGCGGCGCAATTAGCGGCGCTGTCCCCGCCGCCCGCCGGCGACTTCACCTACTTTTCCTTTGCTTTAATGAGTGTTTTTTAATAAAGCCGGAGGCTGGTGCAAGTTTATTAATTTAGTTTAACTCGTGTCACGGCACTGGCCCACGGTATGCCCGCCCTAGCGCTAGCCGGCACGCTATAACCATACTTTTTAATTTAACGCTCAACTACGACATAAAATAGCTATCCTCTAAGTTTAATATCAATATATTCTTTCAGCATTTAAACCGGGTCAGCAAATTATGTATTAGTAAGCTTTAATTTAGTTTTAGAATGTCCTAAATGCAGTTGAACCTCATTGACTCATTTCTCCTTAAATAAATAACATGAAAAAGAATATTGCGGATAAGTTAAAATATAACAGGAGTTGACTTTTAAAAATACCTCATCAGCATCACCCACCCATTAATAACAAGTACGTAGGTACTTATATGAATAGGTGTGTATGGGGAAATCTGATGTTTTCCGAAACCTACAGCTACATTACGAATCCAAAGTAACGATCGTTGTCGAGCAACGAACTAAAAGCTTGAATGACGTGAAGCCCTCACTGCACCCCCTCCCCCGCCAAGTGTTCCGGCCATAATTACATTCCCGTGTCTAACAAATGGAGAATCGGTGTTGATTTGTGTTTAGCCGAGCACGCGTCCGTGATCCGCGCGGCCCACGCCCCGTCGCCGTCCCGCCGCCGTCCCGCGCCCGCCACGCCACCGTGCCCAACTGCCCACGTGTGAGCAACTGAGCATACTCCACCAATCCCGCTATTCAACGCTTTGTAAAATTAACATCAACACCGCGAAGTCTTCCTTGCAGCTTAACTGCTGTTAATGCTATTGTTGTGTCAATGTCTGGTATTTTCGGGGACGCGTAAAATGTAATTAAAAGACTATAAAGTGAATTTCGAAAATGGTTTCCTATTTCAGCCTTACTCATATTAATTAGAGCTTACTTATTCATTTTAACTATACTCACGCTCTAATTGGTGGTATTACCAAACATACATCTAAGTAGGGACTACCTAATAGTTAATTGACAGTATACGTTATTTTAGGTAGCGTTTAGAATGTGTTTTCGTTTCGTGTGAAGCGAGTAATTGCGCGTACATCGACTAAGTGAAAAACGAAGCTCGCCGGCCAGCCTAAAAGCTTCGCGGTAGATTGCATCAGCACACGGATTTTCCATTACGCGCTAGTTCTTTATTACGAGCCTTGAGAACCAACTTAAGGTCGATGATTTAACAGGCTATTTTAATTAAATAGAGGCCGTAATGTTTACCCATTTAAGTGTACCCCATCAACAAAATATCATGGCTCTATCGAATGGTCCTAAAATAGCTTACAATCAATAGCAGTACATTACAATATAAAATGTTCACAAACTACATAATGGTGGAGCATCGGCTAGTCGGAACGGGGTCGTTTGTGCAATGGTTCGCACGAGCCGAGCAAGGAGTCGTTAGGGCGGTCGTATATCCTCGGATAACCGCGAATATTGGCCGCACTAACAATGTGCGTCTTTATAAGTTTTTAACGAGCTCGGACGATATAAATTATGTGTGGTGCGGGCAGTGGGTCTCGTTATCTCGCTAACGGCGCACTAGCGGAAGCTTAATGTACCGAGAACTTTATTGTAGCCACTTACGGCCAGCGCACTGCTACTCCAACTAGTTGTAGAACACTATTGTCGTCTCGTTACATTACTTTTAATAAAAAAGTAACACCGCGCACTGAGTTTATGCACAATACGTGTGTGATTGGTAAAGTTTATTAGCACTCCTCTGGATGCGTTAACGAAGATAATAATATACATACTTATTTAAAACATACATATTTTAAAGAATAAATACATATTTAATGGAATAATCAAATAAATTCTGTTTTTTTTTCCAAAAAATCAGGCGTTTCGTAAAGAACTTATGAATAATTAATGATAAATCCACATTTAATTTATATTACCTTGCGGGCTATAATTTCATGTAATACGTATCTAATTAAAACAGCCAAACCAAATCAACAATTCAGTCAAGCTGTAATACGGAAACCATTAAGGGTGGTTGAAAGTTAATAAGTAATAGGTACAGTAATTGCTTGCCAGGGACGTATTTGGACTAACCAGAGTGTTTCTTACAAAATCCCGAAATCAAACTGATTACATTTTTCTCAAATGATAACTGCTTAGATACATCAGAATATAGTTGAGTAACTTCGATGGACTGGATCTGTTAAATGTGGTTATTTAATAAGATTTTGTCTAGAAAAATGTCTGAGTTATTTTTTTACCAATTCCGTTATCGTCTTACCTTAAAAGAGTTCATTCAGTATTTAAGTAATGTAACGTTTAATGTACAGATAAAGATAATGCCCAACATTAAATACAATGTATGTACACGCTGTATTTTGAAGTCACACGGAACTTAATTAAGTCCTCACTTATCTTATCTGTTTCACTAAATGAAACTTTCTTTGAGCAATAAAGTTAAAAATGGAAGATACGTTAAAGACCATTACCTACCTGAAAGTAAATTCTGGCACAAGGCCACAACCCCAATAGGTATCATCTATATATGGTTGTAAGTCGAATAAATATTTTTGTAATAAAGCCTGATATTTTTAATATCACCGTCTGAATTCGTCACTGGGCTGTCCCTGGAGCAGGCTTCACGGCAAAATGAAGGTTACCTACCCTGCAATTAGTACTTTACGGTATTAATAAAGAAATCCCTTAATTCTTCCTTAATAAAAGAAATTCTTAACATATTTGGTGCCGGGAAAATTCATTAGCATAACTAAGTTTTCCTCGGCTCGCGTTATTAATATTCTTAGGTAAATGTAAGGAACTCATTTTAAGCAGATGTTAGAAATGAATGTTAAATTAAAGTAATGGTATTTTTAGTTAAGGATAACGTAAGTATTACCGAAGCGCTCGTCTAAATACCTTCGCAGGAGATCCCGTCGACGCTCAGAGAGCTTTGATTAAAAATACCAATTAAGATTACGAGCTTTTTATTCCACTTGTAATCAAGCAGTTAATTAGGATTTAGCGCGGGCGGTGGCGCCCCGCACCCGGCCCGCCGGCCCTGCGCGCTACTTACCGACATTTTCATAATGATAAAATTAACGTTCGACTAAATGAATTAGAATATTACAATCCATGCACAGGCAATATTTTTTAAGTTATTTAATCTGAAGAAATGACTTTCTGAGTTTCTCAGAAAATTACATAAAAATAGGTTAAAAATAGGTCAACTAAGTTCCAGTTATTTCCTAAGAGACAATAACTTCTACTTGTTTTAAATATAGGAACGAACATGAAAGCCAAGACATACCTATCTCTCCCATTTTAGGAGCGGCGAAGTAACAAATCAATATTTGGAGCGAGTGCTTTTTCGTGCTACGGAGAAGCTTTTATCTGGACAACGGTCGGATGGCAGCACAAACAGTCACACGACAGAGACATTCACTTTAACATAAAACGCTCTCTCTATCTATCCCACTCGGGGGACTTCGGACGCTGAATCGACTTTAATTATTTTTTAAGTTACATCATTAGTTGCTCCAATGGTCAAGATGACCTACAGACCAATCTTCTAGATAACATCCGACTGTTTGAATATATCGCGGAAATGGATGCAAGAATAAAATTAATTGCTTTATTATGTTCAGCTACCTAATTGTTGTATTTTAAATTTTTAATGAATGATTCGCACTTTTTACTTTATTTGTATTAGGTTTGTACTTTTGTAATTCTGCGTCATTCAAATAGAATAATAAACACAGAACGAATGTCTCTTCCCAAGGTTCCTGGAAAGCTAACCCCGATGATGTGGGCATGTTTATCCATAAACAAACTGATATCTACTAAACATTTAAAAAACTGCTCAGAACCGATTAGTAAAAGATAAGCAACATCTCTTTGACAATCTAAATTCCATAACTGCACAACGCTCAATCTTATTTAAACAAATTAAAAGGGGCGGAAAAACATTTAATTAACGTTGCCAATGGTATAGTGAGGTTTAACCAATACCTACAGACTAAGTGGAACTTTACCGCAAGCGTTAATTATTATCTGCGAGGAGTGCTCTTTGTTTAGTTGCTAACTCTAAATTAGTTTTCGAAATGGATCATTCACACCCCGGCAATCTCCCCCTCCCCCTCCCCGCTCTTAGTAATTGGAACGTTCTGAGATGACACCACTCGGCTGCCTCTAATCAGTTAACAAGAAACTCAGTGTACACCATTGTGATCTGTAATCACATGCCACACGTCACGACGAACTTGAGCCCTTGATTTTGTACCGCACTTGTGTTTAGAACCTCTTCGGCTGAATGAGAGGAGATATTTGATGTCCTATGGAAATTGAACAAAGGTAAACAAAAGGGACCACTTATGTAACAACAAGATTATAAAATTAATTAGTTATAGTCAAATAAATTATATTATATGAATAAGTCAATGAGACTGCATTTGGCTTGGAGTTCATAATGGGCCCAGCAGGATGAGAAGTGCCGCATGACTGTCTGCCGAAACTTAGAAAATTAGAATGTTACTTAGGCACAAAACGTAGTCGTTTTGTTTCAGCCTATCAGCGAGGGCCGTAAGTAAGCACTTATCTTTACAGTTCCTGCATTAAGTCGTCAACAATTAAGCCTCATTAAATTTCATTAGTGGAACGGTCCCGCGAGCGGCGGCGCGGGCCGCGCGGGGCGGGCGGACTGCCGGTCCGACGCCGCTTAGACGGATAATCTCCAGCTGTCAGCCGCTAATGCGTTTTAGAGTACGTAATTTGAACCGTCGAGATCGGTGGTAATTAACGGCCGCAATTAAGCTAAGTGATTATTAGTAACTATGAGCGCAAAACGATGGATGCACTCGTCATGACCACTCATTGAACCAACTTAATTGGAATCTGATAGTGAAATGTTTGCCCGACATCTTCACAATGAGCAGTGAGCGGCTCATTCCAATATAATTCTAGTCCAAGCTTTCAACATTACTTACGGTCGAGAAAATATCTTCCAAGTTTGATTTTTTTTACTACTACAAGTGAGATGTTTCAGCTTTCCAATAAAACGTAATTTAAGTGAAGATACACATGAGAGCAGAGTGAAGGCTTTACGTCACTTCAATTTTGTGTTAAAAGTAAGTGTGCGCGCCTCAAGTAACCCGGAGGCAGGGGTAATGTATTCCCATATATACATAAGTGAAAACATTTTAAGAAGCTCCACGGACCCACTGCATCACCCCCGGGGTTAGGGCCTAAAAGCACTATCTCGGAGCCAAAGCCTTACAACTCTTCTCAAATTCAACTTACTTTGCTCTGTGTGGAGGTGCCCGTACGTATGTTTTATACTGTACTGAACCATCTTGATACATCGCATTTGTAAAAGTTGTTCAATGTTTCTTTTTATTCTTTCGTTATAGTTTAGTTATAAGGTTGTCATCACTTATAGACACAATCGGATGTTTTCCATATTTTTTTTTCTTTTTACTATTTCATATCATACTGAGATTCCTCTTCTAAAATAACTTTATTTTCGCATGACCTTTGAATTATTATTTTTTATTTAATTAGAAAACTATCGTGACTGTTGATATCATAAGTTTTTTGATGTTAATGTAACAAAGGCATTCATTCTTTATTTCCTAGAAAAAAACCTTTATTTCAGAGATGTGCTGTAGACCAATGGATGTATAATGTGTCTGTAATCAGTCGTTAGTAGCTTGTTGCACTAGTAATTAGTACTTAGCTTGTTAAGCGAAGCTAAGATTTTTATATGAAAATATACATTCTAGCACATCTTACCCGTACAGCTACAACACTTAGCTCAATGGAAAAGTAGCTTACCCAACAACCCCAAAAACGGAGACCTGCAGGCATTTCGATGGAACAACAAAACATTTTTCAATTAAGTCAAAGTTGCAGATATTATATTAAGTATGTCCCTCAAAACCATCTTGTATCATACTGTGTATTTTTTTAATCTCCTATGCTCGATGAGATACAGTAGGTATCAAAAGGTTCAGCCATAGTATACGGACACAGCACACGTAACGAATTCAAGTTTAGTGTCGCACAGGGCTGAGACCGTGGAGCCGTGGTTGCAATTGACCGGCGGACAAACCGCAGCATCACCGCTCACGCGGCTTGCTTCGGGTTAGATCCCCTACACCCCCTCATTCCCCCACAAACATCCAACATTAACCCTCTGTTTCTTCTAAAAAGCCACGAGTCGAACGACACAAAGTTTGCTTTCTCCACGTCACGAATACGCGGCTATGCTCGATTTCATATAAAATAAATTGAAAAGTTTTGGAGTTTAATTCCGTTCCTCAAGCCGCCATGAGTTCGCGCTCGCGGCGGCGTGGCGGAAGCGAATCTCGATGTTTTGTAATGGAGCTTTTTAAAATGGAAGTCGAACTTTTGTCAGACACTTTTAGCCGCGCCGGAGATACATTTAAGCTTTTTAACTTTTCCACTCCGGTAATGTATCCCACACTTTCCTACATCTGTAGTGGAGATGTCGTATAAGTTTTTTTTTTACTGAGTAGATAGATGAAGTAAGCAACATTTTTATTTATGTGACTCAGCTCGTCCCCAGTTGCTTGCAATAATCCTGCCAAAGAGCTTCTCTCTATCCGACTTCGTGTTTCTTGTTTTTTTTTTGTGTTCGACGACAGTGTAAACATTTTGCCTACGATCCATTAAGTAAATGCACTCTGGCCGCCACTCGGCACTGCATTAATATTGCATTTCTAACTCCTCCCTGCTGCCCCAAACCCCTCGATTGCGAGCCCTCAATGGACATTTACTTGGCCAGGTTTTTAGAAACAAAGCTAATGGACAGTATTTTACATATCGCACGAATATTAATTTACAAATGGACGGGTAATATAAGTCTTTTTATATTTCAAAGGTATACATGAACCAAAGTACTGGCAGCAGTAGACCACATCATGAATAAAGCGATATTCAAGTCGTAAAAACGTTCAGTAAGGTTGACCTGCTATAATGAACGCACTTAAAATAACGGCAAAACAAACCTGATGACCGATTTTCTTACTCTTTACCTATTTCACCCATAGTCATACGGCAAGACATAAAGCGCGACGTACCTAGCTAACTCCTTTAAAAGATGTAGCGTACATTTCTTACAAATTATATCAATCTCTCAAAATCAATAAGTGTTTGTAGCTAATGTAAGCGCTTAACGAGCCGCGAGCGGGACTCCTGAGCGGATCAGCAAATGGAGTGCTTCATGCATAATGTAGCGCAGGCTGAGTGTTGTTTTGAAAAGCGTTCTGAATTTGCTATTTTCGTCACACCAGGTGATGCCCAGGCACCTCATGAAACATTTAACGACATATCGATGTACTTAGGAACATAATGTTGTTTGTTCGACGGGCTTTATGAAGATTCCACTTGACTGTAGATGTACTGATCTGGTCTCATTATGAACTTCGGTTCGGTTATGGCTGTTTTCATTAATCAAATATCGAATTTTGATTAGGTACCTATACCTAGAGCTAATTTATTTTTAGGTTTTCATGCAGTTCAAACACAATCTTCGCCTCGAAGCCAATATTTTTTCAGAAGGAAGGCAAAAGCCTTGAAAATGAATAAATCCAATTTGAAAAATATTAATATTTGACAAAAATTACATAAAAAAAATATTAGGTACACTTCAACCAACTTATCTGTGCAGGCCGGAAAACACGGAACGTACCAAGTTTGATACGTCGATGAAAATTTTCTTGACAAGAACTGCACACTTAAAGTGGTCATACTATACATTCCTGTGAGTCCATAGAACATTACAAACCTCAACTAACTTTTGGCGGCTGAAATTCATGTGTTTAGTTACTAAAAACTAGTTGATCATCCTTTGCCTAGCCTTTTCCCAACTGTGTTGGGGTCGGCTTCCAGTCTCACCGGATGCAGCTGAATGCCAGTGTTTTACATGGAGCGACTGCCTATCTGACCACTGTAACCCAGTTAGTACTGGGTAATACGATACCCCTTGATAAGACTGGTTATCAGACTTTCGGGGCACTGATTACCTGTAACGACTGTCAAAGATCTACAAATGACAGCCGGGACCAACGGTTTTAAGTGCTTTCCGAGGCACGGAGTAAACTCAGTATGTAATGGGTGGTCATCCATCCACAGACCAACCTAGACAAGCGCGGCTTAACCTGAAGGTTGAGCCGATCGGTTGTTATTTAGACAAAATCTGGTTATCAAATAAAAAACAAATTCTCTGGAAATCTCTTATTTATAGTTGCGTTATTGGGTTAGTCCATAAAAATGTTAAATATAAGTAACGCACAGTTCAAACATTTGAAACTAAGATTTTGGGTGATATTGTTTTGTCTGAAGTGAATTATATATCACCTAACTTTTGGAGGGCAATTCCTGTAACTCTTAGTAGATGGTGGTGGTGGTGGTTTCATCTTCACCAATGGCTCAACTCAGACTAAGTAAAGAACTTTTCTTTAAGTAAGTACTTAACTTAATAGCTTAATATACCAAGCTACATTCAATGATCTGATGTGATCCTCCTGTAAAACGGCCAAAAAGATCAGGCTACAGATTGTAGCGATTAAAGGGATGCATTGGCGTCATCTTGTTTTCTGAAGACAAAAAACTAGGTCCCTGATCAGTAACTCAATTTGCAACAGAAATGCTAATTTCCTCAACCTGAAATGCATTCCTATTCCTGAATAACTTCTATGTCTACGTCGCAACGGATACAAGCGAGATAAGTCGTAATACGAATGAGTTGGATTCTTAGTACCAGCTCAAAGCAGGAATCATCTCTTTGCCGTAAAGCGAAATTTCTATATCCTTACGTAACTTTATTAAATGATAACAGGAGATAACCGGCACCTCAGAATTAATTAATCCACTCAGAGATTGCATCTAAAAGCCCGCTGCCCCCGCGCACCCCCTCCACCCGGGGTCGATCCGTTTCCAGCCACTTAAACTTCACGCGGCGCGCTCCTAGCTTCCGTTTTAATTACAAAATTAATTCAAAATGTAATTAAAGTTAACAATAAGGCAGCAAACAATTGAAGTTATTTATGTTAGTTTATGCTTTATGGCGAGTACTGCTTCGTTGGAAATGCGATTTACTCAAGAGCCGAGCTGAATATGCTGGCTTCTATTGTTACGTCTTTAACTCTACGTGCAATATAACACAAGTCGTACTAGATGATATGTGAGGTGGCTAATTCATTTTATATAGGTACGAGTATGTATGACACAAAACGGTCGTCGGTTTTCTATCAAATAACACCTCTATAACTTTACCGAAACAGTCTTTTTCAGGAACTAAATTCTTGAAAAACACATACATATTATTCTGATTTTAAGCTTGCATAAGACCTATGTAACGGTACAAGTGATCAAGCTAAACCTTTATTTCAGTAAAGTATTAGGAGATGAGCCGCATCGAGGACTGATCCATTCGACGTCGACTCACTGTACAGGCAATAAAGCTCTGTTGAAAAGCACTTAACAGGATTGATTCAGACCATTTACCATTCTATAAACAAACACAACCTTTCCATTATGGTAAATTATAAAACCTTTTAGCAAATCGAAATCGAAGAAAAAGGAGCGGTCTGCTTTGACGCTATTGGATATTATTATTTAAATAGGTTTGGTATCTAGCGCTGAATTCATTTAGTGGGTACCTTTGATATTAGGTACTCTACGGGCACTTTGTTACTACCTTGATAAAATTGATTGTGTACCTATCTACAGAAATTTACAGAATATCTTAATTGTTTGTACGATATGCATGAGCATAGAAGTTCGAGTCCAAAATATTTGATTTGTTTACATTTTCTTTCAGTAAATCGGACTTAATTTTCAGCTGCAAAAATTGTTTATAATCAATTCGTGAAAACTGAAAAAAAACCATGTTCCTACCTTGCAAGATCAGTTTGCCGCCGGCACAGATCATCTAACTCCTGGAGGGACACGTTGTAGTTAGGTGTTACAACGGATGGGTAAGTAATTGTAAATAAATCGAAAAACGCTTCCGATACTCAATCTACGGCTGAGTTAGCAGCAGGTTTCAACATTAGCGTCATAACAATATTGGTCCATTTGTGTTAAATTAGCAAGGTAAAAAGTTTGATAAATGGGTGCCACACGAACTGTACGATCGCAAGCGCAACGAACGCGTTGAGTTAGGTATGCCTTTTTTTTTTTTTTTTTTTTTTTTTTTTTTTTTTTTTTTTTTTTTTTTTTTTTTTTTTTTTTGGAGGGTGAGAAATCATCAAATGACTCCTCCCGCCCTGGGCAGAGCGGAAGGGAGTGTCAGACTCTTACTGACTAAAAAACACCCATGTTCCTTCATTGGCCCTTTATGTTCCAGGGCCGCGGTATCTCTTTCGAACAGTCCCGCAGCCCTGGCAGGCACCGGCCCTTGCGGGCCCCTCCCGTATGCTGACAACTCTTTGAGGCGCGCGTGGAACACGAACGCGCCGTCGACACGGCCTGCCCGTCGTCATACGACGGACGGACGGCGAGCTAGCCCATTACTCGCCGTCCACAGGCCCGCGCCTACGGTGGCCGAGAGCCATCACGGCGTGAGTTAGGTATGCCTTGCGTTGCTTAACAGGTGCGAAGGGATTTTAAACCGCATCGTCGCTTTTTTTTTCACAATCATAATTAAGTTAGATCGTTAAATCCTGGTTCAGCACCTAAGCAATGATGTCCCAAACGAAAATGTACCCCTAGAAAGACGACGGTTACTGTTTGGTGGTCTAGTGCCGGTGCAATTCATGAAAGTTTGGCACGAGAATGACTGCGGATGTGTAGTTTAAAGAACTGGACCCAATAATGGAGAAGCTCGCAAATCTCCGGCCAGCTTTGGTTAATCGCTCGACCCCGTTTCTTCTCCTGCACGACAACGCTCGACATCACACTGCACAATAGACGGGCTCCCAGCTACAAGAGCTAGGAAGTTCTATGTCATCCACCATATTCACCAGAACTAACGCCCACAGGCTTCTACTTTTTCCAGAGTTTGGACAACTTTTTGGCAGGAACAAAATTCAATACACGAGAGGCAGTACGAATTGCCTTTGAAGAGTTTAATGCCTCTCGTCCACCTGACTTCTTCAAGAAGGCCAATGAAAAATACCACTTTGCTGGCAGAAATGAAATGACTTTAACTCGGTGTATACAAAACGGCAATTTCATCGGTAAAGACTTAGTATTGATGGATGTTTGTTACTCTTTCACACAACATCTACTGAACGGATATTGCTAAAACTTTACAGTAGGTAATATATCTTATACATCAGAATGCACAGACTTAGGCTATAATATTCATAACGATTTGTAAAAAAATTACGTTACGCGGACAAAGCCGCGGGTGGGCGGACAAAGCCGCGGGTGGAAGGAAGCTAATAATTTATTTTTATTTGCCAATACTAAGTTTCTTCTCCAGCATCGTTGATGCTACAAAGCTCCACACCCTGCTGTTTCATCAAGGTAGCTCTACTTTACGAGACTGGAGTTACATCTTCCGAGTTGGGTCCAGAGACTTCACGGACTTCCAGGCAGGTGGACCACGGAAACAGCCGTAAACGCGGCTGATGTGCGATAATATACTGTGGCAAGATCCTTCACATTGACTTAATTACATAAAATAATTACTCCACAGTTTACAAACTCCCACTAGAGAGCAACCTTTGTTCTGCCTGTGCATAATTTCTGACACTGTCTTGTCGGGTACTTCATTTCGTTACTAGTGTCGACATCTACAATATTTTCATGAACTAAAACTATTTGCTTGAAAACCGCAAACAAGATTATTGTAGTATAGCAACACCAAACACAATGTCATTCATTCAAGGCCGTTGTCAGTTGTCAGTGTTACTGTCAAATAGGCGTGATACTGAATAGTTTGAAGTTAGGTGTATTTTCAATTTACTATGAAGTTGCGAATGTTGCGATAAATACTACGGCTACGAAGTAACGCCATTATTTAAAAAATAGCCTTTGTGATACTCTGTCTAAATTGTTCAAGGTTAAATTGTTTAGGAGACCATGCCTACTACTAGAAAGAAAGTGATCAAAACCGTTTACAAAGATGAGGAGAGTGAAGCAGAAGAAGATTTTAGCGATTCCGGTTCAGACGCGAAATTTTCTGCAGAGGATGAATCTAGCTCTGAAGGAGAAGCTGACTGCGTACCATCATCTGGAGACGAGTTTGACCAGAGAAGCAACGTTAAAACCAGTGTTAAACGCACAACAAAAGTTAAGACGACCGGCAGAAAGCCGAAATTTACCCAAACATTACTAAAAAAAATAAACAAACAATCGTCTGCCGGTGATGAAAATGATGATGAAATTCCCACCTCACAATTCTCTGTGAAAGACCTCACAGAGGCAGATAAGCTACTGCCTTCTTTTCTTAATTTATCAGAAAGTGGTAAGTTTTAGTGGTACATAGCAATTTATTAACAAGCATGCTTGTAAACAGGTTTCGACAAGTTTGGACTTGCCTCCACGGAATTAATATGTATTTTGCTTATTATTTCTGTCATGTTTCAGACAGTAGTGATGATGAATCTCCAAAAGTTTCGAAAAAAGCCACTATTGCCTCAGTTCTACCTACAGAACCAGAAAAAGATTCAGGCAGTGATAATGATGTTGACATGGAATATAAAGATGTAAGTATCTTGTCATATTAAAGTTCCTAAAATGACCCTGTAACCAATTACATTCTTAAAACCTATATCTTATTAGAACATTTGTTACTATATTTATTATACTGTTTGGTTTGCTTGTAGGCAGATTTTGGTTTTAGGAACCAACCAATAAAAACAGTGCCAGAAATATTAGAATTAAGGTGGAAGCGCCAGGGTAGCCAGCGAAATTCTTTTCTTAAGTTTTTTTTGCTATACAACCCTCTAAGTACATTTAACCTCATTCAATAACTATTTCATGAAAAAGTCATTCAATGGGGTTAAATGAACTTAGAGGGTTTTATTGATGATTTTAATGATTATAATTCTGAATTCACATACATTTCACAAGTGCGACTCATATTTCACCAACATGTAACCTGACACTGACCTGCAAATTGCAAAAAACCTGCATTTCGCAGGCTACTCTGGGGCTTCCATCTTTAGGACTGGATGTCTCCATCCAATTGTATTTTCAGATTGTGTTAATAACAGTTTAATAAAGACACAATAACTGCAGGACATTTGATTTGAACCATTTGCAAACATGTGCTGACATGTAATGTAATGTATTAACATACATATTACTATATTAGTTAATTTTTGAAATAATATAATTTTAAAAAGTTCATGTCTCACTTGTCCCAGTAGTGGGAATATTATAGGCTGATAATGCTTATACAATGCTATATTTCACAATGATGATCTTGACAAATAGTAGACAGAATTCAATGATTATAATGAATTTAATGGTCAGGTTTGGTCAAACAACATCCCAGATAATAGTGAAGAAATTGCCAAAAAGACATTCATGGAGCTTGAAGAACACAAGTCCAAAGTGGAAGAGACGAAAGCTTCTCTTCAAAACTACACATTGAAAGTTAATTCAAAAAAAGAATCTGATGTTAAAGATCTTCTGGCAATGGGAGAAGAAGCGATACCTGAAGTACCTGAACCATTTAAAGTAAAGAAGAAAACTAAGTTAAGAAGGAAGAAAGGGGATAGTGACTCAGAGGAAATGGAAGACTGGGAGGAAGTTAATGGTTTGTACCAATGTTCCACATTAATCTGCCCCAATCTTAGTGTTTGTTTGCCCTCAAATTATGAATACTTCCAAAAACAATACAACTGTGTACTATATTCAAAAAGAAAAGTTACTGTTTCCTTACCTAAACATTCGGGTAAGACTGTTTTTTTATCAAAATTTTAATAAATAAAATGCAAATTTTTCCATTATTTCAGAATCAAAAGCTGAATCAACTCAACAAGGCATACAACTTTTTGTTAAATTCCCTGAGGCAGCATGCAGAAAGAGTAAAAAAGTTGATGTTGAAATGATGATGAAAAGAAAAATGAATAGAGTAAAAAAGGAGTATCAAGTTTACATGCATAAAGTACATGTTCTATGTTGGTTAGGTCATGGCAATTTTGTCAGTGGAGTTTTGAATGATCAGGAGCTAATGGCAGCTGTATTATCTTTGGTGCCATCCAAAGAGTGCTATCCTGGAGAGAGAGTAGACATGAAATATGTTGAACAAATTACGACTTGGTACAAAGATAAACTAACACTCAACCAAGAGAAAAATGAAGATAAGTTCAAACCAAAAGCGCCACCTCTTAAATTGATACTGCTGGAACAAATTAAAAAACGAGTAGTTACTACAAAAAAATATTTAGTTTTTATATTTGTCACTATGTTAAGAGCATTGGGCCTTCAATGTCGTGTTATGTTTAATTTTGTAACATTGCCTATAAAACCACCAAGTTCCGAACTATGTTCCTTATCAACAAAGCCAAAACAAGAAAAGGCAGAATCATCTGATAAATCTAAGTCACTAACTGTTAAGAAAGCAGATAAAACTGATGAAAATAAGAAGCAAAAAACTGGTCCTTCCAATTCCAAAGCTAAAAAGCAAAAAATAGCCCAAGTAGATGGAAATGATGACAGTATTTTTTTCAGTGATGATGATGAAAATATAATGCAAGTTGATGGAAGTGATGATACTAATACGAGGAAAACAAGATCTGTAAAACGAGCAAATGTAAATGATACAGAAAAATCTGAAAACGAAGATATTTCACCACCAAAAATAGCCAGAAAACGAACTAGTCGCGCGTCTCCTAAGCCACCAGCACCAAAAAAAGATGAAAACAGAGAGGATAACCAACCATCACAGAAAGGAAAAAATATAAAGGAAACTAAAATTGAAAAAGACATTGAAAGCATAAATAAACCAACTGATACAAATCTTAAGGAAAAAAAAAGCTTAACTCGTGGACAAAAGTTAAAAGCTGAAAATTCTATTAATACTTTATCACAAACAAAAGAAATACCGATTAAATCCTTAACACGAGGACAAAAATCTAAATCAGAAATTAACAATTTATCCGAAAAAAAGGAAACAACACCAACTAAAAGCTTAACTCGTGGACAAAAATCTAAAGTAGAAAGCAGTAATAATTTACCACAAATGAATGAGATAAATCCAGATATGAAAACTGCAACTAACACAAGAGGCAGAGTGCAAAGGAGTAATAAAGGTTTATGGAACTTGACCACAGAAAAGAAAATAAGTGTTCCAAAAATATCTGTGACAGATGAGAATGCAGAGGATGTTGCAAGCAAATATTTTGAAGAAATAAAACCTACTGCTAAAACCAGCAGGCTTTCAAGAAAACGTTCACAAACTGCCAATCCGGAGAGCTCACAGACTCACAAAGAAGAAGACAAGGGCAAAGTGGTCAAAGCAAATACCAGAACAAAAAGTGCAGGAACTGCTGTGGAAAAGAGTAAATATTTTGAAAGTCAGCCTAAACAAACTACGCCTAAAAGATCTGTTACACAAACAAAAAAAGAAATGAAAGCTGAGGACACTCAGAGAGTGAGCCATAGAGATCTTGCAAAAGCTAAGAAAGGGAAAGGTGATGTCACTGGGGATCTTGTAAATATTATCAAGAGTAGAGTAAAAGATGCTAAATTGGAAGAAAAGAAAGGAAAAGTAAAAGGTAATTTGTATAAGCAATAAACTAAAATACTTTTAAGTTAGTACTAAATGCGAGTTGTGTTATCACAATTTTAGACTACAAATACTAAGATCATAATCGCGATAAGGCTAGAAGGATAGACTTAGGCCTCTGGCTTTCATTTCAGACTGATAACTGATTAACTAAATTATGTTTTTTAGGCAAAATAAAGAAAGAGTCCGACGAGGATAGTGATTATTTGCCAGTAGAAGATCCTAAAAAACACAACTCTGAGAGTGAAGACGAGTTCAAACCACCGAAGATTAGTCCCAAGCCTGGTACCAGCCGCCGCATAGACCGACGAGTTCTGTCGTCTGTCTCCAGTGATGAGCCCAAGAAGAACAGAATGGATGTGTGGTGTGAAATATTCGTTGAAGAGCTAGAACAGTGGATTTCTGTAGATGTTATCAAAGGAAAAGTTCACTCTTCTGGTGATCTTTATGTAAGTGTATAAAATACTAGCTGTTGCCCGTGACCCTTCGTCCACATGAAATTAATTATAATTATTTTGTTAACAATTTCCAGGGTTTTAATGTTTTTTCACAGAACTCTTGCTTTTTCTAAAATAGAAGTATAGTTCCTTATAACAGCAGCAATCCACCAGTAAAAGTCCCGTCAAAATGGGTCCAGACGTTTTGGAGATTATCTGGAACAAACAGACAGATAATAATATACTTTTATATGTATTCAGTAAAAAGCTGTTATCTTGACATTACAAACAGACACTTCATTTTTTTTTATTTGTATAGATAATTTGCTCTTAATTTATCCAGGGTCACATTATTCAATTATTAGCTGTTTGTGTCCCACTGCAGGACATACTGCAGGCTGGTATTCAGCTGCATCCGGTTAGACTGGAAGCCGACCCCAACAAGGCGACCTCCCATCCCTCCTTCCACTTATCGTCGCATCATCTGCTTTTGGCCCTGCTGTGTTACAGTTTGCTGATTTTGGGACTCCCTGTCTAGTTATTATAGCCCTTAGCTCCATCGGCATGCGACAGATATTGCCAGCTCAGCCGTGTGCTTATACCAAAGTTATCATTTCCACAGAATAGTGCCACTCACCCTGTATGCTACATCGTCGGTTGGGATAACAACAACTACTTGAAGGATTTGACTCGTAAATATGTGCCGCACTGGAACACGGTGACTCGCAAGCAGCGCGCCGAAGCACCGTGGTGGGACCAAGCAGTACGACCCTGGCTAGGACCAAGGAATACTCGAGATAGAGAAGAAGATGAATACTTGGATAAAATGCAGCTAGAAGCGCCATTACCCAAGAGTATTGCTGAGTAAGTAAAATTCAGTTTTTTATCGCAAAGCATGGATGCATCGTCGCCATCGTCAACCTCTGCTTGCGGCAATTCCGTGCTCTGTGATTTTTATGATTGTGCTTAAACATACCCTTATTATTCAACTACTATGCACATATTCTATTGCCCGTTTTCACTTACGCTAAGCGACACCTAAATCTAAATATTGCACTGTGTGGTGTTTGAATTCCAATTTGAAATTCTGACGTTCTTTGAAAGTCTACCAATGTGCTTTTGACTAGTGTTGTGAAAACGAGCATAATAAGGTCAACGTCATTCAAAGTGAACAGACACGTAATTCTATTAAAAATGTTTTAAACTACTGTTTAATAAGAATAACTCAGCCAAGACCTGTGATAAAGGCTACAAATGAACTGATCTTACAGATACAAGAACCATCCACTATACGCGTTGAAGAGACATATGCTGAAGTACGAAGCTCTGTACCCGCCCGATGCGGCCGTGCTTGGGTTCGTTCGAAACGAACCGGTATATGCGCGGGAGTGCATATACATTTGCCGGTCTAGGGACATTTGGCTCAAGGAAGCTAAGGTCGTGAAACTGGGAGAGCAGCCATACAAGATCGTTAAAGCACGCCCGAAGTGGGATAGGGTAAGTTATCTTCTGATTATTCATCAATTTTCTTCAATCACCCCATCCTTTAACCCTTAACTTATCGCGGTCTTCAGCGGTTTCGTCGATGCCGAACGAATTATTATGTAGCAAAATCAATCAGACAGTTTGCACAAGACAATTTATGACTTCTTTTATTATATTTCCAGCTGTCAAATAAATTGATAACTGATAAACCATTGGAAATATTTGGACCATGGCAAGTGCAGGAGTACGAACCACCAACGGCAGAGAACGGCGTTGTGCCTCGCAATGCATACGGCAATGTTGAACTGTTCAAAGACTGCATGCTGCCTAAAAAAACTGTACTTATCAAATGTGAGTTGTGTTTTATTGTTATTCTATTTCATCTATTAGCTTATACCCTTTCGTTTGTGAAACAAAATAAATCTTGTAATATACGTACATAAACTCACGGGTTTTTCGCATGAGGGTTGGCAGAAACTACAGCAGGCCACCTGCTACAATCCATCCTTATCCAAAGCAAGTATGTACTATGCACCCGATCTTTTTGAAGGATATCACCAATAAGCCTTATTATACCTCAATAGTATTTTTTTGTTAATTTACAGTACCCAACCTGAACAGAGTGGCCAAAAAACTGAACATAGATTGCGCGCCTGCGATGACTGGGTTCGATTACAACGGTGGCTACTGCCACCCCGTGTACGACGGGTTCGTAGTGTGCGAGGAATTTGAAGAAATCATCACTGAGGCATGGGTCAAGGTAAGATAACATCTTTAACATTTTCATTTTCCTTATATTAGTATATAAGCAAGCCCATCGACATGTGCATCCTGCCCGGTCTAACCTACGGTGCTCACACCTGGTCACTCACCAAGTCTCGGAAGTTCCGCATTGGAGTTTGCCAAAGGGCAATGGCATGCAGCATTCTGGGTGTCAAAAGACAAGATAGGGTTCGAAACACCACGCTGCGTTCCAAAACGAGCATAGTAGACGTAGGCAAGAAGGCTACTAGGCTAAAATGGGATTGGGCGGGTCACGTCAGCCGCATGCACGATGTCCGATGGGCAAAAGTCTCCACACTGTCGTTGCCGGAAGATGGAAAGCGTCGCCCAGGCTGGCCCAGAAAGAGGTGGCGAGACGATTTGTACGCGAACCACAAGATCCGTTCCGAGGAAGCACGGGAAAAAAGCACGGGGGAGGCCTTTGCCCAGCAGTGGGACAGTACAGGCTTATAAAAAAAAGCATAAAAGGCTTGCCTCGTTGGTCTAGTAGTCGCAAACTCGCAAGCGAGACTGATAAGCATCATCCTGGCTTCCTGGATTCGATTCCCAGGTTGGGCAAAGTGGGTTTTCTCTTCAGAAATTTCTCAGTAGCAGCCACGGACTCTGAATTCGTGCCCGGTTGATGGCAATAGGCTCGCCTCCTATTACATGAGACTTAAACATAACTAGCGAATGTGGGTGTACCATAAGGTGTGGGTGTGTGCTCACTTTAGTTGCAAAAGGAAGTCTTGTGCAACATTTCATGTTTCTAGGCCGCGCGGCTTAGGCTGTGTGTTCTCTCTGTGAATGAATTTAGGATTTTTAGTAATTAGATAGTAGAAGGCCACGTGCAGTATATCAGCTTCGGGCCAAAATAACCACTATGTGGCGACCTGACTGCCAGAAGGCGAGGCGGCAGACCTCGTAGAAGATAGCGGGTTGAACTGAACCCGTATTTACCCTGGATCGAAAGAACTGAAATTCATGGGGCTTTTGCCCAGCTGTGGAATGATGTAGGTTAACAGTAACAGTAGAAGGTTAAAAATATTGCCACTTTATTTTTCAGGATCAAGAGGAACAGGAGCGCAAGGAAAGAGAAAAGATAGAAACCAGAGTTTATGGTAACTGGAGACGTCTGATCAGAGGATTGGCGATCCGTGAACGTCTGAAGTGTAAATACGGGTTTGAGGACCCTAGCACATCAGATACTACGAAAAAATCTAAAGGACCAAGATTGGTTGTGAAGAAAAAATCGTGAGAAAAGTATTACACTCTTTATTTAATTTTAAGATTACATCTAAATGCATGATAGTAATAATTATGTTATAAAAGAAAATGCCCAATGATATGTAACTGTAATATGATTACTAGTTACATTGGAAATGAGAATGGCATCATGTTTTGCATGATAATACTAATCATTCTAAATTTTTTAGGAGAATAACTTTGTTAATTGATTTGAAATTAGTTTTTGTTTTAGTTTTAAGTTGTTATTTTTACACTACTAATTTTACATTAGCCTAGCTACCCCTACTACCTCATTTTTATAATCATCACAAATATTCAGGTGAAATTGAATCTTTCAAATAATTGTGATATTTCTAGCAACCTAATGTTATTTTCTGTTTATACAAAAGCTGCTGCCGATTTTCTCTACCTCCGATTGTTTTAATTTTACCCTGATTTTCTGATATTATTTTAAATCCCATACTAAATTGTGTTTGTCCCAAGTGAATTCCACAATAAAATGATATTTTTTTAAATAATGCGTTTTATTTTATAAAATATGAACTCGTTTTTTTGAAGATTTGGATACGTAAAGAAAACACTAAATGTCGTATATTTATTTAATAAAAATTATAACTTATACAAATTTTGTTTAATATAATAATTATTATGCAAAAAGCTGCTTTAATCTTTACATTATCCTCATAAAATGTTTTCGTTAGATATATATAGCAAAAGCTCCAAAAGCGAAATACACGTAGATGGTTAAAATTTAATTTACTGTAGCACAGCTTACGTGCATTAAGTAAATTACAAAATTATGTACAAAAATCTTTGGTGTATAAAAATATGTATAGACACTTCAGATCTTATACATTAAGATCTGGTCGGTCGAAACGATTGCAATTATTTGCAATCTTATCCGCGTTTACAGGATAGTTTTGCACGCACCTTCATATCACAATGTGATAAATATAAGGTACATGTAATCACAATGCCATTTTTTTTTTTGGTTTTTTTAAGTTTTTTATTTGCTGTTTAACAAATTATTTATACCTCTTACATACCTACATTAAATCTATTACCTTATGTACTACAATATTTTATAACGAATATGTAAACTAAGGGCCCAGACACATTCATCACAATTTGTACATTATTTTATGAAAGGAATGTAACCTTTAATTTATACTTTCGTAACAAAATATTTGTGCTCAAAGGCTCTATTACCATTTACTTTATTAGTCTCATTGAAAGTAGGTATCAACCATTATTAAAGCCAGTTTAATACATGGTATGATAGTCCGTCAAGCTTGGTAGCAATATACAATAGATTAGATTCCTTTCATGCTACCTTTATAACTAAATGGTTCCTATAAAGACCAGCTTCATAGTCTATTTTATGCCATGGTCAATGTGCCTGCGCCCATACCGAATCCTACACCCTTAGGTCCGAAGTTCCTGCCGTAACAACTTCGGCAGTAAATTTCTCCGTTAGGTCCGTCATTTAAGTTGGTAGAATCCTGAAACAAAATAAATTAATATTAGTAGTGAAACAATAATAATATCATTAATGCTCAACGAAGACTTCCTTATTTTGGAGTCGGTTAAAATATGTTCCTAATCGTATTTATTTGTAATCTATACTGATAAAAATCGTAATTTTGTTTTTTTTTTTAACTTGGCTATGTTAGGTACGGTCAGCAACTATAGTGGCTCGTTATCGAGCCACTAAAATTACGATTTTATGTCCATGAGTGTTGAGTTCCTCTGTCAGTCACGTTGGTCTAAAGTTAGCAAGTGCGACCTTAATTAAATGACCCAGCCATGGGGGGGCGAGGTCTTAACTGGGGAAATGTGGGTACAACCTGAATACCTCTATCTATGTATCCCTTAGATTACAGGCGTCATGTTATGTTTTACGTATTATCAAAATTGATGCAAGGTGATTTGACGAGCTGCTTTTTTGTATTTTGTGGAAGCTAAGAGATAAAATATTTCCTTTTTACATTTGTTCCGTTTTAAGTAAATATTTTGCCCAGCAATTGAGATTTTAGAATTTCGACGCGTTTATCTATTAATTTAAATGGTATATGACTTTTGTTGCTGACTGTATCTATGCAAAAATATAACAAACAACAGGCCTCCCTTACAACTGTTCAATATACTTGACCTGTCTCAAAAGACCACTATCTAACCAAGTTACAAAAAAAAAAATGTGTTCCGTACCCACAGATTCGTGATTGATACAAAATTATGCCTAATCAGCTGTTGATTTATTCTTTTTTACGTGAAAAGAAAAGGATAGCAAATGTAAACAATTTTGTTACGTCAAAGTCAATATGTCGTGTCATTTCAACTCGCGACACACGTCAGTCAGTGAATGGATAAAAGTTTAATGGATTGTTGAAGAATTAGGGAAAATCTGTGTTTTGTACGTTACCTAACTTCTAGATTAAGTGATACAATGATATTGAAGATGGCTTCAACAGCGCTGCTCGTGTGCTTTACTACACTCTTTGTGCAGATCAGTAATGCAGAGTTCACTACCGAAGATTGCGCTTCTCTTGGATTTATCAAAGCGAACTTGTTATGTTCTTCTTGTGATCAATTAAAAGATTTTGGGTTGGAGCAACTTATGTCTCACTGTAAGGAATGCTGCCATCAAGATGAAACTGTTCCAAAAGAGAAGAAATATGCTCGTGCTATACTAGAAGTTTGCACGTGCAAGTTCCCGGCTTATCCTCAAATTCAAGCGTTTGTGAAAAGTGATAGGCCGGCCAAGTTCCCTAATCTACAGATCAAATACGTTCGAGGCCTAGACCCGATCATTAAATTATTAGATAAGGATGGAATTGTTAAGGATACAGTGGCTATAGAAAAGTGGAACACAGATTCTGTGGAAGAATTTTTAAAGACTCATCTCGAAAAAGAAGAAGATGATGAACGCGACTATTTAAAAACTAACAAAATTTAATTATAACATTAAATGTATTTAGTAATTACCTATGTATTTCATTAAGTTGCCCTTCCTACTTCATATAATAAGCATAAAACAGCTACTTACAAGAGATCTATGACATTCCGCACATGAGAAGCACCGTTTGTGCCATGAGCCATTCTTGGAGTGCATCTGTTCAGCAGCGTAGACTGGGAACCCACAACGAGGGCAGCCCTGACCCTTAGCTGCTTTCTGGCCAGTGAAAGGCATCTGCTCTGTGCTGTAAAATGAAATCGTATTTAGTTTCTGTCTATTTACTAAGTCTAAATTTTCCACTAAAGGCTGTTCCTCTCCCAAAAAATCTGTATGCTTGAGCAATAGGTTGTGAGACTTGTGATATGAATAAAATGCAAGAAATAGAAAGCATATTCTCTTCATGTTATATAAAAAAATAACTTACTATGTGATAGCGGGTTCCGAGTCGCTGCAGACGAGGGTGGGGGCGTGGCCGAATCCGAATCCTCTGGGCCCGAAGAGTTTAGCGTAGCAGGCGCGGCAATGGATCTCCTTGTCAGGGCCGTCGCACGCTAGCATCGAGTCCAGAGGTCGGTGGCACTCCGCACAATTGAAACATTTCTTGTGCCACATCTGTAAACAAATAGGTACGATAAGCATGAATATGGTACAACTTGGCAACCAACGTAGCAACGATAAGCGCTAAGGATATAACGCTGCTATCAAACAATTCCAGATCGTTTTGTCCATATTTGAAACATATTGGGTGCGGGTCGAATCGGACTCGAAAGTACCTACAGACGGTATCGAGATATAAAAGCACCCGTCCCGTCGTCACGCTCTCTGTGTGTTGTCGTCAACATAAATACACGGAGTTGTACTATGACCTGCACCCGCTTTCTGTGTGTGTTTCACGCTTAAGTATATAAGTACCAAGTTTGTTCAGGGCAAATAATGAGCGAAAAAAGTTGTCGACCGAAAGGTACAGTCGGACCATCCTGAATCTACTCATTTTTAAAACAAAATCCCGTGCAGACGATGTCCGTATCTGTTTACCACCCTTACTACTATTGGTCCGCACAAAGAGATTTTGAAATATTATTTTGAGTAGGTAATGTTTCCTTGATCATTTCGACACTCCACTTCACTTTTGTGGGAAGTAAGAAGATCCAATGGTTGTCACATTTTGTCGACTGCAATTTATTGGTGTAGCTGCTAACATGCTTAGGAACAGTCGGGTATCAAAACTTACCGTGCCCTTAGCCAGTTGTTGTTCAGCAGCGAAGACCATGCCTCCGCAACGCGGGCATCCCTGGCCCTTGGAGGCCATGATGGAGGTGGTATCGGGATTGTAAAAAGGACGGCTGGCGGAAATCTCCTCCTCGCTGTAATCGAACATTACAATATAATTCAATATCAATTAACGTCAAAAATCTGGCTTGGAAATCACTATTCATTGTGATAAACTTACCTTAATCCATCTGTCTGCAGGAAACCGGAGCCACAAGCAAAACCGTAGCCGTGAGGGCCCCATTTCTTGCCGTAGCAAGTCTTGCAGTAAACCTCGGACTCAGGACCGTCGCAAGCAATGATCGAGTCCAAAGTCTTGGTGCAGTCACGGCACTTGAAGCACTTGCGATGCCATTCGCGACCCTTGGCCAACACCAGCTCAGCAGCAAACACAACACCTCCACATCTGGGACAACCTTTGCCAGGGGGCGCTTGGATGGAAGCGGTATCGATTACCGTAGTCCTTGGTGCCTGATCACTGTAAAACAAATGAAATGCTCGATGTGAAGATCTGACAGCTATATAATGTGAGTAAATACCAATCTCTTTTACTACAATAACGCTATCAGATTTATTAACACACCTTTTTTTTCTAACATGCCATTTTAATATTGTAGTGGTTATGATGATTATGAGTGTAGGTTAAAATTCTCTTATCGCTGTACTGTATCTAAAATAAAAATGACGACCAAACAAGAGCTAATCATGCCCGCTCACTCCTACATGGGTTTTTTTTTTATATCAGCCTGGGCCGGCAGTCTCGACATAGATACCGACACTATCGCAAACTTTCGGTCGGTCGCTTAATAATAAACACACACACAAAAATCGGTTGCAATAACGTTGCTTGCGAGAAACGCATCTTGGATGTTCAGACTTGCATTACTCGCAAGCAACGTTATAGCAACCGATTTTTTCTGTTATTATTAAGCGACCGACCGAAAGTTTGCGACAGTGTCGGTATCTATGTCGAGACTGCCGGCCCTGCTCTGTCCCACTGCGGGGCAAAGGCCTCCCCCATGGCTTTCCAATCCTGTTTACAATTTGCCTTCTCCGACCAACCATAAATACATAGGTCCATTGAGTTGTTAGTGAAAAAGTTAGAACAGAGTTCCTGATATTACCTAGCTCTGTTATTACAAAAATCTTAGTTTCCAAAAATATATCCCTTTGCGAACATCCTATATTATCCTACGGCATAATTATAGCTACTACTAGATAGATTATGCCCAACTAGGTAGATAGGTATCCATTGCGTAAGTAAGTAAGCAAAATATCTTCAGTCTGTGTATTTGCTTTATCCGCTGTTAGGTAGATAGGTTCAGCGTTATTTAACTGCACTCAGGCATTCCTAGCCTGCTATACTTATTGCTTAGGTTTTTCATGCGACTTTGAAGGGTTTTTTTCAATTTAGATTAAGATTAGAAAACGCTAGCTAATTGGTTAGCTCTCGTTTTAATATATATATATAGAATTCAACGTTGCAATCTGTGATATACTTAGTCGTATTTGTAGTTGTGTGGTAATTAGTTTGGTGTCATGCATGGTCCCGGTTTACCAGTAGACCTATTAATGAGGATGTTAAGCGAATCTGCTACAGATTTTATATTGTAAGCCCAAAACGTGTGGCTAGGCTCTAGTCTCGCCGATATTAAAATTAGTCCGATCGAGAGCGGCGAGCGCGTTCTATTTTCACATTGGCACGTTGCCATCTCTTGTTTGTATTATAAGCTGTTTTTATGAAAGTGACTATGCGATGGAAATAACCTAAACCTGTCATGTAACCTGAGAAGTATACGTAATGTTACCGAAGCTTCTGGCGAAAATAACTTGCGCAAAAATTGGAACATGTGGTCTGTGGTGTTAAGCAATGAATGTTACGAACGATGGTTCCTTGAACACTTGGGACAACAATAAAATATTTGCTAAAGCCTTCTATAAGCAAACTGGCATGTTAGATGATTTCGTTAATCATGAAAACTTGGGAGTTTACAGTCCTATAGACTGTACTTTGGGATACATCAGGGTTTCAGTGAAACTCTAATAAGTATTATACCTTTGCCATTCCAAGTCCTTAATATCACACATAAGACCCAGGCTTGACATCCCCCCATGTCCTACACCTCTTGGACCAAATCTTTGTGCGTAGCATCCTACAGCAAAAGCAAAGCGTTATTATTGCATCTGTAGAGCACACAGCAATCCACGCTCAAACATGTTGTGTTTGATTATAATATAGTGTACATTGTGTCAAAAGCTGTGCCCTCGCCAGATAAGTCACACGGCCGATCCTCAAGCGGTTCTTACCCATTGGCGTAAGGGTCACTCTGCAAGACACCAGCTCCTCCTCCGTAACCATATCCCTTAGGACCAAACTTCTTGCCATAACATACTACAGAGAAAAACATTTAATTAAAACCACGAAAACAAATGGAAATGAACATGCATCACAGTTAATAGAGTTTGGACTTGGAAATACTTTTTACTTATGAATATTTTTTATGACAAAATAGGATTTGTAGAAAGATTAAGTTTAAGGAAAATAAGGAGAAAAACAAACCTTTGCAGTAAATGTCTTGGTCTGGGCCCTCGCAACAGTTTGTAGAGTCCAGACGTTTTAAGCACTCTCCGCATTTGAAACACTCCTTGTGCCACCCCTGGACATACAGTGAATAGTGAGGATACGTCAGGGCATGCAGGGGTCAAACTAGTGTTCAGGATCACTCGAGTTATTACAATGATACATGATGTTATGGCACATACAACATATTTATGGGTGGGACATTTAATTGACACGCGGTACATAGTGAATAGTTCAGATACCTCTACAGTAAATGTCACCATCTGGCCCATCACAATGCATCATTGAATCAAGGGTCCTGTTGCAATTTAAGCATTTGAAGCATCGCCTGTGATAGCCCTACGGCACAACATTTTAGTTATACTTATATTTGCGTAACTAGCATATAAAACTTATTGGATATCGATAAAAATAAAAGGATTATGTAGGAATTTATTTTTTACGTTGTTAAAGCATCTAAAAGCAGCGCAAGCTTACATTCAAATAAGCGTTAAGGAATTTGAATGTACCTAATTGTAACTGACATTTCGTTTATTAATATGGATATCATGTATATAGAATCTTACCCGTCCTCGGGCTAACATCTGCTCGGCGGCATATACGAAGCCGCCGCATCGCGGGCATCCTTGTCCTGGCGGCGCCTTGGCGATTGAGCGTGGCTCCAGACAAGCTCCGTTAGTCCTTACGCCGTTGCTGTATACATGCCGCAAATCAGTAAATGTTCAACAATAGTCAGATCAAGCAACAGGTAACAGAAGAGTAGTTAAAAGCCTCTCAGGCACCGGAAGAATCCGTGCCTCTACATTCTAGTATCGGCCACACGGATTGCGGCTAAGCAGTAGATGCCGGCGGCGCACCTCCGCCGTAATGGGAGAAGGTAAGGGCTCCCGGCCGCCCGCTCCGCATCGGCCTCGCTATAGCACTACACAATATATCGACATAGAGGGCGCTTTCCTTATCCCATCACATGTATTGACTATCAGTTAAAGCTAAGACGGAAGCGTTAGCTGAGGGTTAGACAGAGTGTTAGTAGCGAGGAAAGTTATTCAACACAAGATCTTCTCGTGCATGCCATCTAGGTGCGTCTGGAGCGTTGCTAAGCCAAGGCTACATATTGGTTTCTCACCGTGGCTCCTTCGTGTGGGGGCACGCCCCGTTGGGGAGGAAGGGATCGATCAGGGCAGGAGCGCGCTCGAGCCGGCGCGCGCCCGACTGCGCACCGCGGGCGCGCGCGCACCTCGACCGCGCTCACGAGAACATTACTAACTCAGGGTTGGTAGTCGACTGTTTTTATTTATTTGTGTTTTTTATAAATAATAAATAATACCGATGAACAAATTAAATTAAGCGATAGCGAATAAATAATCCTAACTAGAGTAATTTAAAGTACAGTAAGGCGTGCGTTCGCGAGGCTTCGCTGGTGGGCCGAGATGTGTGTCGGCAACCCGCAAGTTCTGCTGGACGGCTGCTCGCTCAATTCCTGTTGCGACATAAACGGAGACTGGTCATGCACGTGTCAGGCGGCGCGTAATGTACAGCCAGCGCGCGCTTTCTACTGTATAGTATGAGTATATGTACACGCGGTTAATGTGGTTACGCACGGGCCCGGAGGCCGGCCGTCGTTGCGACCTTAGATAAGGAAAGGCCCTCAGTGGCGCGGGCGGCGGGAGAGCTAAGAGGGAAGGTACTTACGCATTCTCAGCCTTCAGGTGGTCGCCACTGTCCATGGACAGGCAGCCAGCACCACCGCCGAAGCCGTATCCTTTTGGTCCGAATTTGCGCGCGTGGCACATTTTGCAGTACAGTTCACCTTCGTGTTCTGTGCAGTTGGTGGAGTCGAGCAACTTCTGGCACAAGCCTGGATAACATAAACATTGAACATGACTTTTATGTCGCACTCAGTGAGGTTGTGTTTATAATATTGGGAGACTGATTGAAATAAAAAAAAAACCGATCAACTGCGAGTTGGACTTGCGCACCGAGGGTTCCGTATAGGTTAACTTGTAGGTATTTTGTTATTAACTAAATATTTACGGATTTCAGGTTTTTTCCTTTACATGTACTGTAAGACATTGCTTCTTGCCAAATTTCATGAGTCTAGGTCAACGGGAAGTACCCTATAGGTTTTGATTCCCTTGTAAAATCGCAAAAAATGCGACATAAACGGTCATGTCTTTTGATCGCGTTGACTTACAAGTTTGATTTTTTACTGCTCCTAGGGGTAGCAGACCTGAGAAACCACGCGTTCCTGAGAAAAACGGTCTTGACAGTCGGACAAGAAAGTGATCCTATAGGTAAGGGTTCCGTTTTTGTCGACTGAGGTACGGAACCCTAAAACTAGTCTGTATGGCACCGGTAAGTACTGTTGTTATTGCAAAAACATGTTTTGCAGGTACCTATTGTTGAAGATCCATTGTTCTACCAAACATTCTGCGCAGTGATTCATGGGTATTGTTGATATCATACTTGAATCAGGAATTCACGTAAATAAACACTAGGTACTTATTGGAATAACATGGAAAGTTTTTTTTCCCGCTTTCGGGAAATAAAAGTAACAAAAAGTGGTAAAAAATTAAATATGGGTATCATTCATTTTACGATTATTTCCAAGTTAACTAATCAATCAAACAGTTAAGTTCAGTCTAATGTAAAAAATATTTTTAGTGATAGAATGTAGATATCTCTAGATTCTAGCTGCCCCTATAGATTCTAGAGACAAACAAACTAAATGCCCTGTGGGAGCATGTAAGTAGGTACTTAGAAAATGTTCATTATTTAAAAAAATGTTTTGGGTAGTTCCTTCGATATAAGTGTCGGTAGGTTACATTGTGAGTTAGAGGTTTTTTAGCTAGATATGGCCAACAAAAAAATTTAGTTACTTGAGGTGACATTTCCTGTATTCGCCTCGTCGGACGGTAACATTATGAAAATAATTGTGCCCAAAAACACAATTTCCAATCGTGAAACTGTCTTCTACACCTAAAACATTATCTTCTCAGTTTTCTGTAGAAAACCTCCGATCCCTATGTTTATTACTATAGATTTCTGCTATTTTGATCGATTTACCTACTTAATTAAACAATGTAAACAAGCGTAAATTAATAATTGCGTTCATGAACTTACCGCACTTGAAGCACATTTTGTGCCATTTGAGTCCTCCGGCGACTCTCTCCTCTGCTGCGTATACTGATTTGCCGCATTTTGGGCACTTAGGGTTATCTGCTGGTTTGAAAGGCATTGTGCTCGCTTAACTTATCCTGAAACAAAATATTTCTAATTCAAACAAATAATCACAAAAAACCAACAGGACTGGGACGGCGCGGCGGGAAAGCGATTTGGAACTTGGCTTCACAACTGTGGCGATGTAATCCCAATTGAAAACACCAGAAATCTTTTCTGCTTCTCTAAGATCCACTTATCACTATTTACGTAGTAACACATGTAGTTAACACGTTAAAACATTATTTGGATTCGTTGTCAAATTTTATTCTAAATGCAACAGCCGTTGGCCGGAGTCCAAGTCGCCTGCACCACTTCAATCTCATCTGAACGGACACTTTATTGCTCAACAAGCACGTATATCGGGCGGCTTCCTGCGAATGCAACGAACGCTCGTTTGAAAGAATGTAGCGAAATATGGAACGTTGGGCGGGAGGCGCGTGGGCCGATGCGCCTGCGCTCCTAATTTGGGGCGTTCAGGTAAAGTTACGTCGCTGGAGCGTGCCGATGCAACTCTAATAATAGTTCACATAGAAGAGACTACTATGTTTCACTCGCGGTTAGGTTATATTATGCAATAAATATAGGTTATATGTCACTTTCACTGGAATAAGGACCTGTTCGTCGAAGTCGCTGCGGGATGAAGCTCCCGGACGCGTATACAGTTCAGGGCGAAGATGCCAAGACTGCGGTGCGCGAAGTTCGAATGATGCGCGAGGGCAGCGGGCGACTGTAGTCTATGCGCGAGTTGCACACGGCCCCAGTGGGGGGGGGGGGGGCGCCGCCTTCGCCACCGTCTGCGCTACACCCTCAGCTGCCTCACGCACAACCCTCAGCTATGAGCCCATGGTTGAGGGTTGTGCGTTAGGCAGCCAAGGCTGACTTGTTCCTATATTTCTTAATCCCATTGCGCCAACTTTGATAGACTTTTCTGTCTTGATTTTGTTATAGGGGGGCATTTTAATATTTCTAATAGGATTCCAACGAACATTTTGTGGATATGTTTTCTCAATCAGTAATCAAAACCAAATCAAATCAGTTAATTATTTATTTCGAACAACAAGGTCCTGTGTTAGTGAATAAGTACTTAAGAACTAGTGGTAAGAATTTGGTGCTTAAGATACATTCCTTAATTAAAATTAATTCTTCAAATAATTAGTTCATCAATTTTATGGTACTCGTTTTAGTCCGCACCCTAATGTGATGATTTGAATAGGGTAGTTAATTTTGTCCGCAATAACCGCCAGAATTCCATTGCTGTTAGCACGAAGTCTGCTCAATAAGGAGGCCTGACTTTTTTGCGTAAAATAGCTGCGAATCTGTACATACGCGCCTCCATGAACATGGCAGATGATGCAGTAATGATGGCTATCCATTACTTATCTCCGGCTCTTTGAAAAATCCTATGAGCTTTTGACCCTTCACCTCTGTTACTGTCGTACTTTATTTTATAAGAACCTGTCCTTCTTACAACTTCAATAAAATTTATTGCCTGTTCCTACCAAGTTCTTGTTACATTTTTTTACGTAGGTGTACCAAAGTAGGTCGCTAGGTACAAAAAATGACCATGTCAGTTCTGCAATGATTAGCTATATAGATAGAATTTACATGTCTGTAAGATAAACTCAATAATTTCATTAAATAAACATTTCAGTTTCTCATATATTACTGATTTTATTGACTTCGGTTTTGAGTCGCTGTCGTCTTCTGGCATGACCACGTATTAAACATTTTATTTGCAAGGAAATTCTATGCATAATGCATAATCAGCCTATAATGTTCCCACTGCTGGGACACACGGCCTCCTCTCTATGAGAGGGAATGGGCTATAATCCACCTCGCGGGCCTAGTGCGGATTGGTAGATGTCACATGTCTTCGAATTTTTGGTTCTAGGGCATGCCAGTTTCGTCACGATGTTTTCCTTCGCCGTTTTTGAGAGCAGAGTTGATGAAATAAATTACACAAAGTACGCACGCCTGCCTGGGTTCGAACCCACGACTTACTGTTCGTAAGTAGGGGCCGCCACCACTGGGCCACCGCTGCTCTCAAAATTCGGAAATTCGAAAAGGAAATTCTATAAACGATTATAATTTATTAGAACTATGGTTTAGTTTTCCTGATCACAAATCTACCACCTACCACCATCTTTCTAGAAAGTTCACGTGCTTTAGTGATGTATATTATAAGAATGTGTTTTTTATATTTCCGGCATTGCTCATTGTAAAATAAATAGATCTTGGCACACCTTATACGGCAGAATATGAGGCTGGTCATATTTCTGTCACTCATGTTGTAAATAAAGGAATCGGTAATAAATAAGTCATAGTGCTATCATCATTGTCGAAGAAAGTCTTACTAAGCCAACTAATAAACTCGTATAGTATGCTCATTAGTCATAGATGGTAAATTGGTGACAAGATTTCAAAGGGCAACAGCCCAAAAGCATTCACTGCGTTGGTAGAACTAACACGTGTACCTAAAGAGCACTAGATACATAGATTTATCATTTCACGATGATAATAAAATGCAGTATAAGTAATATATTCTGTATGTATTTATACTGTATGTCGAACATCAGTATTCCTTTTATGAAGTAGGTATACATAAAAATAATACCAGCCTGTTACTTTTTTCTCTTGCAAGGCAAAGGCCTCCCTATAATACTATGTTATTTTTAAGGATATCTAAATAAGTAACTTTATCCCCCCATCCTTAAAGGTTAATAAGGTAATAAATAACAATAGCTTTATGCCAACCACCTCAATCTGACCGATGAAAACAGTTTGATTTCGAATTCGACCTCCGAGTAGGATAAATTCCGCTATAAATGCATGCGTGACTGTGAGTGCTATCAATTCTCCAAAAGGACAGAAATATGATTATATGTAATGATTTCCAGTTCAATAGATTTTCAGATGTCTGACGTAAGACGAAAATAGCACTGCAAAGTAAATAGCATAGGTTTATCGGGTAAGAATATATCATTTGACAATTACGATGTTCAGTTTCATGTAATTTTATAATAAACATTGTTTAATTAGGACATTAAAGCATATTTTATGAACTTAACGTTTTGAGCAGAATTTGATATAGGTAATATAAGTTTGGTGTATTTCTAACTGTATTGCATGCCACTGTTTGCAAATTCCGCAATGATTGATATGATCAGTCACTTTTCTAAATAAGAACGTTAGTAAAATTAGGTTAGCTATCATTGCTGGGACGATTCTGGAGATTGTGAATGTACCCCAGGGCCCAGCCAGAAGTGGCAAAGAGGAACACCACTTGTTTTTTATCAGTAAACACACAAAGGCGGAGGACTTCCATGAAGTTGAAGAAGATGGTTACTGACGGTTGGTGATGGTTACTGACAAAATAAACTACATATACAATAGTCTATCCTCCCCGGTGAGGTAAACACAGAAACCATATATATTAAATTATGCCCCAAACACATTAAATAACGTTGGCATAAGTTTATGTGTTGATGAAGCAAGATTGCAGCAAGTTATGATAGGGTGCCAACCTGCCAGCAAATTGCCTAACCCGTAACTATGATACTGTCCTCGATCATTTTTTATGGATTATGAATGTAAAAAAGTTCGTAGTTACTTCATTTAAATACATATTTTTAATAAACATACACGTAACTGGTGCTATGTGGGCTTGCAGGTTTTCGTATCTACCTGACCCTTTTGGAGAATAGGTACACGAGTTATAAACATTTTTTTGTAAAACAACATACATTCTTCCACCTCGTAAACCACACTTTGTACTGTTATAGTATTTGTTTCAGATAGATAGCTAAAGTAAAAAAAACATCCAATTCTTTTTTCCATAAACCTGCTAGGCTAGAGTACCTACTAGATTGCTGTTTGGTGTGAAAATGATTTGCGACCAGCACACCTGATGCAGTGCCAATCAAGATTTATTATAATAACAATGTAGTTTCGTCAGCGTCTTTTATTTTCGGGCTGGCTTTCGGTTTTACACCGACACGACTGAAAAGCTGTGCACTTTTGTATGTACTTTTGTGAAATTAATCTTCAGATAGATCGCTACCGCTTTTAGATATCCGTTTAAATCTCTATCAGATGCCACCAGGTTTGACCGCGAGATATATCCATACAAACTTGAGGGTCTCTTGGAGTTTTCACATTAACCTTGGCCAGTAATTTAGAATCAAGCAGTAGACTAATCCATGCAACAACAATAATGACGACAACTAACGAGAAACTGTTAAAGAATTGAAGATGGCATAAGTTTTTACGCCTAAATAATGAGAGAACATTATACGCTTGATTACACCTGTCTAGAATAGCAAAGATTCAGACGAAAATATCTGGTGCTATGTCAATGATATTATTATGAACTCGATCATGGCGCTTGCAACAGTGTCAAAATATCGGGAGGTCAAAATAACGAACAATCACGGGAGATATCCCGTAAGTGACAGTAAGTTTCGTAGAAACATTCCGAATCGGGCATCATTGGGCATAAATATAAAAATGTGAATCATGTATTTGGCAAGCAACATCTGTCCATAGCAACGTCGGCAATGAGCAAGGGCCGCGCGAATGAACAAACTGCTAATATTGAAGTGTAAACAGATGGACGAACATCGTGGTGAGACTTGCTAGCACAGAGTACGGTGTGCACAGTGCGCACAGTGCCATCCTCACCGTGTACTCATAGCGACAGAAATAACAACAAATATACCTACTGTTTATTATGTTTACAATTAGTCCAGTACCGTGTCACATTGTGGCATAATACGGCTCTTGCCAACTTGCACTCGCACCTGCCCATCTATTAATATTTTTTCATAAAAATAACTTTGCGCAAAATTAAACTACTGTTCAATGATTTAATCCTCACGTGGTAATGAATAATTGTATTGTTTATAGATTATGACATCATGGGGTATCTATCGATCATTGCGGTGTGAGAAAGCATTGTCGTATTTGGAATCGCATCAAGGTTAATATTTGTATGTAAACATAAACAAGCTCTTCATTTTCATATTATTAGTGAACAGCACGTATGTGATGAAATACATACATAACCTCACGCCTGTAAACCCCGAAGGATTAGGCAGAGGTGTACCTAATAGTACACCCACATTTCGCCAGTTTTGTTTAAAGTCCCATGTAATAAGTAATAGGGGCCGAGCCTATTGCCATCAACCAGAAACAAATCCACACACGCACAAAAAACGGCACAAATCCAGACTCCGTAGCTGCTACTGAAAAATTCCTGATAGAAATGCACTTTGCCCGACCTGGGAATCGAACCCAGGAACTCATGCTCAGCAGTTGCGCTTGCAAACACTATACCAACGAGTCAGTCCAATACATACCTAGATAAGTAATTATACAATGAGGCAACCAGATACGGACCTTCAGATACAGACATCCACTTTGTTTGTCGCCTGTCTTTAGATATCCTGCAAGCTGTTATTGTAGGAAGTCATGAATGTTTAACAAAACAGCAAGATTTACGTGTGTACATATTGGTTTAACATCATAGACATATCAATACATTTTCCAAAATCTTGAAAATTAAGGAACGTCTTATTAAATGTCTGAACGTAGTAATTTGTTACGGAAATGTACGTAGAGCCACTTCATCAAATCTATGCAGTTTTGTACCAAGGTGAAAATCTAAATGTACCTAATAATCTCGACATCTTCTAGTACCTACCATAAAGCACCTTGTTACTTACGAATTACTCGTATATCTTGCTATATTTACTCGGTTTGGCTCTGCCATTTGAAGTTCACGTACCTATCCCTATATGAGTGAGTGTGGAAGCGTTCAGGTATGTAGTCATTTATTCAATACCTACATAGAATAGTTTCATTTGTCTCTTGGTCCAAAACAACCGATTGTTTATTTTCTATGATAATGGTTTGATATATTCTACGAATGCGAAGATAGTTGTTACCTTCGCACCGAGTAGCTTGACAATGGTTCGTTCATGGTCCTGACCGTATACGGCGGTGGGGGTCAGTGCATTGCAAACGACCATATGTTGCACTATAGGTACCGTACCACACTATGACGTAAGACACCACAAGATTATATTACCCTCGCGTGGAAATTTTATTCATGTCTGGATTAAATATCACACAAGTCATATTTTTGTTTATGTCTGCGCTAGAATCTTCTACTTTTTATTTTGAAGCGTACCATCAGTTCTTTTGACGCAGGTAACCAGTTATCTAATATTAATTTCAAACGTGAGTCTGAGGACATCGCTATTTTTGCACCCTACATATTTTATCACGAGTGGCATAAATTTTATGGCCGTGAAACGGTCTCCAAAAAATGTCTTACGTGAAAATTTTACGTTGGCACGTTTTCAAACCTGTCCGTATCTCGATCGCACCCCCTTTGTGACTCGTCATGGTTTATCGAGTGAGTTAAACACCTGTCAAACGTAATTACCTCATAATATTTACAATGACAAATCTTAATTGCCTTGCGAATACCTAGATTGGATGAAAAGGCATTTACATAATGGACCAACCTCTGTTTGCCAATTAACCTCAGAAGCCAGAGATAAAATTCCAAGAAATTTAATCTAAAATGTGTAACAAAAGTGAAGCATTCCTTTGGATCATCACCTGTTACATTTTCTGAAACACAAAAGTCGATCTCGTTTGGTCGATGAGTAACATTATTGTTCGATACAATTTTATGTAAGAGGAGTCAAGTTTTTATAAGTGGGAATGTTATGGATCCGGGATTGTGTAACGTTCAGGTGTTTATGAGTCAATCGGCGGTGGCAGGTGTGGTGGCTCCATGGAGCGAGTGGGCGACGCTAAAATAAAATGGAACCAGCAAGCACCTCGCGAGTGTTACTCATGAACAGAAGATATCGCGGCGAGCATTACTCATGCTGCTGCCGCCACGCCGTGGGCAGCCACACTCCCACGCACTAGCAAAATTTCATAGGTACGAACAGTTTTAGACGTTACTTCTACTGAAACACAATCTTAACAATCAGTCTGCCTTTGCGCGAGAGATCGTGTTTAAGACGCCAGTCATACGTTGTGTTGTTTTTGCACATTCCGAGCTAATGAACATTGTAATTATTTTGATAAATCAAAATGACACAATTCACCTTTATCATTTGGTCCAATGAACCTACAAGTACCTACCTTATGTACGCTATAAAGTAAACAAACAATAGCCAAAACAATTAAATGTCTGAAAACAAATTCTTGGTCAATAAATCGTGTAAAACACTAAACAACAAATTAATTACACTGTCAAGTAAGTATTTTCACTTTCGTTCAGAGTTCATTCTGTTTATTTTTCTGTTGCACGCAACATTTGCTGTTTTTCATCTCATCATTAGTTTCTAGACCGAGAGTTATTTTGTATTTAGGTACAACTATTTTTGAAGATTGGTTAACTGTGATACTAAATTTAAATACTTGCCATTAGTTTTTACCGAGTACTATATTTAAAGGCATTCACAGAAAGATTGGTGGTCGGTTATCAAAGAAAGCTACTTGGCTACGTCAGCAAGTTAGTGTACATTGGATCCTTCTTTAGATTACGAAGTGAACTTTGATGGCTGTTGATGGACATGAGCATATTCATGGGAGAGTTCACGGACCTGGGTACGTTTAACACGTGCTACTGTAGACCACTGGTAATTTGGCAAGTATCTTTCAATTCCTCGCCATAAGAGCTAGTGTCCAAGTGCCTATTGTTATGAACTTTAAAACAATCTGGAGAATTGATGGCACATACCTACCTACTTGTTAAATGGGTGTATGGGGTCCGTAACACCCATAACACTTTATCTCGTAGGAGTATTAAACTAACGACAGAATTATCTATTATAATTGTACCCAGGTATTTTTTTGTAAAGCTATAGTTAACTATTTAAGTAAATATTGTGAAAGTTCATGAATATTTGCAAATATTAGTGCCAACTCTCTTTTTCAGCGCGTAATTTATTATGCGTGGACGCATAAATTTCTTTCAGCGAACTAGAATAATAACCTACTTGGCAGATGCAGTGTTACAAACTAAAAGGCATTACATTACAGCATAGATACACTTTTTTCAAGATCAAACAACTAATTCATTAAATCTAAAAACTTAGTATAAGACTATCGCATGTACTTGGCACGTGAAAATGTCGCAGAAGCTTTTAAATTACTTTTTATTTATAAACATCGCATTTTATATGATAAGACGTCTTATGTATTCGGTAGCATCATCTTTTCTAATGCCTCAAGGTGAAACTGTCAATTTATTATAAAATAAAATTATTAGCAAAAGAAAGGTCATCTAAATAGTATTCAGCATGTTTGAAAAATGAATTTTCACGAGATAAACGACATGTGGGTGTAGACTTTACACGTGTCTCTATGTTTATTTTTATGAACAATCCACTGACGACTTTAATTAATTCAGAATTATAATGTGATTGCGGAATAGCGTTGACTCCATAATCCTCTAATTTATTTGTTTGTAAACACATAAATTCAGGTAATAAGCTAACAGAAACCCACCTCAATATTCCCTTTGTGTGCCGACGACGTTGCTATGCGCGGCTAGTGAAATTTACAACTAATAAAACAGCTATTTTTGTCTTCTCATCGACTAGAATAGAATGTTCAGCAACAAACATTTCCTGACTGTTGCAACATCAGATTACCAGTTTATTTTAATGTGCATTAGGGATTAGTTTCTAGTGTTATTTATGGTTTTAATTAATATGGTGAGGCGAAAATTGCTCTTTGTTTTATTTTGCGGGAATGCGGTAACATAATAGGGGAACATTAGCCGACTTTCAGAATCCTCTGTTAGAATTGGAGTAGGAAAAGAAAATAAAAAGTTTGTTTCCTGCATCGTCTGAGAAGCTGTGCGGACGCACCATGGACGTGCCTGCCGACCGGCTCTATTTCGGTCGACAGAACGCGCGGGCGGTGGCCCGCCACTGGAGTCCGATCGTTTCTCGGAAAATCCAGATTATAGAACACATCGCGTAATTCGGTAAGAATACCGGCTAATATAATTATACTTTCGAGAAGAATACGTTTGCAAATAAGTTTCAGTGCTAACACTACTTTGGTCCGTAACTCCTGATACTCTACAAATTTCCTACGCCCATCCTCAAGAATTCTACAAATACCCTAACAGCAACAAAAATTGTTATCTACCACATATCTGCTGCATGGAGATATTCAATTCACCGCTGCCTACAAATCAGGATTGTGTTATCGAACTTGTTATTCTCTCGTTTTGGTCGAGCAGTCTATTTCAAGCGAAGTAGACCGCGCAATAAAATGGAATGGCTCTCAATCCACCCGGAATTTTCCGATGTTGTAATCATAAAATAATATTAGAAATGTATAGATTTCTTTCAGGGAGCCGTCATGGAAAGTTCTCGTGTTCAGCGGGACCAGACGGGTTCGTTGACAGCACCTGGATGACGCAGCTGGATGCCAGCCCAGTGCGTCATATCCAAAATTTGACTTAACCATTAGACGAATAGCACAACTATTTTCGTTCGAAACCGAGCCAACAATAAGTTACCTACTCACGCTGGTGATTTCACTGTGCCCGCCAGGTAGAGTGCGTAAGATGAAACTGAAACCGATGTCTTTGTTGCACAAAATAGTTACATGAAACTAAGTAGGTATTATTTTTCCTGAATATTCAAAATTTAAATTATAATTAACATCGATTTCTGACATACATGAGTTTACTAATTGAATTAAAGATGCTTATAGACTAATTAAAATTAAATATTTACAAAAAAGGGATATATTTGTATAAAATATACTAACTAACTAAATAACAACAGGGCGCTTAGGAGTCTAACTCCTCCACATCGCTGGCATCCGGAAAAACGTGCCCAGAAGTCTGGCAGTTATAATTATATTTCAGCAGCCACGTATGGTTGCTAATTGGGCAAAAAATATTCCATTATTTATGCTCTTGGCCCATTACTTTTTACTGTCGGCCAGTTTAAAGACAAAATAAGGAATCCATAGTACTATTTATAAGTAATCTATGGAAAATTCTGGCAGTATTTTCACGAAACTTCAAATGTTGATTTTATACAAAGAAATAATAAATCATCATCTGCCTTGCCTTTCAGGCTCCCAGTCTAACCGGATACAGCTAAATACCAGTATTTTACATGAACCGCCTGTCTGACCTCCACAACTCAGTTAATACCTACTGGGTAATACGATACTCCTTGGTAAGACTGGTTGTCAGAAACTATAAGTGTGGTCACGATTTGGCGTTATATTTTTTCACAAATCTAGGTATCTTATCTTTTCCACACAAAGAAGTACGCAAGGAGTTTTTATATGTGAAAAAACGTTGTTTTATTTAATATTTCTGTAGACACCTTTCTTAACACGTTTGAGTTAGTATTTGGTTATTTAATCTCCTACATTATTTATGTACTCAGTGTACTGTAGTCAATCGCATGTCGAAGTTATTAAGCACTTATTGTTAGATAATAGTTAATTACCCAATACCGAAGCAATTTCTAATTTAATTAGCAATGCTAGTCTGATTTGGTTAATTAGAACATGGATAAACTGCAAAACTGCATTTAGTTGATCCTGAAACTTGTTATTTTAAAGTATACTCATTGAAATTAACCACTCCTGAGTCGGTTAAAACTTAACCGTATTAATCCATACTAATATTATAAATACGAAAGTAACTCTGTTTGTTTGTTTGTATACATTTTACGACTAAACGGCTGATCGGATCGTAATGAAATTTGTCAAGGCCAGAATATAATTTATCTGATTATTCTAGTGTTTTTTTTTCACAATACACCAAAATTTCCACGCGAACTAAATAGCAACCGTTGGCACTTCTATAAATACTAAATAAACTATGTCTGTCTATCCCCTTTTCACATTTAAATGGCTGAATGGATTTCGATGAAGTTAGGCGCTAAGGTTACACATGACTTGCGTTAGGACAAAGGATACCTTTTATCCCGGTTGTACGTTCCCGTAGAAGGCTAGACAGATGATGAGTAAGTTCTCGAACAAAGGTGGCAAAAGCTACGCTGTTGTAATGTACTGTTGTACATTACAACAGATAACAGAACAGAACAGACAACAAGACAACGACAAGAATAACAGAATCAATGAAATAAGATAGGGACTTATAGGTAATATCTAGCTAAGCATGTATTAATCAGCATTAAAAAACCTATTTGTAAATTTTTGCCTTAACTGATTAGTCGGTTGCGCTTAGTTTATATTTAATCGAACTGGATTGCCGATCTCTTAGTATGATTCCAATCTATATGGATTCGATTACATAAACATAGAAGTAGGTACCTACCTACCTAGTATGTATGTGTAGTTAGAGTAGTTAGATTTAGTATGGTATGGACTCCTTTTCTACGCGTTAAAATCGGACGGCATCAATAGATAAGTACTATTTCGGTAGGTAGCAAAAAACTGCTTTTCCCAAGGTGAACTCTGGTTTTGAAAAGCTGAAGAATTGTGGTTATATCTACATAATTGTTCTGTGTAAGTATGTACGAGTATCGCATCCCCGCGCCGGTATAAACATCTTACTCAACCGATTCCCGAAATACTCATAACCCACCATACAAATGTTTACTGTATCGGAGCCGAAAATAAATGAAACTGAAAACAAAAGCAGTGCTGAAAGAGGCAAATGTTGGATTTACCAGAATATATACCATATGTCGTTGTATGTATTCATTGTTTTTCTTTTCCTTAATAACTATTATTGGATTACAAAACATAACGCATGCACGTTCCACGAAGTTCCATCCACGAAGAGTTAAGCTGAGGCTACTTCTCGCCTGCTGTAACCTAATAGGGGCGAGCTTATTATCATCAATTGGGAACAACTCCAGACTCTTGACTGCTACTGAAAAAATCTTTATGGAAAAACCCAATAACACATTGTCTGACTTTGGAAGCGAAACCAAGAATTCATGCTCAACAGTAGCACTTGCGATATAGTAGGACTAGTACCAACGAGCTGGTCAGTATAATTGGTTTAAAACACACTAAAAAGTGTAGACATTAGTTAATAGCCTTAAAATGGTGGAAAAAATAATTATTAGAAACCAGAAAATGAAAGAAATAACCGTAGGCGGTACAACCAGCTGAGAATGGTTCTGGCTGAAAATGCTGCATGGTGACTATCGAAAGAACTAGAGAACGGGTGGGTATGTACGAAGTTAGAAAACAAATGACTAATGATTTTAAGGAAAACTACAGATTTATTTTATTCGTGGAAGAGTCACGACTTAAAATAGGTAATAATATAACGTTAAACAAGATGTTCCCAGAAACATTGTGTTTTGAAACTAATTACCCAGTATTTATGAAATAATAATCGAGTACAGAATGTAGGTGAAGGTTTTTGAGATAAACTCTTTGATAAAAATATCCATGCAATAGGCAATATTTTTTCTATTTTGGAAATTCACAAATCCCTTTAAACTTTCATTTCGTTAGGTCGCTTAGATCGAGATTATAAAACCACTATAACAAAACAAAGGTAACTGGTTATTCTCAGGGTCCCTAATCCATACCCACCTATTTGCCAAATTATAAATAGGTGGGCTATTTATAATTTGGCACGACAGATTGCGTTTTTTTTTAGTTAAAATTTTATAGACAACTGATTTTGATTATCGTAACTTTTAATATTATAATTGTGAAAGTATTTTTTTTTTACCTTTTCATACGTAAACCACTGAACCGATCATCCTGAAGTTTTGCATATACTTTGTCAGGTGTACAGAAAGGGACATAGGGTACCTTTCATCCCGAAAATAAGTACTGTTCCCGAGGAAAACAACAATTACGCTCTTATGATAATAGATGGCGCCATGTATCTTTCGTATCATGATTAAATTATATTATTATGGAAACTTTACTAGTGTGTTAAGAGTTTAATTATCAAATTCTAAATTAACGCGGGCGAAGCCGCGGGCAAGAACTAGTTACATTATTTGCATGCGTAAAGTTTCAGTTTATTACAGGTAAGTAATAAGCCGATAAATAGTACACAATCACTTAAGAGAGAGGACTTGAAGAAAAGAAACTGCAATTAAATATGCATGCCGTACACTACTCTACTCACCATTCACTTTTCAGTCTTTCAGTTCCTCGTAGCTCTATCTATCGTAAATGGGCGGAAACTATATGGAGAGCCGGAGCCCTAACGCTGTTTGCTCCATCTGGTGAAACTTAACGAAACTAAGAGACTATGGACGCACATTGACGCCATCTGGTGTCGGAGCAGCGGACAGCGAGCGGAAGGCTCCGCGGCCGCTGCCCGACTGAGCCTTCGCTAAAACGAACGGCGAAATCGAGAACCATGCAAAACTATTTTCAGGTTTCACGGCCTCGTTACCCGTTACGCTGCTGGTTGGTCGTTATTTTCGTTAGTCGTTACGTTCATGATTTTGCACACGGCCGCCAGACGCCGCCGCTGTTCGTCGTTGCTGCGAACTATTTTCGTCTTAGCGGCGTTAGCCGTTAATATAACGCCGCATCATACATGATATATTTCCATAGATGACTGGGTCGTTATTCTAATTTTGCTGTCGGTTATACTTTCGGCCGGTAATCATGTTACCTAATTATTGTTAAATTGTTAATACCTATTTACAGAGGCTTAGTATTGCCATACAACTTGGCAAAGCCGCCATGAGGAGTTTTTTGATATCCTTTTATATACATATAGTTTGTTGTTAGTTTATTTAATCGTTTTTTAATTATTATAATGTATATACATAGTTAGTTTGTTAAAAAAACTTTTTACCATCCTACTTACCAAAATAAAATAAATATAGATATCTATTATATTAGATTATTGTATTATTTTATTGTATTTAACATTCGGGGTATAACTGATGAATGTACCCAGATTTATTGATTATAAAATATACTATATATAGTGTATTAAAAATTCTGTGAACATTGATAGTAAGCACGATGCGACTCACCACCTCAGTCACCATGTAGTTAAATACATTTTTAAAACTTTACTGATCCAAAACTTAATAAAGTCATAATCTCAAGTTTTGATCTCTCTTCAATATATGCATTATGTTTTTTTTATCTGACACCACAAAAACTAGTAGGTATCATATATCACTTTAAACTTCACACACATTTTTAAGTCACTGAATTAAACACAGGCTTTATTCTCAGTAATATCGCCACAAACGTCAATTCACAGCGAAACTTACATTAAACAAAGAAAAAGTGTGATAGCCAGGGAAATCGGGGTCAATGACACAAAGCCAACTAGCGTATTTTATTAGAAATCAGTCTCAAGCCAAAAGCCATTACATTGAGGGAAAAATCATTTCATTCACGATTGTCGATTTGAAAGCTAACTGAAAAGCTTATTGATTCAAATTAATTATTTATGTATTTATTTGTACTTAGTTTTTAGCACCCAGTTAAATAGAAAAGCTTTGCTTTCCATTATGGGGTTAGGAAGTTCCCATCTGCAAAAATAAAGAAAATTCCATACAAACTCTCATCCCTTGTTTAACCCCCTCAAGGGAATGAATTTTTAGAAGTCGCCTGCGCATCAAGTTTCCACAAATTTTCTCATTTGATTTTGAACTTAACTGTCATTATTTTATAGTTTAAAATCATTTGCAGCAAGAAAGTTTGTGGTAACTTGATTTGCTGGCGACTGTACCTAAGGAACTCTTGTTCATGCTTCTGGATCTAGATGGTTTAGTTCGATTTGATGTATGGTTCTGATTAACAAAACTGTAGCAGCTTTTTTGAAAAACTTTACAAAACTCCTACCTACAGCTAGAATCTACCTAATTGCAATCTGCACATAGAACGGGATTATGGGACTTAACATAACTTCCGAAATTTGGGTGTACTATTAGGTACACCTCTGACTAACCCTTCGAAGAATATAGGCGTGATGTTATGTTATCATCATTCATCATTCTCTTGCCCTTATTTGGGATGATGTTAACTTATGTTATGAATCAACTAAGGTCATCTTATTTGGATTGTTATGTCTATTAGCTTCTTTTTGTGACTTCGCTCGCTTGAAACACACACACATCTTGTGGCACTCGGCAATAGTGTACATTCACATCTTGTTCACATCAGTGAAAATTTTTGAAATCGGAATGGTAGTTTCAGAGGTTTCCTACCTCAAAACTTACAAGCGGTATAACTTGTAAGCTTTTACAATCCCTACTATATATTATATATTATTATTATACATTATTAATATTATAAATGCGAAAGTAACTCTGTCTGTCTGTCTGTCTGTTACGCTTTCACTTCTAAACTACTGAACTAATTTTAATGAAATTTGGTACAGAGATAGAGTTGACCTTGAGAAAGAACATAGGATAGTTTTTATCCTGGACTTTTGAAGAGTACTCTTGGAAACGCGATATAACCGAACTCGACGCGGGCGAAGGCGCGGGCATAAAACTAGTATTAGTATAGATTAGTTTATTTTCAGAGATCGTTGTTTACGATAATCTAAGGGCTCGTAATTATCCTGCCGATTTTCTCATGCGAAAAAAGTTTTGAAAAGTGTCCACAAACCCCAACAGATGGCAGCACTCGTTACGTTAGTTAGAGAGCGATCTTATATTGTAAATATTTTACTCTGAAACGGCGCGATTTACGAACTCTCTTCAAACACTCAAACAACATTCAAAAACTCTCTTTCTCTCTCACTCCTTCAAACAAAGTTTTTTTTTATATGACCTACTAGCTGTTCCCCGCGACCTTCGTTTGTGTGAAATTATTATTAAAAATCCCTGTTTGAATCCGATTATCATCATAATTTCAAGTGTTTTAATTTTTTTTTGCACGGAACCCACTTTTTTCTGAAATAAAAGTAGCCTAAGTTAGACCTTATAACATCATCAATCTGCCAGTAAATGTCCCGTCAAAATTCGTCCAGTCCAGCCGTTTCGGAGATTAGATACCCGGAACAAACAGACAGACAATCAGACCGACAGACACAAAAATTTTAAATCTTGTGTTTTTGTTATAAGCCGTAAATATTTTCATATGCATTCAGTAATTCAGCTGTTATTTTGATATTACAAGCAGACACTTCAATTTTATTTATTTGTATAGATGATAGATGCACTAGGACTAATATTATGTCAAAAAGTCAGTTATTTTTGTCTTAAAATTGAGATGAAGTGGATAGACCGACCGCAGTAAAATGGGAAAATGGAAATCTTAGAGGTTCAGTCAGATTGGGTTGTATGATGATTAGCACACTGATACTAGTCTCCTGTCTTGCCATGCAATCTATAAGTCAGCATGTCCTCAATCTCGTAGGCAACCACAGGTGGTGCAATGCATGATGCCTATAAAATTCCTAGCTCATAAGAAATGCATATTTCGATTTCGATGTTGTCACAATCACGACTGCTAATCCTGGTTTCGATTTCCAGGGTTTTCTATTGGTATTCGCAGTGGCATTTTGAAAGATTACGGTATGATACCTCCGTACCTGGGAAAGCAGATAAAGCCGTTGCTCCTGCATCTAATCTCTCTCTGGCTGTGTTGGATTTGCCGTCCTCGGACTGAGTGAGTGAGGGAAGAGAGAGTGCACCTATGTTTGCATACCCACTTGTTCATTATAATATCTTCGCTGAGATTGACTGCCGTGGCTGAAATTCGGTCAGGAGAGTATTTTTTTCAAATGTAGATTCAAAGTGTTTTGCAATAAATGACGAAATTAAGTTAGTTTATCGTCCATTCTACTACTGCTGGTTGCACAAGATGTTATTCTGTAATATTCTTATGTACTTAGGAAAAAAAAACAGAAAATAAATGAGTGCATATTATTAGAACAACGGATATGGTCACTAAAAGTTTTCCTAATAAAATTTAAGTGACAGACACATTTAATAAAAGTTAATGATGCAAAGTGCGCAGCTGCTGACATATCTGGCAGGTCTCCAATGATCTAGGTGTTCGCAATCATAATGCAACAAGTTTTTTTACAATAAACCACATGTTTCTATGAATGACTTGATGCTTGACGATTCCATTCAACCAACTGTCAACACCAAACATTAAAATTAATTATTTTAGGTACTCTTTGAAAGCTGTTCAAAGAAATAATGAATTTCTTTATCCACGATCACGTAAGACAAAAACCAGAGCGGTGTGGTAAGCGGCTTGTGCTTTCTGGTTCCTCATCCTATCTCCCATTTCATTTAATAAGCCTTGAATATATAAATGTAGCTTAACTTGCTACTGCAACTAGATTTAACTCAATTTCCGTTTAGAATTTGACGTCCAAAAGTGCAATTTAATGGCCTAATTGAAACAAACGGTTTGGGTTTAAATTTAACACCCATTTGCACAATAAGTAATCTACACAGAGCGCCCTTTGGCTTCAGCTCTGAAAAAATATAGAGTATGAATAAGTAGGTTCGACAGACACGGTCTCAAAACTACTCTAAAGATTATTTTTCTGTATTTCGTTTGTTGAATCAATCAGTCGTGGATATCCGTTTAGACATACGTATGTACTTATAAACAAACTTCATCACGAAACTATTTTGGGTTGCCATGAATTGTATTTGTTTGTACATCAAGGCGTTTATATGGTGGTGTCATCAGTACTATAGGACTTTAGATAAATACAAGCTCGTTGTGAATTAGTGTACGGCCAATATTGTGTTAGCTTATGTGGTAGGATGTCAGATATATACTATTTTTGTGGGTAAATAAAAGTAAATATTTTGTTTTGTATTTTATTATAAAACCATATAATAAAATGGAAATAAATAATTTTATCTTAATACTAGGCACTTATGTACAAAATCATTTTGGCGCTACATGGAGTGTTTATCAGAACCCAAGGTATGCAATAGATTGCAAGGTACTACATTGCTAAGTTACAGCAGATAAAATTCCATATATCACGCATGACTAGATATTCATAAGGCTAACAGTCTCACATTAGCGTCCATTCATCTTAGTTTTGTACAAAAATAATTATCTTATAAAATAATATCACTGCTTGAAGGCGAGGTTCTCACTTGCCCATCAAGATCTTGCGGCCGGCGCCCATGTTCTGGCCTGCCTGGGTGGCGCCCTTGTTGGAGCCAGCCTGGAGACCGATCACGGTCTTGCCGGCGTTCAGGACCTCGTCGGAGAAGTCACGCTTGCACTCGTCAGAGGGCTTGGGGCCTAGGTTGGGGCCGCTGAATTCAGGGTGCCTGTAAGTCTGCAGACAAAACAAAATCATATGCTTAGTAAAGAATTCAATGTCCTATTATATATATAATAGGATATATCCTAGTGTATCTCTTAACACCCCTTGTTGATAAGTGACTATGTTAAAGTTTGCTTCGAAAGCACCTGTAAATGTGTAAGATTCCAACATTGCCCACTCGGCCTCAACTAAACAGAGCGACCTTGGATATTTATGAAAACTGAGGTAATGTTGCAAGATGCTCGTAAAATTTGGTTGAACTTGGCACAGCGCCAACTCCTTAAATTCTAAACGTATCTTAAACCAAACAATCTGTGAACACATTATTTAATCCGATGCTGGATGAATTCTATATTCTATTCCACCGATCGCACTTGTTTGTAATAAATGGTGTGTATATAAGATAAAAGTATACGTTATTGCGATGTTAAATTGGGTGCGATAAAATCTGGATGTTTACAAGATTATAAAATCGATTGCGTAATACCATGTACTATATTTCAAAAGTCGTAAATTTTGGTGGTATGTGAAATTAAGATGCCAAAGTCATGCTGCATTACAGTACATGTTTGGCAATATTATAGGTAATAAAGTGATGGGTGCTCACCTCACGGCCGAGAGCGAACAGTGTGTTGGTGACCTGGGCGATGTCCTTCTTCTCCCAGAGGTCGACGGTCTGGAACACGTCGATGTCGGCTACACCGTACGCTTTCAAGGCTCCCTGGAAGCTAAACGGGAAAATACGTTAGGATTTGTCTGATGTTTGCTTACAAGGAACAATGACATTATATTTTCGTTTTAGCTTGCAACGACGTGTGCAAAACTCTAATATAAATATATTTACAGACTACTATTGCAGTTACACTGTAGTATTTATACGTCCACGTTTACTAGAAAAAAGTGTGTACTTTATCAAATTATTCTAAGAATTCTCCGATTCTGATGATTCTACTGCATTTGATTTTAAAGTCATTTATTTTTATAAACTTACTTGGTGATGTTCTCCATCATCTTGAACTGTCCACCAGAGGTGTTGATCTTGGGAACGGAGCCGGGCTTGATCTTGTTGATGAGCTGGCAGAGGACAGTGCCGTCCTTGATGACATCCTCGTAGGCTTCGCCAGGGGGGAACTTGGCACCAAGGATGGTTTCGATCCACTCCTGGGCTTCCTTCTCCTGCTCGGGGCTACGCTTGGAAGCCAACTGTGAATATTAAGAAACTTTTTTTAGAAATAATGTTCTTATGTTAAATGATACGTTCAGTGGTTCATGGAAATCAATGGAAATCATGGTCTAATGATATTTTAAAATTTACGTTATTTTATTGGATTTTTAAAAGCTTTATGTTAATCTACAAAAATTTAATAAACGCTTTAACACAAGAATGTAGATAAAATATGCTCTGTGCAATAAAAAGGTAAATGAGTAATTAGGAGAGGAAAGAGTTTTCTTTGGTTAAGAAAAAATCTTCGTATCTATTTCAATGTAAAAAATTACTAGTATGCACTTTACGATTTTGAGCTTAAATATGTTTTCTACTGATATTGTTTAATTTACTTTTTATTTCCTGAGAGATTTAATTGGGACAAAAACATGAGTGAGTAAAATGGATATATTTAAATTGTTTTTCTGACCTTAGCACGGACTTGACGTTCCAGAGACATGGTGTGTGTGTGTGTGTGTGTTGCTGCGTAGACGAGGAGTTAGTGCGCTGAGGAAGGCACCGCTAGACTGAACTCCTGAAAGCTGAGTCCACGTATTTATAGCGCGCTCAAGATGCGCCCTTCTGGAAACTCGTACGCAGCGCCCGCCACCCGATGACCAGCCGATACGAAATAGCCATCTGACTCAACAGCCTTTGTGTAAACTTATTGAAAATATTTGTATGATTTAATATAAATATTTATGTACTATTTAGTTGTTCATGGAAAAGGTAGTTTGCAACAATTAGGTGAGTATAGTCAAAAACTCATTCCGTGTTATGTATTGTTCAAGCAAGCCAATTATTATGAAAATTAAACTTAATTTCAATTACAATTTTTAGTGTCTATTATTTAAACCAAAACATAATGGGGGAATAACCCCGAACGACTGATATTTCAAATTATATCCACTTTTATTAAAAATTGCTAAACTTCAGGCATTCAAACATAATTTTGTTTTCCTCTGATATGACGTGCTAATTGATTAGTGCTATTCATTTCCAATCATCACCGAATGAAAAACTGGAACATAAACATGGCACGGACAAATGTCGGTTGTTATTTTATAAAAAAATTTACTCTCGAGCTATTTTTCTGATAAAAAGCCTCCTAGAAGAGCGAAACCTTTCCCATCAGATCATCGAGTTTTTGTATGAACACAGACAGGTAGAATTAGGTATGTAAGGCGTTGTTTTATTCTCATTTGTAATTTACGTAAGTATTTATTTAAAAAAAAGATAAAGAAGGTTATTTATATTGTTTTGCATAAGTATAATCAGCCTATAATGTTCCCACTGCTGGTACACACGGCCTCCTCTCTATGAGAGGGAATGGGCTATAATCCACCTCGCGGGCCTAGTGCAGGTTGGTAGATGTCACATGTCTTCGAATTTTTGGTTCTAGGGCATGCCGGTTTCGTCACGATGTTTTTCTTCGTCGTTTTTGAGAGCAGAGTTGATGAAATAAATTACATAAAGTAATGAGCCTTCCTGGGTTCGAACCCATGACTTACTGTTCGTAAGTCGGGGCCGCCACCACTGGGCCACCGCTGCTCTCATATTTTTTGGGTTATATTGTTTGGACTTCATAAAATGAATAAGAACTAAATTGATAATACTTTTGTTGCTATTCAGTATTATTCAGGGTCGATAGTCGTAAGACTGCAACAGTAAAAGTTACCTAGTAATAAAATGACTTCCACGTTTCACATCTTACTTTTAATAGTAAGCAACCTCAGAATAAACAACATACTCCTCTTCTGTGTAGAAAAACAGGTTTATCATGAAAAATCTTTGTAACGAAACTTTCAGCAAAAGCTCAACGATAAAAACTCCTCAGGCGTCCTTAAAAGGTACTAATGCAGCTCGTAGGCGGGCGCTACGCCACGACGACGCTGCGCAAGCGCCGCCCACTCGCGCACGCCATCGCGCCATTGAGATGAGAACCCGCTGACTTATCATTGTCGCCGTGGCCCACGCGAATCCAACGGATTCTTTACGTGTGAAAATGAAAAATAATATATTTTTACCTCCGTTTCAAATAACTCCTTGAAAAAATATCGTCTGGGAATTAAGTCATTAGCGAAAGCGTCTTTCACGCTTTTTTGTTGGACTCTGATTGGTTTTACATGAGAAATGATTCATGACTTTGTCTTGTGAAGTTGTGACACACGTCATTTATTTATTTAAACTTCATGTACAAGAGTGGTACATAGGCGGACTTAATGCCACAAGGCATTCTCTACCAGCCAACCTTTGGGTCAAATAGGACACCATTGTGGTAGAGTACAGAAAACACATCACACGTAGAATGTATCGTATGTATGTATGTAATGTCATATAATTTCCAAGTTTGAAACAAGTTTGTACCGGACAGAACCCAGGCTCTTGCACGTGGATTATGATCGTGTTCGCGTTGTTCGTCCCGCAGTATATTTAAATGTCTTTGGGTGTGAACAATCAAAATAAACAGTGCGATACATACCCTTACCCAATACTATACAACACATACTAACAACCTTACACAAATAGGAGATAGCCGATTGCACTCAACAATATTTTAAAACAAAAAACCTGTGATTTATGTAGTGCAAAATAATATTCGCTGCAAATGTTGTGACTTGGTATGATATCACGATATTTTGTTATATTTCATTATTACGTGCAGGAGATAATATTTTTATGTCAGTCAAGCTTGCTAGAATTGATCTATGGTAATGTTTATGACTAAAAGCTTTAGCTAGGTAATACCTAGTAGATGACTCGGTGTATACCAAGGTGAACCCAAATACATACATCTTGAATGTTGGCTATAAATATTTACAGCTTTTTAATGTTATCAGTATATTATTAACTTTTTGGTAACCTTATCTAATGGGGTCTTATTTTCAATCCCAAGCTCCAAGATACGCATGAACGGAGTGTAAGAATGAAACGTGAATTGAAACCCCATGCATTTTTATTCAGTTTTCACTTTCGTATTGCTGTAAAGGGGTAATTTGGTTGCCTTGAAAATGGAAGCTTTTAAGGTTTTTCTACAAGAGTTGCATCGGGTGTGTTACATGCAAAGACATTCAAATATTACGAGCAATGTCCAATTTAGTCCCAATGTCCGATTTATGTATAAGTCTTTTTAATCTCTTTGGTTACATGTATGTCACATTTTAATTGTGTCAGTTATGACACCTCTGCCTTGCCTCTTGCCTGCCTAAGGGATGACAAAAAGTTACACAGTCCTTTTAATTCAGACTACATACGTCGGTAAAAGATATGCCTCAATAATTCTCCTCAAATGTTCCTTTCACGTGACTTCGAAACGTATCTTGTAACTATCTAATTTATTGGTAATTCCAACCATTCGAACTAAATATCGTAAAGAACCAGCAGTGATTATATCTTCCACCTGCCACAGATCACGAGTGTAGACACCACGTGGGAAGTGGTGCAGTTGCTATGCATTTTTTGCTCCAGAGATATTTTTGCGCTATGCACTATCATAGCTATGTTTAGAATATAGCCGTGACATTGTGAAATATCTCCAAAATTTCAAAAAAACAGGTTTCGACGACTGGGTTCTCGGTAAAATGATGATTTATGAGAAGCCCATTACTCTAGTAAATCTATGATTTTGTATTTTTATTGTTATTTTGGGTACTTTCATTATTTTGTTTTGGACGAATGATTCTATTAAGTATCATCATCATCATCATCACCATATCAACCCGGAATCACCCACTGCTGGATATAGGCCTCCCCTTTGTTTTGCCACATTTCCCGGTTCTGTGCTTCCCAGGTGTTTCCCGCGACTTTGACGACATCGTCAACCCAATAGTATAGTAGTAGTATAGAATAATAATTAGGTATTTTAAATTTTACTAACAGAGCTGAAAATATCTACATACTAACATAATAACGGAGTATGAACTTGTATCAATTAATGTGTGCTTGATCTGAAATAAATATTTTTAATTTCAATTACAATAGTCATCCGTATAAAGAAATTGACAATATTTCAGACAACTAAGCTCTTTGCATTTTATGTTGAAGAAAATATAACGAAACGTTCCGACTGGATCTGAAGCTCTGTGCGTTTATCTTTCCAATACAGGTCGCGAGTTTGGACTGCTGGTTGAGGGAATTGATTACTATACTATTGGGTGTTTATAAGAGTTACAGAGAAATTGCATGCTTTATTTACCATATAACAGTATCTAAGTACTCTGTCTGTGTACTCTCATTTAAATATCCGATGGGCCATTAAAGGAACCTAAAATTATGATAGATGAGTATGTTTCATATAGGCGTGTGTCTGGTTTATCTCATGTGTTTTAATTTATTATTTATACTCACTTAATGTATCATCAAATAAGTTCTGAATCATAACCATGAACAGATCTGAAATAAAATACAGTTATCGGGTTCTGGACTCCGCCGAAGCACTTCGTCTTATGAAACTAGCTATGTAAACGTCTGTATTTAACAACCACGTGATTATTAAAAAGCACTTACGTTGTTCAAAAAAAAGTAATGTGTAATAAAATGTACCTTCTCACTCAAGAATAAAATAAAATGAAATTATATTCACTTCCTTTGTTTCAATTAGAGTCAAACTAAAATCTCTACGTAGGTACATAATGTGTATTAAAATATTATTTCTACTTATATTTATGTCCGCAGCTAAACCTCTCTTAAAATATGGCTTCAGAAGCCTGTTATAGGGCATAATTAAATACAGACTTCGGATAAGTGATCACAGATATCTTAGTATCTGTTATTGTAGCTCAAGAGGATTGGTACATAAGCAGTGATTTAAGCAAGCAAATTTTACGAAACTTTACTTACCAAAGGCATATTCGTAAAAACCCTCCTACTTTTTAGGGTTCCGTACCCAAAGGGTAAAACGGGACCCTATTACTAAGACTCCGCTGTCTGTCTAATAAAAATAAAAAAAAAAGGTCTCCAGGCTGTATCTCATAAACCGTGATAGCTAGAAAGCTGAAATTTTCACAAATGATGTATTACTATTGCCGCTATAACAACAAATACTAAAAATTAAAAAAAAAATATTAAGGGGGGCTCCCATACAACAGATATGATTTTTTTGCCGTTTTTATAGATAATGATACGGAACCCTTCGTGCGTGAGTCCGACTCGCACTTGGCCGGTTTTTTAAAACACTTTGTCTGTGCTTCATGATTCGGTCAGTTTTCTGACTGAGAATTTCCTTATTTTAAGTTACACAGTTACAGTTGAGGTGAAGAGAAAAGGAACCATTGACGTATCCGTAACCTACCAATATGCACAAGTATAGAAGCCTGTAAAATGGTTAACTAACTATTTTATAGGCTGTAAACAGGTTTCCTCAGTTTATTTCGTGGAATAAACTTAGGAAACAAGTTTATTTCAATTATACATTGCTCGCGGATTTCTAAACAACATGGACGACCACGTGAACGCGGGACGTAAATAGAACATAAAACTATAAATACCAGCATAAATCATTTCGTAATTACTCAAAATCTACGCAGACATCCGCAGCGGCTTTTTTTCGTGTTTACGTATTCGTACAGCAATATTTTACCTAGAGCTGTCTACAGATACGAAAACAATGTCATCTTCATTTGAGTGTTAGAGTGCGTCGGCCCTTCGCAGCCAACAAGGTCGGAACGGCCTATAACCGGACCAAGGCGCACATCACTCGTGGCTATGACGCGACAAATAAATATTTGTCCTTTTTATGTATTTTAGATCATTTTCTTCTCAATGCTCTTCGTCTTGAAGGTCGCCCTTGTACTTCATCGACCTTTGTTGCTATGGAAACCAGGGGCGTATTGTCTCCAACTGATTATTTTACTTAAACTGGGGTGATAGATTACTTCAAAGCCTGTGACAGTTAAAAATATGTCACAATTATTTAAACAAACATACAGCGAGGGGCTCGTGGCTAAATCATAACACCCGTCGGGTCTTTAAGGTTAATCAATGCTTGACGATGTCGTACCATGAATAGGTCCACTCAGGTCCATGGTCCAAGGATAGGTCCATCCCTAACACAACGAGACTTCTCCATGCCTCGGATAGCACGTTAAGCCGCTGGTCCCGGCTGTCTTTTATAGATCTTTGATCTTGTTTTTAGGCAGTCAGAAGCCAGAAAATCTAACAACCCGTCTTATCAAGGGATATCATATCGTGTTACTCTATAGGTAACTGTGGTTACAGAGATCCGACAGGCAACTCCATGGAAAATACTGAAATTCAGGTGCATCCGGTAAGACTGAATCAGACCCCTACAATCTTGAGAAAAGGCTAGGCAGATGATGATGACATTTTAACACAACAGTACCTTTACTACCTTGATTTTATAGGCTAGACTTAGAACAACTTCAACCGAGAAATTAAATATTTACTTACCTACTTCCTTTCTTGCCTAGAAAGGAGGTGACTGCAGAGTTGACGAGTAATAAAGAAGTATGGAAAAAGAAGACATGCTGCGCCAGCCCAAAATAAATTGGGATGAAGGCAGGAAAATGATGACGATGACTTGCCTACTTACTTTTATTTTGACTCTTAACAAGCCTGTGCTAAGAGCCATACTATAGCTATCACTATAGTATGTAGGTAGAGCCAGAGAAATATTAAAGATAAACTTCTTCCAAATTAAGATCTGTACCTACAAGAACATGGTAGTTCAGTTAAGAAAAACTCTTTTTAAGGACTCTCTTCTCTCTGTTTTTCAATACGTATCCACGCAATTCTGAGTGTAGTTCTCCTCCATTGCACACCACCTTACCCGGTCTTGGACTTCCCCTATCTCTTTTGTTTGATTCCGTCTTGTTTCAGGAACCTATTGTTCGTACAAAAATAAGAACTCTTCGTCATATTAACTCGACAGAGTAAATTAAAACGGAAATGATAAACACTCTGAATATGTGCCGTGACTTCGTGAGCTCAATTCGCTTGCAACAGCATGTGTCGTGCCCTAATTTTAAATACACAACCAACAATCTTGTTTTGTTGCAAAATGATTGCAAGGAAACTTTAGCGCCGTCTGCAATTCTGCATAACACGATTCGATTTTATCATAGGAAAGTCAAAAGTATGCAAAATACTCATCATACTAAATAGTTTTTGTTCCCGGTCCGTTCAACTGAGTATCTTTGTTATACGTAACATGACCATTACGTATAACATAGATCAATCCATTGTTTTCAAAACAATCATTCTCTAAAGATTAAATTTCAATAACCTATTTTGTAGGGCCACTCAGAAGGTCAGGGTTGACACAAACAAAAATAGACGATTTATTGTTTGCTTTATTAAAACACCCTCCACAAATTCATCAATAATTACATACACTCGGGTACACCACTATTATATCTAGTATTTACAAATAATTTATTACATATTTACATCGCTCATCGCCAACTCCGGTATGTTGGCTAATATATCGAACTATGTATTAATCTATGCACTTTATCGATAAATAATAATTCGTTTGAAATAAAACTAATGTTCCGGTGACTAGAAGAAATAGAACGACACAATTCCGTTATAGCTTGCGGAAATATTTTAAAATTCATTGGATTAATACATTTTATATTTCATTTAGGTATCGACGATATATATCATATTTTTATAGGACAACATTTAAAATTAATTTATACTCCCTTACTTCAATTCTTCACTGAATCAGTATACCTTTATTAAACGTATACAATCGGAATGTTATTTACAATCGTATCACACAAAATCTTCATTACAATAAACTATCTAAAACTAAACACCCGTGTACATGCAACAGGCAACTTGTTCGTTCAACTGCTTTCTTACAATAAATGCATCTAAAAATTCATTTAGACAGTTCATTATTATTGCGACAATACATACTTTAATGGACACAAATTGGCACTTGGAATGTTTTACGCGCAATCGAAATTAAAATCTCGTCATTTAGATATCACTTTAGAAAGTTCTCACTTGGCACAGTGTAACCTGGAATGTTAATGAAATGCAGGCGGTGTAGGTGCAGAGAGCGGGGTGGTGGTGCGGGCGGGGCAGCGGCGCGCTCCCCGTGGACTCGTCGCGCCACGGACGGTGACTCAAGGCGACGCTGCTACGCCCATTAGAAAAGATGGTTGTTTGTTTTGGCGAGGGTGCCGAGGTGGTCCGACAGCAGATAGTTGGGTGGCGCGACGCCGAGGAGCGGGAAGCCGGAGGGCTGGCGCAGCAGGCCGCAGCTGCTGGCCCACTTGCCGCCGCCGCTGCCGCTCACCGGCGGCAGCCCCACGTCGCCCCCCACGCCGTTAAGCTCCTCGCACAATTTGTTTGCTGCACAACAGATAAACATATCAATAGAGTATTATAATATTCTCTCATAAACAAAGTATCGATACACAAACGCATTAACTTCACGTCCATTAAACATTACTGTCGTCGGGAACCTAAAATGGAATGGATATAAGTGTAATACTGATATTCTCACAACTGAATCCAAACAAGCAAAACTTGTGCGCACAAATCTGCTCGAATATGAAATCAGACTGCAGCTCGACGGGCAAATATGAAATAATCGTGGTAACACAATTAAGCGCTAATCACCTAATCCTTGCAGCGCGGCTCCGTTGTTTATTCAAGCCTGAGTGACAATCGCGCGCACAATTAGCGCAAATGAGCCGAAGTGAAAATCTGGCGCGGTGGCGGCGGCGGCCTAATGTGATTAATAGGACCACAAGTCCGCCATTACCCGGTGAACCACCGCGCCTAGTTCAGCCTGTATGAGACCTTGCCGTACCGGATGTTCTATATCACTACTAACACTTTCTAGTACCTACTTCACTATTTTGATGGAAGATTAAGATGGGCAGCTGAGATTTCTTAAACTAACTATTCTGTGTTAAGTACAATCCAGTTACAATCTAGGTTATTGTGGCTGCAAAATGTGTTGGTGTTCAGGAAATTATTCAAAGTTCTCAATGATGACATATTAGGCAATACCATTTTCCTTCTTTTTAAGAGCCGGGATTATGTCCTGACCATCAATGCAGGCAGTTGTGACTTGCAATGTAGAAAGCTTTTGCAGTTTTCGAAGCGACGCTTATTGCAAGGAGTAAGTTCTCAGGATTCCTAACCTAACTCGAGTTTCCAATTCCAACGCAAATCGGTCGATGATAATATTTATTTTTTACTATCAACACGTGTATCTAATTTTAAAAGTGTGAATATAAAAAAAAACTTGTAATACTTCGCCGGGTACATTTATTTAAACGAACGAACCAAAAATATTCCGAAGCGGTTTTATAATTCTAACACAGATGTAACTCACAATATTATATTGGGTTCTATTTGTGGCAGAAACGGCGCAGACTTGTTTATATAAACCGATTCCAAGTTCATGGAAAATTCGCCTTGTATCGAGGCTAACTATAGCTAACAAATGAAAGTTTTCAGTTTTTAGGCTTCGCATTTCAACGTCGCAGTCAACATCTGAAGATATGTGATATAAAGGGTGTAAATAGAGCCTTAACGAAGCCGAAAGACACTTTTTCTCCCCGTCATTGCGATCATTTGTTTGGCCTAGACCATACCTGGAAACCTACTAGTTACGGAGATATTAGAGCTCAAAGTTCCAACTTTTTCTCAAGTTTTTTTAAATACTAGTTTCTATGGTTATAAATACCATGCCATACCATGGTCCCTGTACTATTCAATACATCTATTAGCACAATGTTTAAATGCGTTACATTGAGTCCTACCCAAAAACGTGATATGTAAACAAAAAAGAAGTATCCCAGCAAAAAGTTTTGCATAAAGTTACTTAGTTCAATGTACAGAATGCTTGGTTGACAACTTCGTAAAGGGTCCGTTTACACTAAGTATGTGATATAACCAATTGGGCCCGTGTGGAAGATTACGGCCCACTACCTGTACATAGCGGCCTACCGTGTCCTAGCCGTGGAAACATTATTGGCTGATAATGTTATGCCATAGTCGTAGTAGTCAATTGCAATACATTTCAAGCTCTTTCACCACTTCTTATATAAGTACCGGTTAAGTTATCTGACATTTAACTTCTGTTCAATTTTGTGATTCATTTAATAACTAATGCCTATCTGTACAGTGGACACTGTAGGCTATTGCACTGTACTGACTACTGTAGCTAAGGATCAATTTTCTATACATATACCGTTACCGAATCTACTAATACATAAAAAACTTTATGTTAAATGCTTTTTTACATAGTTTATGGGTTTTTTCATCAATTAGTATAGATCTAATGTGGGCTAGTTTTATTGTCAACTCTAAAAGCTTTTCACTATCAACATTTTTCGAAACGATTTCATTTTAATATTTATGTTTTTTTTTGTAAGAGGTACACATTCCTAAGCAATGCCGCATTGTATTAATATACTATACAATAGAATCACGATTCTATATTTAAGATCCACTAATTCGAAGAGCTGTATATATATTGTCGAAAGCAGCCTTGTTGTATTCGCCCACGTAAACATGTGAGCTGAAATAGTCCGTTGGGCTCTCTGATTGGTCGACCGCCATGACTCACGCGGCTATAATTTCAGCGATCAATGTAACGTTGGTAAGATATGTTGCCCAAAAATATTTCGTGACATCACTATTGGAACGAAAATATTCGATTGGAACGTAAGAAAATAAAGTACGCATGTACTTAGATAGGTCGATATTTTCCCTGAAGAATGTTGTTGTAACGCTGTATAAGTAATTACTGCAATATGTAAATATTTTCTTTGTAAATCTCTGCCACACTGTGTGAGTTGTAACTAATTAATCTATCCAAACTGAAACAAAGCGTGCAGACGTCTAAATTATTATTTGTCGTTCATTTCCCCAGAAAGCTCATCGCTTTTAAAATGTTCTCATTCATTTAAACCTGTCATCAATTAGTAGCTGAAGTTGACGTTTCTTTATCCCAGAAAAATAAGTTTATTTAGTGCTTTAAAAAGAAATAGTAATTTTCAGTATCCCATCATACAGTTGCCAAAAAAATTAACAAAAATAAATATTGACTCACGTTACAGACAAAACATCAAACCAGAGAAATATTCTCGCAATTGATATTATTAAATGAGCATGGATATTTTTTACTTGTCGGATACTAAACGTCAAGCCGACGTATAATGATAAAATGTATTTAATTTAATGTCTGTTGCAATTTGAGGAACTTGTAATATCGAGTTAGTTCGTCAACCTACGCGCTACGTATGTAGATATATTATTTTATTTTATATTTTTGTCCTAAGTTTTACTGGATACTTGAAGCAGCAACTATGGTATAAGTATTCTGTATTAATATAAAAACCTTTAAGGAAAAGAATTGCTGTCTAAAACATCTATGTCTACGTTATGAAACTTGGATGCCACATTCACTGATTTATTCTGCGTACGCGCCATATTTTTGTCCTTCATACATTCAATAGGAGCCGATCAATTTTGAAGATGTTGCACCTAAATGTGTGCCATTATTGTATTTAAAAAACAACGCCTTTAAACAGAGGCTCCAAAACTTGGCAAGCAGCAATATTAGCGATTGGGTGTTCCTTTGTGTGTACATTCATTAAAATGTACTCGTTAACTTCACCAGGAACCACGATGGTAACGGTAACGGTACGTGCAGATGTAACATCACAAACAAAAGTCGATCATTAAAGTACTATTTCCGTCACCACACCCCTACACAAATAGTTGATCAAATGTGACTTAATGTTGTAACCCGCTAAATCTGGCGATGACGTCAACATCTCGGCAATAAGGTAAACACTGCGTTCGCATCACAGTGGTATGCGACTGAAAAAACGGAACGATTTACAAAAGTGTTCTGCGATTCGCTACTATGTACGGTTTTAGACGTATCTTGGTTCTGCATGAAACACTATCTTTGAATTGCCTCATACGTTAGGTTACGCTTACGTCACTAGAAGTTCGGGTTATGAATCTCAACTAACACTCTTGCAGTCTTGTCATAACCAAGTCCCTGCTACTCCTAATGACCACAAAACTATAATAATCATTCGACGGATCTATGAAGACGACGGCATTAAATAGGTGCAGACCTGGTCAGACTGAATGCGGAAGGCGGAGGACCAGGTATTGTGGCGAAGCTTGAGAGAGGCCTATGTCCAGCTGTGTCGAAACTGCGGATTTTCCTCTGTCTGTCTGTTCTGCAACTACTTAAGCTACTTAAAAGACTCAAATCTCGAACATGGTTTTCATTTGATCGAACCACGATAATGTCTGGACTGTAAAAGAGATTGTGACCTCTGATTGTGTTGTATATTCTCAGAGTATTCAGATAGAAAACAACTTCTTCATCCAGTTTTTACACAGAGTATCAGAAATAAATATCATTACACCAATTAATCAACGAGACTCTACAAAACAAAGTCCTCAAAGGCATTTCTAAAATAATCAACCTAACATGATAAACAACTTACGATATCTACCTGCCGAGGTGATAGGCTTCAGGTCTGGCGGCGACAGATGCGGCAGCGCGTGGTGCGCGGGCTGCGGCGCGGGCGCAGGGGGCGGATGTGGCGACGAGGCGGGGGAGGAAGGTTTGTCGCGCTTGCCCTCTGCCTTCACTGGCGCCTCACCCGCCTTCTGCTGGGCCAGGCGCTCCTGCTTGCGGAACTTCGCACGCCGGTTTTGGAACCATACCTGAAAATGTAAAAAAGTCTTTCAGTATATGCGTTTCATTGCAACCTAAACATAATCAGTATCCTAAGGATCACTCTTGTTTTTATTTAGTACCAATTGACGTCGTACCTATTTCAAGCCTGTTCTGAATTCCAAATGGTACCAATCATTCTGTGAACACCGCGGGGAAAGGGCTGTAGTCGTTTTGAAAGTAATGCTTCAGGAGAAGGCGCGTGTATGATTTAAAATCTTTAAACTACTTAAAGTAGTTGCCGGCCATATTAGCCGTAGAACCAATGACTGTTTTTTTTTAGGTCTTCGTCGTGAGTCTAATCAAAGGCAATAGTGGCCGGGTAGCAGCTTAATCGAGCGAATCGAGTAGAACGTCGAGCTATTGGAGAAACCTATGTCCAGTATGGACTGCTGTAAGATGATAATGATGATAAAAATAGCAAAACAAAGCCATCATCGTTGCCACGAAACTATTAAAACCTAAAACGAGAGGTAAACAAGTCCCTACTTCGGTAGGTATGTGTGTATATAGGTAGCTACTACTTTGAATAACAGTCAGGTATACCCAAAATTAAAATCCGAACACCAATGAAGCGAAAAGCATCGTAAACAAAACCGAATACGTACAATAAAAAATATATAATGAAAACGCCAGTAGCGGACGTGGGCTCGGATGAGCAAACAAAGTTAGCGCTCAACCGGACTAATAGGAACGCATCCCATGCATCGAGCGCCAAATTTTAATGCAAACCGTTTTATATTCGTTCGGATGCGCGCAAATCCGAATTGATCATAATTCGATTTGGTGCGAAAGATAATTGCAACTGCCACTGGCGCTGATTGAGCACAGAGTAAAAAATGCTCGGTCGACATACGCGGCTACGCCCGCTCCCGCCCCGCCTACTCTGTGACCTGCACAATCACACGCACCATTGTTTGAACATCGCAGTTCGCTGATGATGTTTGTTCACCTTTACACATATTTCTTCATTTCGCTGCCATCACCGAGATTCACGTAGAATGCTTAATTATCTGTTAATGTGTGTACGCTCTTAATGAGCTCCTTTACTGTCTACCGAGCGGTACCTACAATTACATCATTTGTCAGCGTTTATATATCCAGCTGTAGAATAGAAGCAGTTTCCTGTGAGTATCCCGTAAGTGACAGTATAAGTTTACATGTTTATGCCTATTTTCCTTTGGCCCGAGTAATGGCTACGTAGAGTTGAGTGATTTTACAGATTTACAGTGACTATAAAGTTAGCCCGACTTCAATGACATCACAAGCGGACATAAACTCGGTACTTGCTAATTGGTTTATTATGATGAACACAAGCGAATATTAATAATAATTACTCGCCGCCTACATACGTCTACGTAAATTCTCCTTGGCAGTGATCATGACAAACGTTAATGACCTGCTTGTGTTCTAGAAACATTTCGAATGCTTTATTACTGTTTCACTTGAACAGTTGTCGGCAGATTCCCAAAGCTGGTCTGCTGCTCTATAAATATTTGGGTATATTATGGTGTGTAAATTTTTATATGTGTAAGGAATTATGTAGAGATGCACATGTGGCGTGACTAAACGCTAAACGTGTACCATTGACATTGAAACACAAGATATATTGATGCTACTTTTGTTTCGTGTAGGCAGTCAGTCGTATGTCAGTGCGGCACAGGTGCTGCACTGCTGGCTGGAGTGCCGCATCCGCATGCATGTCATCGCCGCAGTGACGGCCGCGTCACGTCAGTTATGACATATTGATGCCGGTCGATCTCGTTATAGCACGCTAATGTGATGATGCGGCCCACTCGCGGACGAACGTGACTTTACCTTTCATACATATCATCATGATTTACAAGATGTTTGCGCCAACACTACACTCGACAAGGTTTACTGTGATCTCTAAACTTAAAACAAATAATGATAATCCACTGACTAATGTGTATTTGACAGTTAATTATTTTCATAACGATGTATACAGCTCCTAATATCATTGTTGAACAGTAAATGTACCGCAAATCGTTTTGAAAATAGGTCATTGTTAGACTTCAGAGTCATCGTGATTACTCATACAAAAGACCTAGAGGTAATTTGTATGTTCGCTTAGAATCGATGAGAAAACGTATCATTTGAAATACACGTACCTAAGAAAGCGGGTATAATCAATTAAATATAAAGCCGCCTGAAGTGTTAATTAGAAGTCACTGTAAGTTTTATTAAAAATAACTTAGTATCCCAAGATACTTCTTTTTGTTTTGATTTATTTGGTAACTGACGTGTTTCCTTGTCAAACCCGTTTTCTCACAAGTACAACGGTTCAATGCGGATACATTGAAATGTTTCAAGAACGATTACATGCATACATATAGTTCCTAACTGGGCACTTATGATGGTACTTAGTACTAAAGAGATACTTTTTTAAACCTGCATCTAACGTCAACATCCACACAATCATCCTTGTTTAGTCTTAACCACTTCATATATAAACGTCTGCAAACAGTTTAGAGGTAATTTTTCTTCCATGTAGCATGGAAACTCGTGAAAAATATTTATATATTTAGTGGTAGTTGTACACTAATTAAAAGTCGTGTTGTTACTAACAATTACAATATTCTTACATGTACCTACAGAAGAAATTTGGGCACAGAAAAACCTTTACATTATTACAATAATCGATTTTACATTTTTGCTGTAAAGACGTTGACACAAGTCACTGTTGAAGTGTCAGAATGAGTGTTCTGGGTCGCCACATGTAGGACGACTTCATTCAGATTGATCTTAATTTCAAACAGATATCTTTATTATTTTTTCTTCAACTGAAAATTAGACCTAGGTTTAGAGATAGATCAAGAAAATATCAAAATCTGTAACTCGATCTGAACAATCTTTGTTGTGAGAGAGATCTCTTTATATTTCTGAATTACTCTCTTTTCTAATGTTTCGTTCCTCGATTTCAAACAATTCAAACGTGTACATTTTAGTGTATTGTACTCGTAAATGGTATAACGTTACTGAAGCTATACAATCTAATCAAAACAGAGCCAAAATCAAAGTATACGTGCAGTGCTTCGCGGTAGATTTGTTCAACAAATGAAGTCGAAGATTGCTGAAGTTCATCATTTCGTTGGATCTAAGAGAAAATCAGTGCTGCCGAGTGGAAAGGTCCCACGTAGATACGTGCCCGGCTTAACCAAGCGGCAAGCTCGCCGGCGCCGGGACTAACGAACACACGGCTCGGCTGATTGGAGCCGGAGCTCGAGCCACGGCGAGCCGATCGCCCCCAGCACCACGCCTTCCGCATTATTTCCGAATTGGAAAAAATCAAAGCTCCCACAACGTATGCGGCATCCGCAAACAAACAAATAATACAAAAGCCACCGCCAATACAAATGAGTACCGATACGACGGCGAGCGGAATGCGAAGTCGAAGTGAAGCCGAGCGTATGCCCGAGGCAAATAAACGTCCGCCGATGTGTTTGTAGGAATTCGTTGCGATGTTTATCGAATGTGATGCGTGCCCCTAATGTAAATACTTTGCCGAATTTTCCTACCGATATGGGCCATAAAATCATTTTGTGAAGGTGATCCCTCTGAACGAATTAACGAGTGGAACTTTGTAGTCGTAAATCGAATGGCTTTCGATGTATAGTGGCACATAAATGTACAAACAAACGGCAATAATAAATATCGGACGGGCAATTAAGCGCAGGGTTGTTGGGACAATCGAGCACAGCATCGAAATGCACTTTGCAAATGAACCGAATTGGGCGGCGAGGGCGATGCGAGGTGCGACCCGGCAAATGTAATTAAACGCAAGTGCTCCCGTGCTGCAGATGCAAGGCCCATAAGATACGTGGCCATACAATTGTACTGTAATGATCGTGAAATTAATGACGGAGTTCGTAGCAAACCGAACACGCAGATGGAACGACTTATTCGTAGTCAATTTTGAGATAAATCATCTTAATATGTAACTTAAAGTTCTTAGTTATCCATTAAATACGTGTACGTATGTACCCAGAATCTAATACAGTGTATATGTATTTTATAAAATCTATGGCGAAATCGAAATTAATTGATTTGTGAAATAAGATCCTGAGCATGAGGTCCTAGTTTCGATTCCCGGTTCGGGTAAAATGGTATTGGTTTTTTATCAAGAATTTCTCGGTAAAAGCCAAGGAGTTTGGATTTGTACCCGGTTAATGGCAATAGGCTCGCTCTCTGTTACATGGGACATATAATTAACTGGTGAAATGTGGGTGTATTATTAGGTACACCTCTGTCTAACCCTTCGGGGATTACCGGCGTCATGATATGTTATGAAATAACTGCCACTCGGAAAAATCAAATTTTGGCTACGAAACCTGATACTAGATTAAAAAGGGTTACTAAAATTAATAAACCGGAGTAAGTAAGTCAGCTACTGTCCAGGAACCTGTCATATTCATCAACCAATGCACTGAACCGGTGATAAACTGGAAACTTACTGTCTTGAGTGATGCCGAATGGATTAGCATTATTATCCCTTAATTTAGCGGATCGTAATTTTCCTGAAAACATTAAAATAAATCAACGATCACTAGATCCTGGTAATTTTGGGGTGTAAAGTTGCAACAAGTCCGGAGTTTAGCTTTTGGCAATAACTAAGTAGTCTTTTAACACATCGGATAATTAACCCTTAATTGGTCGCGAGGGGTATTAGACACCGCAGCGCATCCTTAGAGGCTTAGAATTTTTTTTAATCTGAATTTTGAGCGCTAAAATTCCCGTTAGCTTCATAAAAACACGTGTCCTTTATGATCAAGAATAGAACATAATCGTGAATTTGTATTTATTTCGTATTTGATTTAAATGATCGGGTTGTCACGCCCCCCACGTGACCGTTTACGTAACTTTTTAGGCGCGTTCAATTAAGGGTTAAAACGGAACTACTCGTTTTACGTCAACGATCGAAACACACTGCTTTTTCAGTCAACGTGATGAAGCATCTTCTTTTTAAGTTATTTGTAAATTACTTCTCCAGGATAAAGTTCTTAGAAGACATTGCTAACTGCCTGATTCCTGTGTTTATGCAAGCAAAAGTTCTGCTGTCGCATAGGTACCTAAAAAAGTTAAAGTGGATGTTAGTACAATAGGCGACAAGTCAAAAGTTTTACCGATAAACACTACTTTTGTCCCCCACTGATTTTATTTATAAAAGGGTTAAGTTCGTTAAAATAAAAGGGTCCTGGTTCGTTTAATTAACAGTACCCGAATCCTAAATAGGTAGGTATGGTTAAATTAGGTAATCGGAAAATCAAAAAGTAATTGCAACTTTCAAAATTTAAAAATATCTACAGTGGCAGTTAAAAGACAGTTACAGTGTTTAGTGTGGTTAAAATAAAAAGCTTATAAAATAATACAAGTACCTAGGTACTTATATGTATTTTCGTAAATGTGAAAAACGTGTAAAGATTGTTGGTAAGTTTTAAGTTAACTCTGGCATATACCAGCTCGCCTCACTCAAATCCGTAAGGGGTAGTTTAATACAGTTCCCTCGGCAAACAGTGGCAAGCAACAATGGTTGAGTATTAAAATAAACAGAGTGGCGCGTCGCCATGTGGCTCGGTCGTGGCGAGCAAACACAACACAGACTAATGTATTCAGAGGCTGCATATACAACGCCCGCGCCCGGCGCCGCCTCCAACTTCACTTTGATTTACTAATTAACCCATGACTTGCATAACTTCACTTGCAACAACATCACAATCAAACTCTTGTACCTACTCAATTATACTTCCGAGTACATCATTTCTCATACTTGATGCCTACTAGCTAGGGGGAGCTGAGAGTCATCTGTTCAGCCCATTATTTGCCGCTTCAATATAAAAAATATGAGCGCAGTAAACGTAGTGGAAACTAAAACGATTAGTAGCAAGAGTAGCGTTCAACCTGCTGATTTAAAAATGCTTACATCATATCATAATGATTTCTGTCCCAAAAATACAAAAGTAGATAAAAAATATATCCTTACTGCTCCAACGCCAATAACACAAAAAAAACTTATTTGTAATTCTGGTCACTCCATAAGGAAAATGTCAGGAAAGGACCTTTATAAACACTTTGACCATAGAGGATCTTCGGAGTCCTGTACAAATAAAAAACATATACCTAAGTGTTATTTACTGAAACGCTGTAAACTCAGAAACAGAACTAGCAAGAAGCGTCACTAATTGGCAAGTTAAAGCTATGAGTAATAAATAAAGGCTCGCTCGCCATGTGTCGGTGTTTGCGCATTCAACTAGCGTTATGTGCAAAGGTTGGAGTCGACACGGCCGTCTTTATTTGACACGTTGTCAGAGGGCGGCCCTCTGCCCTCAGGCGTATGAAAAACGTGAGGCCGCGCGGAATGATCTAATTGTATTCATTAGCCGGGCCAGGCCGCGCAAATATTGACACGAGCGGGACTCGCTGGGTCGGGCCGAGCGCACCGAGCTTTGATCATAACCGATAGTTACGTACCAGGTTACCAGGTGATATGTACTCATAGCTCGGAACTTACTTGTTACGTTGGAAGGTTTTGGGAAATGTTTGCGAGGTTAAATAAATAGAGTAATGTGTTAAAATAGCAATATCCTTACGCTTTACTTTTTAGACGTCATGTTGGAACAAATATTGAAGTTAATAGTTAAAAGGAGTACGGGCAACAAACTATGCCCAAAAATCCAATAGTCATAAGTTAATTATACATCAATGGAAAGAGTTTTCATGGTAAATTTGTATTTTGTTTTATTTGTAAGCCTCGTAGCTACTTCGCTACGAAGCCTACGAGAAAGCTTAAGAAGATACGAGTATATTAAACACGTATAAACTACTGCGTTTCTTGATTGCTAAGATGAAAATAGAAACTACATATAAATGACAGGACGAATATGGTCTCAATCTCTAACCGAATTTTCAACAGAACGTTACTTTAGTAGTGTTAATCAGTAAACATAATCTAGATTAGAAAAGTTAATTATTTTACTACAATATTTTAAAATCATAAACCAAATCTAAACACCATGAGCTAAAAATAATTAGATACCAATTTCATTGAAAACAGAGTGGGTCTGCGTAAAGTAAAGCTAATACAAAATAAATCAATCGTCAGACCGACGCGGTCGAGCGCGACCAAACATCGCGAGCACACCCCACTGTTTATACTTAGCGGATGAAAAGGCAACACCGAACGCCCCGGAATAATATTAGCTACCCTCAATAAGCCATTGAAATCTATCAACTGAGCACCCGCAACACGAAAACGAACTCAATTCTTAACAACCTACAGTTCAATTTCAATTGTTCACACAATCTTCCTACGACGTTTTGGATTGGTAATATTTTTTTTACTAACTGGTAACATGTGTTAACATTTGATGATAATCCAGGATTAACACATCATAATAAAGAGATGAATGCATCGTTTATTCAGGCCGTATGTCGGCGCTATTTCGATGGTGTTTAGTGAATGACAGGTGTGCTGACGCAACTCATCTTATTTGATTGGATTGGATTTAACTGGGTCGCCTAAAGACTTTACATTAATTATAATGGTTTGATATGTGTTAACAGTCGTTGTTGTGTTAATGCGTGATTTGCTTAAAGGGTCGTGGTTTAAACGAACTTATGTACCTATACTGAATGCTAAGTAAAAGTCAGTTCTTTTGTATAACATTTTTGAATTTCATGACTATCCTGAAAAGAAAACCCAGCAGTATTTTTCTCCTACGATGAATCTCTGGAAGTCTTGCTTTTTTTTGTACAACAAAACGTTGTCCAAAATAAGATTTCATAATACAGGCATCAATTTCTCAGATTTCTAGAAATTGTACTATGGCATACACAGGCGCAAACACAGTTTATTTCTGATTATGAACTCTAACGTGTTCATCAATTCTATAACGGCAAAATGAGGATGACAATGACGTCACACGACACGACAGATGTGAGCAAAGCGCACGGTCCATTACTTGTCACCCCTATTATAGCGAGCTAAGTAAATAAACATCGGATCAACTATTAACTACAAATATATGACGTTTTGATGCACTTCCATCAACATTTGCGAGAATTTATAGTATTAATAAGGGCAGACGATGATTATTTTATAGACCCTTAAACAATCGAAAATGCTTGCAGAATTTCTAAAATGTATCATATCTAATTCATCAATCATTTTACGATAGAGGACCATGAAACTTTGTTTATTACAACTTTAGTAAATAGTAACAGGTAGAAAGTTGAAACATAGTAATAACATACATACCTTCTACGGCTTTTACATATCGAAGGCTACGACCGATGGTGTAAAGTAGCTTTTTTCAGGCGAAGGTTTCAGGTAACAAAAAATATATTAATGTCACATTTTGAATTCAAATTCTTAAACAGAAAAAAACAATTTGGCATCTACGGGCAATTTTTTTTTTACGAAACATGCTGGAGTTTGTTTATTGTTATGTTTTACAACTAGCTGACTTTGTTATAAAAAATCAAAGAAAAGCCAATTAATTTAGGAAAGCAAAAACGAAAAAAAAAATTTAATGGCATCTGTCGATAGTTTTCAGGAAGATTTGCCAGTAACACTTGGAAATATAAAACTAAAGAGGTTTCACTATTCGCAATATCCAAAATCACAAATCGAGATAACAACAAAACAATTAATCATTCGTAATCGATATCTAACTTCCCTAAACCATTCACTCGGTTCCCTACTGGGCTTTTCAATTAAAAATGTAACAGATTTGAATCGATTTTGACGAATCACCGTGATTGGTCCGAGTGGCCGCTTCCGCGAGACAATGCCAGTAATCAGTTAGATCGTGGCACGCGCCACGACAAATAGCCGATACCGATCGGCAGATGTTTAGTTAGAACTGTCTCCGATCGTTTGCTTTATTGATTGAACTTTGAATCATCATCAACGACAAACCGTGAGCCCAGTGTGAACGTAACAAAAATACAGGCATTTTAGTTTATATTTAGGAGGCAAGCACAATTAGTATCACCCATAGATATTAATCTCTTTAAATAAACTATATTTTCTAGAATATATTTTCTAATTTAACATCGTTCGAATTGTCATTACGATTACCACACAGACGTAGAACACTAGGCTGGACATATAAAATCAACAAGCTTATTCTCATGACTGGCTATGTAACCAATTACCCTTGATTGACCGTACTGTGGTGTTTACGGTGTTTGCCGGTTATTTTTAGCAAGGCCGAATAAACAACATACGTTAAGGTATAAACTGCCAGAGCCATAAGCCGAGCTATAAAATGGAATGAGTAAAATTTCTGTAAGTCTAATAACCACTCGTATAGTCAATAAAAAAGTATGCCCATGTGAAAAGCAAAAGAATTAAACTGTTTAAAGAAAATTATAAGATAAGTACCTATTCTGAAACCTGTAATTTTTTTTGGTACTTTTTTAATGAAAAAGCTCCTATCGACACCACCAAAATTACTAACACACTAAAAGTGAGTGCATGTGTTTATTACCAAAATAGAAAAGTGAGTAAACCCTATAATTATTCAATATCGCAATCGTAAAAAGGTCACAACCAAATATTTTAATGACATTGCTGACCAATATTACCAAAAAAATGTGTTTTGCCATTTAATATAAATAAAAATAAATAAAAAATCTATTGGCTTCTTTAGGTTTTTCTAATGCGAATACAAAAAAAGAGGTACTAAAATAGTAGAGACTTTTTTGGATAATTTAATGGAAACTATTTATTCCTTAAATAAAAAGTTTGTGTTAATTGTAAGTTTGGATACAGGAGAATATTCGAAACTCCAAAACCGTTTAAATAAACACCTTTAAAAAACTACAATAGTGCTGAGTACTATAGGATTAATGTTTTATGTTCTACAAGCAATTTCAAGTGGACATAAAGAAGAAGTTCAAGAAGCAGAAACTAGTAAATATAAAGAAGATACTCTAACATTTTGTAAAATGTTTTGCTGCATATTGACACGATGTTAAGTAACGGCATTTTCTTAGTAAGTGTCTACGAGTATATAAAAATGAAATAAATAGTTATACTACCAGCATGAAAACCCCACTTATTATTATTTATCATTTTCTAATCAAAGCAGAACCAGATACGCCATGTGGGCTAATATTAAAATAAACTACAAGATCATACTCACTCTATAAAATAAACAGGATAAATGAGTTGCGATTTTTACAATGATTTATGTTTTTAGGAAGGGGCAAGAAAAAAATGAATAAAGTAATGTACGGACAATAGTCACTTGTCCCTCTGTCGTTGTTAAATGGTTTGTAAGCATAGAATAACGTTTGTGATTGCCACCGCCAAATGTGGGGCGTTGGTGTGGACTTGATACCATCATTGAATTTATTCATTATGTTGTTTGTTCAGATTTAGCTATCAATAAGCAAATTTCTTGCCTTTGTATAGATTCTTTTTAACGATTGTTTGTGAATGTGTGAACAGTGTAGGCCTTGTAGATTCCTAGATGTGTGTTAACTTTTGTTAACCTCTTATCTTGTTTTCCGTTTTTCTTGTGTAGTAAGCAACGACTTATTGTCGGGCCTATGCTGTCCCCCCATACTTGAGTACTAATGCTGTAACATGATAATATTGTAAAACTAATCATTTTAAAAGAGTAACCATGGAGTTTCTTGCCGGTTCTTCTCCATAGGAAACGACCAACCCGAACCGTGCACCTTTTTGTCGACGTTTCATAAGTGCCCATGTAGGCCTATGTGAAATAAAAATATTTTGATTTTGATTTTGAAAATAAAAATAATATCTAGTTTTACAAAAAGTTGTATTCTTAAAAGTTACGAGCTAGACATCAAAAATATTGTAGCTACCAAGAACTCGAATAACGACAGTATTTTTTTTTAAATCAATGTTCATTTTGTGAATAAGGTTTGTAAGCACATGTCCAAAACAGCAAATTACAAAGATCATTTTTCCAAAAATATACAATGTCTACTCTCCCCTAAGTGATCTAGCATTTCTCCGACGCTCGACAACGGCGCATCAGTTATGACGGCCATATATTCAGGACACTAGATAGTTTGTGACAGTCGCCTATGCTCCCCTGCCGAACTTCCACGGCGAAATGGACGAACAATGAACTTGCTGTTTAGAATCGCAATTCCTTAACTTTTTGTAAATCTGTCATAAATATGTTTCCAAAAATAGAATGACGCAGTTTTTTGTACCCGACTACTGTCAAAGAAGTAAGATGAATTTTATTTTTATTAGACTGTTTATTGTAGGTAAACCTACCGTTAATTTTTATTCAAAAATATTTTGATTACTATAATGTTATTCAATACAGCATTTAAAACGTAAGAAGGTTTCAATCAAATATTGCAATGACATACCGGCATAAAAATGTGCATTGCCATAAAAATCAAATTAAAAAGAAATATAGCATCTTTTTTTTTCCTTCTAGCATCTTTATGTTTTTTGAGAGATAGTGGCCAGTATTCTTAATCTTAATGCGATTCCAAAAAGGTATGGCGTCTTTTTGTGTAATTTGTGTGGGTAAATATCTATACTTTGTTAGTTATCAATTTATCATGTTGACGGAAAAACACAGTTTCTTGCCGGTTTTTTGTCAGAAAAGTAAAATGAATAGTATATATTCAAAAATACAAAGACACTTATTAATAATCACGGCGTAAAATTATGCCAAACCGAAGTTTTACTGGTTGTAACTTTATTCTTCGTTAATTTATAAGGGGGTTAGATAAAGTGAACCAGTGAAGCTATAATTTCCTTGTTAAAAACAACGGTCACGATTTAGTATCCAAACAAATATACGACGATACGACGACATGACGACGACGACATGACGACATGATTAGACGATATGATTTCCAAACAAATATGTTTAGCATGAGCTTTCCTTCATGTTCAGTATGAACCTCTCACAGCTGCAATATTGTGGGAAAAGTATAAAAAACCCCTACCGTAAATGCTAAATTGTCACCCACACCATGGGAAAAACCAAATTACAATGCCCAAGACATTTTTATACATCCCCTTTATGTCACAGAGCAATTTTCGCGTATTCGAATTGTATTAGTATACCGTAGAGACACGATAGTTGCACTTGATCCCACGATTCCCCGAGGACACCACAAGTCGCGAGCTAAATGAAAAATAATTGCGCGAACCCGGCTAAAGGGTGACATATCAACGACCGAGATAGATATACTAAATTCACACGCGTTAGACAGAGACAACCATATATCCGTACCCTCTAAGCTAGGTCGGAGTCGTATAATCTGAACTAGGTATAAACGCTTTTGTAATTGTTAGTGGGCAAACTTCGATACCTTTGGGACGTTTAATGTGAGAACCATGGAAAGAATGAGTTTCACACGTTTTCGTGTTCGTATGGTGGCTATAATAAACATATTATTGGTGGTGGCGCTGCTATGTTACAAATTAATGTTTAGACAGATATTAATCAAAGTATCGTTATTCGTTTTATGCACACGTACGAAAGATTTCTTGGTACGATGATCGACTCAAAATAGGTAGTGAAAAGTGTAGTCGAGTCACAAGAGTAGTGTCTATGTACAAAACAATCACTTCTAAATAAGAAAACAAATCATTATAATATCATAAGACGTATTTCGTAGCACCGTAGCTCGTAGCGCGTAGCACACCCTCCGTAGTGCCTCTACATACCTACGACCTCGAGGCACTTTTTAATCGCTTTAAGTGCTTGCTAGGATTTCCAACACTTATTTATCGTGAATAGCTAAAGAAGAAGAATGGTGTTTTATGTGAGAATAAATACCTACTATTGTTCGCTAAAAGGTAGTGAGGCAATTTCATCGAGAGTCATATTTTATGTTCTCGTAAAACGTCAACTAGACATTAAAAATAGTCGCATCTTCGCAGTGTTCTAATCGCATTTTTAATTTATGGATTGCGAAAATGTTCTGTTATTGGGAGAAAAACCATTAGGCATTAACATTAATTTAAGACCCGTCAAATGAATCTCAGTATTACTTCAGAAATAACAACTCTAATTTTTGCAGTTCGTGTGAAAATGCAAGAGATGTTAATCAATTAGACAGGCAGATTATCGTCAAATCACAACTATGGGAAATTCACGACACGGTGCGCGGGCGCAATCGTCCGAACTCTTCCGATCTTCCCACAGAAACTGCCGAGTGCCGAGAGCTTGTCTGTGATCTGCCCTCGTCGGTACCGGATCGAATGTCACGCCCCACGTCCAGTTAAACATAGATAATACCTTTGATGATCATAATCTGATACGCTTGTTTGTCGTTTTTATAAAGCTGTCGTACAGTAATGACTTAATATGACTTTCCGTTTCATAATGGGGGACAATTAGTTCAGCGTTTTTTTTTACTGATGCTTTTGCCATGATGAACATGTTTTAACTACAAAATACATAGTTTTGTTATAATTATTCATGCTATCTGTATAAACACTTAATCGGTAACTACTTGTAACTATATTTAAACTCGCTTCAAATAACTTACCTTTATCTTTTCTCTATTCTAAGTTAAATGAGTATGTACACCAGTAAACCGTAAAATTCCAAATTCAACTCAACTACACTTGACTTAAACAGAACGTACCGTGATATGGGATCAAAACCCATAAGTGTAGTGCTACCCTACTGACAAAAGCACGAATCACGAGACAAGAGCGTCCCGCCACTAAGTGATTACTTAATCCGCTTTTATCGTTAGCCGAACCGACGGCAATCAACGCGATTAACTAAGGGTTAACACTAAACCGTCCCATTACTTAACGCTGTTGTTTCATTTAGATACTAACCACTTAATATTTGATATTGAGAAGTTAGTTTTGGGAAACGGAACGTTAAATGTGACGTTAAAAAAGTTATCAGATAATTTCATATTATATGAGTTCTATTTTTCGTGTTTTGTTGTGTCAGAGACCGGTTTTCTGGAGAAGGTGCAACATAGTTAGTTGATATTGTTCTCAATCAGTCCATCTGTCTGTCAGCTACTTTTGAGTAATGTCTAATTACGATATCCTCTGTTCAACATGAATAGCTCTCATATCAAAAGAAACAAGAGTTTACATGTTCTCAACTGATTTATTAGAGAACCTATAAAAACGTCCCATCTAACGCAAACTTTCAACACTAGACGATAATTTTCCATCCTCACCCGATAATAATATTATTATGGTTCTGTCGCACCATAAAACTCAATTGAAGCAGACAATGGCAGTTTTATTCCCTATTTGAAGTGCAGCGAGCGACAAACATTTGTGGCAAGTGTATCTAATCAGGCGAGCGGCGGGAGAGAGGCGCCGCGTGCCGAACACGTGACGCGCGCGTGCCACACCTGCGCACACGCAGGGTCACAATGTACTGGAAACTGATCATCATGCGAATCTGTGTTAAAATAACAACTACTGATTTTGGACGCCCTTGGACGAAATAAATTGTCCTCGAAAAGATCGGGTGACTTAAAACAATATTTTGGGAAGGTCTTTTCTGATAGATGTAAAAATAATAAATAGGAAAACGCTGTTGCTAACGATGTTTAATAGTACAAAAAAGTAAAGATTCAAGTTTCTGCAGCTGCAGAAACTAAAAATGTAAGACTAGCTTTTTGTTTGGCTCCTACGGGTTGCAGCATCATCATTCTCTTGCCCTTGTCCCAATTCATTTGGGGTCGGCGCAGCATGTCTTCTTCTTCCATACTTCTCTACACTCCTCATCTCATCAGACGGGGTGTCTAATGAGATGAGCCATTTTCGCGCCATATCATTCTTCACATAGTCCATCCATCTTTTCTTTGGTCTTCCTCTACTCTTATACCCATCCACAGTCGTACTCAAAACTTTCCTCACGACATTTTCCACATTCCTCCGCATCACATGCCCATACCATGACAACCGATTACCACACAACTTTTCAGTCCTACGGGTTTGCAGCATGATGTTAAATAGCATATAACCTTCCCCAAGATTTGGGCTATCAGATGCAAAAAGATTTTTTCAAATCCGTCTGGCAGTTAAAAAAGTAATTAAAAAAATCAAACAAACACGTCCGCTTTATATAGTAGTATATTAGATTTAACGTAATTCCGTTTTTATCATTCAAAGAACAAAATATCGATCAACATAAAACTAACAAACCAACTCACAATCATAAAATCTTAAACCGAACGTTTCGATTCACGAACATTAGACATTTAAAACCAATTACGTCTGAAAGGAACAGCAGACAGTGCATCAGTCCCTCCGGTCCCTGAGGACTCCAGGCGCAAGATCTTAGATCGAGAGCTGGATTGACATTTTGTTGGCGGATCCCGGCGGGTAGTGTGTCAATCTTTATTGCTGCCTCCCGGGCTAGTGAGCTCCTGTCACGTGTCAGGTGACCACTGCACTTGTAATAATGAAGTTGCTGTTGCATTCTAATATGAATAGCCTCTTGATAGTGATTGGGTTGATGTTTAATGACTCTAACGTGACTTTTGTACAACTTACAAGAGGTTGGTTTATTGGCGAATTACCAAAACAATAATTATTTTACCTTTAATGTTTGTTTTAGCTACGCGGCCATTTATATCTACTTAGATTGAAACAAAGAACGAATTTTCTAATGCATCTACCTACATACATTAAGTCATTTCAATAGGCACATTTAAAAAGGTTTTCAGAATCGCGTTTAGAGAAACATAAACATACAATGCATACCGCGCTTGTCTCAACTCCAACTAATCTCTCGCGCCGCACAGGGATAACAATAAAACCAAAATGGTCTGTGATAATATAGAATTTATTGACCGGACGCTACCGTGCAACACCGCTTGATGGATTAAATTGCCCTATCCCTATGACAACGTTGGCACAGAAAAAATACGCTGTGTATTAAAAAGCAGCTGGTCATTTTTCAAGTGATTCCTTTTGCTCTAACAGAACTGTTGGCCGACTTTTTGTTTCACACCGGACGGGGTGGCTTATGGCAAATTGTGCGTTTGCTTAACGCTTACGCCCACGAGCAGTGTTTGCGCACAGCCTCTGATGAATTTGGGTAGCAGCCGCTTGTTGAATTAGGACACGTCGCGTCGCTCTTGACGTTTATATTTTTTAATGTAAATTCGTCGCTGACCACAGCTTCAGTGATTGTTGGTTTCCATTTACATAAAATATTCTAACTCCCGAAATTTAAGATCTTTTGTATCATAATATCCATTAATAAAACAAAATTGTAAAAAGCTGGAGGTGTTACCCAATATTCAGTATTTACAATCACACTGCAAACAAAATTAATTATTAGTCAAAATTTAAAACGCGCCACTGCTTAATTGTAGAGATAAAATACAGTGCAACATTAAATTGATATTTGTTTATTTACCGAAAAACAACCCGCTCGTTGCAGTTATTCGGTTTTAATTGTAATATGTGAATTCGTATTTTCCAGGCGAGTTTTAATTATCAGGAGTCGCGCGCGCTTGAGTTACGCGACCGCCCGCAATATTTATGGCGGCACCCCACCATTCCAATACACTTTTTAACGTAATGAGCGCTCGTTGCCGCGGGAGGGCGCCCCGTGCCACCCGCTTATGTACACAACAACGCGATTGTTTATCCATTACACAGTGCCTATATACTCAAACATACCTACACAATGTTGTGTCGTCAGTATAACGGCAACCGAATCGAAAATATGAAAACACGTTTCATGAAAATAAATGAAACAAAATGTAGGTTGTGTCGTTGGGAACAATAAGAGTGTCGGTTGCGCCGAGGGCGTCATATCCCGGAATACGTGATCAGGTCGCAGTCACCGGCTCACCGGCTCACCGCGCGATATACGTGATCAGATAACTATAAGACGGCGCAGCACTCGCCCGATTCTGAATTGCATTAAACATTCACGAGGAGCACACGTCGCAGATCTGACTCACATAAAAATGAGCGCTTATTATGAAATTAACTAGAGCTAACCGCACGATGTCTGCTCGCTTTTTTTTCGTAGGCACCGCCCGTCAGCCACACTCGAATTACTGGACGCTAATTGGACTGCGGAAATGTGACGGACGGCGCGGGAAACCATTTATTTTTTTCAAGCCTACTGTGCCTTATGAGAATAATCTCCCTAAATCCGTATTTTTCCATCTTCATTTTGGTTTCAGCGATGCTGAATCAAAGGATAATTTAATCAGAATATGAAGGTTCTCGGCACATATCTTACTAGTTACCCACACTTAAAATGATGTTTGTATTTTAGATTTGCCATGTAAATACCCCGTTTTTTCAGCTGCATCAAACAAGACGAAAAGAAACAGCTTGACTGACCTGTACCCTCGCTTCAGTGAGGTCTATCTTCATGGCGATCTCCTCCCGCGTGTAGATGTCAGGGTAGTGCGTCTCCTGGAAGGCCCGCTCCAGCTCCTTCAGCTGGGCTGACGTGAACGTGGTCCTGATTCTTCGTTGCTTTCGCTTCTCGGTCAGCGAACCCTCGTGGCCGCCGTATACTTTGTATGGAAGACCGGCTGTAAAAGAGAAAATTACTTTGTAATATTCTGTAGATGAATTAAAAGAAATGTGCATTTTGTGCATCATAAAACATGCTTCACATTTTGTTATGGTCTTTAAAATGTTATAACTGATTGCTTATTATTGTCTCTTTTTATTTTTTACAGCATTATGAACAATTTTTTGACTTCATTTCAAAATAAATATGATATGTTTTGTATCATAACAATAGGTATATGCTTTCTCTTAGAATTGGCATCATCTCTCCACATTATATGGATCCTGTACTCGGAAACTCTGTAGTCATATTAAAAAAGTATCGTAATAATTCACCTGGGCTCGTATTGGTATATATGGTGTAACATAATAATCGCAAGTGTGTTCTCTCGGCCCATGAAACTGAACAACTTTTGTTAAAAGAGTCATTGAAATTCTCAACAAAAAAAATTTGAAACTTTGAACTTTGATTTGATGATTGAGACAGAATTTTAGACTTCAATTTCAACTGCAAATCGATGGACATTTCATTACAAACTTTAAATCTCACAAGATTTTCGCTTTCAAATCAGTTTTCACATAGAGTTATTTAATGAGTACGTAATGTAAGTAGGTAGGAGCAAGGTGCAAGTTCAGCGCGGCCATTTTTGTCTCCCCCTGCTCGGAGACGCTCCCTGCCCTCTCGATACCTACGTTATGTTCCCAACACACTTATAGCTATCACTAGATCTGCTCGACGTTTCGTTTTGGCATATTTTTGCTTCTTTATCCCTATCAGAACGTGATGTTGATGCTGCGGTGTAATCTAAACTGCTGATAGTAGGAGTTATGATTAATCTTAATTTGGTTGTTTAAAATAGCACTGATTAAAGTTTCGTTTTAAGACAAAGTTTTGATATTGTAAAGCATCCAAAGCTATTTGATTTTCACGCCTATGAAATGTGTGAAGGTTTTATACCAAACAAATCTGTATGAAGCGTTAGAATTTTAATAAGATCAACGACCGTCAACAACTTTAGTATTTCTTTTCACGCGACTGTCGTTTGCAGCTAAAATAATATGTTAATATAACATATGTAAACATACCATAACATCACGCCTTTTATCCCCGAATGGTTCGGCAGATTTGTACCTAATAGTACACCCATCTTTCGCCAGTTATGATTAAGTCCCATGTAATCGGGGGTGAGTCTATTGCAAATCAACCAGGCATGAATTTAGACTTCGTGGCTGCTACTGAGAAATTCCTGATAGAAAAACCCAATAACACTCTGCCCGACCTGGGAATCGAACCGAGGATCTCGCAGCAGTCACGCTGGCGACCACTAGACCCACGAGGCTAATAAACGTCATTTTGCGAAACACAGCTCTTTTACAAGTAACACAAACAGATCGTCTTTGTGTCAACGACGACTAACTCATTGATGCGACTTCTGATTTTGCAAGACTTAGGTACATTTATTACTTTGAAATTAAAAGAAACATGGTTAGATTATATGATTTAGGTTGTTGCAGATCAGTTATGTCATTGAGTAGGTACTTTTGATATAAGTGTGAATATTACTTTGGATGAAGGAAACAAAAATTCTATTTAACCTGAAAAGTCCGAGATTAAGAAGTATTTACTATTTTGAGATAAAATTATCTATTTAATGTAGTATCTTGCTATGTGAAAAGCTTGCTAAATGTTCCATTACTGCTATAAACATCTGATCTTTGTCGAAAACGTAGAAAAACTCGTAGCGTTAGGTTGTCGCGTGGCATAAGTATCGATCGTCGTAGCGCTACGCCGTAGCCCGCTGCTACGTGAGGCAATGGACTACTTTTTATTTAGCTTACCGTGCAACTTTGTGCATCTTAAATGTTGAATATTATTCATATATTAAACCAGCATTAATGGCTGCAAGTAAATCATTGTACAAAAATGGTTAGTTGGAGATTACAAGTTATTGATTGAAGTTTGAAGTGTTTGATGAAACACAGCTTACTTCACAATTCGCCATTAAGGATTTTTAATTTAATAATTTTTAGTAATTTTATCAATTTTTTCGTGGTTCACTGTACGCAACAATCAACAATTTAAATTATGAAGTCATAATTTAAATTGTTGAACTCCAAGCGGCCGCGAATCAAATGACCGAAATCTTGTAAATATTGTAGCAGTTTATATCCAAAACATCTCATAATATTCAGTGACGATAAAACATGATCCTGTGGAACCATAACCCTAACTGGCATTAGACATTAGATGTGGCAGCGGGCTGCGGGCTGTGACCGCAGACCGCACTCGCGCAGCGACAATTACCTCAAATGAACCGGAATTAATCGAGACTCGCTTCTTGGCCGAGCTGCGGTCTCATTTGCATTATTAATAGAGGCTGCGGGGAGGGACGCGAGCAAGGAGGGGGGGGGCTGGTGCTCGTGTCACTGCCCCCGCGACCCGCGCCCCCGCGCAATTTGCGGGACCTAATGAAGAGGATCTTTGCAAGATGTTTCTGTTCATAAGATGTTTAATTTGAGTTTGCAGTTCGTGGGTCAGGCATAGGCAGGGCCGCTCATTGTTATTGCGAACGTTATGTTTTATTGGGTGGCTGCGGGCGGCGAGCCGGGTTTACTGGTGAAGTATCTTTGTACCTTTTCACTTTTAGGGATCCGTTGCTGGAGCATGGATTTACTTTTTTGAAAAGCTTGAAGAATCCTCTTTGACGTATCACAGCCGTAGCACTATTTCCCCAAAATATTCTGCGTGTCATTGCTTAAAATCCATAATCTATTCAAGGTTAATGAAGACGTTAGCGTGCGAGTCACGTGGTGGAGCGAGGCTGAGCTGCGTGCGAGCACGTGGCGCTAATTAATCGTCACGGAGCGATTAATTCACAGGTGATATGATCCGTGGCCCCCTCCTCTACCACCCCCTCTTCCCTCCAGCCAGCCCCCCTGAGACTCCCTGCCTGTTAATTACAGAACAGCGAGACTGCTTGAAGGGCGCTAAGGACTTTATCAGAGGCTGTGTGCACTTGGGAATCTTGTGATTCAGAATATTCTTAAGTAAAAGTTTTATGATGCGATTTTGTTTTGACTAGGTTTGTTTGGGTGTTTATGTAGAAAACGAGAAAATTACATAAAGAAGTCCTGAGCTGGGAGTCATTTCTCGACGACCTTGTCTAGTGTGACTAAGGTGTCTTAACATTTACCACCATTTACTTTAGCAATATAAACACACTATTTGCGTGAATAAACATCTACCAACGACTACCACATAGCGGCTCAAATCCCGCTCGCTGGGATTTACCCAGTAAATTATATCGCGATCCATCTCTAAGTGAGCCCTGGTTCATTTTTCTCGCGTCACGCGAAAAGTTCGCCAACATCCATAATGCAAGCGATGTCGGCGCGTCATCGCGGCATATTGCGCCACCCCGTCCCCCCCGGGCACCGCGCCTCGCACCCACCCCCGCCGACGCCCACGCGGCAAGGGTTACAGCTTAGATTAATGAATACTGCTCGCGACCGTGTTACACGGCTTCCTGACGCCTTCACGCCTCCATATATCAGCCACTTGAGACTTGAAACTTTCATTTCGTTACATGTATCTAAAAATCTTGAAACCCGCCTCGAGGATATAATAAAAAGGAACTAAGAGTTATGTGAACATCAGAGTACACTGTGTAATATGCAACAGCAATATATTTTATATTACAAATAAACATGTGGGTAAATTTGCGTAATGGCAGCCGTAAAACGGAAACATTTTTGCGTGAAGCTAAATAAAATTGTGCAGGGTGGCGTCACGTGCCCCTCAGCGCTCATCTACATACAATATGGTAGCTTTAATATCAGTAGTTATTTTTAGCTGCCCATCCTTCAGTTGATGCCAAACGGCATTACGATTTTGAGAAAAATCACTTGTTTCCATACATCATTAATTTCTAATCTGCCACTTCTTATGATTTCTTGTGTAGCAAAATATACAAAGAAATAGTACTGATCTCTCCGGCCACCGTATTCAAAATAAATCTATCACAAGAAAGTTCAGTGACTTAGCAATACTAAAACTCAGTGATGTGTCGATGAATTCATGTAGGTATAGCTTTAACATATTCACATTTGCAAGAAAACAATAATTTCTTTTCTAAAAATAAAAGTCAGCTCCCTCGTCGAGTGCGGCGCAGTAACATTGTACAAGTTACGATCGCGGCGCCGGCTCAGCTCAACTGTGAGATATTGCCTTTTTTATGACCCACTCTACTATACTATACTATACTGGGACAGAATAGATCTCATGATACGATAAAATATTGCCCTCGGTCCTCGCACCAAATCGAATTAACCCGTCCACTTGTATGCAACAAAGGCGACATGAGAATAGAAATGGCGATATCGAGTTAGGATACCGACCTGTTTTCCCTCCGCAATGCTCAGTTTTGTGGACGTGGGACGAACACATAAAATGTTTGCTTTACGCGAAAATATTCTCAATTGAGATTTTGAAAGATAACGCTTAGAACCTTCGCTTGGATGATGCTTTTTGAAAATGAATTCAGCGTGACCCGAACGTAGCAGTTAAGTTGTTTTTGTAATGAATTAAAGTTAAGACATTCATTGACGAAAGCTTTTGTAGCCCCAACCAACCTCTAGCCTCTAGAACGGTAGAGGGTTTTCATTTAGAAGTCCGGTCGAGTCGTAAGTTCTGACATAAACTGGATAACATACCTACGATTAAAAGTAGTTTACCGTGCCTAAAGAAGTACAAGGACTGTTGTCATATTACTCTTACACTCTCCACGGAATGCAAATGGAATCACCGTAATCTTAACCCTGTAATTCTTGTAATTGTACTACAATTAATACACAAACTTGTAATTAATTTCCGAGTGATTAACGGGCATAATCCGGAGTTACTCGAGATTACGTGAGAGTTGCCGCCCGAGGTAAGTTATTGTGTTGCGTGGGCGTCGGAGGGGCAGGGTGCGGAGCGGTGGGTGCGGGAGGAGGGTGCGGGTGGGTCCACGCAGACCCGTGAGCCGCAAGATGCAGAGAAGACTCGCTGGAGCTCGGCTGTCCTCCCCTTAAGATTCTCGCGGACGCCGCTGCCAATTAGGGACGCAATCGCTCACGCGGCGAGGACTCCCCCCCCCCCGGGCCCGCCCCACCCCGTGCACTAGTCTTTGTTTCGTGACCGATGCCGGCGTCGTCGCAGCCTCCCGTCCCGCCACTTGTTCACCAAATGAAAACGGTTTCACTTTGGTATTACTAAGAGTAAAAGCAATAAAGATAAAGTTTAAGAAAGGTTTTCCACCTTTTTCCGCTTTGGTTTCCAAAGTTTGTTTCGTCTTTTACTGAGACATTTTATAAATTATAGTAATAGAAACTTTACCACATTTTCTTACTAGAAATACAACTTTATTTTGCTTTTATTTCTTCTTTCCTTAGGACGTGCAATACTTTGAGTACACTCATCAAAAATTTTAATTTACATTTTTCACAAAACGTGATTTTGTGAAAAATGAAAATTGAGCCATCTGTTTCTTTTTAACTGCTAGAAAGGCAGACAGATTAAGATGTATGACAGGCAAGGGATAAGTCCTATTGATGTGAGAAACATTTATACAACTGATTTTATTTGACAAAGATAAAGGTAAATTGGACACAGCAGGATGTACTGCGGCCCAGATAGTAAAAAACTTGACTTGAAAATAGCAAACTCTATGCACAAGTGTGTGGAATATAAGTATATGTTAACTATCCTATAATTTCCCAGTCAATACCTACATAATCATAAGCCCCAAGGGTATGGAAGTTTGTCATTTTTCACAACAGCACCTTTTAATAACGAAGACGAGCGCAGAGGAAGGATTTTTAAACATTCTTCTCCTAAAGAGCTGTTGAAAGTTTTCCAAGATTTCATAGTCTTCTTAGTAATAGTTTCAATAACAGTTACAGTTATTATTACAATAAAGTGCTACAAAGCATATTTTCTAATCTCTCTAAGATTTGCTTTGAAGTACTTCATACTTATTATTTACTAGCTATGCCCCGCGGCTTCACAAGCCGTTTCTCTTTGCTCTGGTTCTAAGTAAATCTAAACCTAAATCCGCTGTTAAAACCTTCCTTAAGAGTTGGGCTATCAAATACAAAAAGATTTTTTAATCCAAATGGTAGTTCCAGAGATAAACGCGTTCAAACAAACAAACTCTTCAGCTTTATAATATTAGAAGGTACTCGTACATTATGATATTATGATATATATGATAAAATGACTTAATATATTTACCAATAAATCACCATGACCATGAATATTAAATACCTATTTTTAATGTAGGGTACAACGGCCGTCATGCATCTGATGGCAATTTCCACAAGACAAGTTTAAAACAGTCATTCAAACAAACTGTCACTGCATGCATTTTTTTAAAGCTTTCTCTTCTAAATTCAAATCTGAATAAAAGCGGTAAAATGGTGACTATTTATCGAACTTTTCCTCCAACTTCCATTTATTTATTAGACAGTTTCGAAGGTGGATAGACGAAATAAAGATCACAGCTGGGAAAAGATAGACTAGGAGAACGCAAAATAGAGCGGAGAGAAAAGAAATGGAGGAGGAATTTGCCAAAGTTGGGCAAACAAACCGGGTTGTTGGTGTCACCGACTCGCCAGAGTCGTTAGATTATGATTAAAACTAAAAGTAAAAATAATGTGTCTTATATTATTATTATATTATCTTCTGCCTTCATCCACAACATTCTCCAATTAATTATGAATTTATTGTATTTCGAAAAGCATCCTTACGTATTACGAAATGCAACTTCTCTCCTTCTGTCTGTCCGTTGCTACGTTTACAACGCGAGAACCACTGATTCAGTTTGCATGCATTTTTTATTTGTAATTCATCTGCTCATACTCCGGATGTCTAGTGTAGCAGTGGGTACTACGCTTTATTAAACTGCACTAAGGTATTCGCCCATTAGAATCTCGACTTCACAAACTGGAAGAACCTACCAGTTTGTTATGCGCAAATAATTTTTGCTGAAGTATGTTGTTATTTAAAATTATATTTAATCCAGGGGTTTGTTTTGCATATTTTAAAGGATTGTTTTTTGATGTTCGGTCTTCTAATGATGATCGGGTATTTCTGCTTTCACTTTCGGTTTTTAAATACTACTTGCATGCACCGTTGCAGTTGGTCACGATTGTACTAAGCTAGAGCACATAGGAAACGGCTAATCAGTAAGTATATTGACGTATGTATTAAGTAGTGTTATTTTAGAAAATCAAAAAAAGAATTATTAGGGGATCGACTAAATAATTATGTACGTTGCTATTTTAAAATGGGTACGTCCCGTTTGGTAACTTTCCCGTTTCGCCAACTAAACAAAATACCATCACAAAAGTGTCGTTTCGTAACTATTTTGATCTTCATACATTGTCAAAGTCTCGTTTCGTCGACTTTTGAGTATGCGTATATTCATTCGATATTTATCCTCGTCTTTTTTCGTTTACTAGCTTTATACTGATAATTTATTTTATTAGAATGTAAAAACAAAAAGGTCAGACAAGGCTAAATTGCGGTTTTTAGCGTAAAGATAAGTACAACTATAACCAGAGAAGTAACTAACCTGTAAGAGAATATACTCGTAACCGTGATAACAGAGTTGAGAATGAGTTTTTCTACATGGCTGTTCATTCGAGTCTGAGTCTAAAGCTGACAAATATACCAAAAGTTGGACTTCATATAAAGCTTTTACATTTAGGTACCAACTTACATACATAAACTCAAGTCCTTTAATTTTTTCTGTAGACGTTACAGTTATAACTGTAACGTCTACAGAAAAAATTGAAAAATTGAAAAAGAGATGAAAAGGAGATCATTCATTTTCGGCCCTAAAACGAAAGTGCCGGTGCCAACTAAAAAAAATGTGTCACCACTGTTGGGAAAAATGGAAAACATCTATAACTATAATACCAAAGGATCCTGGGGCAGAAGTATACACCGTTACTTTCTTCAAACCTCATTTATTTTTATACCTACTACCAGATAGCGTACCACTCTAATAAGTCAAACCAACGAGATTAATGTGAGAAACGATAAGTTAAATATTAGTCTTCATACATGTAAACCTTTCTTAATAAATACTCTTAATGATGGTGTTCGCACATCAAAATTCATTCTGTACTTTATAAGAACTAAGCGATCACATAGACGAATGTTTTATACATACGTACGGATCAGTTATAATAACACTTATGCTTATAAATAAAGAAAGAAAGAATTCGAGAAACATCGAATATCATTCAATCATAACCTTCTTAGTAATTAAAATTTAGCTAAATCAGGAGTCTAACGACTCATTAATTTTAAGAATTCAGTTAATCTATTGTGATGTAATAATTTAAAATAACAATACATTGTAATATTCCTGTGGGTTAATACCTGAAAATGGACGATAATATAAAAAATTAAGACTTCGATGAATCAAATGGATCGGAACACTCTCTTTTAATTTTTTTTTCAAACTATACGCCTCTGTTTAATCTCTCGACATCGCTTCTGATAAATCCCCTACTTAAGTGATTATTTATTACAGTGATGGTTGAAACTCTGGGCCCGCATGACCTAGGAAACCCTTCTTGCCGTTGGTCCCGGCTGTCGTAGATCTTTGCCAGTGGTTACGAGCAACCAGAAACCCGACTATCTGGTTGCCAGTTTTAGTAAGGTGTATGATGCTACCGTAGGGTTATGGACGGTAGATAGGTAGTCACTCAAAGTAAAATCTAGCTGCATTCGACTAGACCAATATAATAAGGAAAACGTGAGAACGTTACCGCTTTATGTGATTCTCTTGTATGCACACGTCGTCGCCTCAACGGCTTAACACTTACTGAAACCATCCGACTGAACCATCTGTGTCATTATATCTTATGAATCTTTGTCACGCTCTACATTTGAGACAATTTTTTGGTGCACAAGCACCAATTAATTTACAATCTATTTTCAATTCAGCCACGTTTTTTTATTAAATTATTGAACTATACAGTATTAGTACCTACATTTATGAATAAGCCAGCAAACCGGCTAGGCTATCAGCCACACTATACTTACAACTCAATCTATTATTATCGCATCAAATATCACAGAAGAAGAAATGGAAATCTTATTCTTCAGTCAGTAAAAATGTCGGCGTCACTCAAAGATTAGTTAATCAGCCGATCAAACACTTTTAATTGCGACATATCCTTTTAATCTGAGATTCTTATTTTTTCTATTCTTGAGCTGGGACATTTACTATTTTTAGGGTTCTGTAGCCAAATGGCTAAAACGGAACCCCTACAGGTTCATCCTGTCCGTCTATTTGTCTGTTCGTCCGTATGTCACAGCCATATTACTCCGAGATTGAGTATCACATGGTTGAAATTTTGAGAGTACCTAGGTGTTTTCTATGAACTGCTACAAAATACAAAATTATGAAAAAAATGAAAGAGGTGGCTCTCCATACATATAACTAATGGTAAAATAAATATATTTCACAGCTCTTGAAAAATGATTTCAATAGTTGATGAGATGTTTGCTTCTAAAGGCGCAAAAAATTGTTTCCCCTTCTAATTTCTAAAATGATAAGAGAAAAATTTTGAAAAAATGTATTTAGAACGGGTTTATAATAAAAATAAAAAAAACTTTCAATGAAAATTGGTTTGAATAAGATTTTATATTTAGCTGTTGAGAAATGGGACTTTTACGTCAAACTGCAGCACTAACTTGTTTTATATTAACACACTATGAAAAACAAATTTAGTTTTGTTGTTAAGTGTAAATTAACATAAAATGAATGAGCGTTAAAAATATTATATTATATTTGGTGCTACGGAAACCTGTGTGTGCGAGTCCGACTCGCACTTGGCTATTTTTTTTAATGTTATATTCAAATCTGTTACATTCGTGATACAGGGTAATCCTAGTGCGAGTGCCAAAGTACTTCTTTGACACCTAAATGCGCATTACGTTAGACCTTTGTATACTGTATCCATTTTTCTAGTAGTAAAGATTTTTATGTTATTATATGATGTTGATGGGAACTGAACAAATGTGAGTGTACTATTAGGTACTTACAGGCATTGTTAATAAGTCATTGATACGTACTTTTTAATAATAAGAAAACGGACATTGCAGAGTAGTCGACCAAACAGACATTTTGAAGCGATCTGGGTTCAGAGCAGTAGATATTTATGTCAGATGCTTTTGGGTTTGTGACTTTAACTACTCGTATGCCTACTTTAATCTCTGGTATACATTGTGGTAAAATGTAAGATTTCCTGACGCTATCTGCGTTTATTACATTGCATCTTTAACTATGAAGACCACTCCTATTTTATTTAATACATAAAATGTTTAACAAACGATTTTTTTTACAGTATATTCAATCAATGGTTCTCATCTGTGTGAACAAAAGTATTGATAATATAAACAAGATTTTTTACAATTTAGTTAGTCGCATCTTAAGAAAACGGATCCTCTACGTGCTACGCCGCACCGCAGCTATAACCGCTACGAAAGTTACGCGGAACCGGAGACGTAACTCATAGGCGCGTAGCGCTACGAAAATATATTTTAAACAATATTTTCAACTTGTTCATTATTTAAGTCATGATGACAGACACTTATGATTTTTAGTTTTGAATAGAATAAATCATGTTAGATTAAACTGATTTGACGGGATCCAAAATGTATATATAAACAAGGCAGTCTAAAAAGAAAAACGCCGTCGGCAAAAGTTTTTTAAGATTACTTACGTTGTAAATTCATGGATGGCGGGAATATGTGGTGGTTTCTCATGGCAGCATCCTGCGGCCGCGCGCACTGTGGCGGTGGAGGCTGGTAGCGCATGCCCTGGTACCGGTAGGCCGCCTGCGACATCTGGCCGCACGAGGCCAGCTCGCCCCAGGACAGCTCGCCGCCGCCCGAGCCCAGACATCCCCCGTCGAAGCCGCCGCCCGCGCCGCTCAGGTACCCGTACTCCATGGCGTTCAGCGACAACACCGGCTACCTACCCAAACACCCGGACATGTGCTCCAACAAGACCCGTAATTAATATTTCGCGTAAAACAACAACAGTGCCGCTGGAGCGCCGCGCCGCGCGGGGCGCGTGCGTCTTGTGTCGGAGGGAAGCGCGCGAAGGCTCACAGCCGCATAATTGGATGAGCCGCGACTATATCGAATTATGCCGATTACAGATGGTATCGGATCCCAACGATAGTTTTTGCCAGCGCGGAGGACCGCGCGCTCGCCCCACTTGAAATCGAATGATAAGCCTAATTCAATAAGGACGATCCTCGAGGACGGGGCGGGGCGCGCACCCCCGGCGGCCGGCCAATGGTCGGTGTCGGAGCCGCAGCGCAGGCTTCCCATTGGTCGGCGTGCACCCCCTCTCCGCACCGTGACTCGGGGGTGCGTGTCACGACACTTGTCTACTTTTCTTTTCGCCGACAGTTCCTTTGTCATTGAGGAAAATAAAAAAGTTGTAATTAACGATCCAGGTAGGTACCTACTTAACGAATGACTTGTAGGTATTTAGTCTATAACTTTTTTTAATGAAATGACACTTCATTAAAATAATAATTAAAAACTTAGACTGATCGCATAATTAATTACTATTCTTACAAAGATAGAGACTTTTAGATTCTGATGATTTAGATTAAACTCGTGGCTAGCCTAAGATTTATAACAAAGACAAAGTTTAGTCCGTAAAAACTTAAGCAGAGTTTCTCCAAACTTTTATGGAAAAATAGGAGCTGTGTTCCTAGAAAGACAGAAAGTTCACTGGTCTATAATACAGAGGCAATTAGGTCACATCTTATATGTCATAACCAAAAGACCTACATTATAAATACAGTTCTAAAGCAAGAGTAAAAATGTTTGGAAATTTAATAAAATAATATTAAAGATTAATTAAAGTCTACAATCATCATCATTTCAGATAATGTTCTACCCAATTATGCATATCAATCAGAAACAAGGTAGCGTAATAAAACGGAACCATTTCATTTAGTTTGGGATCCTGGGGGATAACTCGATAACTGATAAAACTTCTTTATGAGGACTCCGGCCTTCCAAGATCCGAGGCGAGCGTGTACGATTGTGCGGATGAATAAATAAAGGTGCAAATGCTAATGTAACTTTTTGGTTTGTTTCGATTATACATATTTTCATTTGTTTAAAAGATCAACTATTGTGATCGATTTAAAAGTATTGTTCAAGAAGTTTTGTATTAGTGAAATATATAAGTTAATATTTTCGTTTATATTGTAGGCAGTTATACTCTACGTGTAGTATAGATGCCAAATACTCCAATATTTGGTATAAAGATACTGCAAAATATATTAATAGTCGCACTACACTGGTGTTTTGTTCCGTGTGTAGGCAATTTGTTTTTAACCTACTTCAAAAAAGGAATTGATTCTCAATTTGGTTGTTTTTTATGTTTGTGTCCTCAGATCTCCGTCATTTATAAACTGATTTAGACCACTATTTTTTTATTTGAAAGGATATAATTCCTCCAGATTGGTCCCATTTTTATCAAAATCCTGTTCTGATGATGGAATTCATGAGGAATTGAGAGAACTCCTCAAATATTATAGGCATACATTATTACAGTATGTATTAGTAGTTTCATCAACAAGCTAAGTATTTGCCTTCAGATAGTATAATTTTGATGAAGTGAAATTGATGAAAAAGGCCACTAATGGCCACCGAAACTCCACAATTATAAGTGTTTCACTAGTGGCGATAAGATATCTCGACTAAGATAGTTAAGGGACTATAGCGAAGTAAATTTAAATAAATGGTTCTGATGAAAATGACACATCTGATCGAACACATCTGATGATGAAGCCCGAAGGTAAGCACCGGAATTCAGTAATAAAACAATGTATACTAGCCGTGTTTGGGCTTATTGGAATTGTCATAAGACGCACTCAGGCTCTGGTAATATGCCGCCGTGGGATCTGGAGGCGATAGTCCTCGCGCGCCTGCTCGAGTGGCGCGCGGAGGCACTACGCTGGGGGGAAACTTCGCTGCCGCGGCAAATTGTCGCTCAGCGGACAGACCTCCGGCGTGATCTCATGGCGACATGGAGAGAGCGACTGTCGCAACGCCGTGCAGGGCACGCCACAATACAATACAAAGATAATAGTGGCGGTAAGTCCCCTCTTTGAGGAGTGGTTAGAGAGGCGCCACGGCGCCCTCACCTTCCGCCTGACGCAGGTCCTCACCGGACACGGTTGTTTCGGGAGGTACCTGCACCGAATCGGGCGGGAGGAAACGCCCGGGTGCTATCATTCTGAGGATCGGTCGGAGGACACGGTGGAGCACACCGTGGAGGTCTGCTCCGCTTGGGCGGAGCACCGCCGTGTCCTCGTAGCGGCGATTGGCGACGGTGACCTCTCGCGTCCGGCCCTGGTTCAAGCCATGGTCCGGGGCGAGAGGAAATGGGAAGCCGTCACCTCCTTCTGCCAAGCAGTCATGCTAGCGAAGGAGGTCGCGGAACGTGAGAGGGAGAGAACCTCACGTCCCAGCCGCCGCTGGAGAAGCACCGGGCGTCGGGGGCCACGTCGTGGCTCTCGGCCACCGTAGACGCGGGCCTGTGGACGGTGTGTAATGGACTGGCTCGCCGTCCGTCCGTCTTATGACGACAAGCCGTGTCGACGGCGCGTTCGTGTTCCACGCGCGCCTCAAAGAGATGTCAGCAAACATGAGGAGCCCGCAAGGGCCGATGCCTGCCAGGGCGGGACTGTTCGAAAGAGCTAGATACCGCGGCCCTGGAACATAAAGGGCAAAAGAAGGAACATGGATGGGTTTTAGTCAGTAAAAGTCTGACACTCCCTTCCGCTCCGCCCAGAGCGGGAGGAGTCATTTGACGATTTCCCATCCAAAAAAAAAAAACCTACTTTCAATGCGCTAATGGATGCGTGGCCTTGATTGTCAGAAAAAAGTTTTCGTAAATGAACACAAATGACGAAAAGCCTAGAATACTACAATTAAAAAAATAATAAAAAATATTTAACAAAAAAAAACAACTTCCAAACACAAGAAAGTGGAAATAACTTTTTTTTCAAAAGATTTTGTGGTTATCATTCGATGAACCATAAACATCGCCCTGGTCCTACGAAAATAAACCTATAGCATAATTTTCAGACCGTCTAACAACTTTTTCTTTTACAGAGTATTTACATAAGATCAGAATTTTCAACTCAGAAGTTTATTTCCCTAGTGATGTGTTTGCCGTTCGAGTAAACAACCCCTAATAATTCTATCAGAAACCTAATATTAAGCAGATTTTAATCAAAGACACAATTAGAAATCATTTAACTTGTAATATTTTAAGTGCAAAAACTGTCTCATATATTCTGCTCGCATACAAACACATCTAAGCCCAGCGGGTGGGCTGACAAGTGCAGGGGATCGTGTGAGAAAATGACGCGTATAATATTCACAATATTGAAATTACAACGTCTCCTCTCCCCAGAGATGCCGCACGCGACCGCGCCCGCTCCGCGACACACAGTCCGCTACCATATTTATTATTTATATTAATTACAATGTTGCTACTACGGCTTTTTTGTTGTTGTTATGTTTTATTGCTATTCCTGTTTGGTTTTGTTACATTGTTATGATTAGCATTGGATGTTTTATTTGTAGTTTAACGGTGCATTTTGATTGTTTTTATGATAACACTGATGGATCATTGATAAACGTCCTATTTAGAAAAAAAACCGGCCAAGTGCGAGTCGGACTCGGGCACGAAGGTTTGCGGTACCATTATTTATAAAAAACCGGACAAGTGCGAGTCGGACTCGCGCACGAAGGGTTCCGTACCATTATCTATAAAAACGGCAAAAAAAATCATATCTGTTGTATGGGAGCCCCCCTTAATATTTATTTATTTTTAATTTTTAGTATTTTTTGTTATAGCGGCAATAGTAATACATCATTTGTGAAAATTTCAGCTTTCTAGCTATCACGGTTTATGAGATACAGCCTGGAGACAGACAGACAGACAGCGAAGTCTTAGTAATAGGGTCCCGTTTTACCCTTTGGGTACGGAACCCTAAAAACGGCAAAAAAATCATGTCTGTTGTATGGGAGCCCTTCTATTCTTTAGTATTTGCTGTTATAGCGGCAACAGAAATACATCATCTGTGAAAATTTCAACTGTCTAACGATCACGGGTCATGAGAGACAGCCTGGTGACAGACGGACGGACAGACACGTTTTACCCTTTGGTTACGGAACCCTAAAAAACGAAATAAACAATGGTAAAAAGTACCTACTGTATATCTATGCAACTCTTACCCTTATGACCTCAAAGGTTAATTATTACAATAAAAAAAATTCTTTTTGTAGATATAACTACATACATCCGTTGATCAAGCAGTCAGTCAAGAAGTCAGTCCCAACAGGATATTTTCATGGCAACCAGAAAAGAAGGTTAATTATTTATTTATTGTTAAATTGAATTGTGGTTTTAGTACTTCTCTGAAAGGAACAGGCCAACCACGTGCCTATGATAAGGACGATGTTTTAGTACCGTGAAAAGGAAGCAAAGCAAGCACTCACAGGGACGTAAAACACCTACAAATACTCCAACTGGATAATATTTTGTAAGAGCGGCAATCTCTGACCATGTATTTCAATGGAAGAGGATTGCGTGTCGTCTGCATAAGTTATTATTTTACCATTTTGTAGATTTAAGTTACATATCTCATTTATATAGATAAGAAATAAACTAGGACCGAGTACACTCCCCTGTGGTACCTACAGCAAAAATCTATAATTGCACTATCACTTATGTACTTGTCAATTTTTACTATCTGAGTTCTATTAGTAACATAGTCCGTGAATAATTTAAGGGGGGTTCCTCGATTGCCTATATTCTCCATCTTCTTCATCACCTGGGGACAGAGGCGGTGTCAAATGCTTTTGTTAGGTCTAGAAAGACTCCTATGCATTTACTTTTGCTGTCTAGTTTACCTGCAATGTGATATGTTAATTTTATTACAGCGTCCTCTGTGGATTTCCCTTATACGAAACCGTATTGGTTTGGAGAAATTAATTTATTTTTATTTGGATAACATATTAGTCTGGTATTCATTCGTTTTTCATATATTTTGGAAAGTATTGGGAGCACAGAGATTGGCCTGTAGTTGACAGACTTGTAGATTGAATGAACTACAGAGAGTTTAAATAGTGTGGGGAATGTTCCCGAGTTAATAAAGCTATAATTGTCAATATGACCAAGAGTGGGGACCAGAACATCTCTAGCCAATTTAATTATCTTAACAAGTAAATTGTCCCAACCTCTGGCGCAGTCTTTCTTAGGTTTAAAATTATTTGTTCAACTTCCTGCTCATTTGTTTCAATCGAAGCTAATTAGTTACACACTTGTGGGTCATTACTGTTTGTTGGGATGTCGTTAGGTGCGTTTATCTTGCTTGATAGGGATTTACCTACTTTGACAAAATAGTAGTTTACACTGTTTACAGCCTCCTCCGGGGTTTCTTCTAATTTGAGTAAGTGTAAGTTAGGTTCACGCGATGAATTTAAGTTTGCGATTTCTTTGACTAGCTTCCAGGTTTCCTTTGGGTTTCTCGTATGTTTCCCTAATTCAGATTTTTAATGAGTGTCTCTAACTTTGTTTAGAATGTCGTTGCAAAAGTTACGGTATCTAAAGTAGGTCGTTTTTAGGATGTTATTTTTAGGGTATTTTTTATGGTTTAGCCGTAGTTTGTCCCTATGCCTTATACATCGAAGTAGGCCTGGAGTAATCCACGATTCAAATACTCTTTTACGATGTTGATTTTCGGTGGTGGTTTTGTTCGCTTTGATTGCGTTGTTTATTATGTCTACAAGAAATTGGACCGCAGAATTAACACTATTTATAATGTAAAATATGGTAGTATTTGAAAGGTGATGTCTTATTTCATCTGTTACTTTTACGTAATTTATCCTTTCTTGAGTTTTATTTAAAGCTTTACGGGTAATGCGTGATTCTAGTGTTAGACAAACAGGGAAGTGATCGGTAATGGATGACTTTATTATTACAACATTTAAACTACATTTGGTTTTTATGTTTATATGGTCTAAGCAGGTGGTTTTTTCACGGGTTGGAAGGCTATGTCCCGGCAAAAGACCGTGCGTGGCAAGCATAGTGAGATACATGTGCGAGCGTGCATCCATTTTATCAGGGTTGATATTCAGGTTTATGTCCCCAGTTAAAATTATAGTAGTAAATGTCGATACAGTTTGTAAGACGTTATCACAAGAGCTAAAGAAACTATCGATATTTTGAATTGAGGGAGATGTATATATTGCTATTATGGCTTCTTTAGTGCCGAGTTTTATGACACCGCAGTTCGCAGCTCAAAATTGAGGTTCGTATACCTCATGCATCAGTGTTGAATGTAAGTAGGTTACGACACCCTCGTTTTGCGTCGCACAAAAAAGCAACGCAATAGGCAGATTATGCATAAGAAACTATTTCTCGACAATAAAGAATAGAGCTGAAACACGCACGTATACTGTTCATATTTGACGTTCCCCCATACACTATGATTATATAATTTTCTTTTTAACAAATTCGACAAAATCCCGATTCTTTTCAGCAATTCCCACTTGAAAGAAATACTCCAGTAACACTTTATCATTACGAAAACCAAAGTGCGTAAACAGGGGTACCGTAAATAGCGGGTATTCTGCGTTTGTCGCGTCTCGCGGGATGAAAAACAACAAGTCTCCGCGGTAAAATATGTGATCACTTAGCAACCTGCAATCAAACAACAACTGCCGCTTAGTTTTTCTCCTTCGCTGTCGACGAATGTGCCTTTTTTCGTTGTTTTTGCCTTATATATTTGTTTTGTATTCGTATATTTTCTCAAACATTCTGTGCTGGATAGTAGTTTTTGTATTTTGGTTAATATCTACCTTTGTCAGGATTAGAGCATCACGCTTAACAGGTATAGTAGGGACTTTTGTTTAGCTGTCTAGAACTGCTGAGCATAAAGTACAACTACGAAAAAAATACAGTAGCCATTATGTTAATATTTGGCTGCTGTATTTTTTTTAAACGAAGCCAATTATATCGTGCTTTATTTTCGCCGACAATCTGCACTCAATGGTCCACTCCACGAATGTATAAGAAAAGCCACAGTACGGGAGGAATGGCTACGGATTGTAAAGCTTGCCACCACCCCTGATGTGACTACCACGACCATTCTGCCAACAGTGTGTCGACGAAGAAGAATTAAATTCAAAATCTTAAATCCCAAAGTTAAGTACATATAATTTCGACCTTGACACACCAAATCAGTACAAGACAAACAGCCTTAGCAAAACATTGCATGTATTTACCGACGCCTGCCGCCGTCAGGACGTCACAAGGCGAGGCTCAGGCCGCGGGATCTAATCTGATAATGCGTCGGTTATGGGCGGTGTGCGTGCGCCATTCTCCACTTACCCTCGACTAATTCGATTTGAGCCCTCCCGGCCACATGCCGCTGCCGAGCTGCATCGCGACTGTCCCCATTCTCCACTTGTACATATTTTAATTAACATTTTTGTTGCTGAAATTATTCTGTCACACGATCTCGTTTTTCTGGTCATGAAAAGACTCTTTGGTTGGTCAGCCAAACCCTGTGTTACTGTCTGCTAACTGTTCAAGAATCAATGTTAGGCTTCGATGTGGTGTGTGTGACTGTTCCTAAACCCTACTCTGATGACGTTTTTCCTAATTATTTTAAAATTTTGTTAAGGTCGACTTCCTCAATTTTAAGCTTATCTACTTAGTGCTTAGTGGGAACAACTTAAAAGCCAGTCTAAAAAAAGGTAATGGTATAAAGGTGAAGTAAATAAAAAAAGAATCTATTTATCTCATCTCCAGTGAAATATCAAATAAATAAACCTTGATAGAAGCTATCAATGCAAGATAGATACGAGAATTTCACTTAGAGCAGAACTTCATAAAATAAAATAAAAAACATTTTTTCCATTTCCACTAACACAACTCATAATTATGATGTATAAGTATGTAGAAAGGTACTATAAAATGTATTTAATAGAGGTCCATGTTTGCTAAACTAAGAACAGCGTAAAGCTACCTAGGTTTAGCGAATTAGGGAGATCGAGTATCAGGTTTTGATCTCTCCACGACACTTCGGTGAAATCCTAATGACGCGGACGTAAACAATTACACCGCTATTGCCAAAAACTATTAAAACATTGTAACTAATATTAATGACCAAAAAGTTTTGATGTTTTAAGATAACGAGTTAAATATTAGCACAATAATTTGAACGTATTTATAAGTTCCCAACTTATTAAATACAAATTAAGTTATAGCCATACCATTAATGATTGAGCAATAAATAGAAATTATTGCAGATTCTGAAAAAAGTAACAAGTTTTTAATGAAACCTATGTTTACCTGTGTACTGTGTACCTGTGTTTACCTATGTTTTGAATGTTTTGAATGGTAGGTAGTACAGGTTTATCAATTGGCCAAGCTACTTCCTGCGTTATTGACAATAGAGACACTCCTTAAACCTAAATAATGCAACTTGCGTTATTTTAGGCCGTTTGAGCCCATGTGTTAATTATTGATACTTGGCATGTATTCTTCAGTAACTTAGTAAACATGGTATTGCGCTGAGGGTGTCACCAGCGACCGCTGAAAGTTTCATAGGGGAAGCTTTTTTTGCGAAAAGTTTATCAGAAGACAATTCTGTAGTCACGACAGCTATAATTGAAGACTGTGAGCGAGGCCCTTTGACAGTGCAGTGCAGACAAGGGCAGGGTCCGGAGAGGCGGGAGCGGCGCGCGGGGGCGGTAGGGGGGATGCTGGAGTGCACCTGAGCCCGTGATTGATGAGCCTCAGCCATCGCCATGATTGCGAGCTGACGCCGCCATTAACAAGGATCACGTGACGTATGTACTGTCTCAAGATGCGGTTTGACACCGTGAGGTAATGATGTATTCTCAGGAAATCCGTGATAGTCGCTTTTCATTATAATTTAATTCATTTTCAGATCGTTTTTTCTGTTTTCCCGATATCAACTGTATTTAAGGCACCAGCTACCAAACAACAAGCTAGAAGTACGTAATTAGTAATACAAGATGTGTACAGTACATCCAAACCGCCTGTACGTAGACCACTTTGTTAATCCTACCAGATTTACGTAAACGCCTATGCAAAGATACCGTCGTTTGTCTAATAAAACAAACCGCGTATTTGCTATCTGCACTCCCGATAGCTCTTTATAGTTAGCGTTAGATCAGTGAAGGGGAAGATCGGTCCTTGCCGGGACGGAGCAGGTCCTGCCGCGCTGCTTGTCAAAGTGGCCGCCGGCGTGTTTGAACAACTAATGAGCGGCTCCCGGGAGACGGCGTGTTTGCCCCGAAACGCCCCAAGCGCTCGCCTGGGTTTTTCGTACAAACGCCTGGGTTTGCCGAGGTCTCTCGCCCCCCACTGCCCTCACGGCGCACTCCTTGTTTGCTCGCCACTCGGTGTCGTATCGGACTTTCAAGTGTAAATTGGAAATTTGTAGAAACCTACGTACATAAACAGGATCAAGTATCTGGTAAATCTTTGTACCTGTGTTGGAGTGTACAAATAAAGCCATGTGTGAAGTCTTGAGTACAGACTTGTAGGTGAACTATGAACTATTCAGTTTCGTATGATTTGATAATTTATTTATTTATTTAGGATATCTAACAAAGGATGTACACAGATCATGAGAAATAAATTATGGATGACAAAAGTATAACGTAAGTGTTCCTACTCCTTCACTTGTAGGAGACCACAGAATGCATAATAGAAATGACATCTAAGCTGACAAAGTTATAATACTATAATATTTAAAAAGATTAAAAGAAGGTTAATTAAAACACATCGGGCAATTAATATTTAGAAATGGAAAATTAAAATTTACAAAAAGTTAAATCTTATTTTTTTTTTCTTTAGTAATATCTCTAAACATAACTTTGCTCAACGCGAGCCAAATTTTTTAGAGCTTCTGTTAGTTGCTGCCGGTATGTGTCAAATATATTTAATTTAAGAAACAAAATCAAAGCACATTTTCATAGAAAGCACAAGTCCACCAGTGGTCGTGTCAACTCTTGCTTCTTTGTTATATTTTATTTACGGAAACTTTGTTTCGGGTAAGTAAACTATTCCATCCAAATACTTCTATGTTCTATGTTAGGGATTTTGGTTTCCGCACTTAGTCCTTAAAGTGGACCATTGTGCGTGAGCCATGGTGGCCGTTACTCCAACCAGCCCACCTCCCTCCAGAAGCAGATCAGACTTCCCGGTCTTCTCAGGGCATCCTCAAGAGATCTTGGCGTTCCAAGAGTCTCCTCGCGTATCTGGGTGACGCCAGTACACTCAAGGAGTACGTGCGCTATCGTTTCCTCCGCCTCCATGCACGCCCTGCACAGAGGACTGTCAGTGATACCTAGGGTGTGAAAATGTTTGTTTAGTGAGCAGTGTCCAGTGATGGTCCCCGCCACCAGTCGCAGGCTATCTCTATCCAGGCGCAGAAGGCGCTTGGTCAGCTTTTTGTCCAGAGATGGCATAGCCTCCTTGGATTGCCTGCACCCTGGTGTCGAGGTCCACCACTTCTCCGCTTGTGTTTGAGTGTGATCCTTTAGCCAACTTCTGAGCTGCTTGAAGGGTATGGGGACAATGGGTTCGGGTCCGAAAGCGTTTGTGCTGGATCCTCTTCTGGCGAGTTCGTCAGCTGCATCGTTTCCAAGCGATCCACTGTGTCCTTTGATCCATTGTAGTGTCACCGTGTTGCGGTTTAGTACCGTAACTCGTTCTAGGGCATTATGGCATTCTAGTATTAGTCTCGACGTGATCTGGTTTCTCTTTAAGGATTGGAGAACTGAGGCGCTGTCGGAAAGTATACGGATGTGAGTATCCGTAACTTCCCTGGCCTCTATGGCGTGTGCCGCTTGGATAATGCCCACGCACTCTGCCTGATATACAGAGTTGAGCATTCCCAGGGGTCTGGATATTTTGATGTTTAGGTCGTCGGAGAAAACTCCGACACCTGTTCCATCGTCGGTTTTCGATCCATCAGTGTAGATCCTTAGCTCTTTTGGACCTGAGTAGTCACACATCTCCGCTGTGAGCTCTATATTGTAGTGCTTTTGGAAGCAGTGGGTCTTCGGGGTTCTGTCACAGGGTGATGCCATCATGGGCTGTTGTTTGATTGCGTCATCTTTTATGCGCGTATGTTTGATTCTGGAGTCCTTACTTAGGGTGCCGGATACTTCGAGCCTGAAGGCCGCTAGGGCCGCCTCCTCTCTTACGACGAGGTGTAGAGGTGGTAACCCCAGCATTACCTGTAACGCGGCAGTGGGTGATGTTCTCATGCTGCCGGTGATTGCTACACAGGCAAATCTTTGTACCTTCTCGAGGTCCTTCTGGGCTGTGCTCAGATTGGTCCTGGGCCACCAAACTATGGAGCCATACGTAATGATTGGTCGGATGACGGTGGTGTATAGCCAGTAGGTGATTTTGGGGCTTAGGCCCCAATTTCTGCCAAGCAATCTTTTGCATTGCCATAGGGCTATGCTGGCTTTTGTGGTGATGTAATCAGTATGTTTTGCCCAATTCAGCTGTTTGTCCAAATAAATACCCAGGTATTTGGTTTCAGTCGATAGGCTTAGGGTGGTCTCAAAGAAACGTGGCAATTGTAGGTTTGCCAACTTCCTTTTCTTTGTGAAAAGGACGAGTTCGGTTTTGGTGGGGTTCACTGCTAGTTTGTACTCCTTGCACCAGTCTTCCACCACCTTCAAGGCTTGGCGCATAAGGTTACATAGTGTGTTTTCATGTGTGCCATTTATTATTATGGTTATGTCATCTGCATAGCCCACCGTGTAGTAGCCTCTGTCATTCAGACGTTTGATAAGGCTATCCACCACGAGGTTCCATAGGAGTGGTGAGAGGACGCCCCCTTGAGGGCAGCCTTTCGCCACGATGGCTCTAGTCGTATCGTTCACCGTAACCTGTACGGCCCTGAGTCTTAGCATATTTGTGATCCATCCTCGCAGGGTCGAGTCCACACCGTGATTCTCGAGGGCTGCGTTGATGCTATGGAAAATGGTTTTGTCAAAAGCCCCTTCTATGTCAATAAAAACAGCTAGTGAGGAGCACTTGTGGTCTACTGCACATTCGATCTTGGAGATCACACTGTGTAGTGCGGATTCTGTTGATTTTCCTGTGGAGTAGGCGTGTTGGTTCTTGTTTAGTGGTAGCTCCCGAAGAGGTCCATCCCGGATGTGTCGGTCACAGAGTCTCTCGAGGGTTTTCAGGAGGAATGATGTCAGGCTTATCGGTCTGTAAGCTTTGGGTTGTGTGTAGTCTGGTTTGCCTGGTTTGGGGATGAAAATAACTTTCACCTCTCGCCATTCAAGTGGTACATAGTTGTGTGCCAGGCAGGCTTGATAGATGATAGCCAGCCACGGTGTAAGGACGTCTACACCCCATTGTAGCAGGGCTGGGAAAATTTCGTCTAAGCCTGCGGCTTTGTATGGTTTGAAGGTCTTGATTGCCCATTTTATTTTGTCTTCAGTTACTATGGTACGGGCTCTGGACCAGTCCCGGTCGTTTGGTGTGTGCATTGGCTCACTTGCCCATGTTTTGTCCTCAGAGAGGTTGCAGTCTGGGAAGTGGGTTTCCAAAAGAATTTTACTTGTTTCGTGGTCCGACTTAGTGTAGGTATTGTCTGGGTTTTTCAGCGACCCGAGGGTACGATCCTGATCGGTGGATAGGATCTTCCTTACTCGCGCGGCTTCACTGTTTGATTCGATGTCCTCACAAAATTTTCGCCAGGCTGCTCTGCTGGCATGCCTGACTTGTTTTTTGAAGGTGTATTGTGTTTTCTTGTATGAGTCCCAGTCTTCTGGGAGTCTGGAGTTTTTAGCTCTGTTGAATTCTTTGCGCATGGTTTGCCTGAGCTTACTGAGTTCTGCATTCCACCAGGAGTTTCCCTTGCTCTTGGTGTTTGGATCTGTTAGTTTGCAGCAGGCGTGATACGCATCAATGATATATTCTGAGAGTTTTGTTACAGTATCTTCAAGTTGTTTGGGATCTGTTAGAGTTAGGGGTATTTGGTGCTGCGCTACTAGGGAGGCCAAAAGCCTTTTGTAGCCGGGTACGTTGGTACGGCGTGGGTTGCGCCTAGGTTCGGGTTTTTTTGTGTTAGCTACCAGTGAGAAACGAATCCTTCTATGATCAGAGCAAGAAGGCTCGTTGGATACGTGCCAGTTAGAGATAAGTTTTGTCGCGCTTTCCGAAGCCAGCGTTAGGTCAATGATTGTTTGACCTCTAGCCGTGACCCAAGTGGGTTCCGACCCGCGGTTTACGATGTTAAGGTTAGTGGAAAATAGATATGTGCATAATACCTCGCCTCTAGTGTTGGCTTTGTTGCAACCCCAAAGCGGGTGGTGGGCATTCGAATCCGTGCAGATGACCAGATCCAGGTTGTCGTCTTCACAGTATCTTACCAGGTCGGCCATCTCTTTTGGTGGGCAGTCTTCACCTTCGCCTGGCATGTACACCGAGGCTAGGACGATATCGGGTACATTGTCTTCGGTTTTAAGCCTGACAGCTGTCAGGTCTCTGGAACATAGTTGCGTGAGTGTTGTGGTAGGTACATCTTTGGGTATATAGGCGCAGGTTCGTGGTTTATCTGTGCCTTGTGTGTCGAGGATTAACTTACCTCCAATATTTCCGAGTCCGCATATTCTATTGTTTCGGATCCACGGCTCTTGGATCAGTGCAATGGTTCGGGGCTTCGTCTCCAGTGCCCTGCGTAGGCAAGCCGTAGCAGTCTGGCTATGCTGGAGGTTGGTTTGGATGATGTTCAGGGGGCTGGATGTGGGCGGCGGCGGCGGTGGGATGGAGTTAGGAGGAGACTGATCCATCGGATAGATCCCCCCCCTCCCCCAATCCGTGCCGGTCGTCGCTCAGTGACGGTGACGAGGTGAGCAACTGTTCTGTCCACCCTGGTGGTGAGGTTGGCATGCTCACAGCGTCGGCATCAGCCATCGCCGTTCGCGCCAGCTCCTCTTCCAGTTGCGTCATGGTCAGGTCATCTGTCGGTGTCGATTGGGTCTGTGCGGTCGTGGTCGTAGTCTGGGTGTCGGAGGGCTGGGTTTTGGGGAAAAAGCGCACGTATATCGACCCCAGAAGGTACGATATCCGCCGCTCCCTCCCCAAGACCTTCTCGACTTCCTCCGGTGGGATACCCAGGGTCAGATATGTCCCGTGGTTATCACCACCGACTGATGTCGCCCTGTACAGCGACCACCTCCCTATGTCATACCAAGTATTCTGACGAGTCAGAATACTCTGGAGCCGCGCTATGTCCCCATTGTACCTGGGAACGAAGAGCGCTGCTCGGACACGGGTCGGCACGTCGGACTGCTTCATCACTTTCAGTGTCGCGTCTGTGTTAGGCAATTTTATTTTGGGCACATTTTCAGTCAGCCAGGTCAGGGCACTGTCGTCCTCACACCACATCTGAACCGTGCCATCCGCTACCCGTGGGTAACCGCGGAAGGCCGGGAGTGGTTTGGAGGGGTCGGCGTCCATGACGAGGTTTTCGAGGCTGACCTTGATGTGCTCGGTCTCGTCTGTGGTCATGTCACGGGATGGAGGCGAAAGGCAGATCGCTACGGCGAGCCGCGCAGGAATATCCTTTGTGGCCCGTGCGTAGGTTCTCTGCTCCCCCTGAGCAGTCTGGATTCTGACACGCTTGGCGTCCCCCTGGAGCATGCTCGGCGAAGCCGTGTCGTCCGGGCGCACCCTCTTTGCCGCTCCCTGACCACTTGGTCCAGGTTGCGGTTCCGAGGGGCTTGGCACGGTGTTTTGTGCCAGGGACTCCACGTGCGAGAATCCAGATCGCTTGCCTCGCTTTTTTGTGGGTTGTCGTTTGGTCATTTCGGTGCGGTTCCGGTCGTTTCCTCCGGATGGTTCTGGTGCGGGCATTGACGTTTCGCGCTGGGTTTCCCCTTCGCGGACTAGTCCTTGCCCGCATGTTTCCGCGTCCGGCTGCTTTTCGCGCTGGGTTTCCCCTTCGCGGACTCGCGGCTGGTCGCGTACTCCCTTACAAGCAACCGTTTGTGCTTCGCGCTGGCTATTGCCTTCGCGGATTTTGCGCAAACGGTTGTTGAGATCTCTTACCCTGTTACCGATTTTTCCGCGCTTACGTTTCAGCATGCGTACTTCATCCACAGAGATGAAACCAGAGCCACCAGATTCGGCTTCCTTTCCCGTCCCGTGGTCTTCAGAGTCTATTTCTCTCAACCTTGCTTCGATCTTCTCGCGCTGGAGTGCCAGCGCGCGGAGTTCGTCGTCAAGACTGGAGAGTCGTGCTTTGTCAGTGTCATTGTCAGGGTTGTTCGTTACACTTTTCCGAACGATGCTCTGTTGCCAGGCCCTCGTGGAAGGTGTAACGTGTGTCAGGGTCGTAGGCGCGGTGGTCGCTGCCGTTAGGGTGTCGGTAGGCGCAGAAATCGCAGCCATTTGTGTGTCGGGTGGCGCGTAAGCCGCAGCCGGTGCTATTGGCGCTAAAGCAGCCTGCCGCGCAGAAGGCGCGGCACATGTAGGCAGATTGGTGCCCCCCCCCAGATTACGGTGGGAGCTGGCCGACGGATCGGCGTGGGATTCCCCGGCATTGCCGGGACCCACCTGGGGATTAAATTTTCCTTTCTGCATTTCCATGTTGAAGGTTTGTGGGCTTTTTGGAATTGAGGTTACCCCTCCTCAAGGACCGAAAGGATAAAAAGGGGAAAAAGGAAGGAAGGATTGGGCGTTGGATCACGGGAATGGGGTTCGGGTTTCCCTAGGCCTGGGATTTTGGCTTTCGGGAAAGCGGAAAAAGCGCCTGGTGGTTTTTGTTGCGTCTATTTCTTATGGAATTAGACCAAGAACAGGGCGGCAACCTCGTGAAGGTGAATCCCCCAGACTTGCCTTGAGGATCTACACGACTGTAGCGCTCCCCCTCAAGACCCCGCCACCTTTCCACCTCTGAGGGAGGCAGTAAGGTAGGCCTGCATCTATACTACCAAGCAAAGCGTAAGCAAAAGCGTGTCGTTGTGCAACCGTAAAAGCATAAGTACAGGCCCTCCCCATCCAAATACTTACTTTAAAGTTAACTTCTTTATGCTATCTCATTTGATACGCCTTAAATACATTTGCGACGACTCGAGCTTTGGCTTATTTATCAATATCAGTACTACTAACCACTCCGTAGCCAAAAAATCACATATTTCTTTATGAAATTATAGTACCCAAGACTAAATGAGTGTCATAGTTAGAAAGTAGCTTTTATGTTTATTACTTATCTTGAAAGCTGCAAATTTTCACACATACTCCAGGTGTCAAAATTACTCCTCGGCATTTCATCAAAATCGGCCTAGCATAGAGTACAGTCGCCGGCGCGTCAAGTTACTACAAACTGTCAAATTTTCTCATTTGATTTTGTGTTACCTTGATGTGCTGGCGACTGTACATGATCAATCACCTGCATAGCATAGGTACAGACGCCAGCACATCAAGCTACTACAATCTGTCAAATTTCTTTAATAGATTTTCAACTTTATCGCTAAAGTATTAGCTTCAAGGTTGATTGGGAAAATTTGACAGTTTCAGGTAGCTTGATGTGCTGGCGTCTGTACATAATATCTCGAAAACATATTAGTTTCCAGGTTGTAAAAATAAACACAAACCAAGTCACTTTCGTCTATTTATACAATATTTGTAAGAAGACTATCAAATACATATCCACCGGTTCGACGATCAGCGAGTTAAAAATAAACGTTTTCGTCGCTGCTGCTATCTATGGCAGAAGCGTGGAATCAAGTGCTACGAAACGGGCTCGCATAACGGTATCGGTCCCGTTAGTTCACCCCACGGGAAGCCGGGAGCTGTAGTACTTCCCTCGTCACAGGACAGAGGGCGCCACTTTAGAAATATTAAAAATTTCGCAAAGTTTTGAAGTATTTTATGCAACATTGCCTTAAATTTACTATGTATTAGTATTAAAATACGAAATATTACAATCAAACTTTAAAGTTTTACCATACTATCGAAATCAAAGTAGAAATGGGAATGTTTTGAATCCCACGTGGTTGTCAGTGTTGCACATTCAGAAGCTTTCATGTTTAGAGGAGTCACTAACGCCATCTATAAATATGGAAGCAGTTCTCTTTTTTTGTGACAATTGTACAGACGCCAGCAAGCACATCAAGCTACTACAATCTGTCAAATTTCTATAGGAGATTTTCAACTTTGATTGGGAAAATTTGACAGTTTCGGGTAGCTTGACTTGCTGGCGTCTGTACAAGACCCAGACACCACACACCACATTCTAGAACGCCGCTGAAGCGTAGGTACATACAGCAACAATACAGCAGGACCTAACTATTTAACAAGTTGAATTTAAGATCAGGTACATGTTGATGGTGCATTGGGAATAGTGATTCAAACTTGAACATCATTACAGAATGCAGGCCCTGTTTACTACGACCACACTAAGTAGTCTTTCCATAATAATATGTTCTTCCAAGTTGGTTCCACCTTATTTTTGGGAAGACAGGCCTTCGGGAAATAGCGGGTAGTGTAGGATTCTAACTGACTTCACTAGAACCACTTCAGTGTTTCATAATTGTCAGCATATGGATGGAGGCACCCATGTCCTAAAATACCAACTCCAGAAGCGTGTGCAACGCCTGATAGGGCACGGCTCTCGGGAGCCCTCTCATAACACTTCAAGTAGCTTCTGACTTTCGGTTATGTTAGAGCTTTTTCATTGTAAAGCTTATGTAACACTAACCTATACGAAATATGACACATATGTTTTTCGTTTTATAGACTGAGTTTCCCTAAGAGGAGTTGCAACTCGTGGGTATCTAGCAGCTTGTATCGTGATTTCCCCAATAATGGAGTGTCTCGCACACTAATTCGCTAAGAACCGCTAAGTAGAAGGTGGTAGTAGTAAGTAGATATTAGGTGTGTAACTATCTGCAAAATACAAAACAAAGCCTACATACCTAATGCTTTGTAAAACATACTTAAGGGTGCCTAGGTATTACATCTAGGTAATACACACCGAGTTTCCTCCGTACCTCGGAAAGCACATTAAGCCTTTGGTCCTGTTTGTCATTAGATCTTTGACAGTCGCTAAGATAGAAAACCAAGAGGTATCATATTACCATGTGCTAACTGGGTTATGGAGGTCAGATAAGCAGTCACTCTAAGAAAAATACTAGTACCATTCAGCTACTACATTCGGTTAGACTGGAAGTCGACCCCAAAATAGTTGGGAAACGTCTAGGCAGATGATGATGACTTACTTGAGAGTTAAAAAAAAACCTAGGTGTTTGTGTTTTACTTTTATTTTAAAACTATACATTAAATTATAGCCAACCAATAAATTAGGCTGCGCCATACACTTCTATACATACATAGGCATAATAATCATACGTACCTAAACACAATCGATCTTTGAAACAAAACCTTAACTACAAATGAACAATAGCCATTCTGGCGAGTTTATTCATATTTTCTCATAATTAAAACTTTTTAAAGTAGAAATTAAAATAAAATTGATTAATCTTTTGAGTACTTTCAAGATGGAGAGATAAACCTGTCATGGTGTCATGTACCCACTCCTATCCATAGTCTGTTGTTAACCAACTTAGAATTAAGAAACTACTGACATAGGTAGGTAGGCCCTAACCTTTCTTAAGATTCATACTAGGGGCGGGGACCCCTAGTATGAATCTTAAACAGATTAGAAAGGTTTATTTGTGTGTTCTAGGTACTTGTTTATACACTGATCAAATGCTTAATAACCAAGTTAAAGAAATAAACAATAAATTAATTCAAACAACAATTACAAAAGACGTACAAATGTAGAAATACTCACAGTATACGTGGGATATATCCACCACAATTAAAAGCTAGCAGTATCATCGCAACATTCGTAAGCTGCTTTCCTAATTTCAATTCCAGGTAATTTTAAAATTACGTGGTTGCATGAACATTCATATTTTTTAAACTTATGTGAAAGTTACATCGGGTCGAGACGGAATAAAGAGAGAAACTTGAAAGCTTACCCATTAATTTATTACAATTAGTATAATTAACATTGCGTAACGTAACGCTCCGCTCGTCGACTCCACGCCGCCGCCGCCCGCGCCTCTTTATCACTTACTACGTGGTGTTTATGCAAGTCTCTTTCCCTTATTCCCGCCGGCTCCCAGTAAATACAGTTACATACTAATAACAAGCGAGGAAATTTAATTGTCTATACATTTCCTAGCAGTAGAACTTCTAGGTACTACCTACCTGTGATGAGTATTATAGCGCCTTCTGTAACATTTTGCCAAACAAACTAAACCATCCTATTATTACTTAAACGACAATCCTTACTTATAAACAAGTTAATTCTATATATCTAAACATTAAGTTTGGTCGAAAACAGGAATGTGTAAAACGTTTGACTAGAATTTACTAAAACTTAACATTGACCTAAATAAATATTACAACATTTAACGTCTTCACTCATTATCAGCAAATACTAAACACAGTTCCCTCCACGAAAAGAGACTAAGAATTCCAATTTACTACAGAATGAGATCTTACAAGTTAGACACACAAAACTATCGATACATAATATACATAAGTTACTTATATTATTTTAATTTGTTTTTGTAAGGTAATTTAGTTCTGATGTTTCACATAGTTATTGCTAAACGGGTTAGTTGTTAAATGTAAAAAGTGTCTTCATTTACCTTCAGTCTTTCTAAACATTTGGAGTTAATGGAGATCAAACAGCACAATATTATTTATTTTATATTGTTGAGTCGAACAAAATTATTTTTGTTACAACTTTTAGCAACTCACATATAAATGAATCTATTTTACAATAAATAACATTAATCTACTCTAATGTTAGTATTTGACATAAATAATTTGAGATCAATTAACTATAAATTCTCCTACATAACTTTTCTTATATTGTACGAGAATTGACATCGCTTCTTACAGATAAAGGTCTATTTTTTTTTGCTTCTGCGCGGGTCTTCTCTTATAAATCCAGGTGCACGAAATAAAAAATGTTCGTAACAATGCATCCATACTTTCATAAACTCTGAGATCGTTGATTTTGGTTGTGGATTTTTGTACCATTTTCTATGATTCTTAGATCGTTGGAAGCAAATCGAACTGTGTCCAAGAAACCAGATAAATTTTGAGTTTTTAATTAGAAATGTACATGTTGCACGTCTGTGGGTGTGTCTGGTAGTTGCGTCTGCTCGGGTGTGGTCTGCTTGTAGGGCAGCGTGTGACGGGCGCGCGGCTCCTGGGGCTGCGTCTCCCGCGCCAGCACGCGCTCCACGTGGCGCGCCACCAGTTCGGCGGCGGCGGAAGGCGTGCGCGTCAGTGCGCACATGTCGCTCACCGACATGCGCACGCGCAGGCCTCGAGCTGCCGCCGTGATACACGCAGCAGCTATCAAGGATGGTGGTACTAGCAGAAATTCGGTCTCTGTTGACAACAAAAACAAGAGTTTAATATCTAGGTTATCTTTTTTTAATTATATACTTAGCGCGTTATTTGAATGCAAACTTAACGCGACCTACACGTCTTCGACTATTAATAAGGTTGATTTTAAAACGAGTTTCTTGTTTACATGTTTTTGTATCAAAATTTTTGTACACACGGAGGACGCAGGCGCACTGGCGCAGGTAGATCGTGCACATCTGTTGCGAGATAATTGCCGCGGAGTGCGGACAGGTGGCTCGGACACCTTGCACCTCGTCCTGCCATCCCATGCTCGGCGTACATTATTGACATCTTATAACCTACTGACTAACCAAGATCAGGACCATCGTCTAAAAATAAAGTAAGTCACATCAAACAAGCTACCTTGTTGCTTGTTGTAGGAACAAAAAAACTGTTTCGATCTTCGACGACGAGGTTGAAAAAAGTCGCGTTACATTTTGCACAATACGAGAACTCTTTTGTTATAGTTTGAGAATAAGGAAGGAGAACCGAACAGCTGCCCGATTTGTGCATTGCGTCCCCGTCTGCATCTTTGTGTTGGTACCTACCCCGGGACAATAGACGGGGAATAATGGTAATTTACATCTTAAGTCGTCTAGCTAAGGGCGCAGCTGCAATTCGCCACGAAATAGGGACTCTATTGTGCGATTTTAAAATGTAACTTCGATCACAAGTCGACTAATCAATATTATTGTCGTCGATTAAATTTTGCTCTCGAAACGGTCGAAATTGCTCGATAAATATTTCAACATGTGGAAATATTTTACAGTTCCCATAGGTACGTTTAATGTATGTGCGTAAATTATATGAGTATCGTTATGCTAAGCATATTACCTACTAACGGTATAAGCATTGGAGCGTCACAAGTCAATACAATATAAACTTCAAGTCGCTTTGGGTGTACTACGATGCCAGTTAAGACGGCAGATGTGAGGACACCTGGCGCGACCCTTCCGCTCGTACCTCCGCGAACCATGCCGCTACCGTAGGGTCACTGCCCACCTACTACATGCACCCTTCTTACCTCCATCGTGCCTTTATACGCTATACATTCTGACTATTTCTTAAGAAAAAGAATATCGCTACACGCGAGCGCGTCATAATTTTAATCAGAAAAAGTACCCACACGTTATTAATGTAACTCAAGCCCGCTAGCTTGTGTCCGGCAGGTCAATGAGTCCAGGCTAGAAATGAACTTTAGGTCCGTTGCAGACGTTACACTTCCTAAGCACAGCGGCTGTCACCTAGCGCTTGAACTTAATCACTTTAATACATGAACATGCAACAGTGCACGTCAGAAATGTATATTAAACAGGAAGGTCGTTGTTTAATGTACATTTCTATGGACCAGTAGCTTATTAAAAATCAAAAACGCTTGCGAGTGGCGTATCAAGTCTGATCTGGTCAGCATGAGCAGCGGTGCGTCACGATCCGTTGCGCGACAGGTTGCCTGTCAGTTGGCATGCCGAACTGCCAACATCTGCTGAGCGAGCCCACGCGACTGCTAGCGACCCGAAGACTTTACACCCCCGCGTCTTACCCTCCTAATTACCACAACTGCATTGACATAGACCGTACACTCAACAGACATCGGGAACCGTTAAGTTCCGTTTGAGAAACCTGTCAGTCCCACCCCAATAGTGAATCCTAACCTAACACAAATAGAATGCAGAAAAGCAGGGGTTGCAAATAGTTCGTCTAATTGTGCGTTAAACTGGTTGGGATCGTTTTATGGCGAATATTATTATTGATGATTTAGGGCCGATTTTACCAGTTGCCCATTAAACGGAGTTCAATAAAACTAAGTTCAAATCGATCGCGTTTACATAAGCGTTCGATCTTGGTTCAAGCGCAAATTGATTTTACCGGACACATTTTGATCGCGTTTACGAAAACTAAGTTTACTTCCAACATAGAACGTAAACTCGCAAACAATTGCAATAACCATAGACAAAACTTGAAGTGACAGTTGGCAAAATAGCCGTCACGCGAAAAAATAGTTTGACAATTACAATTTGTTACAAGATTACAAAATTGTTCCTCGACAAAATGGAAAATTATGTATGTGTTATAATAATTTTTAATTGAATTATATTATTACATCGCTATAAATATATTTATTATTGGTAATTAAAGTATATTTATTATACTTAAATACTATCAATTTGAAGTTTAATAATGAAATCATGTTTTGTTCCGGAAATGTTATTCTTAACTGGCAATACTAACCTCGCTTTTCGGGAATTTTTGAATTCTGTCATTATTACCTACCATATTTTTATTACCGACCGGTGATACTTTCGGATTTTAAAGATTATTTTGGACTTTTGCGCTACTTGTGACCACTACTGTGTTTGTTATGGCATCTAAACGCAAACGAGACCCCACTTTCGACGCGAGTGAAAAACACACCTTGGTAGAGTTGGTGGAGAAATATTTCAACATAGTTGAAAACAAAAAGACGGACCATGTCACAATGAGTAAAAAACACCAACAGTGGCAAACAATTACTAGTGAATTCCTTATCATCAAGGGTGTCAAAATGTTCTTCTCGCTCACGTATCCATCTTGGTCGGCGATGGCGAATAGTATTTTCATCGTAAGTTTCATCAAATGCAAGCGATAGAGCCCTTTTCATGCTTTTATTTTATTAATAAAAGCCGATTTCTTCGAAAATACGAAATCTTTCCACAACAACAAACAAAACGATGACAGATGACAAATGTCATTTGATTGCGTTTAACCACGTTAACCGTAAAAAATTGGGCGTTCAGAAATTAAACGAGTTCAAGCTCTAACTGAGTTCAGTTTGTGTTGGTAAAATCCAATTTGGGCTTTTGAACTCAGTTAAATGCCTAAACTGAGATTAGCTTGAAGTGATCGCGTTCAATTGAAATGATAAAATCGGCCCTTAATGTCTTATTCTAAAACCTGATTTGATCAATGATTTTGAATAACTATTCTGAACACAAATAATTATAGTAACAGTTTAGAATTTATTACTTCCGTTTTGTTGACAATAGAATCAAATATCAAAGAAAAGAAGGCTTCAAACGGTGGTAGACGACTATTCGATCTCGGATCGGATGTTGAAAACGGAAGCTCGAATCTCGCAAGGTAATACGTTAAGATTGTGTTTGGAGATGTACGGCTTATTGGGTTAGATAGGGTGGTACGCTGCCAGGTGCGCGCCGAGACGGGTCTTTGTCGCCAAGCTTTTGTAGAGACTTTGGGACAGGGATTCGGCGCGGAACAATGGTCGCGGGACGTCTTCGTGTATTGTGCGCGAGTCAGCTGGCGCGGTCGCCGAGCGCTCCCCTGCGTATGCGCCGACTAGTCTCATAAGTCACCGTAACCGTGACACTACGCCAAGAAATTAGTCCGGTCAAACTGCACATGTTGTGCTCTATACAAATTGTATTGCCTGCAATAATAATACCATGTAGTCCTTAGAAATTTTACGGTTAGCAAGACTTTTACATTTGAATGCGATCCGATTTTGAATGTTGCGTATACTTTGTTAGTGAACCTAAATGTGAGTAATTATAATCATAGTAATTAAAATAGCTAATAAAGGAAGATGAAGGAAGTTTAGGGGTCAAGTAATGTTATTAACCCTTTCACACCTCGAGTAATGCACGATCAGTTACCGGCAATTATGCTACTTCCGGCGACACCGACAAAACTTGACGCCCCGCTACACGAAACGTTTCTGTTTACAATAATACTTAATAGATGCAACTGATAGTTGACCTGGTGTTATATTAACACAAATATTCACACAATAGCGAACACACCGTGGCTTGTAAAGCTCTCATGTCAAAAGCTTTTCCGTTATAAGTAAGTTGTGTTTTCAAGTTCGCCTTGCAAGCATTTAAGTAACACAATAATTCGCTTTCGTCTTTACAAACAATCTGGCTTCTTCATCCCTATTTCATGTTGCATAAGAACTACAAGTAGCATCTGCAGACTTAAGGAAATGATTGTGCTTTCTAGAAACAAAACTTTTTGTTACCTAATTATTAACGAAAGAACAGATGAAGCATAGAAAGCTTCAAAAGTAAAGTCAATGGACCAATGGAGGGTGACAGACGGTGAGCGAGTGGTGGTTATAAATAACTGTTATCAGGATTCGATGGACCATAGGGGCGGACAGGGTTAACTGTCATGATATCCTTTAAACAATTCGTTAAACTCGTAGTAAACTACGAGTTTAACGAGTAATTAAAAAGTTAACTACATAAGTAGATGCCTGATTTTATTCTTTAAAAATATTATATAGGTTCAAATGTAAATGACTGAAATTTTTTAATACACTAGATTTTTAGTTCTATTGCTAACAAGTTTTACTAACGGTAACAAACTAAAATTAAGATATCTTTTTAAAGTTGTTTTTTTTGGTCTACCTAAGTATATTTAAGTATAACTTTTAATTAGAACCGACAAATCAATTCCAAAATAAAAATACCCACTTTTGCGAAACTATTTTGCGACAGAAAATATGAAAATGCTATCCGGAATATCAAAATCAAACGTTTAACGTCGACCTTATGTAGGTATGGACTTTGCTGAAAATAAGAATCGGAAATACATATGTTTAATTATTATCATTAAGTTTTTTTAAAACTATAACGAACGCGCTAAATAAAGGTCAGGTGTTTAGCCAAGCAACGAGTTTAATATGAATTAGTAATTTCCACTAGTTTTTATTGTGTTCAGTGATCGGAAAAGCGCAGCCCTCGTAGGGAGGTAATGTCAAGGGGTCATTGGTGGTTACCCTGTACCGAGGGCACTATAAACATTTACTGTAGGCACATAGGTAAACTGTTCATGAAAGTTTTTACCTATATTTTACGTTATCTGCAACATTACAGTCACGAGGACTAATATAAATACAGACTTAACAAAATTCAAAAGCGATTTTCTTGTGTAACTTCGAGTTTAACTTTGAGACAAGTCTGAACTCATGACAGTATGGGTTCCAAGTTCCAACATTAGGTACTATGTCCGTAACAGAATCAAATTTTAATCAACACTAGTATAATTTTTTTTAATGTCGCAACATGTTCACATACTTATTAATGCTTGTGACTGTAGGTACTAAATTGACTTGCACTTTCAAAATCGGTTTTATAATATTCTATGGCCTTATTGAAATTTGAAGTTATAACTATAACCCAAACTCACCACCAATTTTGTGGTGACGTGGTAGTGGTACTCATATCAATATAAGGTAGGGATCGAAATCCTTTATCGTTTTACGACGTTACAGATAATAAATAACGTGCAAGCACACATGTAAATTTTAAGTAAGTACATAAATCGCTAGCCACGTGTCCTCTTTATAGATTTTTTACTACTGTAAGGTTTAATACGCAAACAGGTTTACCATTCGATAGCGTACTATACTATTTAAATGTAATGGCATAATTTGAATTTTAAAAATGTAGTGAGGTGTTTCGTGTATTTACAATGGGAGTGCGAGAGGGTCAGTGGCTGAGGGGTGCGCAGGCGCAAGGTGTGCGCGTTATCACGGCGCACACGGCATGTGCGCGTTCCGATACACGCGTCCAGCCTGCACCCCACGTTACATCGCTACACCCCGACAATCACATTCCAAAACAAAGGGAGGCTCCCATATAACCATTAAGCTAAAACCTAAACAAATTAGTGGATTTTTTTTACACCGAACGGCGTTTATCGATTAAAGTTAATTACTATCATTGTAGGAAGTGAACTCGACCCGCATGTTGGCCAAGTTTCGCGGGAGATTTATTGTTGCTGAAATAAGTACGCATACGTGTAAAACCTGTATGTAAGTAATAAAGGTTGTATAAGTACGTACCGGTATAGCACACTGAGGTGAGCGTGAGCGCGTGTGTCCTGACCAAAGGGTTGGTGCGGCCCCACGGCACTCGCGCCAGGAACGGCTCCACGAAGTCAAACGCCGTTGCAATAGACAACTGCCAGTTCAATCGTTGAAGAAGCATTACTTCCCATTGCTATAACAAAAAAATGCAATATAAGTGATGGTCGTTTCGCTTTTGAATATAATTATCCCCAAAGGGCACGACCCTGTGTGAATAACAGTATACTTTCTTACATTTCAAAACAAATTCCCTGTTATTGTATTTAAAGGAAGGGATGTGCGACCTATTCTTAATAGTTGATACGTAACCGTCATACTTGATGGGTTAGGCGGAAACCGCAAAAAGTAGCGAATCACGTTACAATTACAGAAGAAATGTCATAAGAAAACACAAGGGACAATGGAACCCTTCGCTGACGATATTTTTCACATGGCCACTGATATAATAAGGGCGGTGAAACGATTCCTTGTTTATATTCACAACAACAAATGTACTAATTTAGATAAAGAGAGGGTGAACGCCGTCCATGCTATGAACGTCTTTAGTAATTTTTGAGTTCATTAAACCGTACTACCAGACAGATAACTATGATTTATGTAGCCATGCATATTCAAGATGTTACAACAACAACGTCAAACTCAAAAGAAGGCAACATTTTGAAGAAATATGGAAGTCATTTGGCTTCACTTCTAAAGTTAAGTATAGAATTTAAATAGGTAAAATTATTCGTACACTACTAATTCTTTGATCAATATCTTTAAAGTTATACGTTATGCATAGCATTTTAATGATGTCATTGGTGAATATTTAAGTGGTAGTCCCTAAGTATGGGAAAGTATCGGGCCGCACCATATGACAGCATTAAGTATGCGCGTTGCAGGCATATCGCGATCATCGCACGAATTAATAGCAAGGAAATACGAAGCATTCCACGGTGTCATACGCACTGAAGGAGAGACCAAATGTGTTCTCACGGTGTCCAAATTATATTAACTATTGCATATGGCGCATGTTAGTTATTTTAACAGGGAAGAGGTCAGGAATACCCCAGAAAGTTTATGGAGGTACTTATTCAAAAGCATAAATGCAGTTCACCCAGGGTGCATCTCTAGTCAGCTTGGTAGGTAATTTTTTGTCGCACAGCATTGCACTTAGAGTAGCGACAATTATTATATGATAGATGTTCATAAAAGGCACGTTGCCATTGCATAGCACCGTGTGAATAAGGTGACAAAGTCAAAATTGATTATAAAGGGCAGCTCAGAGCGACTACGAATCGCACCTGTCTGTGCGGGTGTGAACGATTATGACAATTTTGTCATTATGGTTAGCTGTGGGAATATTTTCAAAACCACATTTCGAGTGGGTGTTTTGATGCGTCAATATTTGGAATAGCCCATGAATAGCCCTTTAAACGTCAGAACTCCATCAACCAAAAATATTGAGTGCAACAACCTCATCTCATTAAAGACAAATGACGGCTACTTAAATTAGTACTAATTTAACTGGCTATGTATCGTATCTTGTAGCCCACATTTCCGTCGGAAGCAAGTGAGCGACCAATTCGGTGCCTTACTTCGTCACAGGCTGTGGCTACATAAGAAGGGTGACAGTCTTACGAGCCCTCTTGACTTTCTCGAGGAAGGTGTAATTGCCGGAAACTGGCATGGTGTAAGGAAATGTCGCTTTGGGGTGGAGGAGTGACATTTGACTCGACTAATCGAAGTTCATGCACAGTAAAATCAAAACAACAATTAAGTTCTGACACAGGATGTATGGTGCCGGACGTCGAAGACGATAGAGCCACTTGGATTTTTATGCAAGATTATGTTCGACGAAGGAAATGACACCTGTATTACACTGTCATGATAAAATCTAAGACGTACTGTCCGAATCAGGGCTAATCAACTGTAGTTTGATGATGATGATTTTGATGATGATTGATGGTAGGTCAAGTGACTTGAAGTGTGTCAATCTGGAAGCTTTGACTATAAACAATGACTTAACAGGATAATTAATCATTTATAGTCAACGCTTCCATAGTTATTAAGTACTGGGATCAGCCACGTGCTAGTGTTGATGACGATCAATAATCCTAGAAAGTGCGAGCAGCGCAGAAGCAACTTTCTAAAGATAAACCTTAATAAAATAATGAAACGAAGGATGCTTACCCTGACTTCATGTGGGTGAACAGAGTTATCTGTGTAAGCGCAAAGGAGGTCCACAGACAGGGGGTGGCACTGGCGGAATTTGGAGGCGAGAAGCATGGAAGTGACGGCAAGGAGTTGCAGCTGCTGCCGCGAGATAGCGCGCTGGGCCAGGAACCGGTCCATGTAGCTCACAGCCAGGGGAAACACCTGCTCCTCACATTGTTGTTCCTCGCATACCTGGAGGAAACATTAAGTTGAATTAGATTATTTATTTATTTATTCAGTAGTACACATACATTTTATTAATTTAAGTTGGTGCCAACATAAAATCATTAGAGACTCATTAGTAGACATAAGAAATTAACAAAAAAAAACATCATTAGGAAAAAGGGCCTCACGGACAAACTAGTTTTTCTTGGAAATAATACCATAATTGTGTGTGTTGGTGTTGTACGATAGATTAGGCTCACGCAGCTACGTCACAGTGCAGTGACGGGATGGGGTCATTGTCATCGGTGCGTAAATTAGAAGACGCCGGAGGAACTCCAGAAACGACTCCATAGTATTACAAAATCATATTTAAAACGAACCATGTTTAACTATGCTGTTGGTTCATTAACATTTAAAATATGTCCTTTAGATTTAGTAAGAGGGACAATGCTCTCTATAAAAGGTCACATGAGATAAATATTACTAGGTAGGTATTTTTATCATTAGATGTTCTATGATCTATGAGAATTCATGACAGGGTAATTAATTTACATACGAAGTACTCAACTGTTATTATTGTAAATAGGAAATTTTGTTATCAGACTACCCACAATACTTACATAGAATCTTTTTTTGTTTCCAATATATCCTTCCGTGATAACTTATATATTATGCTACAACTAAAATGTATTCCTATAAATCACTACCATAAAAGATACTTTCTCACCATATAAATTGGAGCAACTACGCACATAAATACTATACCCAGATATTCAGGTCAGTCGCTCCAATCAGCTGTTAGCGGCGACCCGATACTCAAACGATACTACCATCTATATTATTATACTTGTATATGTTTCGATTTTCTTAATACAAACACTGAAAATGATAAAATTTATTGATTATAAATACATATGTTATTAAAACGTACCTCCAACATCCAGGTGGTGACTACCTTCCGCATGAAGGGCTGGATATCAATTTGTACATTTTGGAAGTAGTCGGTGTGAAGAGCGTGTGCCCTCTCCAGAGCCAGCAAGTTGAGGAGCAGCCGAGGGTCGCGGTCTAAAGCCCGATCGGGACCTGCAACGCACATGTCGACCATCCTTCCACTTCCACTGTTGTTTCCAGAATTCTGCATGTTTTCTCCACAGGACAAATCCATTGCTTGCACAACTCAATTAACACTTTATTGTCCACAAATTGTTTATAATATTGTTCGATAGCAACAGCGATAGACTTTTTTCCGAAGTCCGCGCAACTTTACAAGTTTGTTTACAAAATGGATTCGTAATCGTAACTCGAGTGAAGTGAACGCACGCGCACCGTACACAGCCGCTCTTGGAGCGGCCTACAGACAAAGTAAATAGGGCTGTATCGGAACGCGGCCCCACACCGCACCTCACCCCACTTTTGATCTCCCTATTGTGGTCCTTGACGCGTCTGGGTCTTATTCATAGTACAATCCTGTTTAACTTTTATTGAAAAGCTCAATCAGATACAGAGCTTTTGCTGTGACTTACATATAGGACCTCTGTTAAATATCATGTACCAGTACAAAAGAACCAGGGAACTCGAAATACTAGACTGTTTCGAAAACAGAAACAATAGCTTTAAAGAGTTTTAAATTAAGCTATTACTTACTTATTGTTAAATTATAGAACCGGAGAAATAATATCGAAATGAAAATTACAAAAAAAAACATTTACAGAGATAGTTTTGAAACAATCTTTAGTCGAGTCAATTAAAACTAAAATTATGAGCACAAAATCCTCATCCTTAAGCAGGTCCGATTTCTATTATTGTTATCCCTGTGTATTTTAAGAGTATCTTCCCACTGTGAGTTACTACAGCGTAGGCTTAGACGCGGCGCAGGCGCAGTGCAGGCACGGCGTAGGCCAGCGTAGGCTAGCGTAGACACGGCCATGGCCAGCGTAGGCGGCGGCGTGCGGCGTAGGCCTGCGTAGGTGCAGCTTAGACTCTGAATAGTGACGACGAGTAGACTCTGCTCTGACTGTTGACGTAATATAGAGGCCGAGATAAGACAGTTTCTATACTGTCATCTTCAGCAAATTTTATACCACCGAGGCATCACTACAGTTCAAATCATGAAGGAATCATGTTTGTATATGGTCTGCAAAAGAAACCCCTTAGCTGGACCGAAACCTATGCGAAGACATCCTAAGAGGAACAGCGAGTTACTTGTTTTACTCTATTTTAATGTTCGATGGCTTGAGTTTTTACTCTGCAAATACACCACTATACATCGAACTCTCAACGCAGTACCTAATAGATTAATTAAATAGTATTTAAATTTTGGATTCCTCCCTCTTGAAGATGACTTTAAGCAAGAATATGTACATAAAGTAAGTAGCAAGCCTCAAAATAAAACCCTGAGGTACTTAGTTAACTAGAGCCTAAAACTGTTCATGTTTTAGTTATTTTCACCATGGTCTGGAAAATTTATGAGTTTATAATCGGACCTTGGTCAATCAAAACTTAACAAAAGGACACAACTACATCATACATAATTATGTTGAGGAGAAATCCTGGATGGTGAATTAGAATCGCGTTTCAGAATTGTATCGTGATTATCACTTTGTTTTCATTTACGCTGTGATTTTCATATTACCTACATACTTTATGCAATGAGTATTCAGCTTTTCATCATTCCGACAAATTCAAGGAGTCTACCGGATGAGACAACCAAATTTTTTAACGACACGCGGTACATGTACTAAGCAAGGCAACGGGATACAATTTTACAGTAACTTCCTTTGATTTACCTAATATTAGAATTCTACCTAGATATACGTAAACGGATTCAGTAAGGAATGCGTCTCGAAATTAAATAACAAGCTCTGATACTAGTTAAATTATTATTGTATTTAACTATTCCATAAGAAATAATCGCTGAATACAGTACAATGCAACATTACAATACACTACAAAGAGGTAATGTTTATTCGGAGGGCACACCTCAGCACAGGCCGGAGGAGGGCCGACAGCTGCGCGTGCGCCGCCGCCCGGCGCCGGCTGCGCACGATCCGGTTGACATTTTATTACAAATCCGAGCACACCTGATGCCAACACCACTCATTATTATAATTCCATTCTTTTTCCAGATTACTATTGTGTTACTTCGTGCGCGTGCTCTTAGCTTGCCCTCTCTTAATTTGAATAACTAGCTTTTTAATATATTACTTAAAGCATGACCACCTCTCATGCACTGAATGCTGAATTATTTTTAATGTATTTTATGCTTTTGGTTTGGTATCTTGGAACTTTTCTACTGCATTAAAGAATGGAATATATTTGCAAACTGCCTTCCATTCCGTGAGGTATACTAGGGAAACTAGTGAACCCAGTCCATACAGTACTGCTGACGAAGTGAATGCAGTAAGCTGCTCGATTTGCTTTTTACCCAAACCCATGATTCTCGTTCAATGAAAACGACAATTAATTTAGTTTTTATATCAGAATTACATAATGTCAAAATCTGATGTCAAGTTAATGGACAGGTAATTAAATATTACAATCTTTATGAAAATAGCTATACGACCTACTTATATTTGGTTTAAAAAGTTTTGTTTAGATTTATCGTTTATCTATTCCTTTACCCCCAAAACGAAATGATTAATGAAATTACTCACCAATAAATAGCTGTGGCAATACTTCATCATCTATACGGATACCTTTGCGTAATACTCACATAAAGATAGCTTGTCATATACCTACCGATGTAGGTAGGTACTAAGACACACGAAAGTGGGATAATGGGAACTATTAATAGCACATAGGTTGTAGGTAACTTCTCCAAATACATACATGCATACTGTTATGTTTTGATAATGAATTGCTTAATGTCCGTGTGCATGGCCGGAACTGTGTTAACATTTGGTGTCCGTCTGGGATTCTCCGAGTGGACAGTTCCCGCGGTGTTACGGGCTCATCGCGCCACATGCTATACTCAAATTAGACCACCGCACTCTAACCACTAATTATAAAGTTATCAACTTGTCAACTAGTTCCCATCTCGGGATTATTATGTAACAAAATGTGTAGGTACGAGAAAAATCAATAGAAGCAAAGGGTGTTCAGAAACGGTAGGTATTGCATTTCTGAACAAATATAATAATAATTATATACATTCGTTTTGGGTATTAACATAAAGAAGACCTCCGAAATCGCATAATGAGTGATATTTCCCTTAGAATCTCTCATTTAGAGGCGCTAAGTCTAGCCGTCCTAGTGTTATAGATCAGCGGAAACGCCTGATATAGGTACCTACGTATAACGTACGGTCGGTACGTTCTACCTATTTAGCTATTAGCTATGTAACGTCTAGGCTTATTCAAAATTACAAAAATCGTATAATACTATGGGCAAATCTTCTGCTCAATGATTTTCCCCCTAAATTGACTGCTTCAGCTTGTGCAAAATCATGACCTACAGCCTCCTAGTCTGGGAGACCAGTACAAAACGCAATTGTTTTAAAGGTACCCATAACTCCGCTTGGGAGCTCTATTCTCTTAAACGATAGTTGTCTTGAAATTAGGTAGGTACCTACTAGCATAACTATACGCGTGCCCTCGCTTGCTTGTCACGTATGTATACCTTCTCTGTCAAGAAAGTACGGGAAACGATCAAAGTTATTTCATCGCCTTCAAAGTAGGTATGCTCCTTCAGAAACGATACACTTACTCCCAACAGCCCAATCATCAACACATTTTTAAACGCTTTTTCCGGAATTGAGTTCTTCTACCGAAAGACCACAGGTGCCACGAAGTGGTAATTTAGGTTTAGGAAAAAGACAGAAGTCGGCTGGAGCCATAATTATCTGATGAATAAGGTTGGTTGCTAGATGGTATTTGTTGAGTTTTTGATCAAAAATTTGTTTATTATGATGGCCTTGTGCGAAGGCGCATTATCATGGTGCAAAATCCAAGAATTTTCTTTCCACAAATCTGGCCTTTTTCGTCGAATTTGTTCTCATAAAAGCCGCTCGTTCAAATAATCACAACACCGCGATACTCAAAGAAAGCGGTCAACATGACTTTGACTTTTGATCGACTTTGGTGTGGTTTTTTTGGTTTCGATTCAGTTGGAAGGCGCCACTCCGAAGCTTGTAAACCCACATCTCGTCACCAGTAACAATGCGTTTCATGAATGTTAGGTCGGAATTGACTCGTTCTAGCATCAGAATTTTACCAATTCCACACACCCAGAAACCCTGTTACGTATTATTGAGAATTTCTAGATGAATAAGTCGTCGGAGGGCAATCTATAATATAAAAATGGTTTTAACGGCGAGAAAAATTTAAAAAATTGGTAGGATTAGGGTAGGAGTAGTGTAGGAGTAGGTTAGGAGTAGGGGTAGGTTAAGAGTAGGGTAGGAGTAGTGTAGGAGTAGGTTAGGAGTAGTGCAGGAGTAGGTTAGGAGTAGGGTTGGAGTAGGGTAGGAGTAGGGTAGGAGTAGTGTAGGAGTAGGGTAGGAGTAGTGTAGGAGTAGGGTAGGAGTAGTGTAGGAGTAGGGTAGGAGTAGTGTAGGAGTAGGGTAGGAGTAGGTTAGGAGTAGGGTAGGAGTAGTGTAGGAGTAGTGTTGGAGTAGAGAAGGAGTGGGTAGGGTAAGGGGTAGGACACCACGCGAACGAAGTAGCGCTGGGCAGCTAGTAATACAATAAATTAACCTACTATTTTTTCTACGTTTTAAACTTAACTTTTAAGATAATGAGACCAAATAGGTCTCATTATCTTACTATTATCCGAGAAATGCAATTTTTAACATTTTTTAAACAGCCTGATAAACAGCCACAACATAAATTCGTCCGAAATAACTTTATTAATTACAAAACACTTAATACTTAATCACAAATACACTACTGATACTAGTCACTAGATATCGCAATTCTAGTTCGCTTCGATTCGCTTCGTTGTGTAGCCAAAATCAGACTGACTGCCCCCGCAAATACGACGGCTATTTATATGCCGACCGATCCTTCGAGAAGGTTCCACAACTTTCAGGAACCTTATTCACAGTTCATAGTGGAACATCATCCTTCGAGAAAGTTCCACAACTTTCTCGAATCTTCTAGACAGCTCCATAGTAAGATACTGTAGCTCGATCAACCTCCCCTATACCGCGTATGCTTACGATGCTCAACGCGCTCGAGAAGACCAACCCTGGATTGGACTTGTTGGCTGATGAATGGAATACGATAATGTTAGAATGTTTGTGGTCCTGTGAGAAGACCGAGTAAAAGGATTACTATTAATTTAGTGTTAATGACTTATGCTGTACTAAATGTAATAAATAAATAGAAGAACATTTTCCTTCTAGAAAGTTCTACAACTTTCTCGAATTTTCTAGACAGTTCTAGAGTGGCACATTCTAGTCTCTAATTTTATAGAGGTCCTTACTAGAACATTCGAGACTCGCACGTAATCTAGTTCTAGTTCGTATTTTTTTAAATACATAAATTAATTTGCGCACTCTTTTAACCAGGGCCGGCAGTCTCGACATAGATACCGACAATGTCGCAAACTTTTGATCGCTTAATAATAACAGAAAAAAACAACATACATAACGTTGCTTGTGAGAAATGTAAGTCTGTACATCCAAGATGCGTTTCTCGCAAGCATTGTTATTGCAACCGAATTTGTTCGTTATAATAAAGCGATTGAAAGTTTGCGAAAGTGTCGGTATCTATGTCGAGACTACCGGCCCTGAGTTTTAATATGATATCTAAAAGAGAGTGTGTCGTACATGGGCATCTATTTGGACAAAAAGCTGAACTGAGCAAAAAATACTGATTACATCACCACAAAATCCAGCATAGCCCTATGGAAAAAAGACTGCTCGGCAGGAATTGGGGCCTAAGCCCCAAAATCACCTACTGGCTATACACCACAGTCATCCGACCAATCATCACACACGGCTCCCTAGTTTGGTGGCCCAGGACCAACCTGAGCACAGCCCAGAAGGATCTCGAGAAGCTGCAAAGATTTGCCTGCGGCTGTGAATAATTTGGCTCTGAAGCCAAATTGCGTAGGTGACAAGATGTTGTTTTTTTCTAGGTAGCTAACTAGTCTTGTTTATAATTTTCTCAAGTATTTTGAGATTGAGGGAGTAATGATATGGGCCTATAGTTATTAACCAAGTTCAGTCTCCAGATTTATAGATAGAGATAACCACAGACAGTTCTTCTTTAGACAGTTAGGAAATTTCCTTTGAAAGACAGATTCGTAATAGATGCGTTAAGGGAGGTACCAATACCTACATGCTTAAAGAGTTTAAAGATCTTGTTGCATAAATTATCCCATCCAACTGCACATCATCTTTATGGCCAGAAATGATTCGGGATATTTCGTTTGCAACGCTAAGCCTCTGGCTAAGGTAAAAGCCAGCCTATGGGTCACGGGAAGTGTCAACTAAGCGTTTTGAAATTTCCTTGAAAAGACTGTGAGCACTCGGACCGGTCCTATAGTTTTAACCCCAAACGGCTCGAAAATATAGTTTCCGATAAGGTTACCATATTTACACCGCTTGAGGTTCTCCGCAGCCGCAGCGGCAGCCCCAGCACAGCACGATGAGCTAGGAAGATGGGGTGGCGCAAGAGTATCGCCACATGTTGCGTCCCACACTAAAGGCCTACCCATCTTCCATGGAAACAAAGAAATGCCGTCCAAATTAGGTACGAAGATATTATTTTGACACCCATATTATTATGAAATAAGTGCTGTAATTACATATTATTAAGTATATAAAACCACGCCTTTCCCCATGGGAGTAGGCAGAAACCACAGAACGCCACCTACTATACTTTCCCTACAAACTTACTCAAATCAATGTTATATCATAGTGGTAATCATTATTCCACGAGAAGATCGCTTTTTAATTTAGAAAGTATATATGTGTATTGGCTTTAAGCTGCCTAAGGAGGCAAATTAAGTTCTTCTATTTGTGTGAGAGATCAAAAGAATCCCGAACCTATCCGAATACTCGAAGTAGGATGCCACTTCGCTCGCTCTGATATTCTACAACCTACAACAGTGCTCGCGACTTATCTAAAACCTGAGCAGTTTTCGAATTTTAGGTCTAGAGGTCCAGAGCAGATTGAAAACCGCCGAAATCACAGAATAGGTACCCTATTCTGTGATTTCGGCGGTCTCTCCAGTCCTGTGCCCATAACTCTTGCCTCGATTTTTTTTGCTGTTTTTTTTAAGAGGGGTAAGCCTTTTTTGGAGAATTTTAATTGAGTTAATTTCTGGTGAAACGTCTTAAAAAAACCGGCCAAGTGCGAGTCGGACTCGCGCACGAAGGTTTCCGTACCATTATCTATAAAAAATATGTGATGTAACTAAAAATTTAAGGCTTTCGGATTTTTTCCTTTATATGTGCTTATAAAACATTGCTTCGTACCAAATTTCAAGATTCTAGGTCGACTGGAAGTAGGTAGGTACCCTTTAGGTTTTGATTCCCTTTTTTTTTTTGGAGGGTGTGAAATCATCAAATGACCCCTCCCGCTCAAGGGAGTGTCAGACTCTTACTGACTAAAAACCACCCATGTTCCTTCTTTGGCCATTTATGTTCCAGGGCCGCGGTATCTCTTTCGAACAGTCCCGCAGCCCTGGAGGTTTTGATTCCCTGGCGAGTAGTTGCGAGTTTGAAATTATGCAGTTTAAATTGCTGTTTCTTTTGATTGCGTTGACATAGAAGTTTGATTTTGGTACAGCTTAAAGGTATTATAGACCTGAGTATTTGATATGAATTTCAATTGAATAGGTACCTCTACGCGTTCATGAGGAAAGGATAAAGGTGTAGTAAGTTTAAAATTATTAAAAGTATTTTTTATTATATGATGTAACTAAAAATTTACGGTTTTCGAAATTTTTCCTTTATCTGTGCTATAAGATGTTGCTTCGTACCAAATTTCAAGATTCTCAGTTCACGGGAAGTACCCTGTAGGTTTTGATTCCCTTGCGAGTGTCGAAAATTTGCGGCATAAACGGTTGTATGTTTTGATTGCGTTAGCTTTGTTTGTTTTTTTCACAGTTCTAAGGGACAGTAGACCTGAGTATTTGATATAAATTCCAGCTGGATACCTCCACGCGTTCCTGAGAAAAAGAACAACAATCGACATTTATTAAACAGGAAATTAATTCTTAATAACTTTAACATTAATTTCAGTCTTAATAATTGCTTTGTTTATTTCTTTTAATCACACACGGATTCACGTTTAATAAGCAGCTTTCTAGTTACAAAACAAACTTAGTTAAAAATCATACTAATTCTTAATAACTTTGCTATTATCTCGTAATTCTAGTATCTAATCATTGGTCATAATTACAACATTGTTAATCTCATAATCACAGATTTGTTTCATAATTAAATAATCTTAATATAAATAGTAAAACAGACTTATAAATAAATCAGTATTTTAAATAATCAACTAATACATTAATAGACTTCAAACAATTGAAACTCCTTCTTGAATGTTGCGCGTGTTTTTTTTCATAATCTCGGTTAGGTACATTTTCTTGGATATTTTATATTGCTTGTTCCATTTGATTTACAAAAGACTCGTCAGGCTCGTTGTGTACTTCAGAGCTACTGGTACTAGGTTCAGCGCCCATTATTTCCACATCTGGTGTCCGGGATACTAGGGTATTATTGTCGAAAAGCCTACAATACAGTTCTTCCGCAATACCAATAATTGCAATTTTATTAATATTCGAGGTAAAAAAGTCCGTATTTTGTAACAACTTCGTCAATCTTGTCTCGTCTCAAGTCTCGACCCAAAAGTCCCGGGACTCGAGACAAGTAAAATTACGAAAAGTCCCGAGACTTCGAGACACGAGACGTCCCGGGACCCCAACCCTACTACTGATCTAACCTCCACAACTAAGTTACTGAGTAAGGAATACCCAAAAGGCCCGTATTACAGAACGTCACTCAATACTCAAGCATCATTTAAAACAAGTTTCAACCAATTAAATGGCTTGAATCTAGTTTTAAATGATGCTTGAGTATTGAGTGACGTTCTGTAATACGGGCCTTAAAATACTCAAAGAGCGGACATTGGGAATATTTTCATACAAAACTTTGATCCCGAACATTTTCGATTTTGACACACGAATGCTTCCTGTCAAGCGGACATAACGACATTAGACAGAACGACTTATTACCAAGTAGTAACAAGTAGTGGATTACGATTTTCTTTGTCTTGCCCCGTCTATCGCTCGTAAATATTTTAATGTCTTTGCGAATACCCCTTGGTAAGACCTGTTGTTAGACTTTCTGGGTTCAACCTACTCGTTACAGCAAACTGGACAAACGGCTTAACGTGCTTATACCATCCTGAAACTAGGAAACAAGTTACTCAACACAATGATCTCGAAATGGATGCATCTTCACCGTACTCTCAGATCGATTTCGGAAATCATGATAAAAGGTCCAAGGGATTTTTTATTGATTGTAAATGCAAAAACCCTGTAGTCCAAATAAATACACTCATCAATCTGACATTGACAGACGACAGTGTTAAATTAACTGACATTTTGTCACTGACAACAGTGACAACGACAAGTGTTGCATTTTGTAAATAGAAACTTTTTGTTGGTAATCCGTTATTCCTTTGCAGTATCGAATTAACAAACCCGGATTTATCCCCTTGTCATCAAAATAATCGTCGAATTGATGTGTTCCGTGATGGCTTCCGAAAAGGATCCTTTGGTTAGCGAGCGCTCAGGAACGGTTCGAGAAGTCGGAAACCATGCAATTTGGAGCTTATCATCTTGTAAGCCAGGTCAGGAACGTTATTAATAACTTACTGTGCTGTGCCTTATGGACTAAGTAGTTAACTGAGATTGAAATATCTAAGGTAGTGGTCGTTACACTTTTCTGGTGAATGGCCACATAGGACAATGCTAAGTAACACTGCAGGCCTCACAATCCTGTATCATTTGACACTACCAATCAATGGGCATATTTATAAACGCGATTGCCCTATGGATTTTGTATGGCAATTGTTACCTGTGGCCAATGTTAAATCTTTATTTGCCAACGCAATGAACTAACTAGCAAACAATTGACGGACACAAATAACACCCAGATGCACGGAACAAAACTAAGTGACACACAAATATTTGTCTGAGATGGAAAGGCAAGGCAACCACTATAACCGGTAGACCTGTGCCGTGAGTTAATGTTATTTTTATAATAACAACTTATTATAATTCAAATTCAAATATGTTTATTTGTGACACATAGGTAAATATAAGTACATGCATGGTGTTACAAAAAAAGTTATGTCTCACTATGTGCTGCCTTGTAAGGCGTACAAATGTTTGCACATTAATTAGTGCAGGCAGTTTTTATGAATATAAAAATGTTAGCTTAATAAAAATTAATATTAAATATTTATGCAACGCAGGTAGCATTATAAGCGGGAATAGGCGTGAATACATTATTATGTAACTGTACTGAAAAAAAAAGGTAGTTAATATATCAGTTTGCTTTATTCCATCATAGACAAACATATTATTATTATTTAGGTATTTTACCTACTACTAGTACCTATCATGTAATTAAGTGTTAAGTATTTCTTCTATGTTGGCATCTTTAGGGCTACATGGCATTCTCATTGTGTCTTCTAAATGAGTGGCAAAACTATAATTATTTGTTATGTCGCGGGCTGCACAAATATTATCTACGAGAGGCATGCGCCCGCGGGCCGCAGTCTGACGACCGCTGATCTAAGGCTTATTAAATAGTATTCTAATACAACCAACTGGGTTAGCAGTATCATGACTTATGGTGTAAAGAATTTTCTGTTTATCTATCTTTCGTTGTACCCACTATATGTATTGATAGATAGTATAATAGGATAGCATAGTAGGATTAGATTACCTATTCTTTAAAAGCCTACTTAATATTGGTGATTAAAAAACAAATGAAAATGATATTTTTTTTTAGGATTTGGTATTGATCAGTTGAGAGATGACTGCATGGACACTTACTGGCAATCTGATGGACAACTTCCACACTTGGTCAACATCCAATTTCAAAGGAAAACAATGGTCTCCCACATCTACATATACACTGACTACAAGCTGGATGAGAGCTACACACCTAGCAGAATATCAATACGAGCTGGAACTCACTTTAATGATTTGCAAGAGATAGAAGTTATTGAACTAATTGAACCTAGTGGTATGTACTATAATTTGTTTACATTGTAAATAATTTTGATGTCCACTTACCTACTATCATTCTAATATCAATCTGTTTATGAAGTGGATCACCTGTTCATTCATCTGTTTTAAGACTAAGTACATTTTTTTAATGTTGTATGTAATGATCCTTTGTTGGTTGAAACAAATTATTCTATTTTTTTCTAAGTATTGTTGATTTTTTATTTTTCTTTTTCAGGGTGGGAGATGATTCCAATCAAAGACATTCATGATAGGCCTATAAGAACCTACATGATACAAATAGCTGTACTCAGTAACCATCAAAATGGACGAGACACTCATATGCGCCAGATAAAAATACATTCTCCTTGTGAGCCAACATCATTTGATGTCAATAAATTTAGGAATTTTTCTACTGTACAATTTCAACAGTATGCTACTATTCGTTAAGTGTATGGGCTGACAAAGCATTTTTGCAAAGCATGTTTTTGACGTTCATTTGCTAAACATTTCAAGATAATTAAAATTAAAACTGTTCTCTAAATAGGGGGCCATCCATAAATTACGTCACACGAATTTCATGATTTTTTGATCCCCCCACCCGTCCCTATCACACACACACACACACGCTCGCTCGCTGGTCACATTTGTGAGACTCCTCCCTCACTAGTGTGACGTCACATATTTTCAATTTTTAGGGTTTCGTATAATATACATATATAGTTCCGCCATGTCTGTCTGTCTGTCCGCAGCTTAGCTCAGACTCTTAGTACTAGAAAGCTGTAATTTGGCAAATTAATGTTATAAGGACGGAACCCTACATTGTGCATAGCCCGACACATACTTGGCCGGTTAATATGTTCATATAGAGATATAAGATTTGAAAATATTTTTAAATTTTTCGTTGGTACTTAAAATTCTGTGTAGCCCAAACGTGTGACGTAATTTATGGATGGCCCCTAGACTCGAAATTTAATTTCTAATTGAGATCCTTGATTTGTGATGTCTGCACAAAACTGGGTAATTAATGCCAAATAAAAATAGTTTATGTAATAAAATATCTTTTTTATTTACAAATTACTCTGATTCATCACTCTCTTCACTTGCCTCTTCAAGCCAGTCGAAAAACTTAACAAGCGATGGCTGGTTTGCAATGGGACTTTCATTCTCTTCTAAGTCTGTGTGCCATTCTAGTAGAGAATCTTCATCAACAACATCTGCTTCATACAGCAAATGCAAGATTTGGCCAGACTTGCCATCTAGCCATTCACATTTCATACAGCTATCCTGGAAAAACATTGCCTATCTAATTACAATGCTTTGATATAATTTGAGAATAACATTCTCAAATTATATCAAACCTAAATTATGCATAAGTTTTAATATGAGATTTAAGTATTTATATACTCTCAACTTACTTCTACAGCCCTCAAACAATCCATGATAGAAGATTTTGTTTTGATGTAGTTTGATAGAACCGGTCTAAAATATTTCAAAATATCCTTAACAGTACTGAGAACATTTTTGTTTTCAGCAAGAACAGGAATGCTCAGCAGAGCTCTTACTACAAAGAAATTAACTTCATGCAATTGGATGTTGTATGCATATCTTGATGAATTGATCTCCAAAATCAGATAATCATTCTTCAGCTTTTCTTCATATCCTCTTGCCAAACTGTCTATTACTTCTTGCAGGAATACTGAAAGTGAATATTAATATTTTTTTATGTCTATGTTTCACCAAATTAAAATATTGAGCTTATTTTTTAGCAAATCTTAATATTTTATTATTATTTAGCTTACTGTTTGTGTCCTCAGGAACAGGAGACTCTGGTAAAGAAGACTCATCACTTCCATCTGATGAGTAACATGATTCACTGTCACTCCATGACTTTTCAAAGCCAATAAAGTCATCACCACCACTGCCTGATGATTCGTTCTCCCATTCTGTACTTTCTGATGTTGATTTCATCAATGTTTTTTCTGGAATGTAATGTTAAATTAGACTTTCATATAAAAATAAAATATATTCAATCCAAACTCCAGGCAGTTCAATCTCTACTTAAATGATAACCTGGCCTGGCCAACAGACTTCCAATCTGATTTCAGTTTACTGTTCAATAACAGTAACACCAATGTGTTATGACAAATGTGTATTTCTTTAGAAGAGACCTACCTCTCTCTACATCTGCACTCTCCAGTATATTTCCCTTCAATTGACTGCCAGCTTCAACAACAACGTTTGATGCTATCATGGTTCCATTTTCAATGACACACTTATCTTCTACTGTGCAACCATCATCAATAAAACTATTAACAACTGTACAATTATCTTTTATAACAACATCATTCATTATGTGACTTCCTTTGATAGTTACATTATTACCAATGACACAGTTTTTCCCAATCATTGATTTTGATAAAATTGTGTTATCATTTATTTGTGTTTTTGCACCAATCAGAACATCTTCTACTATAGTACACGACCTGAAAACAAGGTTGAAATTATAACAAACCATAAAATATGAAATACAAAATTAAAGAGGCTAAGCTGATACAAGATCTAGTGGTCCAAGTGGCGCTTGAACTACTTTTACGGCTTACTAATGTTCCAATTACAAATAAAGCAAAATAACTAAAAATTTTGACTTCAGCGCCATCTAGCTGGAAAATGGCCATGAGCAGACCGTAGGAACCACCTTAAGTATCAAACCTACCTGCTTAGTGTAGATGACTTTTCTCGGAAATTATGACTGTGCATGGTGATGTAGTTGTTCTGGTAAAATGAGCCAGATTCAATGGTTAATGGATATGTCCAGTTGTGTAATACATCACGGCTGTAAAATACAAAACACCATTAACGGTTTACAACAATGTGTAAATACTATAATGTCATTAATTATTTTAAGAAGTTCAGCTTACCACACTGTTTGATATGTTTTCCAGTTAGTAACGGCTGCAGCATATTGATGACCTTTCAAAAGAGTGTAATAAAGGGAGCTGGCAAGAATTTCTTCATTTATCAAAATGCCATGTATGAAATCATCTCTTGTTTGAAAATCAAAGTTATCAGAGAAAAGTGGAGGCACAGATGGTGAGCAGAGTGCTATGCTTGCATCAGCTAAATTATGGTGCAACTTTATCTCAGAGTGGTTTAACACAATTTCCTGAAACATGTTCAAATTTTCATAAAGCAAAAATTTAACACCTATTTAATACTTTGAAAAGGACTTTTGCTGACTGTCTAGATATTAAGGTAAAATAAAATTTTCACAACTCATTTTTAACTTAACATTCTGCTTACCAAAGGTAAATTGATGGTTTTCTCAGTAGATTTTTGTTTATATTTCTGGTGCATAAGTACTTTGTTAGTATTTCCATCAGCCGCCAAGAAAGTAGGCTTGTCAGAGCTGATCAAAGGATGCTCCCAGGACACCTTTTTGTAAACAAGAGTCATTGCTGCACCTTTATCCTTCTTGCATATTTGTCTGAAAGACAAGGATGTAATTGTAGATATGTTTTATTGAAACAAAATAAAAACAAGGAAGTATAATTTCTTTACTTATGTTGCTCCAGCAATGATGCAAAGTGTATGTTGGTGACGCTGTTAATGCCTGTTAAGACAAAATACCCTCTAATGAGGCCAGCGGCATCAATCTCGCGCATCACATCTCCCATCGTCTGGCATGTATCAGACATCATCACATGGACTTCCATTGTAACACTCCATACGACCTTGTCTTCAATACATTTTCTGTAAGTCAACATAATTTTGGTAACTATAATACAATGAAATTACGACTACGTTAATAAAAAGGATATTAGATACATACCGTATGTAGTCTTTAAATTTCTGTCCATATTTACAACAAAATAAAATTACTTCTCCTACTCCACCATGGGAAAGAGATTCCAGTACATAATTGATTAGAGGTACTCCTGCAACTGGTAGTAAGCCCTGAAATATTAAGATTTATAATATTATACCTACCTATAATACCATATACCTATAATTCCAAGTTTGAAGCATAGTTTCACTTAGAAACAATGCTTCAAACTTGGTATTAAAGTTGCAAAATATTTTTAAAAATGAACTCACCATAGGTTTGTTGTCACAGATGGGGCTGAAATGGTTATTAAATGTGTCCATAATAACCACTGCTTGGACAACATTTTCTTTATCTATCTCCATTTTATTTCTACTTTACAATGAACAGATAAACACTATTTTTAGATTTAATTTCTAATAAATAAAACCGACCTGTCCTGAACACGAATCTTTATTAAATTCAATTGACAATTTGACATCACATTGACATATTACTGACAGTGACACGCACTGGTCTTGATATTCAAGGAACTTTTAAACTAACTGGAATGATGACGTGCAATATAAAGGCGTTCGGAGCGAGAGAACTTCGATAGTGGACGACATCCCTTTCTAAAAGGGTATCCAATATATTTACTTCCATAATTTGGGACAGTTATTCTGTTATAACTTACTAGCACCCCTTAAAACTAAACTGCGTTCAAATCCATGCACTAGCACCCTTCTTCTCATGGGCAACAGTTTATTTAAAATTACGGGGTATAAAAAGACTTGGCGAAGCCGAAACCTACGCATACTGTTCATCAAAGGCAGAGCCATTTAGAAAAAAAATACCTACTTCATTTTTAGGTATATTAAAAAAACCTTTAGTTTTCCAAGCTTAATAGTTAAAAAAACTGTAATGGGATAGGTTTATGATGTGAAGAATACGTGACACTTATTTTCGTTCACGGTGGTCTACATGTTAGGTTACATCCTTCATTTGTCAAGCGATTTTAAAGCAAACAGGGCTGCAATATTCACATAGATGAAACATGAGCATCTAACATATAGAATTGTTTCTATTAGTATTTGATAAATTTATTATTACACTACACATTATTACGTATGGTTTTATGTAATTGTTGGCTTTTTTATATGAGTCAGTAATCTTAGATTTAAGTATGTACGAAGATGCTGATGAAGGATGACGGCTGTAAACTAGGCAATATGTTGAATATTTCTTCTTTAAAGGGACTGCTAGTCACCATTGTTGAAGATTCTCATTGTTAAGGAATCTGCATTGAAACAACAATATTATTAATATTTCACATCAAACTGCTGCCGACGACAAGTGTGATCTCCGAACACTGATTTTTTTCTCATTTGTGAAAAAAAATCACGTACTATTTTGATTACTATGTATGACTATGAATTTAGCTCTTTTATTATGCTTAAAAACTGATTTATATTGCCATGATTTCCCTAACTGGCGAAATGTGAGTGTACTATTACGTACACCTCTGACTAACCATTCCAGGATTACAGGCGTCATGTTAAGTTATGATTTCCAAATATAAATAAGAATTACTGTGATTTTTAGGGTTCCGTACCCAAAGGGTAAAACGGGGCCCTATTACTCTGAACTTCTTGGAATTGACACAAGACTTTTGTGTCGAATAAAAAAAAAGGTTGAATCAACAATTGCCGCCAAAATGGAAGGGTTTTAAAAAAGTAAAGATTCAAGTAAAGGTTTGTTTTCAAGAAGTTATTTTTGTTTATATTGAGTATTTGATTAAGTTTTGCTACTGCACTATAAACAACATTTTTTTTTTGTATTTTGTACATATATACATAATTATGTGAATATTGATAATATAAAAGGCGTATTCTTTACAATATTTTCATGATCCCTGTTTATTGATCTAGAACATTGTCACCCTAGTCGTAATTTGTAAACCAAGTTAAAAGAACTTACCTGAATTGTCAATCCTACCATTACCGGAATGCATTATAGAGAATTATCTAAATTATAATAATTTATTGTAAGTGTTTGTATATTTTAAAATATTTTATTATTATGTTAACAATCTCTTTGTTTGGTTTAGTGTTTAACAGTAATATTTTGTTTTGTGTTGAGTATATTAAACTAAGAAACACACTTAGTTACCTTCTTTAATGTTTGTTTCACTTAGGTACCTATAATTGTGTTTAGGAATTAACATCTTATTCATATGTTTGCATGCCAATTTTATGGCGAAATGTGTCATTGCACTACTTATTATTTTTACTATCTATTGTACCACATTGCCTACAAATAAATGATTTTGACTTTGACTTTGACTGAAAAAAAATTCCACATCCAGCAAACCCCTCACTATTACCCCTTCACACAACACGATTTTACCATATTTAAAGTGGAAGATTTCACTTAAATACAGTAAAAATCACTTGATAAAGCAAAAATACGACTTCCACGCGAAAGTGTTTCGGCCATATTATTTATTGAGTTTCATGAATTTTGGCATTCATAAATTGTAATTTGCTACTAAAGAATTTATTTCGCAAGAAATTATTATTTTAATATTTGGTATTTGAATATTAAATTAATTCTGTTACGATTTATGTGCTAGTTAGCTATCAACGTGATTTCCAATTACTATTTTAATAAAATGTTTTTATTTTTTGTTTACTGGCAATTGTTAGACAAGGACACAATCCACTCTTGTCGCTTTCTCGCTCTGAAGTTTTCTTCCCCCTTTGAATTAATTAAAGTAATACGAACACTATCTGTTTGTAGTAAAGTTCATTTTCAAACGGTTTTTTGATATCAAGATTTTGTTTGTATTCATTCCAGTTAGTAATAAGTTCCTTGTTGATATTATCTTGGATACCTAGTCTGTGGACTTGATCTTACTGTATTTATCAATGTCGGGATCTTGGTTTTTGAGTAGAATTAATATTAAATTAGCTAAATGGCCAACAAAATCAATAATGAGTTTTTCAATAAGGTAGTTGACACACCAATCAATTGACATACCTACTTTTTATGATCTGTCAAAACGCGATTCCCCCCTTTTTTTTTTTTTTTTTTTTGGGGGGGTGAGAAATCATCAAATGACTCCTCCCGCTCTGGGCGGAGCGGAAGGGAGTGTCAGACTCTTACTGACTAAAAAACACCCATGTTCCTTCATTGGCCCTTTATGTTCCAGGGCCGCGGTATCTCTTTCGAACAGTCCCGCAGCCCAGAACAGTCCCGCAGCCCACGCGATTCCCCCTTACATTTTGTATGGGAATAGCACGCTATTTCGTCAACTCAATGACTCAATTTTATTATTTATTTCAAAGCAACTAAAAATCTTATTTAGCAATTTACTGAAAATAAATCGCGTTTTCAGGTCTAAAATAAAGTGTTTTTCTTAGAGAAGCTGTCTTGGAATTATTTTTTTATGGTGTCAACATCCCTATTCGATTATAGTACAACACTCAAACAAAGGAAGGACCAAAGACTACTATATATGGGAAGAAGGACCTTACGAAGTCATAGGTCAGTGGGTCGTCTGCAAAGACTACTACCTATAAATATATGGTCGTCTGCTCGTCCTAGAGGCGGAATCTCCCCTACTATTATTAATTTATAATACTCTTTGGGCGGAGTTCTTCTCTGTTGCAGTACTACTATGGTGTTTCTTTCTCAATAATTAAATTCCCACTGTCGGATTCCTCGAATGTACGTTTACTTGAACAAGTAAGGCCCGATCCATATGGCGCCGCGGCGGTAGCGGCCTGTTTCATACAAATCACCTTACACAAGGCCGCCACCCGCCACCGCCACTGTGTGAAACGGCCCTAAGAGATCAGTCCTTAACACCCGTTAAATAGGAATTATTAATGAAGAAATGTAAAAATAAGTTTACAGGAGTAGTCCACTTGCAAACTACGTTATGTTAATGAAGCACTTATTTGAGAAAACTAACAAAAATGATTATCCTTATAATTAAGCTATAAAGATGCATTAATTTGTGTATTACTAGAGTGTAGGATCATATCAAACTCATTTATGTTAATAAATGAAATCACTGTTCATCCATAATCATTTTATTTGCATTTTAAAATTAAACATAGACAGTTTTGCAAAAGTACTTTAAACATAGACAGTTTCGCAGTTGTATTCAATCAACATAGGCAGTTTTGAAACAGTTTCATAATTAAACTTCTATCTACCTTCTCTTACGAACTTAAAATTTTTATCTTTTATTATACTCTTATGTCTATTTCTTCATTCATTAAAGTTTCTTCACTATCAGTTTCTTCTGCAGTAGTTTCATTTTGTTCTTCTTGAAGAAAACTGTAAAAGCGCAGATGATCGTAAGAAGCCCAATCTTCATCGAAATGTTTTATGAGAAGATTTCGTACATCATTTAACTTTGCTGTTTTTACAGGAACTCCAACTTTCATTAAAACGGGTTCAATATTTTGGAACGACTTGCCTCTTTTACAAATGTTCCCATAATTTATTAGGTCGTATACATAATTAGGTTCCCCTTTGATTGCAATTCTATTATTTTGATCTTTTCTTATAAAGGATCTTTTAGAGGCATTAAATTGAAAGTGCCAAGATCCAGGTAACTTTAATACGGTTTTAACGCTCGATTTCCAATCATAAAAATGAAAGTCGCTTCCAAGTCTAAAAACCGTTCCATACTTTTTAAAAATATCTAAATACGTCTGGGGCTCCACAATGACTTCCAAAGGTCGTATCTCTCTTTCGATATTGCCGTTTTGCACGAATCACAACGCGACATAGCGTTGTATGCAAGTTGTCAGTAACTTAGAGACTTTTGAAAGTGGACTGCGGATCGACATAGCGACTTTTGCAAGAGTATTGAGTTTTCTATTCCATTTTATTCCTAACATAACGAGTTTTGACAGATTATGATAAACACGGACGTTAGTATTTTAAATCATCAACCGATTGCTGTCATTGGACAAAAAAACTTTTTTTTTAACATAACGTGGTTTGCAAGTGGACTACTCACAGGTAGGTAGTTCTGTTGTTACCAAAAGAAAAATTAGAAAAGCCCAGCATGACAGTCCTATGACTGTAACTCACTAGTTACGTTTATACTTTAGTTATTATGAACTGTACTTAGGTAGGTACAGTCAGCAACTAAAACAGTCACTTCTTTAAAAATTCATTTAAAATTATTATTAAAAAAAAAAACGAATTTGATGCAAAATAACACGAACTCTTAAATGATTACGTGAAATCTCTAAGTTTTTCGGACAATTTTTTAAATTTATCTTCGCTTACCTTTGTTGTTGACCATACCTGCCTATGCTGCTATGGTAGGTTCCATTCCACTTTATACTGTTGAACCTTTCGTTGCCAAGGCGTTATCGATTGACTTCATCCTAGGTTTGGTAACGACGCATATAGTTGAAATTGTAAAATAGTTCTCTTCACAAATACAACATAATGGATTATGATTTGACTCGGATTGATTATACAATATGTGGCATTACTTATCCGGATACTTTAAAAATATTACCTCCTTCTGGACAAAAGATAGACCAAAAGGTACTTATACTATTAGGTTTTAAACGTTAATCTACATCCGTTTTTACCTACATTCCTATACTACCTACTTATCCACTTATTCCAGTTTGCAGTAGGTGACAAAAACGGTGTCCTACAATGTTTAAGCATAAAAGAGGAAGAGCCTGTGGTCCAATTTAAGACATTACCGGGAAAACCAATAACTTCAGTACAACTGGCCTGTGCGATGGGTAAGTTGACGATGCCTTCTAGTCAATCTTAGTCTTCTTTTCTCTCAAGACCTTACTATAGGGTAGGATAGCAGCAGGTACTTAGTTATAATTTTTCTTAATTTCAGGAACACAAGCAGATAAAATATTCACAGCGTCAGGCAATGAAGTGAAAGGATATACCAGAAAAGGGAAGGTGTTCCTCAGTATTGAAACTGCTCTTACAGAAACAATTACATCAATGTAAGATATCTTTTAGCAAATACTTCGGAACAATTTCATATTCTTTTGCTTGCTTCCTGTCAACTATCTTGTACTCTCCATAGAGCTAGGGCCCCTGACCGACACTAAAGTTTCTGCCTACCCTTCCCCAAGATGCAGACTTCTAGGCTTACCTTAACTGCCTACCGGCAGTACTCAATAAGTGTAACCTTGGTTTTATATTTTTCAGGTGCATAATAGGAAGTGATTTGATACTTTGTAGCGGTCGAACTGTAACTTATTACAGGGACCTACGTGAGTATCACTCATACGTTTGTGACGATCGTGTTCTCGACATTGCAGCATTTGCGGTACCTAATGTAATTATTAATTTGATTGCTTATTCTATTCAATTTTAAATCTGTTGAAAATTATTTTATTGTTGACTACAGAACACAAGAATTCGACTATTGGTGTTGGTTGCTAATAAGGGAGCGGTTCTCCTAGAAAATGGGAAACTTATATCTCGCACAGTCATTTCTTCGGGGCCATCCCGCCTGGCTGTTCCACCTTCTACACACGTAACAGATATCATCGCCCTCTACGGTGCCGGTGATGGCTCCATAGGCCTCATTAGTTATGAAGAGCAAGTTACTTTTTTCATACCAAGACACCTTCTTTATCTTTTTTTCTAGCCCTCACACATGATCTTTATAATACACGGTTTTCGAATAAAAGATTTATCGACACGAACTGCGTATGAGTACATGCATTTACTATATTTTGTACCTTCTGCAACAAAAGTCGGTCAATATTACTTATCTAAAATATTTATCAAAAAGAAATATTTTGATTATTACTGTTTTGGAACAAATTATGAAGAAAGTAGGTAGGTAATTATTTTTTTCAATATAAATAAATATCAACGTATCGACAACTAAGCAAAAAAAAATTGTAATATGTGTCCTAAAAAAATATATAAAATGATACCCACGCCATGTTAACAAATCCAAAAGAATGCTAACAGACTTTATACTTAAAAAAGCGTACTATTCCATTGGTGAATTTTTAACAGACAATTTTAATAAATAATAATTAGGTAAGTACCTATGTCGTTGTCAAAGGGATTTTTAAAAAAATAGTGTTATAAGTATCCAAAATTTGTATGCCTATTAGGTTAAACCTAGCGATCCTGACATCCGAATTAGATCTTATTATATTGTACCTATGTTTCACAAATAAATAATTTGAATTTGAAGCTAAACATTGAAATTCTCAGCGACTTTTGTTACTGACTGTACCTTTGATATTAGAAAGTACCTAACCGTACCGTATCCTATTAGGTGCACCTCAGCCTAACCCTTCGGGGATTACAGGCGTGATGTTATGTATGTATTTTTATGTAGAAAGTAGTGAATGAAGTTATAGTATAGGAATTTCTACTTAAACCTTTTAACCCAGTTACAACATACTTAATTATGTTTGTAATTTATATGATTGCAGATTAGCATTATCGAGTAAATGCTTAGTCGATGGTAGAGGTTTGGGATCCGTCGTATGTCTCGGCTGGTATTTTAGCAATGGGAACTATCACCTTAGCGCTGGTCGACATGATGGCTCCATCCAGCTGTATCTCATGGACATGGAGAATTTCGGAGAAAAACCACGTCTTAAATACACTTATGTTTGTACTGGATAACTACCTACTTAAATATGTTGTATTAGTGAATTAATTTATGAAAATGTGAGCAATTTTCTTATTTAACATCTCTTTTAGTTCTGCGGAGAACCTGTGACTTCTGTCACGGGTGGATGCGTGGGGACCGAAGAATCTGAGTTACTTGTAGCAACGTTTTCGGGAAGAATTTTTGCACTCAGATCCAGCCACTTGGTAACGGGGGCTAAAGTGCCTCCAGACATTTTAGCAGCGCGACGTGGAAAACTCGAGTAGGTTTTTTTTTAATACTAGACATTTGCTTGTACAAATGCAAAACTTCTGTACGCAGTTTTTTTTTCATTTTAGGGTTGAAGTGGCCCGCTTAGAGAAACAAACAGCAAATGAAAGAGAGAAATATCAACGAAATACTCGTTCATTACACGCTGGATTATCGACGCCACCATTGCTGGACCTTCAATACGAGGTTTGTAATCCAACGCACTTCATATTCATTAGTAGGTAAACTTATCCGTGATATTATGCTATGGGTAAGTACTGGGTTTACTTTTTACAGTTGTTAGGAGCTTCAAGTGATGGATGGCAAGAAGTAAGAATTACCTCTGCAGTACCGCTGGATATGCTTTTTATTTATTGTAACAAAAAACTTGAAATGCAAACCGACACTGCTGCTGTCTTAAGTATCTGTTCTTCAAAGGTAATAAAATTCAGAATATTCTTGCACAATAGGCAGTCCGTTTTAAGGAAAAGCAGTAAAAAATTTAGGTAGGATTCCGCCCATGCATAGACATTATATTTTTTTCTTTTTCTAGGAAACAGGATCTGATTTGCTAGCTTCTGTTAGATGCCAAGCCGGAACTCGAAGAGTATGGGTGAAAATGCGAGACATATCAGATTCTCCTGCAGAATCTAAATTCGAGGGAAAACGTGTACTTATTTACGCTTTACCAGCAGGTGCTCCAAGAGTGGCTCGACTCGTAACCCTAAAATTACCAGCACTGCCGTACTATTCTGGGCCGGAGGCATCAGAAAAGAGTCTTGAAAATCAAGAGAGGTAGGGTCGGCAAGTAGCACTGTACAAATAACACTGTCTCTAAATTTACATAGATTAAAAAACTAAAGTGCTAATCAATTGATTTATTATAGAATTTGGTGCCAACTTGATATCTCTGGAAGCTTTTCCGTAGCTGAAATGACTTCATGGCTCACAGAAGCACTGCCGGGTGAGCTCCCCAGACCGGCTTCGAATTTATCCTTTACCCGATCACATACACTTCTGAATACTGTTCTGATTTGTCAATATCAGTAAGTAGCTTTATTATGTGGTAAAATTATGTAAATCTTTAACAGAAAAATTCAGAGATGTTTCATTTGGAAATTTTTACAGACGTGGTTCAGCAACTTTCAAATCTGACAACGTATCTACTATAGCAACCATTCGAAATATAGTTTCGAATTGCTTGGTCGAGAAGAGCATTCGCGTAGAAATATCTTGCGGTAAATACACATTAATATTATTACATTTAAATATAAATTTTAAACAGATCACCTGTTAGGATGCCTTTTTTTTCTATTGCAGAGATTCCAGATAACTGTTGTGTGAGATCATTTAAGAATCTGGAGAGTAAGTTTAAACAAGAGTATCAAAAGAATAAAGATATTATTTTGAAAAAAGCTATCAGGTTTGTATGTTCTGAGTTATCGCATTTTGTGGGTCTCTGCCAATGGATTGACAATACAAAAATTATGTGTTGCAGCATGCTGGACTTGGATAGCTCAATGAATGAGGAAGGTCCTATACTATGTCAAGAGTATGCTCGTGTTTGGGATGCCCGTGAGAGTATCAATGAGACTCAATTTAATGAGCTTGTAGGTGGGTCTCGCGATTAGTTTATTAAAATAGTAGCCGTAATTATGTAATCAGATATAATATTAGGTGTATTATTTTTTACAGAAACAGTGGTTCAGTGGTATTTGGATTGGCGAGCACTGTCTGTGCATGAAAACTATAGTAATGAAACTTCTAAATTACGGACTGCTTTAACTGAATGTCGGATGGATGATGTTCTTAAAATACTTTCTAGTAATTCTTCATCTTTGCAAGAGTTTTGAACATCTCATAATCATCCTTGTGGTTGTTAGTCAAAACATTAATAATAAAAGCTGGGGTAATACCATTTATTTAATTCCATTTTTAACCCTGTGTGGAAGTGCATACAGTTTTTCAAGTTCTAAATCATACTGATAAACAGCCAAGTTATTATTGGAAAGTGCCAACAATTTAGTCACATGATGAGCCATTTCATGAATAGAATGCATTTGTTCCGTTAAAAAAACTGACGTGACAAAATCTGCATAATGGTAATCTTTTACTTCTTCTGCTAGCTTTACACCCTCTTCTAAAACCTGGTGAAATTAATTTGTTATAAGAAAGAAAAAAAAGGATGGCATTTTGGCTAGAAACTAAGAAGCTTTTGTTAGAATCTTCATAAAATCAAGCCTGAGTTTGGAACTTTGTTTATTGAATGGCAAGCCTTTGAATCATCATTAATTTGTGAAAAGATGTATTGTATTATTTGATATTAAAAATGCTTACCACTGTAATCCTTTTTTCCATACATAGCCCTTGTTTGAATGCTTCAAGCAGTGTTAGTTCTTTATTTTGATTTGGTGGTTGAAGGCCAGATATCAAAGGTATCCCTCCACGCAATAACTGATAGTTTATGAGTTTCTGCATATGACCTAGTTCGTCTTTATACATTTTCATAAAAAATCCTCCAGCACCAGATAGTGACTTAGAAGGATGTAGAAAAGACACAGCCATATTTAAATAATCCTGCCCAGCTTGTTGCTCTGCCTTTATTTGAATGTTAACCAGGTCTTCTATTTTGGAATTGTATTTACTTTGGTAGTATTTGTACCTCTTATTAAGTATACCTATAGGCAACTGTTTGATAAAACACAATTTGATAAGTGTGTGATTCCTCCACTTGCTATTCTGGCTCAAGAGCATGGTGGTAAATTCTATCCAGAAGCTGTTATCATCATAGGCAAGTAAAAATGAAGCCTCACTTAGTAAAAATTAAACTGAAGTACATTGACATTGGAACATTAAATATCTAGTAGGCTTTGTTAAAAATGATGAAGGTTGGATGAACTATATTATGGATATGTTGTTTGAAGTACCTACTTGATTAAAAAGAGATTTATAGGTTTAACAAGTTTAATAAACTATTATTACTAAAGTACTGCTATACTAGACATAATCAATAAGACAAATTAAAAAAAAAACAATATGTTTACTTCTGGAAAGGATAATAATCGAGACCAGAATTATATTTAAACTTATATGTAAAGCGATTTACTTGTGTTTTTCCCACTTCGATCATCTTCTGTACGTCTTCCCGGTACGCAGGAGGTAGAAGTTCTTCTTCTAGAGTACAATTGTTATCACAAGATTCTTGACTTTTAAATACGCGCTGCCTTATGACATCGACATCTCTACTATATTCTTCTTTCAAATCCCAAACAGCTTTAGTCGCTGTATCTATTTTAAACACAAAATAATTAGCTTCTCTGTGAACTATTCCGTGAGACGTTGTTTTGTAAGGCATAGGTCTAAATCCCAGGTTTTCTATGTTCCTGATTATGCCACCCCGGTCGAAAATGGCATGAGAGATTCTTTTAAGAGTAGTTTTAAGCTCTGGTTTAGGCATAGCACGTAACATTAGAGCTAGCTCGTAAGTGGGCATTTCAAATTTTCAATAATTCAAAAGAAGATAATATCATAAATAAGATAATTTAATAAATTTAGGTTATGTTGATAGACGGTGTTCCTGACAGTGACATAGACTGACCATAGACATTTTTTTTTCCTTCCTTCGAGGTCTTGGACCATACCGATGACCATAGACAATTATAGTATTGTACTTATGTGAAGGTATTATTATGTTTGATTGACAGACAATTATATCACAGAAGAATAAGCTATAGAAACAGCATAGCTGGGCTCACCCCTCTTCCATAGTATGTACAGACACCAGCTACTACAACCTATCTAATTTCTTAAATAGATTTTCAACTTTACATTAGATTCTAGGTTGACTGGGAAAATTTGACAGTTTCTGGTACCTTGATGTGCTTGCGTCTGTACATTGGCCATCCTTACTAATATTATAAATGCAAAAGTAAGTTTGTTAGTCTGTTTTTTACCATTTCATGCCTAAACCACTGAACCGATCATACTGAAATTTGGCATATACTTTTCAGGTGTACAGAAAGTGACATAGGGTACCTTTCATCCCGAAAAAAAGTACTGTTCCCGAGGAAAACAACAATAACGTTATTATGATAATAGACGGCGTCACGTGTCTTTTGAATTATGATTGAATTATATTATTACAAGCAGAGTACAACCCGAATTGACTGTCAAATTCTAAATTAACGCGAGCGAAGCTGCGGGCAAAAGCTAGTTTGTCCATAAAAGTCATATCTAGTTCATTCGCCGATCGTCGCCACAGTGTATCGGATCATTGTGTCACAAACAGGTGCTTTCTAAAATGGTCTCCTATTGTAAAAAAACGATCTACCACTTCGAATCTGTAAAACAATGGTGTTTCGTATTAACTGGTGGGGTGTGTCTATCTACAGCTCGTGAAAACTAATATCGAGACTACTACAATCTTTTTTTTCTTATTCAATCGCGTCTATAAATTGTGTGCCACCTCCTCCCCCGGCCTTGTAACTTTTAAAGTAAGAGGAGGAAAATTATTGAAAAAAAATGAGTTTACAGAACGTAAAAAAAAAACTTTCAACGAAAATTGGTTTAAATAAGATTTGTTATTTAGTTTTTGAGGCATGGGACTTTTTCGTCAAATTGCAGCAGTTACTTTATTTTCTATTACTCTTCTTCCTGTCCTTATCCTATTCTATTTGGGGTCGGCGCAACACGTTTTCTTCTTCCATTCTCCTCTGTCAGACGTCACAGCATCATTTACTGCTAAATTATCATTACATCATTACTATGATAAGCAAATTAAATTTTGCAGTTGAGTGTAAATTGACATAATTATGAATGATCGTTAAAAACGTTGTTATTAAATTGGTTGGTGCTACGCTGAACCCTGTGTGCAATTCCAACTCGCGCTTGGCCTGTTTATCAATTTTAGTCATGCCCTGGGCCCTGTTTAATAAAGCTGAATTGTCAGCTTTATTAAACAGGGCCCAGGGCATATAGTTCAAAAAATGACAAAATCGTAGAATTGTCGGGCTTAGGCGGTTTAATCCACAGCCACTTGGGCTCACGAACTAAGATTTTAATGTTTGGAAGAGATGCTCCCCGTCTAGTTCTTTAATTAAAATTTTTTTTTCGTTTCTCCTCTTGAAACTTAGGGTTTGAATTGTATATTTTTTCTATTTTATCTCTACATTGTGTGTGAAACCTACATTACCATATTTACCATGGTAAATTATTGTGGAAGCTGCAGAAGACTATAAAAATATCCTTGCAATGTATAGATTCCATCTCCTAGAATTATTTAATTGCATAACACACATTGTGTGTTTGTGTGTCATTGTGTGTTGTGTGTGTTTCTGTAAAGCTACCATTTATATTTTGTTGTCTTTCATTGACTTGAATGTGTGCTGGTGGCTGAGAGAATGTCATGCTCACTCAAATGGCTCGCTGATGGGGGTGGGTGTGTCAGGTCATTTAATTCCCTTCAATATGGTTGAGTTGAATGGCGCTGATCCATGCGTCATGTTCGTGAACGGGCGCTGACAGTTGGGACTGGTCATCTCTTAGCTGCCATGGTTTATTTTAATTACTTTATTTTTAAATTGTTAATTAATAATATTATGCAAAACAGTGTAAGATAATATAACATTGCTTGCAGTTATCGGCTGAACTCTTAGGTGTTTAAGACATGGAAATTTTTCTTTTATGTTTCCCAATGAATTTTCCACCATTCTTCTCGTTGACTTAAAAGCACGCAAGAATCTTTCTAGTGATGCTGTCCTTGGTATTTGTATTGTTATATTAGGCGTCATAAGCCACTTTTTTAAAGCCACTATCTTCCAAGATTATTGCGTTTGGGAATGGTCTCCATCCACTTTCCCATGTCTGTGCCAAAGAAGAGCATCTCATCAATCTGACATCGTGAACAGAGCCAGGCCATCTTGGAGATGCGTAGAAAATTTCTAAGTTTGGCCCGCATACCACCATAGTATTAATTGAATGGTTTCTATTTCTGTCTACAAACGCAGATTCATTTTGATAAGGCGCATCTAGAGGAATTAACGAACCGTCTACAATACCAGATATTCTAGCTATCCCATTTTGCCTCATGAAAAGTGTTTGTATTTGGTTACAATTATCAGGCCAGCGTACCTCTTCTCCGAGTAATTCAGTAGTCACGGCTCCACATATCCTTTTTATGCAATGATTTACGCTTGCTTTACTAAGCTCATGTGCATCACTAATAACGTGGTACTTTGAACCACAACCCATACAACACAAAGCGCATAAAATTTGTTTATCGAGTGTAAGTGCTAGGTTTCTCCTTGTAACGTTTTCAAGTTTATGACCAATTTTAGCAATTAAATATTCTACGGTAGTTTTACGTACCCGAAATTTTTCTTTATAGCAGAAATCTATAATCGAGAAGGAGAAATTGATTCTGTTTTCAAATGATTGTCGTTGCCTCCTCGTTTTTATTTGTTCCAAGTATAATTCATCACTACTCTCACTGCTCGTTGTAAGTACCATTTTTTGTAATAAACCTTTTAGAAACACTTTCTTACACCTTCAAAATATGATTTCGCGACAGAGGGTAACGCTCCTGTCAGAATTGTTGGACAATTCTTCAAATATGTCAATATGTCATGACAACTTTCTGTTTAATAAACCAGATTTGACAAGTTTTTCACGACAAATTGTCACCTGTCACCTGTCGCTCAAATAGTTTTATTAAACAGAAAAATGTCAAATTGTCGCGACAATCCGACATATTTGTGAATTTTACACTACATTTTCCGCCTACTTTTTTACCTACTAATTTTACTTACTAATTTTACCTACTAAACATTAAATTTATTCTTTCATGTTTTTTTTTATTGTTCTTTTTTGAAAAAAATAGTCCCAATCGTTTCGAGTTCGATGATCGAGTTCATGGTATTCGGCTCCAGAACGACCTTAAAATAGTGGTGTTATCTATTTTGATAAATAAGGCCCAAAATGGTAAGTTTTTTGTGCATTTCCATTTTACACGCGATCAAACAAACTATCGAAGTTGCACTAGTGATTGATTTATTCTTTTACTTTGTTAATATTTTTTCTATTTTACCCTCATTTATCTTCATAAACCAAAATTTATTTGCAAATATGTCAAAAGTCGACATAACTGTCACGACAATTTGACAATTGTCACCGGCAATTGTCAAAAATAATTTGACTGTGATTTTTTGACTTATGTCGAGTTTTATTAAACCCGTTTTTAAATGACAAATATGTCAAGATTGCACCTGTCTTTTTTTGACATATTTGTCACTTTTATTAATAAATAGCCTAAGCCCGACAATTCTACAATTTTGACATTTTTTGACATATATGTCGAATTGTCAGCTTTATTCATAGATATAAGAATATCTATGGCTTTATTAAATAGGGCCCTGGTAACTTATGTTTTTTTATTGTGAAAAGTGCCATCTATCCCGCAAGCAAGGAACTTTTTTTGCAGTGTCACCACTTGAAATATTTGGTACTTTACACTACTTGTTAATTTTACTTTTTTATTTCATTTAATTAGTCCAGTTGCACAAAAGAAAAAATGATTTAACAACCAAGTATTAAAAAATAAAAAAATAAAATTAAAATAATTATTATATTATTAATTGTTATTTAATTTATTATTTTTTTAATAAATAAATTAAATTATTTTAAAAATTTTGTATTACTAGTGATTTTTTATGATGATATAATCTTTACTGATACCGACACTGAGTCTCAACGTCAGAAAAAAATACACCGGTATATTTGCAATCCCGTGCAGTTTTTTGGGTAAATTTTGGTGTATTTGTGTTATTACGTTGAATTGAGCTTTAGTTCATCCGTAATTCCGTATATTCCAGAAACACCGAAATTCCAGCATAGATTGTACTTTGTTATAGTGTTTTTTACATATCCTTGTAACTTACATTAATTACTGGTTATGAAAGCAATGAAACTTACTCCATCTTCCTCTGGGTTCGAGTATATTATAATAAAACAGAACCCTACAATGGCAGGATAAACGTTGGAAGGGTGCGAAACGAGAGAAACAAACAGTAGTAATTATTAATGTTTAATAAATTCAATCAATAACATGTTTTTATTTTATTATTTTCTCAATGCTTTTACCCCATTACTAAACATATATTTGTATTTCGTTTATTAGATACCTACATCCATAAAAATGTACGCATATTATTATGTACGTCAAAACACAGTAAACGAAATAGAATACATAACTATAAATATCGATGTAAGTAGACCTCAGAAATATTATATTTATGAAGTAGACGTACCTACCTTTTATAAATATTCATTTAATTCATTGCTTGGCGTTCAGAGGGCGCTGATCGATAACTGAACCGAAAACATCAGTTGCAAATAAGATACTCTGTCTACGGCAAAGACTACTATATATATATCGCACCTTCGGTAGAACAAGGGCACAATTGTCAAACCTTCGATAAAACAAGGGCACAATTGTCAATAATAATTTTTGACAATTGTGCCCTTGTTCTACCGAAGGTGCGATATGGAGAGTCTACGGTTGCCAGTCCAGTCTATCTCATTTTATATTATATTAGTCTATGAATTTAGTTCTTAACCCCGCCGCGCGCCGCAAGCGAATATTATGTGTGAAGCAAACTGTAAATTGAACGAATGAATTCAAATGCAAGCATTGAATCATTCAAGTAACTCATTCAAAAATGAAATCAATCATGGCGACAGCGTGCGCTTTGCTTTGCTGAAATAGTAAAATTCGTTGGTTTCTGGAATCGTTTTGACCGATCCTAACCATGGGATCGTATGCGAAATTTGTTTCTGATTACTGCAAAACTTGGGAGAAATCCGGAAAAGAGCAATTGTAAGTTTTTTTTCTCTACATAAAAATTATGTTAGTTCGTAATTGACTCGGTCAGTCCATTATTGTTTTATTTTGATTTATTTACCTCTATTTTTGTTGAAAGAATAAACAGTATGTGTTTTTAAAACTACCTATGGTTAAAACTCCGTATCTTAGCGCGTACTATCAATTTTATTGACTGTTGTTGTCATAACTCGCCCATGCTGGGTAATGATTGCAAACTTCATCATTTCAAGATTTACATGACCAACTTACTGCGTACTGAATGTGGTTAAATTAACACTGTATTTCATAATGCATACAGTGGGTGTCATATCATATCAATTTACAATATTGCTAAGGGAATAGCACACAATAAATGTCTCGATTATTACCTAGCTACTTTCAAAATCTTCTTCGAAGATCACGTCAGTGATATGGACATCATTGAAATGAAGAAATTGTATTAAATAAATTTCATCATTATCATAACATCACACCTGAGATTTCCGAAGGGTTAGGCAGAGGTGTACCTAATGGTACACCCTCATTTTGCTAGTTATGTTTAAGTCCCACGTCATAGGGGGCGAGCCTATTGTCATCAACCGGGCACAAATCCAGACTCCATGGCTGTAACTGAGAAATTCCTGATGGAAAAACTCTATAACTCTGCTCAACCTGGGAATTGTAACCAGCAGCTCAGTAGTAGCACTCGCGACCATTAGACCAATGAGGCAGACAAGGCATAAATAAATATGTCTGAATTTATTTAATCCTGCACAACTGCTAACAGAGACTAGTCTGCAGCATGCATGGTGAGCGTTGCTCATGTCATCTCTGCATGAAAAAGCGTCTGTCCTGCAGTGGGATACCAATATGATGATATTATCATTTGGCCCATAAAGAAACCTTGGTTGTACCATACCCATTTAAAACAAAAATACCCAAGGGCTGGTTTGAGGATGCATGGGAAAAGACCACATGGAAGGAATTGGGAGATGCCTTTGCCCAGCTGTAGGACAGTACAGGCTATTAAAAAATAAAATGTACTAAAATGAGGAAATTTACAAGCCACACAGGGGCATGGGTGATGACAATCCAGTTGCTTCTCAGGTAGTGACATCATCAACAAACAATTGACGATTGAACAAACTAATGCTGAAGATGGTGTTTATGATAATATAATTTATTTGCTCAGACAACAATGATCCATAGGTTCGTTATAAAAACATAAAATCACTTTACACCAATGTAAAGTTTGTTAGATTTTAGGAAGATGGTGATAATTTCGGCACAATAATCATGCATTTTAAAATTCATCAATCAATATGTTTACTTTCATGAATATTTTATTTGGTAATATCATTGGTATACCTAAATGCCCCTTTTCGAATTGGACAGGGTTTTTTTAACACATTGTATTGTAGAAGGTAATAAAATATATTTACTTTCAGCGTAAAACATGTGACACAATTTGTCAAAGATGACGATAGAAGTCCACTTTTTACAAAGTCAGGCAAACTATCTAATTTGCCCCAGACAATTTATGACTTACTGCTCAGTGGTCTTCGCGGGAACCTGAAGAAAGAAGCGGTACTTTCTGCTCTCAGAGACATTACTGTAAGTTTATATAATAATTGATATAAAATATTTATAAAAAACCTAGAAGGTGCTAATAAGTTTATAATTTTACAGGTATTGCATGCAGATTTACCATCAATCATTTTAGATGTAGTTAGTGTGCTTGATGCTGAGACTTGCACTGAAGTGCCAACTGAAGAACGCACAAACTTCTGCTACATTATTAGGGAATTGGAGACTTTTATATCAGATAAACTTATGAAAGAGAGATTAGAAATTGACACATTACAAGATGTAGGGACATTGAAAAATAAAGTGTTTTATACCAAGTTCATAAAAATCAAGACCAAGTTGTAGTGAGTACTATTTATTTTAAAAAAACGCAAATAATTGTTTGCAATTAAAGTAACAAGATTTTCATTTGTGTGTTAAACATATGCTTTCATTTTCAGTTATAAGCAACGTAAGTTTAATTTGTTTAGAGAAGAAAGTGAAGGATATGCTAAGTTAATTGTTGAATTAAATCAGGAAATAATTGAAAAAATAGAATGGAAAAATTTATTAGAAATTATTCAGTCTCTAATAGGTAAGTTGTCCTAATAAACAACATTGAGAACCGTCTTACAGATCACATAATGTGATAACCATGCTTTATCTTTTACTTGCTTCAATTTCAGGTTGTTTCAACTTAGATCCCAACAGAGCACTAGATATAATATTGGAGTCTTTTGAGTCCCGCACACATTCAGATCAGTTGTTCATACCTCTTATAAAGAACTACATGGGTGATCCTCAAGTTATTTCTGAAGTTTTGGGCTTCAAGTTAGGAAACATGGAAGTACTTCATAATTACAAGGAACCACCACCTTTAATGACTGTAATAGCTTTGCTCTTACAACATCAAGTTATATCTCTTGATGACATTTATCCCTGGGTATGTATTTAAATTTAATAGGCATGTAAATAACTTTATAGACATCTAAAAATTAATGTAATAAAATCCCACTAATTATTAATTCTAGCTACGCCCAGATGACTCCATAATGGCTAAAGAAGCAGAAAAGGAATTGAAAACTGTTCAGGATTACATTCGTAAACTAAGCATTGTGTCTACCAAAGGACCTCAAGCCAATGGGCCCACTGAATATGTTGAAGAGAAAGCTGATCCTCAGGTACATTTTCTCTCACATATTTAATCCATTGTTAATAATGTTTGTTTGTCAAATGTATAGTGTCTGAGCTTGTAAAACATCTTACTGTGTAAACCAGGAATACTGGAGCAATCAGAAGTTGGTGCTTTGTGAAGCATTACTGAAGGTGAATGCTTGGCGCGACTTCGCGGCGCTGTCAGCTCGCTTGCCCACCAATATCATGCCGCAGCGCCCTGCCGTCGCCCTTTGCAACATGCTACATGCTCTTATCGAGCCTTTGTACAGAATGTGCGTATTTACTTCATAAACAGCTATTATATTGATCTTGACATAAATGTGGCGAGCTAAAGCACCTTAATGCATACTTAATATTGTGTTCGTTATTGACACAACTGCAAATACTGGGCTTTGACTCCGATCGCACGTAATGAACGATGTGTGAAGTACAATCATTAAATCAGATTATGAATCCATTTTGGGCTAACTAAATGGTTGAAATCAATATGTTTTAATTTTCAGTAACTGTCGAGTGGCACCTAAAATAATTGGTAAACCCATCCCACCGCTTAAGTCCAGTTTGGCACCTGCTGCATGCAAGACATTCGAAGATATGAAGGAGACCGTCATTCCTGCTCTGGTCTTGTTAGGACCATCCCTTCATTATGATCCTATTTTAATGTACAAAGTAAGTAGAATCTAAATCACAGTTAAATAAACTTTACTGGAAACTATACGGCAATTTCGTCCAAGTAAAGTTTCTTGTTTTAACTGTCTGTACAATGAAGATATTGAAAAAAAAAAAATATATATATATATCGGGGTCTTTATTAGAGCAACAGAAGCCAAAACAACAGTTTTTAGATTATTTTTCTGTCTGTCTGTCTTTCTATCTGTAAATTTATACGCGCTTCACGCAAAAACTACTGCATGGATTTGAACGCAGTTTTCACCATGCACTGCTAGATGCTTAACTTAAAATATAGGCTACAGTAGATATAGTTTTGGACCCGGTAGATGGCGCCGTGCGAGGCAAGGGTGGATCGCCAGTAAAATATAATATAAGCATAGATATTAATCATTTGGTGTAACTTTTTGTAGATAATTCGTATACTAAGGACTGCACGTTCTCTGAAAGAAGATCCTTTGCATCATGAAGCGCTTACAGTATTAGATGCTGCCATATTGCCAGCTCTGACTTTGATGGATGGTAATTGTTGCATGGCTGAGGAAGTTTACACCTTGTTAAAATTATATCCATATCAGTGCAGGTAAGCTAATGACAATTGAGCTGTCTATGCCAATACAATACAATATTCTTCTTCTCGAATCAATGACTCAGATTTTGTCCAACCAGTATGTATTGACCTGGAATACATATAAAAACTTTACTGATTGATTTTAATAGGTATTGTCTATATTCTCGCTGGAAAAATGAAGCCGCTGAGAGAATACCGTCTTTGATGCGGGTTCGCGGCAATTCCCTACAAAGAATCAAGCACATAATGAAACGTGTTTCAAAAGAAAATATAAAACCGCAAGGTCGCCTCATCGGAAAACTGTCGCATGCCGCGCCAGCTTTAATTTTTGACTACATGCTACTGCAGGTAATAATAATACTCTGTTGTTTTATAAAAAGTATGTTTTGAATCATTCAAAACATACTTTCATCAATGTTGTTGTCTTTGTTCAATGTTTTTATTTATAAATTTAGGAATAAGATTAAATTCATTTAAATATGTATAAAAAAAAATGAGATTGACTTCATCATGTCAACCAAGAAGCAAATGTTCAATGATGTCTCTGTGATCAATTTGATGAAAACCGGGAATGATCACTGCATGGTAAGAGGCACATTGAACATCAATATCAAGCATGAAAGGTCTCAACTGATGAAGTCTACGCTCCGTCCAGCACAGATCTAGATCCAAAAACCCCGAGAGCTTTCAGCTTGAACTCCAGAATCGTTTCGAGTGCCTAGGAAGCTCAGTGGACGAATACAACGATGGGTTTGTGGAAACTGTCCTAACGACTGGGTCTAAGTTCTTCAAGACATGTCGTGCACATAAGAACGAAAACACCTTTGATCATACTCTCAAGCTCATGAAGGAGCGTCGTGAGATGATCCTGCAAACTTCAGACGAGGCGTGGAAATACCGGCAGCTCAATAGACGGATCTCTAAATCCTTGCAAAGCGACCTCCGCCGCTTTAATACCGAGCGTATTAAAGACGAAATTGAGCGGAATAAAGGCTCTCAAGGTATTTGAAAGAGATCTGGCTATTGCGCAGAGTCAGCTCACGAAACTGAAGACCGACGATGGCAGGATCGTATCCGCCAAACCGGAGCTTCTAGATTCTATGGGCAGTTGTACTCGAAAACCAGTAAATCCTTTGTAAATCTAGCAAACGACCCAAGACCTAGACTGACACTATACCGAAGACATCCCGGATGTCAGCCTGTACGAGATTAGGATGGCTCTGAAACAACTTAAAACAACAAGGCCGAAGGCGGGTGGAAAACCTAAGGAAGGAAACTTAAGGCCCTTTAGAAGCTGTTTGATTCCGTCATACTCGAGGGGAAAACGCCACAGGCATGGTGCAGGGGTGTGGTGGTACTCTTCTTCAAAAAAAGGCGACAATGCCCGGCTGAAGAACTATAGGCCCATCTCATTTCTAAGCCATGTCTACAAGTTGTTTTCAAGAGTCATCACGAATCGTCTCGCGCGCAGGTTTTCAGCCTCCCCAACGAGCCGGATTCCGAAAAGGCTTTTGCACCGTAAACCACATACATACGTTGCGGCAAATTATACAGAAGACCGAAGAGTATAACCTGCCTCTCTGTTTAGCGTTTCTGTCTCCGAAACTGTTCACCGCTGCACTGGAGGATGTCTTCAAGGTTCCGACGATACTATATCGTCGGAACCTTGAAAACATCCTCATGGTCATGGCTGAGACCATGGAGGACCTCAGTATAATTGCTCGATGCCCTCAGTAGAGCTTCTTAAATTGAACATGGATAAAACTCTCACTCCTATCAAGATCGGAGACTTCACTCAAAGTTGTAGACGATTATGTCTACCTGGGACAAACGGTCCAGTTAGGTAGGTCTAACTTCGAGAAAGAGGTCAATCCGACTCGGCTGGGCAGCGTTCGGGAAGTTGCGTCATATCTTCTCGTCCAACTTACCGCAGTGTCTCAAAATTAAAGTCTGACCAGTGTGTGTTGCCAGTTAAAGGGCAATGGAGAGGGCTATGCTCGGAGTTTCCTTGCATGATCAAATCAGAAATGAGGACATCCGCAAGAGAACCAAGGTAACCGACGTAGCCCGAAGAATTGCCAACTTAAGTGGCAGTGGGCAGGGCACATTGCTTGCAGAACGTATGGCCGATGGGGCCGAAAAGTTCTGGAGTGGCGACTGCGAACCGTCGTTGCGTGTGAAGGTGGCCCGATGACCTGGCGAAGGTTGCGGGGATCCGCTGGATGCGAGTCGCAAGGGACCGGTCAATGTGGTGGCACTTAGGGGAGGCCTATGTCCAGCAGTGGACGTCTTTCGGCTGAAATGATGATGATGATGATGATATTCTTAACCAATGAGGAAACTATTCGCTTTTATTAGAGATATATATAATGTGGGTTCGTATAGATTTATAACAACGGGTACCAACTCTTGAAATGAAAGTAACATGTCGGTGAACTTGTACCAGATCCAGACATACGACAACCTGATCGGTCCGGTGGTGGAGTCGCTGAAGTACTTGACGTCGCTGTCGCTGGACGTGCTGGGCTACTGCCTGCTGGAGGCGCTGTGCGGCGGCCGCGCTGGCGGCGGGGCGGCGCACCCTGCCTGGCTGCAGGCGCTCGCGGCCTTCGCCGGCGCCGCCTTCAAGAAGCACAACATCGAGCTCACAGCGTTGCTGCAGTTCGTCGCCAACAGGCTCAAGGCGCAGCAGAGGTATGCACCTATTTGATGCTTTTAATAATTTCTTTTACAGTGATGCCTCTCGATTTTTATTTAGCGTTACGAAGACGCAGTGCTGTAGCTATCTCGTATGGCTGGCATCCCTCTTTCACGGCTCATCATACTAGAGACGTGATTGATGAAAAGCTAGCGCTCTTGCAATAACTTTACACTAGTCGCAAACGAACTTTTATTCCTATAATACACTGAGAATTTATATTTCAGTCAAGATCTACTGATCCTGAAAGAGATAGTTCAGAAGATGGCCGGAATAGAGGCTGCTGAAGAAATGACTCCAGATCAGTTGGAAGCTATGGCTGGTGGTGAACTCCTTAAAGGAGAGGTATGTAATATTTAAAAGTTAAAAAATGTCAAAGTCATCGTCATTTGGTGCACAAGCTTCTGCCACATGGCCAATGTTTTAATAAAGTTATATTTTCGATCAGGCTGGCTACTTTTCTCAAGTCCGAAACACAAAGCGATCATCTGCGAGATTAAAAGAAGCTATCGTCGGAAATAACTTGGACATTTCGTTGTGCATTTTAGCTGCACAACAGCGTCATTGCTGTGTTTGGAAGGGTAAGTTCAAATCCTATCATTGCTTGTCAAGAGAATGCCGCATATAAACTTATTTGTGCAGGATACTGATCCCAATAATGCAGTAAATAAAAATATATTGCTTGAATCATCAATCACTGAAGCAGAGGAGATTGCCCATTGTCTTAGGAGCTTTAGACCCCCATAAAAGATTGTCGTGTCACGGCGATTTTCATTTTATTTTATAGATAAATAAATATATTTTCATATTATGCAAACGATTTCCATTTATTCACCTTGGTTGCAGAGAAATCAATTTTTTTAAGTTACTGAAATTGAGGTTATTAAAATTAAATTCTCCAAGATTTTACTCCTAATCAGATATCTATTTACCATTCTAATTGATATTGTGGTTAATGTTAATGGGGGCGTCCTCAATACACCTTTACAGACATTTTAAGGTTAATATATAACACCACACCACCTCCAAATGGATGGGGGAAATCGACGTCCCATTCCATGTGTAAGAATGCATTTAATTATTGGGGTGGTTGTGTTAAAATGCCATTTTAACTAATCCTAATAATATAACAGGTTTATTAAAAACAAAACAACATTAAATAAATAAATCATTTATTCTAGAATCTCATCAATATCATCCAGAAATTGAGCTGGGGCACTTACATTAAAACGGCCCCAGCTTAAATACCACAACGCCGTCATGGTATGAATGAGCACAGCACCTTACTGTACGATTTCCGACTAAGCAATTGCAATAATAAGCAATGATGCTCTATAAAGAATTTGCCCTATTTTGTTCTCTACTTATCAGTAAATATATATAATTTACCCTGCTGCTCACATGTGATTTAATTCTGGCCCTAACTAAATAATTGTTATGACCTAATATTAAGGGCAAATTTTCTATTAATTCATTCCTTTTTTTAACACTGTAGGTACCATTTGCTCGCACATGCTCCCCATAATAGGACCGTGCCTGTTTTAATTGGTAGGATCCTAATGGAAATCTTCTTAAATCACTTAGTCTTGGGAACTTATCTAGATAGTTCATGCTTTGGAAAATCGTACGTCTTCTGTTTATATGTTCCCTTTGAATAAATTCTGATAAATAATTGACTGTATTCAATCTTGCCTGGGCAATATTAAGAAACTCCACAGTATCAGGCCTATCGTCAATTGTAGGATGGAATTTATTCAAAAAAGAACAAGCTATTTTAAAATCAGCAATAAGGTGACTTGACGCTCTATTAAAACATTCCTGACGAAATAATTTATAGTCTCTTTTAATTCTCCCATTCACCACCTCCACCACCCACCGACACATTGTTTTACATCTGGTCTTATTAGCCTGGTCAGCGGTTAATTTAATATGTTCATTTTCCAATAATGATTCAGGCATATGAGTCTTCTAATTGTAATGTTGTAATTCAGAAATCGCATCACTAAACCCTCTATTTATTCAAAAGAGAACGAGCTATTTTAAAATCAGCCCTAAGGTGCTTTTTTTGTTTGTTTTTTGCTCGGAGGGCAGGGTGGAGCAGACCGTGGAGGTCTGCTCCGCTTGGGCGTAGCACCGCCGTGTCCTCGTAGCGGCGATTGGCGGCGGCGACCTCTCGCGTCCGGCCCTGGTTCAAGCCATGGTCCGGGGCGAGAGGGAATGGGAAGCCGTCACCTCCTTCTGCGAAGCAGTCATGCTAGTGAAGGAGGTGGTGGAACGTGAGAGGGAGAGAACGTCACGTTCCAACCACCGCGGGGGACGCCCCGTGCTTCGGCAGCCACGAAGTGGCTCTCGGCAACCGTAGGCGCGGGCCTGTGGACGGTGAGTAATGGGATAGCTCGCCGTCCATCCGTCTTATGACGATAGGCCGTGTCGACGGCGCGTTCGTGTTCCACGCGCGCCTCAAACAGATGTCAGCAAACAGGAGGGGCCCGCAAGGGCCAATGCCTGTCAGGGCTGCGGGACGTCTCGAAAGAGATACAGCGGCCCTGGAATATAAAGGGCAAAAGAAGGAACATGGATGGGTTTTAGTCAGTAAAAGTGTGACACTCCCTTCCGCTCCGCCCAGAGCGCGAGGGGTCATTTGATGATTTCCCATCCCAAAAAAAGGAACTGGCAGTGGCAGTGGAGGTGGTTCAGGAATCTCCGCATCTGAGGTATCCATTTCAATATTTTCAGAATCCACCGACTCCGGTACAGGTCTGTTAATGACAGAAAGAGCTTGTCTTTGAATAGCTCTAGTTGCAGCTTCCCAACAAGCACGACAAACTCTTTCCAAATGACCTAAGAATTATTATTTTGACTGATAAAAACTTTTGTTCAATAATACCAACAATTAAATGCAGCAATTCTACCAAGTTAATAACACTTGCGTGATGAGCTGGAGTCCATCTTAAAATAAAGATCCTTTGAGGACAGTCTTGGGAAACTCCGAGTTCTGCGACTTGCAATGGAGATGCCCCATCCAAAACATATGCTTAGATGTCCAAGAGGCGGGACACACACCTCCATCTCAAAATGAAGTGGGTATCTACTTCATTTTGAGATGGAGGTGTGTTTGGTAATATCCGCTCTTGCAACAACAGGAAACATTCAATGCACAGGATATCATCAGATTATACCTCAAAAGTAAAAAAAAATCTGTAAATGTACCTTTGTAAGTGATATGTCCACTATTATGAAACATATTCACATAAATTGGCTGTACCGGTTCTTTGTACAAACTCACACATGTTTACCTGCAAAAGTATACCCTTCATACACTCAATTATTTTGTTCGAGTCTTAATAGACATAGAGACCTATGATGATAATTACACGCAATCACTTTATAATAATGTTTTGTGTGCATCGGTTTATAACTATAACACTAATGCACATTTATTATAATATAGCTGTTGCCCGCTACTTCGTTCGCGTGGAAATTTTGGTGTGTATGTGAGAGACTGCCTCGTTGGTCCAGTGGTCGCAATTGCGACTACTAAGCCCTCATGCTTAGTGTCGCGTCCTGGGATCGACGCCCGGGTCGGGCAGTGTTATTTTTTTTAAATTTAGTTACATAAAGTTATAACGCACATGATTTAGAGATCACCTTTTAAGCAAGGAGATGCTTTTGGCGCTATACAACTTTTTTATTTAATTGTGTTGTGACAATTCTCGCGACAAGTTATATACATATATTCATAACTTACGACAATAATATTGCTATAGAAGAACAGCTGTTGGTAGAATTAAAACCTTCACCAACATTTTATGCTGATGTAATAAAATTATTTTACAGAAAGATAGTGTTTTTTATTTAGAATACAGAAAGTAATGAAAGTAATTTTATTATACATTTAAGTATCATTTACTCAAACGAATTGTCATTGTTGATATTAATAAGTATGTAAGTATCTGTAAATCTATCTAGTAATACCATGCATTACTGTGTGCTTTGTTCTTTGTCATCTGTCCGTGGTAAAGAAGCGAAGATTGAAGAGTTATGGGTGTTCACACTGTGAGTAATAAGAATAACACATTCATACATTTTCAACAATTTGCAGTCGTAGAAACCAATTTTTTATTTGAGCGCCATCTCGCGACAATAATTACGAATTGATTTGAAGAGTTCTGTTGTTACATTTATGTCAGTAGATGGCTCTTATATCATTTACTTCTTTTGTGAAGGGATATAAAATACGAAATGTTAATCACCACTATTTGTATTTTTATATTTAGGCATATTTAAATAATAGGAAAAATAAAACCGGCGTTAATAAAAACCAATGCCAGAACTCAGAACAGAGAGTGAAACTTTATTTTTTCCCCAAATGTCGTCAGTTGGTTAATTGGGCTCTCTCTTTCATTGCGGCTTCGATCAATAATGTACTAGATACACAATCCCATGCAAAAGTTCACTTAAAAACTGGCACCAATCGTATTTACCTAATCCTAGTTAAAAAAAATATGCATTAATGTAAATTCAACCTTAAATACAACAACTTAAAGTTATGTTCACCAAGCTATACAAAAAAAGCAATAAATTTTTACGACCGAAGCTCGCTGGTCAACATACAGCAAAAGAAATTCAACCTTACATGCATGATTTAAGGTCAGAATTACAAAGTGTCAGTGTGTTTGTTACAATAGTTGGCGCGTTGTAGCAAACATAATATTTGCTAAAAGACTTATATTTACTATTTAATTCAGTTTTTATTTTTTGCTAGAGACATATTGATATAAACTTACCGAAAAAAAGATATTCCTTCCAAAATCTTGGTGTTACGGTGATTATTAACACAATTTTTGAACGCGCACTGCGGCATTTTGACGTCTTAACGTTGGCTATGATTGGACCATACTAATTTGAAATAAGAGCACAACAGTATTTGTGCTCTTATTTTTCGGGCCGTTTTTGATGCGCTTATCGGGAATCTAGTACATTATTGATCGAAGCATTGCGGGCACGCCACTGGTACTGAGATTCAGTTAGATTAACATATTCCGTTTTAGAAAGGCTAGGGCAAAAGGCTAGGCTAAAATAAATGTTAACAAACATGCAAACACATGACACAAACATATAAACACACATACACACACACATGCATACACACACACACACAGACACACACGCACACATACATACACGTATACATGTTAATGTGTTTGTTATGTAATGTTAATAAAAACACATGTCTATGAAAAAAATAAGATATAAATTTTGTATGGCATAAAGTTAAGACACGGTGCCACAAAGTAGGGCCTGTCCGCGGGCAATCTCCTTTAAATCTTCTGTGATGTCGCATTTATAGACTGTGTATGAAGTATTGACTTACTTTTTTTCTTAATAGAGTACGAAGGAGACTATTCCTCTAGCAGTGAACCACCAGGTTCGCAACTAAAAGTAGTTGGCCGATTAGCCGACCAATGTCAAGATGCTTTAGTACAACTTGGGACCTTTCTGGCATCGTCGCATGCACCAGATGAATATGCCGCGAGATTGCCGCCGCTGCAGGTAAGCCTTAAAAATATTTACGTCAGACTGTTACTTACGACCTATTTCCAATTGCTAAGGGAACTTTTGCATTTACGCAGAAAAAGAGTATTCTTCATGTAATACATAGATACATACATACATAGTATACCTATGTGCCTTTCATTGAAATTGGTTCAACCATTTAAACTGGGATTGGGATATGCACATTCTTACAATAAATTCATTATTATTCTTCAGGAATTGCTTCGAGATTACCACGTAGATGCAGACGTGGCATTCTTTCTTCATCGTCCAGTGTTGGCTCAAAAAATCAGTGCTAAAGTTGAGGCTTTACGAAAACTCACTGACAGTAAAACAGATTCAATTGAAAAGAGCGTAGAAAGATACACACAGGCTGCCCAAGAGGCACTGGAACCCATTGTTCAGTCTGTAACCCCTATTTTGCCAAACAAAGTTTGGGAGGATATTTCTCCTGAATTTTACGTCACCTTCTGGTAAGTAAAGAAACAACGCAAATCGCGGTCAAATTAATTTCTAATCGCGGTCAGTAAATAATGAATATGTATTTACAGGTCGCTATCGATGTACGATTTGCGCGTTCCGGAGGAAAGCTACGATAGAGAAATCGATCGTCTAAAAGCTGCGGCGGCCAACGCAACAAAAGATACGTCCCAAGGCACTAAAGGAAAGAAGGAGCAGGAGCGTTTTAACGCTCTTATCGACAAATTGCAGGTGAGTTGGTGCGGTGGTTCATCTATACTTACAGCTAAAGCTAGCTTACATTTTTTAGGGTTCCGTACCTCGAAAGGAAAAAACGGAACCCTTATAGGATCACTTTGTTGTCCGTCCGTCTGTCTGTCTGTCAAGACCATTTTTCTCAGGAACTCGTGGAGGTATCAAGCTGGAATATATCAAATACTCAAGTCTACTGTCCCTTGGAGCTGTGAAACAATCAAACTTCTAAACCAACGCAATCAAAAGATACAGCCGTTTATGCCGCAAATTTTCGGCACTTGCAAGGGAATCAAAACCTACATGCATAGAGAATATAACCACTAGAGAGCTTATAGGCCGATTTCTTCTTAGCAGACTACTCACCATCGCGGGCCGGGGGACGGGGAAGAATGCGCGGCTGCAATTGGTCAATTTGCGTAGGTACGCATATCGTTAGGGCTGCTTGATAAGGAGAAAATAGTCGATATCGATAAAATAGTTGATATGGATTTTAACATAATGAAAACTACTCGAATTAAAATTGTATAGATCATATTTAATCAAAATCAATCAATAATTATTCTTATTCTTTATTGCACACAAAATAACAAAAAATAATCAATAAAAAAATGTATCCTGTTTTGGAGGTATGCGGAACAGAGAGTAAAGTTGTGTGTGACAACAGCATCGATGTGCGATCGATGTAGGATTTCGTTAGTAGTTTGCTGTACAAATTTCGCTTCGTTACTTTTTCTTGCGGCATTGATGCCACGACACTATTATTGATTTTTAAAATGAATTAATATGGTATATGTTTTTCGAATTAAAGTTTTAGGATCCTGACTGTTCTTTGTAAAAAAAGACAAACGAGCGTCTACATATTTCTGAATTCTGCATCTTGTTAATTCAATTAAATGATTGGTTGATTCTATTTCAAATTGATGAAAATTAATATCCGGGAATAAATTATACCCAATCAGAGACTTTAAAACCGATCTTATAAAATAATCAGTATTATATTTCTAAGACACGAACCACTCTCGTTGATCGTCCTTTTAATATAAATTTCACAACAACGGCAAATTTCTATTACTGTGGTGGATCCGTACACCATTCAGCGCCCCAATGCAAGTTTGCCAATGGACAGTAGCCCGCCATATATTCTACCACTTTTTTTCTTCACTTTACATCAAAGACCTCAAAACTATACAGTGAAAAATAGCTACACAAAACAAGAAATATAACATTATCAAATTTTATTGCAGTATTTGAATTAAATAAATATTATTTTAATTTTACTATTTTCGATATCGACTTCAGCACTGATTTTTACGATAAACATACAAAGGGAAAGAAAGGGATAGACGTATTAGAATAGTCTGATGAAAGAAGAAGACAGTTACAAAAGACATCAACGAGATACTCAAATTTTGTGCTCTTTCACCCAGCCACCATTTTAACTAGACCCCTGCGGGGTGGCTCATAATCTGATTAAATCAAACATAATTTTCTTTATTGTGTTATTACCGATGAAAAGTAATACCATCCTTTTTGTAATTCGATGTCTTGGAATGTTTCCCACACCACTTCACCGCGCATGAAGGCATTTTGATGCGTTAAAATTGTATCAAAAGTTAAACCTATTTGTAAAAATTTTGCGTGCACACAGGTCAAACAATTGGACACAACTAAAATGGTTACTCGTACCGTAGCCTATACATAGGCGACAAAAAACAAATAGTTTTCGAGCGCCGGGGCACTGTATGCGCAGTCAAGTGGTCTTTGCCTACATGGTACTTCCCGTGAACTCAGAATCTAAAATTTGGTACGAAGCAACCTATTATAGCACATATAAAGCAAAAATAGCGAAAACCGTAAATTTTTAGTTACATCATTTAATAAAAATATTTTTAATAATTTTAAACTTGCAATAAAATAATAAAATAAAAATACCATAACTATGACTCGATTGTCGTGATGGGTGAACTTTTACTTATATACCTACAGGTTTGTTGTGGAACCCTCGGTGCGCGAGTCCGACGCATACATAGGGTCTAATTGAAATAAATGCTTTGAACTTTGAGCTTTGGTCGGTTTTTTTTTATTAAATGTTAATTTAATAAAAAATGTAAGCTGCCCATCATAGATAGGTACGTGAATGTCGCATCGCTGCCCGCAGGAGGAGCGGCGGCGCCAGCAGGAGCACGTGCGGCGCGTGCGCGCGCGGCTTGCGCGCGAGTGCGCCGGCTGGTTCCCGGCGCGCGCCGCCAAGTCCGCCAAGAACGAGACCGTGACGCGCCTCATGCAGCTGTGCCTGTTCCCGCGCTGCGTGTTCACGGCCGCCGACGCGCTCTACTGCGCCGAGTTCGTGCACACCGTGCACTCGCTGCGCACGCCTAACTTCTCCACCCTGCTGTGCTATGACAGAGTAAGTTTTGATGACCCAGATGGTTAACCTTGTTTTACCTCATCAGAATACCTTCATGAGAACGCAGCAGTTAGGAACAGGCTGAGTCGTGTATTATTGGGGCACGCTACCGCCCGACCTTTGCTTGGACGGGTGCGTCGCGATGGGCCTCCGCGGCGAGGCCGCAAAACGGAACGCGGTCTGTGTTTGTATTTACGGAAGGTGCTGGTTTCCCTACAACTCTGTTGAAGGTAGTGGGGTCATCGGATTCGATGAGTGTGCCGTGGTCGGCGAATCTACCCTACCTTGGTGCGAATATATCGGGCGGCTCAGAATACCTTCACAAAGTCGAACGTTATACTATTTTTTTTCGTTTGTTATAAGATAACATTACATCACGTGGATTAGATCCGTGAAGGTTTAGGTAGAGATCTACCTGATAGTGGTGAAGTGTTCCACCTCGCAAAAGATAAGGAGAAACATTCCGAGTTGATGGCTAACTTACAGTAATTGGAGAGGCACCAAAAGAAGAAGAATGCGGGTGATCTTATTGCCATCAACTAATCCAATTCCAGGCTGTGAATTTTCATCCAATTCTAGGCTGCTGTTGAAAAATCTCTGTTTAAAAATCCAGAACCTCATCACACTCAGCAATGTGCAATGAAACTCAACTTATCATTGCACTTCATTTGCGAGAAAGTTTAGGACATTCATGGAAACAAGTTTTGGTTTGTTTATTTAATAAAATTTGTGATGTTCCAGTTGTTCTGCGACATCACGTACTCGGTGATGTCGTGCACGGAGGGCGAGGCTGCGCGCTACGGCACGTTCCTGTGCAAGGTGCTGGGCACGGCCATGCGCTGGCACGCCGACAAGCTCGCCTTCCACAAGGAGTGCGCGCACTACCCGGGTTTCGTCACCAAGTACCGCGTCTCCAACCAGTTCACCGAGGCCAACGACCACGTGGGCTATGAGAACTACAGGTACGCACCGCCAGGGATCAATGTGTCGTCTTCCACAGTCATTTCAATGGAATTTATACTAAATATTTTAAATGACGAATGAATAAACAATGTAGTGTAAATTTTATGAAACAGATAAAACATCGAGAGTTGTGTCAACGAAGATGGTGGCCAGTAGTAGTGTAAAAAACGTAGTAAGGTCTTATTATTATTCTTTCCAGGCATGTGTGCCACAAGTGGCATTACAAGATAACCAAAGCTATGGTAGTGTGTCTGGACTCGGGTGATTACGTACAAATACGCAACGCGCTTATTGTACTGATAAGAGTATTGCCGCATTTCCCTGTACTTGCTAAACTGGCTCAAATCATTGAACGGAAAATTGATAAAGTAAGTAGTAATACAGTATAGTATGCTATGTATGAGTGCTATTGTATTTGTTGAAACATGCCTGTATGAGAAAATATATATTATACAATTTATGAGAGAGCCGGAATATATCGTGCACACAATCTTTTTAGGTAAAGGAAGAAGAAAAAACACAGCGACAAGATCTTTACGTACTCGCAACGGGCTACAGTGGTCAGTTGCGAAATAAAGGTCCCACAATGATGCGGGAAAGTGATTTCCATCAGGTAAATTATATATTATATTTTTTCAAACTTAGGGAGGTGTAATTTTGAGGATAATTACGGGCCACTGTTTGTTAAATAATAGTACAATTTTGATATAAGTGGGGAAAGTTTGTAATTTCAGTCGAGGCGGAATTACACCCGAGCCGCAGGCGAGGTGTTATGGAGCCGAGAACTGCAGTAACAAATGCTTACGTGTATCAAACGAAGTTTTTCCAATACACTTTCGAACAAATAAAATAATAGAACGAAAACTATTTTTGTCATGAATTACTAGGAAATATGATTTAATAACAATTCTAATAAAAATATGAGTGAATTCCGCCTCGAATGCAATAACAGATCTCCCACATATCTAAATGTACTATTTCTTAACTTATTCAACGTAGGCGCTAGAGCACTCTCTAAAAATGCTGCTGTAGCCTCCCAAAGTTTCGGCCAGATTCCAGGATGACATTCTTCTTGCGACATGAAAATTTTGTCAATCTTCGACTTGGGCAAAGTGAAATCGGGGCAATTCAGCTTTTCCGTCACGAATTTGTTTGAATTGCAGTAGCATCCTGTAGTCCGGATTTCGTGCCCCGACGATGGCAATAGTCTTGCCCCCTCATACATAGGAGTTTGTGTGTGATATGTGGGGGTAGTACTAATTGAGGACTGGTCATGTTTGTGAAGTTTATTGATGTGTCTGTGTGTCAGGTGGGCGACAAGCACAAGGTGGTGGGCGCGGCCGGCGCGGGCCCGGTGAGTGCGCCCAAGGACGACGCCGCGCCGCCCAAGGCCGAGCAGGAAGCCATCGCCTCTCCGCCGCAACCCGTCGGTGAGAGCTCCGCGCCAGGGACTGGACCACCGCACGATATAGCAATATTACTTTAATCTTACTTCAGTGCGTATAACTTCATCACTTTCCCTCACAGAAGTAAGACTGAAATAATACTGCTATAATAGGTGGTGGTAGGCCCCAGTACTTATAAAAATATAGTGTTAGACCTAAAATACGATAGAATAATATCAAAAAAACTAAACAACTTGTTAGTTGTTTAGTTTTTTTTAATTTTATTTAAACGATATTTTTGACGCGGGCTGTACACATGCTTTTGTTTTTAGAAATCGATAAAAAAGAATCGAGGACCAGTGAGAGACGTCGCGAAGAAGTTGATCGCGACAAGGAATCAAAACGAGAATCACGATCGTATGTACCGATAATATGTATTACCTATTCGTATAGTTATTTAAATCATACTTAATTGATACCACTATTTCAGATCACTCAAGGAAAGGGCTAAAGAAGAAATCAGAAGTAAGGATAGATCTCCGCGTGAACGCTCGCATAGGGTAAAACAATATTTATTTTCAAAGAGATTCATCAATGCGCACAGGTTCAGTTAGTTTGTAAATGAATAAGCTTCATTTATTTTCAGGAGGAACGATACTTGGAAACGGTATCGCCACCGCACGACCATCGCAGCGTTCCCGATGATATAGAACGAGGTAAGTTTATGGAACGAAACTCGAGCAATGGCTATTATTGTTAAAGATGAATGGGATTAATGTTAGTAAATATTTGGCAGATGTTAAACGACGTAAAATAGAACCCAGCGGCAATGGCAAGGTGAGTATTGTTGTAATAAACCGACCTTGCATCGCGCTCGCACCGGACTGAGGATTGGGCTGGACCGCGATCACGATGTGCTGCACGATCTCTACTAAACTCATGTTATAAATCAAATCAGTGTTCAAGATCATCAAGACTTTGTGAAAACCAGTGCAATAGAAACTATTGACTTTAATAAAAGTGCTAATCAAATATAAATACAAAAATAAAAATGTCAATATTAAATCATAACATTTTAAGAAGCTGTGAAAACCAACTTTGACAGTAGCATCGTTTAAAAACAATAATATCGTTGGATGCAGTGCAAGAAGATGACCAGACTAAATTATCAATTTACGAGTGAAAACTGAAACTACTTTCACAAGACAGCATAAATCAAAATTGGTAAAGATTTCAAATGAAAAACAAATAAACCAAGTCAACAATCATTTACATAAGTGGAGCAATCAAAGAATAATCATCATTTTGATCCCATCCTGCTCAATGGAAACTCTCATGGCTGTAGTATTTTCTCTTGGAGTCAACTCTTACAACTTGTAACTTCAAAATGTAAATCAAAATAAGACGTAAAGAAGAGGACCAATGGAAAATCAAGTTGAAATCTAAAGGACCGCAAACAAGCAAAAATTTAATTTAAAAGTGACTAAGAAGAAGACACCAAGCTCATATGAAAAAAGAACTATTGAAGAAGTTTTCATGTTTCTGTAGATATAAACACAATACGCAACATACAAATCAAATGCAAAAGGAAAAATATCGTGTGTATCGTAAGTCCATTCAGCCCAGTCCAATAAAATACGGTAAGGCTTGTTATTATTAACACATTGTAGTCAAAAGGTCCTATGAATAAAGGAATGCCTAGAATCGAAGAAGGAAGCGAAGATATCAAATCAAGAGGGATCATCATCATCATCGTCATTCTGAAATAAGAAATCCCTTGCTAGACATGCAGGTCTTCATCAAGCGTCTCTAGGACTAGACAATAAAAATCAAGAGGTATGCCAAGATCTAAAATAACTACATTGTAAAATCCCATCAAGAAACAATTAATTAAACATAAATACCAAAATGTATTATAGCATACAAGAAAAATAAATAAAGAAATCACAAATAAGCCGTAACAAGGAATGGCATATTGCTTCATGACTAAACTAATCATAGTTTCAAGGCTTTACATTATCATCACACCACCTTTTTCTAAGAATAGAATTGAATTGAAACCTCGAAACTGGTAACTGAAAAATAGTGATTGAATATATTATTTAGCGGAACATCACCAAGTAAAACTGGCTTAATGGATATTGCATAATTCAAAATGGACCGGCTAGCTGTTTCAAACAAGACTTGATCATCATCATGACTGAAAATGTATTGTTTGCTGCTGAAAAATAGAGTAATAAAGGACATGAAAAAACAAAGAATATGCTAATGAAAGTGGAAGAATTTTCTTTGTTCATAGTCCCTTTTGACTTTTATTATTTTGGGTTAAAGGAAATATAATTTCGGCTTACTAAAGTAATTCTATTTATAGTTTGTTATGCATTAATAAAATATTAATGTAATGCATCAAAATATTCATATTTTTTTTCTGCGAAAGCAGGGTAGCAAAGAGATAGAGGAACGTTCGCCAGAAAAGGAAAAACGAAAGGCTAAATTGAGGGGCGATGAACGTAAAGAGCGTAAGATGAATCGCAAGAGGGTAAGTATTCAACACGAAACAAAAATATGCAATCTCTATATATTCTCACTACTACCTATTGGATAATTTAAATGAATGTCTCAATTTTGAAATCAGGTCACCTCTCACTGTAATTAATTGAATTATGCTTTATTTACGTTAACTGAAGAAACAAATATTTGACGCCTACAGTCCTTACACTGTTATTTTTCCTAAGATCACAGCCAAAACAGTGGTTGAGGTGGCTTAACTCTCTCTCCTTTGTATAAATTTACTTTTGTTTCTTTGAATGTGAGGCTAAACATTAAAACAACCATTAACTAGGTATATCGAAAGAAACTGACGTAACACAGCCACATCCGTTGAGTGATATTTATGAAACTGCAGTATTCTCAAAAGAGAATGCTCATGGAAGTATGGAATCCCGTACCATGCTGCATCAAAATCAAACCTTGTTTTTTATAGACTACACTGATCGTATTAACTCCTACAAAAATTATTTTTGAAAAAAAAACCCGCGTTTCAGAGTTATTTTATAAAATCGAAACTAACCTAAAAAGTAGGTCTATTTTTTCGACGCTACCAACGACGTATTTTAACACACATACATTACATTATTGCTCTAAAAACAGCGTAATACACTAATATTAGTAAGAATTACGAGTTAAAGTAACATCCACAGTATGCTTGACTGAAACTCGATTTTATTTTAGACCTTTACATTGCCAATAGTCAGTCAGTACAGTACAAATGTCAGATGCCACAGATAAGATAACTATAAACCATAGAGTATAGTAAGTGCTATAAACTAGTCGGGATTTAGGGATGTAATCGATAAATCAAAATCTTTAGGCTGAGAAAATCTATTTTGTTGCAAATAGCAATAAACCAAACTAAATCGATTTGGTGTACTGATCTTACTTAATTGTAATTAATTTTAGAGTCCGCTCGACAGACAAGGGTTTGTTCAATTGAAACGGAACGTCATTTATATTCAGTTGAAACGGAACGTCATATAAAGGGAGTAAAACAATATTCGTACTTTTAAACTCGAAAAGTATATTTCCAGTTCAAAAATCAAATCCCCGACGCGTAATGCCGTAAAAAAATATGAAACTAATTACTATAATATTTTGGTTTTGAGGCGCGAGACTTTTTGGTACCAACTTTGGTCATTGTCCTTTAGGGACGAATGTAAGTGTTGAGCACCCCTCGGAAACCAACTTCTTCGAATCACCTGTTTAAAGTTCGTTTGAGTTGTAGATTTTTGATAATACAGTATAACGTCTAGCTTGTTTTGATCAATGTGAGGTAGAATAATATTTATTGTATTTCTAATTCTTTAATCACTTTTTTGTATCTTTTAATGTAGATTATCTTATTTATTTTAATTGACTAAACTTTAATGTTATTAAATAGGATAGAGCTGAAGAATCTGTGATCTTGGAGCAGAAGAGGCGACGTGACGAACAAAAAGGTGCGATAAATTGTTCTTTTTCTTTTGTCGTCTATTATAACTTCAGTAAGGTGCTCTGCACACAAAATGAAGATTTATATTCGTATATTTGAAGGATAATTTACTGGACTCGAGCCGTGTTTCATTGTTTGCTTTTCTTACCGCCACCGCTTTTATTTCTTTATATTTTAATCAACCACTGGTCACACGCATCCAATCGCCATTTTAGATCGTCAGACCATCTATTTAAGGGGCTACCCAAGCTTTGTTTATACAAGGATACATCTACTTCAAGGGCTACGGTTATTTGAAAACTAGCACTTGCACACAGATATGGCCAGCTCATTGCCAATGGAGCTTGCCGATAGCGATTTTATCCTTCTGCGCGAGCTTGAGCGAGTTTAAATTTGTGGACCAACCCGAACGTCAATTTCTACGTTCGGGCACCGCATAATTTGAATTAATTTATTTCATTAATTTATCATGAGAGCAAGGCGCAATGGTTACTGGTTAGAACTTATTCTTTAACATAAGTTTTTTACCAAATGCAAACCAACAATTTCCGCCAGCTTCTTTCTCGTCTTTACACCGTGAACAATTTGTGGTTTCGAACAGAGTAGTTGATTAATTTAATCCACACCTTATTTTTAGCAGTTATCAAAATGGGAAGCCATCAAAATGGTTCTCAAGAAGATCATCATTATGAAAAATACCACAAAAGGGTAAGATATTTGATTAATTTCAATGTATATAACATGGTAACACACGCGTTTAAAAGAGATTAGACTACTATCAAAAATATGTATGAACTAATACTAAACTTATTATAAAGAGGCTTTGTTGCTTAATAGTAACATCCGCGCGGTTTGATCCAATTTTAAACTACTACGCTTGCCGAGGTCCGTGGGTGACCATTCATTACAAATCGAGACTTGTCCGTGCCTCGACAAGCACGTTAAGCCGTTGGATCTAGCTGTCATTCGTAGATCTTTGACAGTCTGTACAGGTAGTCAGTGGCCTAAAAGTTGACAACTAATCTCACCGATGGGTATCGTATTACCCAGTCACTGGGTTGTGGTTTTGGAGGTCATTTACTCCATGTAAAACTGGTATTCAGATGCATCCGGTTAGACTGGGATCCCAACATAGTTGAGATAAGGCCTGGGCAGCTGATGACTAAACGTATTTTAAAAAAGCCACAGAAATATACGATATGTGAAAAAAAAAATATGGAGAAGTTACACAATTTAGAAGTTATTATTATAATTTGGCTGCTATTTTTTTTTTAATAATGGACGAACAATTTCTATATGGGGTCAGAATAATGTACTGAATACGTGGTAACCGTATTAACATCGGTTTCCCTTCCACCCTGTATACGTATTTGTGCTAATGACTGTACCTATTTTTTTAGTTTTATTTAAGACCACAGAAAATAGGTACAATGATTTGGTGGGTTTCCAGCGAGTGTCACAGTGTGACTCGCTGGGAACCCACCAAATATCCAAATAATTTGATTTTAAGTTTATATTCTAGAACTTACCTAGATTATTATATCTACAGGAAAAGTCGCCCTTCCGAGACCGTTCACATGAGGAACCCAGAGATACTAAACAATATCCTTTTTAATAGTTTTAGTTTACATCAACATTTTTAATTCTTGGAAACTTTTGTTTTTATTCTTACTCAAACCTTTTTTTTGGCCAGGAAACCGTCTGAAATCATGCTATCACTGTTTTACTGCCAAAAACACGTAACCACTGTGTTCGTGTTTTTTTTTTGTAAAGGGATTATCCACCTTTTGTAATTGTAAGTGCGTGTGACTGCGACGCGTAAGTACAGGCACGCGCTCACTGTTAGCAGATGGCTAAAGTCGACATGGCGGAATAATCTCTTAATTAATCTTTACTTACATATAAATACATATACGGGACTTAATACCAACTACCATTTCGCTGGTATAGTGATTTTATGGTCAAATTTCTATATACATTGATTGCCTTAACACGTGTTTACTAGACGTTCGAACGAGTCTAAAATAAGAAGATAAACGATGACGCAAAAAGAAGAAATAAAGATGAAATTGATAAATTTGCAATTGTGGTGCGATTTTATGAAAAATAAAATATTTTAACCACGTCAAATTGTTTTATTTGGCGACACAAAACCAGCTCAGATCTATTTACCATACCATGGCGATATTATGTACCTAATAAAAGTTTATCTCATAAAAGCATGATTTTTAATGAAATGGCCTTTTCCCAACATGACTAAACTATCTTTATAGGTACTCTTTTGTCACTACATCTTTTATGCCGCAATGTTGTCCTATTACATCATTCACCAGCACTAATTAATTCTACTTTCTTATCTGTTATACCTATTATCTATTGCAAAAGTAAGGTTATTCAACAAAATATTGATAGAAGAAATGGCGAGATAGATTGTGTAATAGATTGGTATAGGTATCTTGTTTTCAAAAGATAACATTTTGGCAAGAAAAATAAACTCGACTTTTCAGGTACTACATCTTACAAATGTAGGTACATTTTCAGCAGTTTGACCATATAGGTATACGGATATAATTGGACTGTAATGTGATATCGTTCACCGGGTGGCCGCCAGCCGACGCTATTGGCCTGCAAGTGTGAATGTTTTTTTTTGTTTAATTGGTCAAGCCCGCCTCACTATTCCCAAACCACTACAACATCTGAAAGCCAGAATCGACAGTGGCGACCACCTGAAAAGCGCCGAGACAAAAGCTTGAAGTCCCAGAGAAACAATTTAACGGTTTTGAGTCCCACAACGAAATATCAGAAAAGAATAGCGGAGGAGTAGGAAATATATAATTTCCACTTTCCTTCATATCAGTAGGAGACGAACCAAACAAAACCAATAGGCACAACAGGATGTTTACAACTGGGAACAGCCTACTTTACTAGCACCATGGATAAATATGTGACCTGTTATACTCGTATTCCAATAATAGGTACCTATGGCAAAAACGTTTGAACGGACAGAAATTTGTTTTACTATCTACAATGTTCGTATATTAAATAACTCCGGATGTAAACTGTACACTTTCCAACATAATATTGCGTTAATTTTTCCAAAATACTACACCCCCATAAAATATGATGTGCAGATTGTTCAATTTGCAATCAGATGTAGAGAGGCAACAAAGCTTAAAGGAAAATAACTTATTCAAGTTACCATGACCTGTGAGAAATTGGGCAACACAGTGATGCACGCCCAGCCATGTCCTGGCCAGCCGCTCACGAACTGAATGGGATGGGAATGTCTTATTAACTAGAAAAAAATAAACTGGCAGGGCACGGGACTAGGAACTAAATCTAAGCTGGGGGTAATCGGAGTCCGTAACGAAATATACAAGATCACCGTTCACAGACTAATACAATAGGTTCCTATACCAAATCAAGATTTTGCACAATATACAGCATGTATCAGAAATGTGTGGTGCAGATCATCAAACTGAACAACTTTCTGCATGGGACCAGCACCATAATTATAGCTACCCGATCCATCTTGGGTCAAGTAGATTTTGAAGTTTTGTACTACCGATACAATAATACAAAATTTTCATGACTACTGCTGATAATAATATTTTTTTAATATGACCACACCTTTCTGATACACGCTGTATAGAACTTTACTGTGGATTAGATAACTTTCCAAGAGGCAGACATTAATACTAGGTACCTACTCTACGATATTCTCCTAACAAAAGGTGCTAGTTATATAGGTACATAAATGCATTGTCATCAGCCAGAAGCCGAAACGGAGAACTTCTGATTGACCATGTGGACTGGGTGGTGTAGCAAAATAGGGGCGCATCCTGATGGTTAGTCTTACACGTACAGGTCGGGGTTACATCTTACGGGGTTTGGTTTAACTATACGACAGACACGTTAAGTTATAAGTTGCTCATTCTTTTAACGGAAATAGCAACGCGGTCTGAGCGAAATTCTTCAAAAACCGGCCAAGTGCCAGTCGTACTCACACGCACACAGGGTTCCGTAGCACCAAACAATATAATAAAAATATTTTGAAGGCTCATCAATATTGTATTTTATTACATTCAACAGCAAAACTAAATTTGTTTTTGATAGTAATTAATGATAAACAAAGTTACTGCTGCAGTTTCATGAAAAAGTCCCTTATCTCAAAAACTTAACATCAAATCTTATTTAAACCAATTTTCGTTGAAAGTTTTTCATAATTTTCCACTTCTTACTTTAGAAATTATTAGGGGGTACACATTTTACCACTTTCAAACTATTCACTTCGAGAAAAAATGGTTTTAGGAACATTAATGATATTTTTAAAGAAGTAGGTACCTATAGACACCCCGCACGTATTGATTTGATAAAAAAAAAAATCAGTTCCATGTGTGGGCAACCTCCCCCTTAATCCTTTATTTTTGTATAAAAATTGTAAAGCGGTTCACAGAATGCATGTAGGTACCTACCTACTAAGTTTCAACTGTGTAGTCCTAATAGTTTCGGGTGTGATATACGGACGGACAAACAGACGAATCTATAAGGGTTCCGTTTTTTGCCATTCGGCTACGGAACCCTATAAAGCGCTCTAAGGTACTAAGTGGGTTACCAACTAGGTTAAAAATTCAAAGGTTTATGGGTAATAATATTGAAACTGTCTCGACTTTTCAGACAGATCTACACGTCAACTTTCAACGCACAAATTGCCACACGTCCGTCAGTAGTAACAAACCCGGTATAACCTCTATTGAAATTCCGTACAACGCGGCAACGCTAGGCCAGCCAGTCAAAGTGTAACCACCGACCTGCCGATGACTGTACCATCATAACTATGTAGTCTCTTTCACAATTATTTTACCCCTGACAGTATCAAGCCAACAACAACAACCATGTAACTCAAGGTTAAAGTGTTCGAAGGTACCAGTACCACCAACGCAGACGCGAGGCCTACTGTTCGATTACCTACTTACCTATGTCTCTACATTAAATTGTTACAAACAGCAAGTGAGATAAGTTTCGTAGTTATATCTAGAAAAGGTACCTACATATTTCTCAATATCTACATTCGCTGGACCGATCTACATCACGTATGCCAGAAGCCATTTGTAAAAACACACTGGTTACCTTATCACAGATTCAGCGATTATTATCTAACTTCCAGTTTAATCAGATGCACCTGAAAATAATAATCTTTGTACTTAGATAATATAAACATAAATTGTTACGAACCTACCGAAATAAATTATACATTAACCGATGCCTATTGAGGTTATGTTTATGCTTTGTCTGTGGCATAAGTTATACATATTATGTTATATATCACGACGCAATTTCTGAATCTAAGTAAGTACTACACGAAACATATTACACGAAACGAAGTTGAATTTCAATGACTGTGCTATTACATATTTCCCCCATAATTATGTGAGTAAGTACCACAATGTCTTAAAATATAATAGGTTCCATAAATAATCATAAAGGTACGTGTCATTTCGCAGTAGAAAACTCTGATTTTAATACCCAATCATTATTGCTTTCAATTAAACAATCAATTTTTATATTGTATCCTGAATCTAAACGTTTCTGAACTGAACGAACCTCTACGCCCATTTTTCCTTATCTGTGGCCTATATCGTGCTGTCTGTGAGTGAAATTTATTAACCTAAAATGCAAGTAATTTATTAAAATACTTAAATATACATATAATAGCAGACACTAATTGCTAAAGAGTCGACAAAAAATCTATAATAGCTATAAGGATTGTATCGATTAAAACCAGTTAAGTTTTTAATTCGAAGATGCAGCGGCGGCCATCTTGGTAGCTGCGCGTCTTTTGTTAGGTAAGTGCGAGTTGCTATAATAATAATTAACGCTAGATAACATAATAATACCTATATGAATTGAATTTCTAATCATGAAAGCAGATAACAATGATTTAATTTGATTACATTAGGTATCTAATGAAATGGCATAACAATACTTAATCAGTAACCCTAAAACCATGCTTTACCTATGTATTTTGTGTCTACTCTACAGTTAGGTACCAACTAACTACTCTAAAATTCAGTTAACTTGAATGCTTCCCATTATCTACTTGGCGTTTTCCATCGAAACGGCGTAGTAGAACTCCTGGTGCAACTACGGCTAACCCACATGCATGCGGCCAGCCGAGGCGTCACGGGCCTGGACGCATCAGTGAACGTCTAGCGACCCAGCCTAAAATGGCAATTCTAACAGATGATCACGTTGCCGCCCTTCATAATACCATTGCTGAGCTATAGGCTACTAACTTAACCTTTTCTTTAGCAAAAATACCTAAGCTCATACTACTAAGATAAGATACTTACTATTAAGATGGCATTCGCCACTCATAGTACAGTATATATCAGATCCTAAATTTTAGAAGGAAACTAATTTTATCTTTTCGAGAATAGTTTAGCCGTGCTTACGCTATAAGGGCGTATTCATATGGCTGCTTACGCGCAGACGACGCGCGTTCCTCGAACGCGCGTTCAAGGCGCCACGCGCCATAGAAGCTGGTTGTTGCGTTTGTTCAATGCGCGTACGAAGTGACACAAAGGCGCGCGAGAGCGAGTTCGCATCGCGTCGGTGTCGCCGTATCGCGTGTATATTTTTATACGCGCAGATAACGCGCGAATCACGAACGCATGTTAACGGCGCCACTGAATTTTTGCAAGTGTAATAAGGTTTATTAGCTGTGACTGAATCTCGTTTAACCGTTTGAACGCCAGAGCATAAAGGCACGCGCGTGCCCTCCACGCCAAGTCACAAGTTCACCTACCTTTTTGTCACATAATTGTGTTGTTTGGCGTACAGGGCACACGCTTACTTGTCGCGCGTAAAGGACGTTAAGGGTAAAAGTATACGCGCGCCGCGCCTTCGCACAGTGCGCCTGCCCCATACTTTGAAGCGGTCAAATTTATTTTTAAGAAATTAAGGATGTGGAATGACTAAAATAATAAAAATCGTAATTTATTTGTTTATTTTAGTTCATGGGTAGTCAATATTTCCCACTACATATGGAGTAATTTTATAAGTTCTAAGAGAAGTGTTCCAGTGACTATGGTAATAATTTAAAATACTAATAAATAACAGCGTTGTAAATAGTTTTAATAAACAGATCATCAAAAACTGTTGGTAAAAGGTTATTATCAGTAAGATACACAGTACACTTCTTTATTAACAATACTGTAATAGACATAGGTATCTTACGAGTTCTTTATTGTAGAAATCAAGTAGGTATTTTGCACGTATATATTTTAATGTTAATTTTGAATTGTAAGACCAATAAATAAATACGCACTACACTTCATTCCAATAATTCGCAGCTGCGGAAGATAACTCCTTTGCAATTGCCATTTCTCGTAAGTACGTGACTTCTACGTTTCGATCTTCACTGACCGTATCGAAACTAGAACTCGGACGACCAGGTCCAGGAGAAAAAGTCAGAGGTGAGAATGTTTCAGTTAGTTTCAGCCACACAGCGTATTTATTTTTAACAGTAAGTTCTTTCTGCGCGCAGCACCGAAATACCTTCTTTTATCATTGTTAAAAGTTTTGAACCTATTTCGTACAGAATTTTGTTGGTTACGTCTCAAAATAATAAAAAAAATATAACGTCAAGAATAGCAAACTTCAGCAAGATTAAATTATATTTGTAAAATTTGACCATATGGCATTCACCACTATTATCATTTTAAGTGAACGCTTTATGTTAAAATCTATACTATCATAAGAAAATACATATCTTACATTATCTTAGGGGCTGTCTCCACGAGCGAGAGAATTGCGACGATATTATCGTCGTTGCCACGTATTTCTATACACTCTCTTAGAGGCCGTCTCCACGAGCGAGAGAATCGCGGCGATATTATCCCATACAAATACGTAATATCGCCGCGATTAGTTCTAACTTAGCAATGTAACAGATGAATGCGTAAAGGGCGAGATGCCAAAAAAGGCAATCATCATCATCATAGTGGGAGACCTTCCAACGCAACGTCTTCCGGTCACCACTCCAGAAATTTTCGGCCCCATCGGCCATCCGTTCAGCGATCAATGTGCCCTTCCCACTGCCTTTTTTCAATTCTTCGGGCTACGGCGGTAACCTTGGTTCTCTTGCGGATGTCCTCATTTCTGATTTGATCACGTAAGGAAACTCCGAGCATAGCCCTCTCCATTGCCCTTTGGGTGACTTTAAGCCTTCTGATGAGGACCATTGTGAGCGACCACGTTTCGGGCCCATATGTAATCACTGGCAACACACTTCCGTCTTGAGACACTGCGATAAGTTGGACGAAAAGATACCACGCAACTTCCCGAAAGGTGCCCAGCAGAGTCGGATGCGACGATGTTTAGATAAAAAAGGCCAAATACATCCTCTTATTTTTTTATTTAGCTTTTGAAAATGTATATATTAAATAAGTACTACTAGAGACGCTACGATCGACGATCTATCGAAACACGAAACGCGACACGAGATCTTGCCTCGCCGAAAGTACGTAGTACATACATAGACCTTAATAACCATCTATACATATAATCTAATCAGTGAGGCCAAAAACGACAATTTACCTCTTAGTATAGTTATTCGAAAAAAAAACCGGCCAAGTGCGAGTCAGACTCGCGCACCGAGGGTTCCGTAAAATTATTAAAAATATTTTTATTATATGATATAACTAAAAATGTATACTTTTCGCAATTTTTCCTATATCTCTGCTATAAGACGTTGCTTCATACCAAATTTCAAGATTCTGAGTTCACGGGAAGTACCCTGTAGGTTTTGATTCCCTTGCGAGTGTCGAAAATTTGCGGCATAAACGGGAGTATCTTTTGATCGCGTTGACTTAGAAGTTTGATTTTTTCACAGCTCCAAGAGACCATAGACTTGAGTATTTGATATGAATTTCAGCTTGATACCTCCACGCGTTCCTGAGAAAAAAGGTCTTGACAGACAGACAGACGGACAACAAAGTGATCCTATAAGGGTTCCGTTTTTACCTTTTGAGGTACGGAACCCTAAAAAGAGTTAGTGTTTCGAAAAAAGATTACCTGGAAAGTTTTCCTTGGGTTTTGAAGATGGTTAATTTTATAGATTTGGATGGGCTCTTTCCGAATTCAACTTTGTCACCTCGTATTTTTGGCGCTCGCGCCGCCATATTGGAAAAATGGCGCTTAAAAGCAGTTTTTTGATAACATCTCCTTGACTCATTTTACGATAAAATTATTTTTATGAAATTAAACTAGACAAAATTTCTTACAATTTTATTTTTGATAGTTCCAAGTGTTCCAAGTTCCAACCCCTTGCCAGACAAACATTGTAAATGTTAAGAAGAGATTCGTGATTAGACTGACAAATGCAAATGATTTTTTGGCGTAGATTTTTATTACTGATATCAATATAAATTTTAATTACATCTTCAGAAAAGACATTCGATGCTACAACTACCTTAAATTATACCTTAATTTGAATTTTTAAATTCTTTTGCAAAGTCACTCGGACGTGTTTGATCCGGTCCAGTTATGGTATAGCTCAATTGTGCTGATTCTAAACGCTGAGAAGGTAATCGTAATCTTTGATCGATGGAGTCAGGTATTGATAAAAAATAACGTCATTTCTTGGCGCTTCGAATTTCGTGACCATTTGTAACATTTTCTTAGAAATGGCCTCCAAACTTATTTGGAACATTTTTCATTGTGTGTAATAGAAAAAAAAACCATCAATTATTTCGACATCTGTAGTTGTTGGTGGCTGATGCTGAACCTCCTTTTCCAAACACTTCATTAAGGCAGATTTATCCGTCTTACAAATAGAACCATTTAAATGGTACATAGATAAAGGACACATCGGAAATTGGGTATGACAAAATTTTCGAGATATTCACATTGTAATCCATCGACATCCCCAGCATACGGCTAAACAAATTTTGTTGAATTTTTACCTCTTCAATCGCACCACCGCCACCGATTTGAACTTTCTTCTTTTTTTCCAAATCTTTTGAAAAATTATTAAGAGCTGTTTTTTTAATAGATTTTTCAAATCGACTGATGTCCGTATGACATTCAGAAATAAACGTATTCCGAAGACAATCACCATTCTTTTCAATATTGAGAAGAAATGACTCTACCAGTTCCAAAGCAGCTTTACCAGATGATGTTTATTAAATGATCCTTTGGTACTTCCGAGCTGAATGGATTAATAAACTGTTCAAATGTTTAAATAAAGGACATGGCCAATTTCTGTATGGGCGTTTGCATAGTTATCAAAATTTACTGTACAACGATAATTTTTGGTGTTTCATATTCGTGAATATTGCCATATTAAATTGCAAAAAATAAAAAGCTCAAAGAACTTGCAATTACAAATAACTAGACGTAAACAGTTTCATGTTACCTTCTATCAGATTGCTGGCAATAAGTGTATGAATAATCATTTTGCTATTAAAAACCTCAAGGCGTTTAAAATAGCGAAGTGCTGTGAATTATTAGCTAGGGTTTAAGAATTATTAAGTATTTCAACAAGATCCAAAATCGTTATTTCAGGTGGTCATTATACCTGAACTAAGGATTTTTAACCATATTTTGATCAACATTTACTGAACTGAGAAAGTCTGACAGAAAACTGAGACAAAGTATATGTTATTATTGTCACATTTATTGAGACTCCGAAAGTGACGTTTTTCTTCAACAGTTTAACTACTAATTGACAAGGGAAACACGAAATAAAACAAAAGATTATAAATAATTACTCATTTCTTGGTAAAAATAAGTAAAAATATTTTTTTCCCTAGAGATAAGCAGGGGTCAAAAATATTAGAAGATAATCGCAAAAAAACAAACAGTTCGTAAGCAACGGAGGATCTGTGCAATCGCAGTACCGCTATTTTGACATAAACAATGACATATTATAAAACGCGTTCCGTTAAGTCTTCGTGCAGCATCTGCATTGATAGTCTGCTCTAAAACCAGATCAACGGGTTGTCTTGAAAATTGCTTATTTGTCCTTTTAATACCGAAGTAACCCCGTTGAAATCCTTCAAATAAATCAGGATGGGTTTCTCACTCGCATCCACCCATATACACACTGCCTCGCGTTCGCTCCTACAATTACCCTACATGCTTGTCTAGCAAGGGGTTGGAACTATCAAAAATGTCTGGCTAATGAGGAAACATCATTAACTTATTACCCAAGTATTATATAAAAAAATCAGCTTTTATACTATAACGTAAGTAAAATTATAACTTCATGAACATTAAAGGTAAAGCAAGGGCAAGGGGTTGCCAGGATGTTAAGTGTCTGGCAATGAATAACGTGGTTTTTAATAATATTCGGAAGGTAATACCAAAACAATCGGACTTTATTATTTCATGAAATTAGATCGGTATTTTACACACCTTTTGTATCGTTTACCTGCCAAAGCCACTATGACCCAAACTTCATAATGGTCCATCGTTCTTACCTGTGTTGGGAGGATGCGCTAACAAACTTTCAGCTTTCATAAAATAACGAAGGTCTGGGGTTCACTAGCTCTTAGACTGTTTGTTGGTCCGTGCTTTTACTAAATATTTTATGCCGCTCTATTTGAGTTCTGTTTTTTGACTTCAGACTGTCCGTTATGCCCTTTTCCAAGAAGTTATAATAGGTTTGGATGTCGCTTGAGTCAGCATCGTTGCTTTCCATATGTATTTGTAATTTTTCGATGTAGGTTTTGATTTCGACTTCTGTTTTCGGAATATTAAGTGGTGTTACAAAGTTTTTTCTACTCTTTATTGGGTGACTTAGGAGTATTGTTGCTCGCAGTGGTCTATGGTCAGAAGGAAATTGTATGTTGTTTAGTATTTCGACATTTGTGATTATTTTCGGGTTATTTGTCATTATAAAATCGATTTCATTCTTCGTTTTCAGATCTGGTGATATCCATGTCCACTTGCGGTTTCCCTTTTTCTTAAAAAATGTGTTTATTATAGACAGCTTGTTTTGGTAGGCGTAGCTTATAAGTCGATCACCACTTCCATTACGTTCTCCAAAACCATATTTGCCCAGGACTGGATAGAGGTCTGCCTTAGGATGTCCTATTTTTGCATTGAAGTCACCTATTACTAGCACTTTCTCATCAGTTAATGCGTGAGCAGCCTCAAGGTCCTTATAAAATTGATCGATTTCAACTTTAGGTGATTACCCTCCATCTAATAATAATAAGAATGACAATTATGTCTGTCTCTCAGAATGGATGTAGGAATGGGTCCCGCGGTACTAAGGAGCTGCTCCTTATCGACATGACCATTAGCCAACAGGTTCGTCGATCCCGGAGGGATCTGTCGACGTGTTGGATAGATTATAAGAAGGCCTATGATTCGGTGCCACATACATGGCTCATGAGGGTGCTGGAGTTGTACAAAATAGATGCAACTCTTCGCACCTTCTTGGTGTCGTGTATGGGACAGTGGAGGACAGTCCTTCTCTATCCAGGATGTCGGCAGATTCTTGCGAACGATGAACCGATCAGGATTGAGCGAGGAATATTTCAGGGTGACAGTTTGAGTCCGCTTTGGTTTTGCTTGACCTTGAATCCTCTGAGCACACTGCTGGAGGATTCAGGTCTAGGCTACCGGTTGAAGAGAGGTGGTCAGGTTATATCTCACCTCCTTTACATGGATGATTTGAAAATATTTGCTCCCAGCAATTTGCAACTGATGGAGCTACTAAAAGTGACTGAAACATTTAGTAGCGCCATCAGGATGGAATTTGGTGTGGACAAATGTGCGGTCATGCATGTAAAGCGAGGGGAGATTATGAAATCCGTGGGAACTCAACTCTCGGATTCCATATTCCTTAGATCCCTCTCCTCAACCGAGACCTACAAATATTTGGGTATGTCGGAAGCATTAGGCATCAATGCTGCTGACGTGAAACAATCATTGAAGGAGCGCTTCTTTGGTCGCCTGAATAAAGTGCTAAATAGTCTTTTATCAGGCGGAAACAAGGTGCGCGCCTTTAATGGTTGGGTCATGCCGGTTTTGATGTATTCTTTCGGCATACTCAAATGGACTCAGACGGAACTTGATGCCCTGGATAGGAGGGTCCGCACTCTACTGACCGCAAACCGGATGCATCACCCACGATCATCGGTGATGAGACTGTATATCCCGCGGAAGTGCGGAGGTCGTGGCTTCTTAAATGCTAAGACCTTGCACAACCGTGAGGTATGCAGTCTCAGGGAATATTTCCTCGAAACCGACGTGGGGATGCACCGAGATGTGGTCTCAGTGGACAAGGGCCTCACCCCGCTCTCCTTGGCTAACGAGAACTGGCGCAAACCTGTGATATTGGATACTAATGACCGTAGGGAGGTATGGCAGAGCAAGGAGCTACACGGACGCTTTTTCCGGGCCCTACATGGACCTGATGTAGACCTCTTGGCGTCCGTATCCTGGCTACGATTTGGTGACCTCTTTGGGGAAACCGAAGGTTTTGTCTGTGCGATTATGGATGAAGTTATCATGACGAACAATTATCGGAAATACATTGTCAAGGACGGTACGGTTGACATCTGTCGGGCATGCCACCGTCCCGGTGAATCGATCCGACATATTGTTTCCGGTTGTTCTCGTCTTGCTAACGGTGAGTACTTGCACAGACACAATCTAGTAGCTAGGATTATCCACCAGCAACTTGCCCTGCAATACAACCTTGTGGGTTCTGAAGTACCATACTACAAGTATGTGCCCGACCCAGTTCTCGAGAACGGTCATGCCACATTGTATTGGGATCAATCTATCATCACGGACAGGACTATTTTAGCAAATAAACCTGATATTGTGGTGATAGATCGCCGAGAGCGCCGTGCAATGATTGTTGACATCACTGTCCCTCATGACGAGAATCTCGTGAAAGCTGAAAATGATAAAAAAATCAAGTATCTTGATTTAGCACACGAGGTTGTCGACATGTGGGACGTGGACTCTGCAATCATTGTACCGATAGTCGTTACGGTTAATGGACTAATAGCAAAGAGCCTCGACCAACACCTTAGGAGGCTCTCATTGCGCGGCTGGGTCAAGGGCTTGATTCAGAAAGCAGTACTCCTGGACACGGCGCGCATTGTGAGGCGGTTCCTTTCTCTGGAGCCCTGACCACCGGCAGCCTGGACCTTGTTCCTGATGCCGATGGGACATCTATTTTTTATATTTTTAAATGTTTTGTTTACTTTTGTTTTTTAAAATATTTAAAAATGTATTAAATAAGAGAGATAATGAATAAAGGAGATAAGAATGAAACTCTGAAAGTACGCACTTTCAATGTAAGGTCACTAGCATCCACGGATAGGTATCTCGAGCTAAATTATGCCCTAAACCAAACCTATACTGCGATATTCTGGGGCTTTCAGAAGTAAGAAGATTGGGCTTATAAAGGTCAAACCAAGGGCCTATACGGGGTGGGATTCCTGATAAAAAGAAAATACAAAAACAACATCAACAACTTTACAGGAATGTCAGAAAGAGTGGCACTTCTGCAGCTGAAGTTTGAACGTTCCTCTATGTCAATAATACAAGTTTATGAGATCTAATATCAGCAGGCAATTGGTTTAGAAGGTAAGGTACTTTTTTATCAAGGGTTCGGTCGCCAAAATAATTCCTTATTCTAGGTACATCAAATTTACCTGCTGATACTGTGCCAGTTGCTTGGTTATGGGTAACCAGTGAGTGACTTACTTCGGCTAGACTTATTACTACTACTTATATTTAACTTATAAAATTGTAGCAGCATGCATCGCGTGCGCAAAAAAAAAAATATGTATCTATATATATAAAAGAAAGTCGTGTTAGTTACTTCACTTATAACTCAAGAACGGCTGAACCGATTTAGCTGAAAATTGGCAGGGAGGTAGTTTAGAGCCAGGAGAAGGACATATAATACTTTTTTTTTGGTAGGAGTAGTGTAGGAGTAGGTTAAGAGTAGGGTAGGAGTAGGGTAGGAGTAGGTTAGGAGTAGGGTAGGAGTAGGGTAGGAGTAGTGTAGGAGTAGGGTAGGAGTAGGTTAGGAGTAGGGTAGGAGTAGTGTAGGAGTAGGGTAGGAGTAGTGTAGGAGTAGGGTAGGAGTAGGGTAGGAGTAGGGTAGGAGTAGGTTAGGAGTAGGGTAGGAGTAGTGTAGGAGTAGGGTAGGAGTAGTGTAGGAGTAGGGTAGGAGTAGGTTAGGTGTAGTGTAGGAGTAGGGTAGGAGTAGGAAAAGAGTAGTGTAGAGTAGGGTAGGGTAAGGGGTAGGACACCACGCGAACGAAGTAGCGCTGGGCAGCTAGTATATATATAAATCGATCGATCGATTGATCGTAAAATATTAATCGCTCTCTTACGACAGTCCACTGGGACATGTCCAATTGTCCATCTTGGTACCAAGACTACGCTAACTTCATGAAACTATCCTAGGACGTCCTAGCACTTTGACCGTTTTAGACCGATCTCTCTGACTTAGCTCGGACTAACTTAACCCGGACACTTCCGTGATTTCAAACCAACTGCCTCGAGTTCCCTACGCTTCCTCCGGCCTCAGCCTTCCTCAAAACCCCATGCATTTCTTTCCAGAATCGTTTTTTGGTCCTTCTTTGGTCCAACCATTTCAATTGTTTTAGCATCCTCTTGAGCGCCCATGGCCATGTATATTACAACCAGATGTTGCGCTGGTATTCAGAAATGCCCTTAAAATAGGATGTTTTTATCCTTTTCTTAAGTGTTTGTTAAAATATTACATTTGACCTGTCAGTCGCCTCCAATTGAAATAAGGAATTTATGCGTTCCTAAGAAATCCAATATTGTTTTACAATTCAATGGAAGAAAAATCTTTTCGTTATTAATTACGGTCACTTGTCAAGCCATAAAATAGAGGTTTAAAGTGGTTGCACGTGGCCGATATCGTGTGGTGATTTTTGAAATCACAATCAAGACTAATAAATATATAAATATATATTTGCTTAATAATTAGGAGTACGTGACAGACAGTCTCAATATGGTCGAGGCAAGAACCGCTCTGATGAGTAGGCAATGTGTGAGCAGGTAGAAAACCATGGTATGATCGTATGAGCCGATGTTAAGGTAATCTTGAGTCCCTGCGTCGTAGTTTTCTGAGCTAATATTAATGTTAATATCTCCTGTTAGTATTACATTCTTAAATGGGCTAAGTGCTTGAAAGATCTGGTTTAGGGAACTGTGGAAAGAGATTAATTTTTTTGCGGAAGGGGATCTATACAAAGCTAATGATTCCTTAGCAAAGACAACGACACCATCGTTTTGATTTTTGTTAATTTTAGTGTACAATAATTTATATCCTGGTATTGCCGGGAGATTTTCATGGCACTTTGATAGCCAGCATTCTGTTAGAACCATAATATCGCAATTAATTATCAAATTAAGTTTATGAAGAAAAATGTTAAAGCTGCATGTTCTTATAAATACTTGGTATGTTTTGGGTTAGTATGGTTAGTGACTTTCGATACTGGGAAAGATATTGATTGCTGTTCTCAACTTCACATTGACTTTGACTCAGTTAAAAATAAGTTATCTATGTCGGTAATTAAGTTAATATCCATTCTATTTAAAAATAACAACACAACAACAACATAAATTAAGTCGCCTTCATATTCAATCGACTTAATGTATCTGTATTCGGCAGCTAGTTTAGCCGGACAAACTGTGTCTTCCGTTTTGTGGTTGGCTTGTTTTTTAAAGCGCACGCATGCAGCACATTTTGGATCTTCAGCTTTTTTAGCGCAGTGTTGGCTAGATTGTCCTTCTACACTGCAATGGCCACAAGCCGGGACAGCGTTCTTGCATGTCTTAGATGCATGACCGTACTACTGGCACTTTTAACATCTCGTTAATAGTGTGAAGTCTCGTACCGGGCATGACTTCCAATTTATAAATAATATAATCTGTCCTGTGTGATGAGGGCCTTGCGAATGACGGCGGAAACTTCTAGAATGTAATTACAGCTCTCAGCATCTTTCCTACCAGATTTGTGGCTAAGTTTAATTGAGGTCAGAAATGTATCTAGGGTCATAGGCAGTTTATCCATTATATATATACTGGTCATAAATGCATTTATAAACCTCATTTTCAGACATTGATGCAGGAACTCCTATTAAAACAATGCGAGGTTTTCGCTTCCGAGGTTCCTTAACGGTAAGGCCTGACGAAGCGATTTGGACTGTTTTTTTGAGCTTGTTTAGGTCATCCTTAGTCTCAGTGCTGATGATAAGTCCTCCTTTTCCTATTTTACGTACGCCTCGTACTTTCAGCTTCATTTCACCAGGGCATATGATTTTTTGTACCATGTTCTTGGTTTCATCACTGATCTTTGTGTTGTTCCATGGAAAAATCGCCACTGAGATTATTAGGGCGAATAAAACTGCTGGACCCCTTCTTCCCCATATCGGCAAATGATGTAGAAGTTGCACCCTGCTCCTTCGCACAGGACTCCTGAATCGTGCGGTTCATCTCTGTAAGATAGTCTGCTAGGTCTCGTGCTTCGGTCATGGTTTTCAAGGCGGTATGTGTTTATAGGGCTCTTGATTTCATCGATTGGTATTGAACAGCCAATTGCGCAACGCTATGTCCAACTTTTCGGCAAAGATTGGTAATTCTTTGCTTCTGGTCAGAATTAAGTTTTCCCTCAGAAGCAATAACACAGGCCTCATTCAGGTACTGCTCAATGGTCCCCAACCAATTTTGAATCTCCGGAGTAGAGATTGGTTCAACGGCTTCTTTTTGGTACTGCTTTGGTTTATGAGGTGGTTTCGGTGTTGGTGTCGACGGAGGAAGCGCGGCGTCATCCCTCTCCGATTAAAGGGGCTGCTGTCCATTTTTCCGTTTATAATAATAATAATTTACAATTCAGTTAGTCCATTATTTTGAGTAAAAACCACTTACTATGTTGATTTGTATATCAAGCTAATACACTTAAATGTATTGATTAGCCCCGTACGTAGTAACGCGCCAATTGGTCTACATGGACAATCTTAGGCGCACCTCGTGTACCCTTCTGGATTTGGTAGGTGACATCGTTGATCCGACGACGTCGACGACTCGGTATATTCCATCCCATTTTGAGTGCAATTTTAGAGACTTCCCCTTGATCCGCACTGGGTTATGTAACCACACCAGTGAACTCTCGTCGAAACCCCTTCTGTTTGCCTTCCGGTCATATCGGGTCTTCATCTTCTCAGACATCTGTTGGCCGGATTTTCTGATATGCTCATAAACATTATTCAACTTGTTACGCAAGTCATTCGCATAATCTGTTACACTGCGTGAAGCATCAGGGAGAGTTCCAGTGATTAAATCTGCAGGCAACCGTAATTCGCTTCCAAAGTTCGCGAAGGCTGGTGTCACAGTCGTTATTTCGTGGACTGCACATGCAGAGACGCACATGCACTACGGTAAGATAGGCTGCATGTGCTTGTCCCAATCCCTTTGCCTGCTTTCTACGACTTCTGCCAGACATCTCTCCAACGTTTGGTTGAATCGTTCCACCATTTCATCAGATTGTGGGTGGTAAGATGTGGTTCTGGTTTTGTGGGTACCTATCAATCGACAAGTCGCAGATAAATTCGTTCAAAATGCCTTCCTTGATCGCTGTGTATTTCTAAGGTACTCCAAAACGACAGAAGACTTCCTGAACGAATTTATCTGCGACTGTTGTAGCTTCTTGGTTAGGAATGGCGAAGACTTCTGGCCACTTTGTAAAGTAATCCATGATAACCATGAAATACTTGTTCCCGCTTTCACTGTTTGGAAATGGTCCCACAACATCTAGTACTATCCGTTCCCAGGGGGTTCCAACGTTATACACTTTTAATGCACCTCTGCTGCGTATGTGCCCTTTCACAGCCGCACAACTAGTACATTTGCGGCACCAGTCCTCTACATCATCTCGACAGTGGATACAGTAAAATCGCTCTCGGATCTCCAATTGAGTCCTTTTTACCCCCATATGTCCTCCTGAACATCTCGTGATAGAGCCGTAGAACATCCGGTAGTTTGGCTTTAGGGACAAGTACAAGCATTTGTAGCTGACAGCGGAAGATTATCCCTTTCTCTACCTGTGTAGCAGCTAGGGCTGTACCCTTGCGCATGGTCGCGTAGAGATGATGCCACAACATTCCCACGATGGTCTTGTCTCACTGCCTATACTTCCAAGGTATGGGCCAAGGCCTGGAGGAGATTCTGCTGTCGATGACCCCTGGTACGGGCATTATCCTTGTCGTCCTTTGGTAGAATTGGCATAATTTATCCCTCACTTCTGACACCAAATAGGTATAGTAGGCTATCCTTAAAAGATAGATATATGCATTCGCGGACTTTTTTTAGATCTTTAAAAGAGGTATATCCTTCATGCATTGTTTTGTTATACGAGTATCTCAAAAGGATTAGGCAGCGTTTTCGATGAAAGCTCCTAGGTGGCCTGACTTTGTCCGACACTTCCAACAATTATTGTTATATTTCAGCTAATTTACTCAAAACTTTGACAAATTATATACGTAAACCTTCATCATGAATCATTCTATCTATTGGTAAAAACCGTATGAAAATCTGTTCTGTAGTTTTTGAGTTTATCGCGAATAGACAGGCAGATAGACAGATGCGGCGGAGGACTCTATTTTATAATGTAGTCATGTAGTGATTATTTTAGATCTATTTGTAGTTTGTAAATAATATACACATTTATAATCTTAGTAGGATAGTAGGATTCCTGTAAATGATATTGTCTCTTCTACGTAATTTATTAATTCCTCCAAGTTTATAAAAAAAAACAGCTATTCCATACATTTTGATCGTGTAGGCAGTTTTGTAGGAAACAGTTGTTTTTTTTTTAATAACACGTTCACGCACGTACGTTTTACTAACGTATACTCCTGCTCTCGTGATCTCTCAAGACCCTTCGATCTTGTCTCGTATCGTCGTACTCTGTAAAAAAATGGCAAGCAGGGGTATACCCGCGGAAATACGTGGGCTATTGCAGTATTCGTATGGCAATCAGACCAATCATGTGAAATGGGACGGTACGCTCCCTGTGCCGTATATGTTGGAGTTTGGGGTCAGACAAGGAAGTCTAACGTCTCCCGAGCTCTGGAACTTCTACGTAGATGACCTCATAGCAGGACTCAGCAGCATGCATATCGGATGCAGTGTGGTGGTGTTAGCATTAACAACATCAGCTATGCGGACGATATGGTGCTGCTGGGTCCGTCTGTGGGGGCTGTAGGGGAGCTACTTGTGAAGCCTACACTGCCGCACAAGGTTTAACTTATAATGTTACAAGTGTGAATACATGGTCTTTAAGGTCAGCGGCAAATGCTAGTACACCCAGATTCCCCAGTTATGTTTAAGTCCCATATATTATGAGGCGAGGCAATTGCCATCAACCAGACTCTGTGGCTGCATCAGACACAAATCCAGACTCTGTGGCTGCTACTGAGAAATTATTTATGAAAAACCCATAACATTTTGCCCGACCTGGGAATCGAACCCAGATCCTCATGCTCCTACTAAAATCATATTTTTATTAATTCACGAATTGGGGATGTGCAAAGGTGATCGGGGGTGATGATTTTTTTCGTCATACATTACACCCATCCTTAACATCATCCCTTATCATCGGTCATTAGCTGAAAGGCTCCATACTCCAACTAATTAATTCTCCTGACTATTCTTCTCTCTCTATTTATTCTTCTGACTAATTTGAAAAAAGTAGTTAACGAAAATGATTGAAATTGTTTAACAATAATTATGATTTAATGAAATGCATTAATAAGTCATTTAGTTAAGGGAACTGATCAACATTTAAAAAATAAATTAATATTAACCATAATTAAGTCCAAATTAACGTTAATTCAGATAATTAAAATAATGTTCACAGACTGCTTACGAGATAACGTTCTCCCGTACCTAAGTGTTATTTGACCAAGCGTCATTTGATTCGACACACACGTGTACACACACACACTAATAAGGGATAAAGTTTTACCATGGGGGTGCCGTATTATTACCCAGTACATTCCATTAAAAGTTATTTTACTTCGCTTAACTGTCAAAATCACACTGATTTTTATTCTCATAGTGATAAGTTTGGCAACATTACGTAGGTAATACGTAATTTAATGTTGTAACAATAATGTTGCTATTGGATTGCTTCTGTTGTCAGGGATAAAATAACTGTAAAAGGTCCGCAAATGAGATATGGTCGTTGTGGAGGACAGATAGGCAATCGCTCCATGTAAAATAGACATCAACATAGTTGGGCAAAGGCTAGACAGATGATGATGGTGGTGAAATGTTTTTATGGAACTTCGTAATTTTTGCCGATGGGAAATCTCATCGGTAGCACGGCTTGTTTAACTAAATAAAATTGTTTTGTTACAGATCTTTGGAAGCATGGAGAACAATGCTAAAGTGTTTTCTTCAGACATTACGAGAGTTGGTAGTAATCAGAAGAATGATCTATATGATCTCTTGAAGAAAATACCAGCAACACCTCTTAAATTAAACGATACAAAAACACATACTTGCGATTTTCGCCCTAAAACTGGAAAATATTATATACCAAAAAAAAAAACAAGACTCAAAGTAAAGACTGTTAGAGACATCAGAATATCTTTTGAACAAGATATCTATAGTCACCTAATTACTGACTTGGAAACGCAAGAAAGCATTGTATTTAATAAAATACGACAAGGTTCTTCAAGAGACGATTACACAAAAAGTTTGGCAACAAAAATTTTGCGCGGCGATACGCCCATTTCAAGGTCAACATGGCAGATGCTAATTAATCTTAATCCAGAAAGCCAAAAACACCCACGTCAGTATGTTTTATGGAATGAAAAATACATTCAAGTGAACGGAAGTTTAGGAGGAATGAAAAAAAATATTTGTAACTATGATTTAGCAAGTAAACCTCAGTGTGTTATACCCTCACAAAATCATAATAAAAAATGTTTGAAACAACACGAAGGTAATAGAAAGAAAAGGCTTCTGCGGAATTCGTTATCAGTAAATTTTAAACCAGGTCCTCTTTGCAAGAAGCAATTTCTTGACAATTCACATCAAAGATATCATGTTGGCAACATAGAATTAATAAATCTTCCAAAACCTGGACTGGATATTCAACCTAAATACGGCACTTCTTTTGAACCATCAATAACCAATTTTTTAAATAGTATGCGTACAGATGATGGAACTATATCCCAAAAATGGGCAGAGTTATCTGTGTCTGTTTTAGGCAGGGTTGAAAAATCTAAAGCTGTTCAACTGAACAGAGATTGTGTCACATTTGATTTAACTTACAAATATAATAAAAAAAGATTGCTAATGCGCCGCGACGTTGAACATTGTATGAACGCTTCAGAGGTAATCGGTACTCCTCAAAATCCGGTAAACCATCAAATAGTAGAAATAAATGTTGAATTTGAAATAGAAGATACGTTAAATAAAATAATAGATGCAGTAGAAATTAATTTGATTCAAGATAAACTATTCACTCAAGATCAGGAGTTACAGAATTTTCCTTGTGAAGATTTAAACTCTGTGAATACTGTAACACACATGAAAGACAAAACAAAAAGAAAATTTGGTGAATTAGATAGACTTGACGTCACAGTTATAACGTTACCTGGAACTGAAGAAGGTAATTTAACGAGAAGCTGCAATAAAATGCATTGTTCTTTTGGGTGCATATGTGCGTCCTTAGAAGGCACTTACAATTTAAAGCAACATTGTGGCCGCGTGGAATGCATGTTTGATTGTAAATGTGAGTTTTCGAAGTATAAAAGTGATTTGTCATACAAAGAGTGTACAGACATATTACCTGAGCTGTTAAGTATAGACGATGAAATTAATCTCAATTTAGCAAAGGAAGAGCAAAAATTCCATCAAACTGTCATTGTTACTGGCGAAAAAAGAATTTTACTAAAAGGAGAAAGAAGAAATTGGAAAACATCGAATAAATATGCAGACTTTTACAGTAATATGAGCTTAAAACATGAAAAAAAACAGTCACAAAAATTATCAGTAGTCGCATTAAAACTTAATTGTGATAATATAGAACCTTGGTGTATGGTGCATAAACTATACAAGTGTTTTTGTAAAGGTAAATTTACATACACATCTGTTTCTAATGAATCCGTCGGTAAAGAAGCGCTGTCGAAAGATAGTATTACTAATGTTGATGGTTTAGAAAGTTCAAAAGTAACAAATGATGTTGACAGTGTCGAGGAATGTGAAAGACCTGCAAATTCAGTAAAAAAAATGAAAATATCTGATAACTCGGATACTACTAAACCAAACACAATACACACACCTAGAATTATGGATAAAACTTCGAGTACTAGTGAAATTATAAAAAATCTAAATAATAGCGATCTGGAGAATGAAATTCAATTAAATCGAATTTCAGTTAAAGATATAGGCACTGAACTCAGGGGTAGTTCAGTGTCAGAAATTACAAATCTGAATGCTGAAAAGGGTATGCTAACAAGGCATGCCGTAAGAAAGTTAAATATGCAACAAAGTTCGAATAGTGATCAGAATCATGAAATCATATCTGATTCAGATAGTGGTGATTATTTAGATTTTTGGGACAGCAAAAGTTTGTCGAGTTCAAGGACGAGGGCATACGAAGGAAGAAAATACAGCAATGGCTATTACAATAACACAAATCATAAAATATCAACAATGGAGAAAAATGATAAAAGACTTCAAGACAGATTGGCTTTTCTTTACAAAAAAAGTTGCGAAGAAAATATTATTATAAAATCAACTAGAAACACCAAAAATGAGACTGCTCGTCTCCTGCAACTATTATTTGATACTGACACAAACGGTGCACAAATGTTACCTCAGCCGAAAAGAAAGGATATATCTCCTGACACCAGTCTCGCGGCTTGGTTAGAATCTCATTTTAAAGTGCATAGGCAACGGAAGGATACTGGCCTTTTTAAAAATGCTTTAGAACCGCCGCGGCATGGGAAAGTAGCACTGCATTCCTGGGATTTTATTTTAAGCAGATATCGAGAGCGGAAAAACCTTTTTTTAGTATCTGGACAAGCACCGCACAGAATTTTTATGGCTGTAAATACTGCAAACCCATTTTTTGATACCTGTATGGACATAAATGATATTCGATTTGCGGACTTACACAAATATCCTCAAACCGTAAAAAATTTACTTATTAATGCAAAAGACTTAAAAGATAATTTCTGTATTTTACGTGGTTTATCTTTCTGCTGGGAATTAATTGGCACTGTAAGCAAGGTAAACGAGAGTGACAAACATTCTGAAGAAGAAAATACGACTGAAATGAAACTCACGACGGAATCATCAAATATGGATACTTCATCTGATTCTGTGGTAAGTAAATCGGTAGACGAGAACACCGAACAAAAGGATATGGATACACTAGATGTGTTTGATGATCAAGGCAATTCAGAGGTTACCAATTTAGTATTTGAAAATACGGAACACTCAGAAACATTAACTGTATTAAATCACAAGTTGGAAATAAGGGATTCGTTAGTTGAGAATACGGAACAAAAAGATTTACAGGATAAAAAAGGTTCAAATCAAAATATGTTAGAGGTAAACAAATCGTTACTTGAGAATATGGAACAAAAGGATCTTCAAAGTATAGCAGAGAAAAAGTTTGAAAGTAATACAGGATGTTCTGACGAAATGGGATCATCGAAATGGTTTGTCATGACTATAGAAAATGATTTTAGTGAAATAAGGTTTTTCAGAAAAGGATTTTTCGTAAAATATGGAAGCATTATAAATGCAATTAGCGTTGCACGCTTGTCTGGAAAAACTGTTCGTTTGTCTTCTAAGAAATGTGTAGAAAAACCTGAAAACCCACAATTCGGTATATACGCAATACCTAATGATAACGAACATACAGTTTTTGTTGGACCATATGAAATGGAGGACACTTTAGGAATAGAGACCATTAAGACAATTTTAAGTGTTAGGACATTGAAAAGAACTAGAGGTTTTTGGATTACGACGAACAAAATCGATAATTTAAAAGTTGTAGAAAACCCGTTAATGTTTGTGCCACTACCCAATAGCCGCACCAACAGTGTATTCATACCTTTAGAACCTCATTTTTATGCAAATAACGAACTAAGTAAAGACCAACAAGAGAAGAATGACGTGCAAGAAAGTCTCTACGTAAAGAAAACGGAGGAATCGAAAGAATGTTCGCCATCTAAACAAGGCCAAATAAAAATAGTCAAGCCTATTAAAATACGCAAAACGAATGGCTTTTATCACCTCGCATCCGATGGTGTTTTTAAAAAAATATCTTTACAATACCCTCAAAATGCTACAAAAAACATGCCTATTGTATTAAAAACGCGTTTAAATATGGAGGACAATAGTGTTCAATCATTGTTGAAACCTGTAGCGATTTCCAACGATTTAAATCTTAATCCGATTTCTGAAACATCACAAGAGCCATATGTTGAAGCATCAACTACAGCAGCGTCTCAAATAAAAATATCCGCTGTATTTTCTACACGAAATGACAACAACCCGACACGTCCGAGTCACGAAAGGGGCATGTTTATTTTAAAACCTGAAGAAATTAATAGAAAGGTTGTCCAAAATAAATTGACCGAAATTACTTTTAAAGATGAGTATAATAATGACAGTGATGGCACAAAAAATCTTGATTTATTACCATCAGGTAACTCGGGTCTAAAAAATGTTACTAAAGAAGAACACCAGTCAGTGTACACTGAGTCGAGTACTTTAAAAGATGATATTTGTGTCATATCGGATGATGAAAATTGTAAAACTAGTGAAACTACTGCAGACAACATCTGGTCAGACGTTTGGATAGAATGTACAAATATTCCGAATCTTGGCTGGATCGCAGGAATAAAGAATTTGGATAATTTCCTCAGCTTTAAAATACCGGGATGTGAATATTCAGAATTTTATCCCGAAAAAGAAGTCTTTACCAAAATCAACTTGTAAGTACCTATTCTATTACTGTTCTGAAAATAGTGTTCTTTGCATTGCCAATAATAATATTTGCTTAGACGCCATCATAAACCAAGTATCGCATAGAATCCATAAAATACTTGGTGTAAACGGACCCTTCACGAAGCCGTTCCAACTAACTCGACGCAAAAATTATTGTTTGGTTTTTTTTGGGTGAAATTTTATTATATATTTTATTCACGTTTTACGGTAGGAGTCAATGTAACGCACTAAAGTCATTGTGCTGATGGATGCATTGAATAGTCCGGGGGTCGTGAAGGTATTTAAAGTAAAGTTATAAACATTAAAAACTTATATTTTTTTAAAAAGTTGGAAGTATGACCTCCGATGTCTCCGTAACTAGAAGGTTTCCAGGTATGGTCTAGAACAAAAAAATATCGCATCGACGCGGAGAACAAGAGCCTTTCGGCTTTCGGCAATTTCTATGCGTTATCTATCATCCAAGAATCCAAGACAAGTGGGCGTTCGGGGCTTGTGTTTTCCCATTAAACGTAAAAGTTCTCAATTCAGTTTTTTTATTCCATCGAAATAATCAGATGTATTGTTTTAGTTTTTAAGCTGATTAAATAATATGCCGATTTAAATAAGTACATTCAGTCAAAAAAGTATCGGGAATGGATGATTTGTTTATGGTTCCAATTCCTATTTTTTGTTTTTTTTTTGTTGTTGTTAGATTGGCACAACTGTTTTCTTTTTTGGCGCGGAGTTTGATTTGCATCTGTTATTTAGATTAAATACAGTGCTGTGTTTTAGTTAGATCATATTTAGTGTGTATTGCGAATTTTTTTATGGACAAAACATCGGACAAAGAGTTTGTCTTAAATTTTGGTCCCTGAAAATGTTATAGAAGACTTACGGTAAATCGACTTTATTAAAAAATGTGCATGAGTGGTACAAAGCGTTCAAAAGCGGTCGTGATGTGATGGAAGATTTGCCTCGCTCTGGTAGGCCATCAACGTCTTCAATAAATAGTGAATGAAAATCCTCATTCAAGTTTGAGAGAGATAGCCGCTGAACTTTCTGTCTCACGAGTCGATCCGTACCATTTTAAATAATCACTTGGGTATAAAACATGATGCCGCTCGGCTGGTCCCAAAAGACCTGAATTTTCTCCAAAAACTCAATCGCATAAGAGTCACTGAGGACATGCTAGAACGAGTCAATTCCGACCCAACATTCATGAAACGCATTGTTACTGGTGACGAGACGTGGGTTTACGAGTTTGACATGCAAACTAGTCAACAAGCTTCGGCGCCTTCCAACTGAGAAACCGAAAAACCACGCCAAAGTCGATCAAAAGTCAAAGCCATGTTGACCGTTTTCTTTGACTAAAAGTTCTAAAAAACTATATCTATAAGATTTCGGAAATGAGAAGCAATGACATGAGAAGAATTTTGACAAGTACAATAGAAAATGGTATGAAGGAGAGGCCCGCCCCGGCCCTCTTGTTCCGCGATGCGCGATTAACTGTAGCATCCGGGGGACTGAAGGGGTTGTGTTACCCCCGCCCCGCTGTGCGCCCGCGCCTAGTGCCGCTATGACCTGCCGTGACCTGTGTTTTGCGCGTATGATTGCGGATAGGTACTTAGTTTCGCTCGGTGTCCAACTTGTAACCTTTTTGAAATAATTTGTGACAAAATACGACATGGTTTAAAAATGATTGGAATCGATTCAGTTACTTATTCTGAACAAACTATTCAGGTTTCGCATACACTAAAAATGATGTATTGCGTCATATTTATTTAAATTTATAATTTTTGTATATTTCAGAGAATTACGCAAACGGATTAATATTATAAATGATTTAGAAGTAAAATGGATAGTTCATGAGTCAATTGACCAAGCCCAAGGAAAAGAAATTAATCCTGAACATTTGTATCCAGATTATGTAAGTATCGCTTTTTTCATAATTCACGATAAACTTAAACTCTTTGGTGCCGGTGTGAATTGTGACACACTTTCTCACGTGATAAGTAGGTCATATACATAATTGCAGTCCAGTTAGTGTTTTTTTTATTTATGATTTTTTTATTTTAAGTTATATTTTTGACACAACACAGCAGTGTTACATTTTTTTAAGGTTAGATTTTTAACATATGACATTAATTTCCTCAGATTCTTACACCAGAAGGGCTGTTACACACGAGTGAAGTAATAAAAAGTAATATGTGTAAGGATAACCTTAAAACATATTCCAAAAAAGGAATGAAATGTACGAGACCCCCGCATGAAATTGGCAAGGTATTACAATAAACAATCTTGTGGAATATCTTCGATCTTGTCCGAAGGTTTTTTTTTAAATTAAAGGGGGTTATACTACGAAAAAAACACAATATGCCTGTCTTTCCCTAACGAGTACCTACGCAGATGTACTTACACCCACATTTCGTCAGTTAGGTATGCATAAGTTCCGTGTAATTTGAGATGAGCCCATTGTCAAAACTAGGTGTAAATTCAGACACCGGGCTGATAAGTTCTTAAAGAAGGGCAAACTCATACCCAGAATACCTACTTACTTTCCCACTTTGGGGTCGAAGTCCCATTACATCTGTGGAGTTTCCGTCCGTTGTATAAACTGGTCGAATAAATAAAATATTATAATTAAACAGATTTCATCTACCTAATTAGCTGTGTCAACAAATAAACATTAAATTGTGTTCTTTATAAATTACTAAATGAACTTGTTCTGTTTTTATATTTTACTGTTTAAGTACTTGTGTCCTTCGCGGGATATCTGATACCTAATTTTTTCCAAAGTTTATGCGTAAATATTGAATATATATATATCTTCAAAATACGTAAGACACAAGACCTTTTTGGAAGGATTTTTTTTTTTACAAATTATTATCTTGTTTTATTTATTTATACTTTTAATTAAGTGTGTTCAAATTGAAACACGTGAAAACAACGTGTTGTTTGACACGTGTGAGAGTTTGTCATCATTGCACCTATGTAGCTATGGTGGGATTACAGCTCGTGCTGAAGGCGAGGGCGTAATGGAGCTGACAGCAATGACAAACTTAAGTGAGCGCCACTGCGCTCTCAGCTCCAATACGCATCAAAATGTACTCTTAAGCAGGGCTTGATAACGTTACCAATTGCAAATAAACAAGCACCTTTGGAAGTAGGCCCCCCATTAGAATATAAAATTATTAAAATATGGAATGGGCCTCGCTTTCAAATGTGTTTGTTTTGTTGCTTTTAAATAATATTTTCAAACATTCAATCCTTTTTTAGGTTGTGGACGAAAATAATGCAATCAATCAATGATGCAAGCAAACAAATTAAAGAAGATGAACAGTATTTAGTAAGGTCTTGTTTTTGCTGGAATCTTTGTTTGGCATACCTATTTGTATTACTATAATGTGACTATCGTTACTCGTGAGTTCTACTTATTTTATTAAATTAAATAATTCCATTGATTGTAATAAACTTAGGTGCATATAATCTCGTCGTTTGATTGTGAACATCAATTTTTTTTTAAAGTTTATAGTCCCGCGAGATAAATTATTAACTATCGATGCTCGCAATCATACGGAGACACATTTCTGCCGTAATTTGCCAGTACCTTGGTATTAGGTAAAGTTTTTTTTGAGTTCGCATTTAAGAAAGTCTACTAACTACTATTTTATGACAGGTAACAACCTAATGAAATAAGATACCTATTAACACACGAGCAAGTGGGAAGGAGTAGAGTACTGCCTAACTTGAAAACTAATGCAGCCAGCAGCACAAACAGTAGTAAACAAAGATTGATTTCTCATGGCATGTCAAATATATTTTAGGTAATAAATATTTTAAAAATATTTGAGAAAACCTTAACATTATTGGTGCAGTGCTGCGTGTTCGGATGCTAAAATACAGCGTTTTACCTTTTGATTAGAAAACAAGTAAATAGCGCTTAGTAAGCATTATTTTTTAGATTTCGCATAATTTTAACTAACAACTTAAAACAACCAAAGTAACTAGGTGTAGTTTTTAAATCCGCTGCTTGCAATTACTGCTTGTGCTGATGGTACTAGTCATGGCACCATCTATCGACCTCGTTTCGCCTAGTCACGAATAAATTCAAACATAGACGGTACCTACGACCAGTCATTTAATAGGTAGATACAGCAAACATCACAGACAAATGTTATTTGAAATTATTAGGTAGTTACTTGATTTAAGTATTTCTTTTTTTTACTTTGAGCTTGAGGATCGATTTTTTTGTACGTCATATTAATTTTTGACACCAAAATAAACGAGAAAGAAAAATAAAGAAATTTGAGCTAAAGAAAAACACGAAGGATGTTTTATATCTACCGATATTTCATGTTGAGAGAATTTGCATTCCATGAGCGAGCTACTTCATTAGTAATCAACTCGTCAAAAATGGGGGTTGATTAATAAATAATACAGTTTAATTCAAGAAAAAAAAACATTTGTTTAGTTTCATCTCGTCCATCACGTCTTTTGAGTTTCGCTAACTAGTTAAATTTACCATGTATACATATACGACGGACGGAGTGATAGGATTGTAACACTTCCATCACTATTTAACATTGCATTGCTCGCTCAATAGTTGTCAAACTGTTTCTTATTAATTTTATGTAATAGATATACATAAATAAGCTGTTTTTAACTTCTGTGTAATGTTTCGATTTTAAATGTGTACGTAATGAGCTCATACCTATACACTATGTCTAGTTCATCTTGGACATAGTGTATGGTTATGCTTTTAGAGCATATTGTTGTGATTGGAATTCTTAGTATTGTTATGTAGAATGACTTATTGATAGTGTAGTGTGTCATGTGCGATATAGGGAAGTAGGAACATTTAGTAGTATTACAAATATTTTCAGGACCCGTATCCTATTTATGAACGCCTATATATTTTGAGATGTCTATACCCAGCAGTAAGTGAAGTCGGGCTGTGGATGATGATGATATATTTGACAAAATTTAATTAAGTCAAGATTAAAATAAACCCTGAACGTACAATCTGAAGTGATTGATTATAATTATATCTGATCAGTAGTAAAGAAGAAGTTATAATTATGACTCTTTTAACCGATTAAATGCAGTTATAGTTAGAATACGGGTCTGACCTCCGGATTCTCAAACGACATTTAAGTAAAACATTCGATTATTTCTGTCACTTTAATGAATATATTAAACTTAGCAGTGATTTCAGAAAAGTTGCGTTTGAGAATTAGGCTGAAATTTTATTTTTGCTAAGAAAACCAAATATCTGTGATATTACGGAAACACCTTGCAATAAAGGAATTAATTTAAATTTTTTGAAAGGCTGAAGTTATTGTTTTGGTAGTTTTATTGATACATTACATACTTAGGTGCATGTTTTGCATAGGTTATATTGTAATTAACGCTAGATATCGAGTGATGTAAATTTTATTGTTTAGACTTTCTGCTACCTGTAACTTAGTTAGAAAACAAAACTGGCACCTGGTCCTGTTTCAAAAATCCTTTCTTAGGTCATTGGTTGGTACCAATGGTACCTATACACCGTCCGCTTTAATAATGCGACCTCGCCCGCGGGTTACAGGGGCGCGGGGGTAAGACGACAAAGGGGACCGAGGGAGGTGTGGGCGGCGGGCGCACGTTCCGTGATGCACAAGAGGCGAAATGTGTACTGGACAGTACTTAAAAATGTGACGGCATAGTGGTTAACGGTGAACAAGTGGTGATTTTTTATTAGAAAATGAGTTGATGACTATACAAAATTTAAATGAAACAACTATAAAGTATGTAGGTAACAAAATAAAATATTAGGTAAGTAATAAACTTTTATACTACTTATTTATTATATGCAATAATTATCAAAATTATAAATCAATCACTGATGTCCACTTCACTTTCGAAGAAGCCATCATCAGAATCGTCCTACAACAACATCATCTTGATTTCTGTAATTTTAGCAGTATTCGTTCTCGATTTTAATTACGTGTGGTTAACACAATGCTTCCACTTCTCTATGGAATATTCAGAATAAAAAAAAATAATCCCTCTAACTTTTTTGGTCTAAATTAGAGTCGATACTTTTTTGTGCTAATTGTTCTTTAACCCCAGACCAACTCAATTGGGTCAGATCTTTGTGGTATGGAGGCAAACGCAACACTTCAAGTCCGTTTCTTTTCAATAACTCGTTAATTTTGTAAATATCTTCTGTGAAATGTTTTTTTATTTAATTTTAATCAATCCTTTCTAAGTTTATCATCAAAAGGCGCGCGCACGTCATGCTATCGTAGCCATGCTTGCCTAGCTGGCTTGGTAAAAGCCATAGTCGGCTTTTCTCTTCTCGAACCGAATGATAAGCTGCGTTATTCATTACTTAGACAGAATTTGGTGGTATATTAGGCACGAGTTTTTCATTTATCCATTTACTGAAATTCATAGAAGTGTGATAATCACCTGTTTTACATTTGGATTTGAATATCACAAGTACTCCGCCTACAAATCCAGCTCCAAAATACTTACACGATGATCAAACGGTCCCCTTTACCTATGAGATACGTCACGTTCATCCTTTGATTGCCAAACATTTTGAAACGTTATGAGACTCATTTACATAAGTTTCGTAGATATAAAATATGTCTTCCTTCTTTACTTTTTTTTAAAAAACAGTATTTAGGTGTTTCCACCTCCACGATGTTATATTTGGCTGTTCGTAACGAGTTTCCTTTTAGATCCGCATTTCTTAAATTTAAAACCTAGATCATGTCAAAATAGCCTAACATATTCCCTGCGGCAGTGTAATAATATTCTCTTCTCTAAGTACCTACAGCATTCAAAGTTTTGAGAGTTGGTACTTTTTTTTAAATTGTGTAAGACTGAGTTTTTCTGCGAACCTGTTTTGGTTTTCTCGGAGATTTATTTATTTATTTCGTTGGCTTTCAATACTTTCCCTTATTGTACAATTCTAGATACAGACTTCCGATAGTCCAGTAACTTCTGCTACGGTTCTGTTTAGAGGTACCTATATCTTGTTATTATTCAACAGAATTTGGGTCCAGTTTTTTTTCTAAAATGTTCGTATACGTTAAAAGTTATTTGCTTGCACTGACTATTAATTTTATTTCCGAAGATATTTCGACTCATCTTGAGAATGTAATCTCATGTATAACTTTCACAAAGCGTCCGCAACTGTCAACTCGTGCAATCGCTAACCGCATAGCGAGCGAAATGAGTTAGGACAAGAATGCGCCCACCGCCCGCACCTCCCTCGGTCCCCTTTGTCGTCATACCTCCGCGTCATTGTACCCGCGGGCGAGGACTCGTTAAAGCGGTCGGTCTATAGTGTACCTATATCTTTGTATCTTCAAAAGTTGGTCATTCAGCCAATAAATGATCAATATTTAATGTCAATGTCTATCTACCACCAATATTGTGTGAAGGACCTGTGTAACCTATTAAGGACTTTGTAAAATTAACTACCAATATAAAATTGAAAGACAGATTGTAATTTTATTTTATTTATTTTTCCATAAAATAATATAACCTAAAATATCGGCAGTTAGGTACCTGTCTTATAACAAATATTTCTTTTCATTTTAGTAGGTACTACATATATATTTTTAGAACGGCTTTGTAACATTTATAGCATAGGAACACTGGAATATGTATTATAATATAAGTATGTAAGTAAAGAAAAATAAGGACATGTTTTACATGGAAACAAGTGGATTACAAAAACAAACTGCAACCTTCTCAGGTATTTATTATTCTCTATTGTAATACATTAGGTAATTCTATACTCAAAAGGCAAACGTGAAAACTTACAACAAAAACCCTGCAGTTTTTAACCATATTTTCTACTTGAAATTACATAATTTGATTAAATTTGCTAGTGATCTCTTAACGGCTGTCGCTGTCGCTTATTTAATATTTTTATTTGCTGTCAAGTAAAACCAAATTTAAGAAAATCGAAATTTTACTGAAACTATTATTATCCAGTTTTAAAGGTATCAATATTCTCAACGTTCTCTAGAAGCTACAGACGGAACCCTACAAACGTAAGTATATTATATATTGCGAAATATATCAGATTTAGCAAATTTTACTCAATATGATATGCATATAAATAAGTAAGTGCTAAGTAGGTATTCAAACCAATGATCAACAAAAGCGTTTTTATTGTTAATGATAGCATACATTTAAGATTTGAAAATTTTTCATTTAATTTTCGGCAACCCTTACTTTAGTCGTTATGGCAAGGCGCTACTCGCAAGGTGTCGTGGTTCGTCGTTGACACAAAATGCTTGGACAGACAACCGTGAGCTTAACTTACAATTCTGTATCGATGCTAAACTCGGCCCGACGCGGGTCGTTCCGATCCCGTCATCGAGTGGGAACGGCCATAACGCTGCAAATGTAAGAGCTGGTAATGTGCAAATTAACTTAACCCTCGATTCAGAACCGTACGTTAAACTCATTTGACGTTCTAACTAACCGATACGTTACCATACCGTATCGATGATGCGTTTCCTTGCTCACAACATGTCGTGAAGCTTTCATTGATATAACATGCGTAGGTACAGTCGCCAACACATCAAGTTACCACAAACTGTCAAATTTCTCCAAATGATTTTAAACTATAAAATGTGAAATTTGACAGTTTGTAATAACTTGATGCGCTGGCGACTTACCTATTTGATTACCGGTTACATTGTACTTTTTAATCTGCACCCCTTGCAAAAGGGAAGGTAAAAACGAAATTTAGTTTACCCGAGCATACCCGTTGATCTGTGCACATTAACTTTTTAATCTCAACGGTAAAAAACTCAAACTTATAACACAATGGACGCGCACTTTTGACCTGTTTAGAAATTTCATAATAATGTAACAAATGTGAAATTTCTAAACAGGTAAAAAGTGCGATTTATTGTACATTGTATTATACATTTATAACACATATTGAATGCATAGACTTGTATCATTTAAGACTTAATTTTGCCTTTAAATTCTCGAAAAAAAAAAGCTTTGTGGTAAAACGACACAATATTGGTATTTTGCAATAATTAAAGGCATATGGAGGGAACATACCACATAATTTATAAGGTGCCAAATAAATGAGACATAAGCCTACAGCACTTTCCTACCGTTCGGGACCCATTTTAAAGTAGTTGGTAAAATACTCATTAGTTTGTCCAGAAACGGCCGATCACTATTTACAAAATTTCCGAGACTGATTATTGCTTAGTGACGGATTATTTTAACATTATTTGTCAAGCTCTACTGTTTTATGCATACTTTATTGATTATTATTGTTAACACTTTACATCGGGTTATACACGTAAGGCTACTGTCTAATTTCAAACAGGGAGGGGTGGGTGTGCAGCACAGATACACTTCTAAGGACAAAACATCCGGAACCGCAGAAGTGATTAACTTCTGTCAGTGGTGGAGGAGCGGCGCATGCTGTTGCGTTGCGGGATCACGAACTCGGCGTGACGCGGCGACGTGAACGGGTTCGAGGACGCGAACGGCGCCGACATCGAGCCCTGCCGCTGTGGCGGGCCCCGCCGCGCCCCGCCCGTCCCGCCAGCCCCGCCCGTCCCGCCAGCCCCGCCGGCCCCTCCCGCCGCGCCCGCGCCTCTGCGACAAGCGTCACCGTGGTCAGCCACGCCACCTCTGGGGCCGGACGAATGTCTCCTAATACTTTACGGCACATCGCGGCGTCCCGGACGACGAGACAGTTCGCGCTACAGGACTCGACGCCGGGTGGTCGCTCACCTCGGTGCGGAGCCGACGTCCGCGGCCGCCGACAGCTGGCGCGGCGGCAGCGCCGGCGGCGGGCCCGTGGGCCGCGCGCCCGTCGTCACGGGTCGCGGCGGTATCTGCGGGAACAAGCAACGTCAGTGATAACCAGCAGTCTGCGGTAGTCACTCAGAGGAGTAGCGGAGGTTCGGATGCTTAGATACTCACGACAGGCGGGTCGGGCGGCCGCGCCGGCGCGGCGTGCGAGTGCGCGCGCGCCAGGCGCTGGTGCGGCGCGGGCGCGGGCGGCGGCACGGCGGGCGGCGGCGGCCGGCGGGGCGGCAAGCTGTCCGAGCGCGTCGCTCGCTCGCTGCCGGCCCGCTCGCTGCTGGACCGTTCACTATCGGCTCTATCGGCTCCGGCCCGCTCGCTCCCAGCTCGCTCTGCTCCGGCCCGCTCATTTCCAGCTCGCTCGGCAGTGGGAAGGCCAGCAGAGGGTGTGCTGATGTGACCACCTCGGACTTGCTGCCGCTCCGCCATTTCTCTCAAGTCGCTAGGCTCTGCTTTACCAGCCGGAGACCTCGCCTCACCAGTGCGTCTTACGGGAGAGCGTCTCTCCACCTGTTGCATGGTTAGGAATTTATAGATTAGTCATCGTCAAGGCAGCTTACGAAGTAATCAAATAAGCAAGTGCATTATATCCTTATGTTCCAGATCAAGAGCCAGAATCCGGACCCAGGTTAGCCAAAGGTGATTAATTAGTTCTGCAAACGATGGCACTTGACGCCGTGTCTTGTCTGTTAATTACAGGAACTGATGGACGCTACTGAAGGCGCTACTACTCGTAGCCTAGTTCTGGGCCGACTCAATTTAGGGTAAGAAGAAGGTCACGAGCATGTGTATGTAAATACATAGCGTTGTTAAGCAGACCTGTGGACTGGCCCGCTTGCGTGCGTCGGGCTCGGGCGCGAGCGCGTCGGGTTGCGCGGGCGGCACGCGCGCTGCTTGCTCGAGGATCGCCTTCTTCTGCTCGTGACCCGCCGCGAAGTAAGAGAACACACACAGCACCGCGTAGCATATCTGGTCAGCCTGCATTTTTGTACAATAACATTATAATGGTTTTATCACACTTAGCGTAAGAATGTAGAAAATCCTGTGTTAAATGAAGAGCAACAACGACAGAATACTTCCGTTCCTACGTCTTTCGTTCACCAATTTGTAGCTACAACTCTAATCACGAAAATCGAATCACTGATCCAATTTTCGATATTTAAATAAGAAAAGCCATGAAATACTTTAATGTAATGAGTATTCAATTGTTTTTAATCTCAAAATGTTGTTTTCTAAAACCGTTTAGAGATCATGAACCTTGAAGCATTCATTGCTTATTTTAATAGGTGATAAATAATTATGTGAACAAAATGTTAAGATGACAAACAAAGATGTTATAATAGTTATGTACTAGGTTATATGAGCAAATACAGTGATGTGTGTTATGTAGGTACAGTCAGCAAAAGACAAGTCACCGGGCAAGAATTGTTGCAAACACAGTTGTGTTTGTGCACACATGTTTTATTAAAAAATATATATTTGTCTAATGGAGAACCTCCGCGCTAATTTGGACTCGCTATAAAATACTTGTAGTTAGTTAGCTGCCTGTTTACTTATTCTTGTGTTGACTGAAGGTACATACTTATAAACAAGTAGTGAGCGCAGTAGTTGTCATGAAAACACCATTGTGCAAATGGCGCCAAGCGTTCGTAATGAATGAAATAAAAACAAAACAGGTGCGATAGGTACGTACACTGACTAGAAAGGAATGAGCTAAGAAACGCAAGGTCTATAATTCAATTGATGTCCACCGGTCTCGACAAAGTAACGGGAAAGCCACAAGGAGAAGAAACGATGAAGATCAAGCACTACTTTTTCTGCCTATAACATAACACAAACACGTACATGAAAATAAACAAAAATTAAACAAACAAACTATTTTATTGCAAAAATTGTACTTGCCATCACAGATTTATATTTCCTTTGTATAATCTGTCTTGTTTTTGGATCTGAAACGTTTCAATATTTTTAATTTAAAGCTTTTATACTATTTATAGTTGTTACCGTTAGGGAAAAGTTGTCTTGAAGCAATATTTTCAAACGGTCAAACGCGTCTAAGAAAGCCTAGGGGTAGCATGTACCTAACGACCCCCGCTTTGGACGACCTCTTAGTATGGAGACGCGTCATAATATGTGGTCGAGATCTTAATCTTCGGCAGTGGAAGGACGACGAAGAAGGATGGTTATGTGTCCCTCACGTGAGTATACGTTATTGCGATTCAATCATTCAGCTTATTTATTTCAAGGGTCCAGATTCAGCTGTGTCTACATATAACACAATATTTAAAAACTTACTAAATTCTTCTAAAACGAAGATTCCGCCATTCTGCGTAAAGCACTTCCTTATGTGATCCAGCCGCACGAAAAACTGTAACACAGACAAGTTCAGTGGTAATTTCAAGAACTGATTATGAATTGTACCTATACTATGAACTAAATAAAACTTGTAACAGACGTGCGCACATCTATATAGCTTAGGCTGAGGGAGGATACTGTTAATATGGCCGCCGCCTAATGCCCTGCAAGGAAACTCTTGTAATACCGACTCTCCAGCGTGAGACGTGCTATACAGCCGGACGGCAAAATCGAATATCCGAAGATATATGTTCGAGTAAATGCCGCTGGGTTTTTATTTATTTATTTATAGCTTAGCTAGAATTGGGCCGTTCTGACCCGAACATGATTAAGCTAGAATGGATGGTGACGCAGTTAGCCGGTTGGGACGACCCAAATGAAAGCTAAATATATTATGAGCTGAAAGGAATTTGCAGACCTGAAGAAGTGTTTACAATATCTTTGGGGTGCTAACTCCATAAACTAAGGGGCAGTGAAACACGATAATTTTGGTAACACGCTGTAGGAAGATCAGTTTAAAATAAGCGGGAAGGAGGACGAACGGAGCGGCTACAATTTTTTCCTAATTGATGTGAAGTTCTAAGTAATTTCGACTTGAAGTTTTAGTTTTATGTTGGAACACCGTTTATAAGATACAAGCCGTGCGTTTAATGAGGTTTCGAGCTGGCATAAACGACAATCTCCCATACAAAGTTTCATCCCGATTTAACTTCTGTAAGGGGTTGAATTTTTCACCTACGTTATAAAAGGAACCAACTCTTGTATACTTGACTGTGCGTTGCTGTCAACGATTTCAAATATCATTTGAAAGTACCGTTATTGTAGTTAAAATAGTAAGTATAATAACAATAGGTAATTTGCGAATCTAGTAAACACTACATTAAATAAACTAAATGCATGCAATCAGAATAATAAACATTTATCTACAATGCTTACAAGCAATATCTACACATTGATTGAAATAATTGCGTATTTTATTTCCTTTGGAGTTGAATCATTAATTCTTTTTCCACTCAAACTCTTTTATCGTAGTTTTCGTGTCTCGTAAGCATAACGAATACATATTTAAAATGTATAATCACAATCAATGGATCATGTATTACTTACGAGTCTAACCTCCAAAGGAAATTATAAAAAAAACATGCTCATATAAAATACATACATGCGATACGAGGATTGGAGCCCAATACACTAACGGCATAAATAACCCGCCTTCTACCTCAGTTACTGTATCGTTTATCAAGTGCAAAAACTAAAACGCATGCCAATTCATTGACTCCTTTAATTCCTTAATACTAAATTGTCCCCGATAAGGTCCAATCCTGGAAACCATAGGTAGGTACCAAATTTTCAAACAAGAGAGTTTAGTAAAATCGGAACTAAAGTTGCGTTATTTAGTTTCTGCAGTTGAGACATCGAGCAAAGAGCGAGGGTGAGGAGTTCGGCAGGGCGGGAGTGCAGTGTGCGAGGTCAGAGGTGCGGGGAGCGGTGCGGGTGCGGGTGCGGCCGCACCGGAACTTGTGAGATGGCGAATGCTCTACGACTGACCTCGTGACTCGTGTCCGGTAAGCTTTTAGCGCTGACGGACGCTCGCTATGGTTCCGGGTGATAGGGGATGAACGAACTAAATCTCGACACAAAGTGCGAGAGCGAAAGATCGAGACCGCTCGCCGGACGATCCACGATACGAATGCAAGCTGTCGGGTGCGTTAATATAAACAGATAATAAACAAAGGGCGTCTATGTGCATGCACGACTGCGCGCATCGGCGCTCGCCGCACTCGGGAGAACTAATACAACGCTAACAACGGCTAAAAACAATCTGTAAGCCTCAAAACTACAAGTAAAGCCCTACGACCTCGAACGATCATCGCTAGATGCGATTCTCACGGTGACCGTGACTAAATCTTAAAGGTCATAAAGGTCGTGTCGATCATCGTAAGAGCCAGCCATTACTATGAATGAACCACTGTGTACCTCGAAATCCTTTTGCGCAGCGGCGCGTGTTCGGCGTGTCCGGAAAGAGTAGAACAGACAAAAAGATGAGATTAGTTGAGGGCGGCCGAGCGCGTGTCAAGGACCATCTCAAAAGTTCCTAGCGAGAGCACAGCGGCGCCCACGCACTCCAGCGATGTACGGGTATTGCAGACAAATAGCACATGCACAAGTCGTATGGAGTATAAGAACGTATATCAGATGGACAACGGTTAGTCTTAAATGTAAAAAAAATAATCTAAACTATTACATCGAATAGTAGATAAGGATATTTAAGGGCAAAAATACTGGGTCTTAATTAGACCTAAGCTTTGTCGACAATAATACGGAATTAGTAAATGCAAAATCACCTGAGTTTCAAACAAAATATATAAGATAAATATCATATAAATATAGTATGAAAAAAATAATACCAGAGAAAAAATTGAAGAGAAATCCAAATAGGAAAGTTTGAGTGGTCCTTGCGTCCGGTTAAGTTTTATGAGGATGAGAATTTTAAAACTAGGCAGTTATTTATGTGGGGCATCGACTGAACAATGATGACTAAAACAATTCTTAATATATATTTATATTAATTCATCTGTGCCTGTTTAATAATAGAAGGTATATTTGTCTTGTTGGATAGATAAGCTTCATAATACGGTACGATATAACAACGCGCTAACGGCACCGATACAATATTGATACAATGAAGCATTGGCAGCGCGGACGCTGATGTTGTACAGACTGTCGTACAGCGTGACTGTACAACACTCTATATGAATGTTTCACTCACTTGTATCGAGACTTTTCCCAAATCAAGCATATACACTGACAGATATCTTACCTGGACAAACGATTAAATGATGATACCAAAACTTGTTGCATCTACTCAGACTTGTAGTGTTTTGGTACATCATTTTGATAACTTATTATATAAATAACATAAACAAGCTGACAAAAAGAGACGAACACACAAACGAAGCGTAGGGACGTACCTTGCTGTGGTGGAACAGGAGCCCGACGCCTTCCATGCACACCTTTGGAGTTAAACATATTGATGTGTTGATAAAAAGTGAACATATCATCATCTACTAAGAGGTTTCACGACGTACTTATGATTCCTACATATTGTATGGTACGCTGCATTACAAATATGGTGTAATACAAAATTATTGTAGTTACTTTCCAGTACTGATTTTTTTCAATATAATTTGAAGATGCAAAAAATAGATGCATATCAAAATTTAAATTTATATCCAAATATCAGGCTATGTAAGAACAACCCTTGAGGTTGTTAAAAGTAAAAGCACTCGACTCTGTAAAGCCTTGTGTAATGACAGGAGGGGTCCTGTAATTACACAAGGCTTTACAGAGTCGAGTGCTTTATGGTTCTTTTGGCGCGTCACCATAGTAGGAGCCAGTGGCGTACCTAGAGACCAACAATATGGCAAGCCCCTGGGGCAAGCAGATTGTTCAGAAACCCTAACATCATGACGAGTCGTAGGTTATAAGGGAAAGCCAAGCTTTTAGGCTTGTATGAAAGTACTGCTACTAGACTAGCAGGAACGAATACCGCCATTTTGTTTTTTCAATATAATTTCTACAGACAATTTCACAAATTTTTAGGTATTTTTTTGCCTTTCTGACAATGTTATTCAAGCGCCGCGAGAACCATGCAACACTGATATATGAGCAATTAATGTTTGAATGTCGGTGTTTATGGTGATACGTCACCTGAATGAGCCCGCCTTCCCCGGTAGCGCAGTCCTGTATGGGGAACTCTCCGCCGAGCTCGGCCGCGTCTTGTCGCCTCCCGCTCTTCTCCATCGCTTCTTTGATGCAGTAGTACAGCGCTTTGCACTGTAATCATTAACACAGCTTCTGAACATCCACACTCCTCATAAAGCGACGAACTATATCGATACTAATTTGTGAAAGGTAATAATTACTGTAAGTATTGATCCGATTACAAAAAATATGTCACTGATAGAAAGCTACATTATTTCCGCATGCCGCCAAAGTATATTTTATGCCAGAAAAATACACAGTTACACTAAGCTTTCTTACTGCCTCCCTGGCTAAAAGAAACGCATTTGAATTTCGCGGGCTACCCAAGAGTATAGTCTCCTCCATCCTTAATAATAAGATAAAACAGGATAGCGAAGATCTACCAATAAAATATAAAGAAACCCTTTTGGAATCCGCCGTAGGAGGCCAACAGGGTGACCCTCTTGGGCCTGTCATTTTTAGTATAGGAATAAATGCAATTATTCGATAGCTAAATTGTAAATTCAAAGTGTGGTATTTGGATGATGGAGCCCTGGGAGCTGATGTGGACACAGTCCTAAAAGATTTAACATTTTTAAAGAAAAATATACCTTCCTGATAGACAGACTACCATTTCTAAATTTAACTCAATAGCATCACATATCTAACTTATCGGACAAAATCTTCATCTCCTAGGGTCACCAATGTTTGACGAATCTTTTACGTCATTCAATGAAGAAAAAAAAAACAGGAGAAGAGAAGCATCCACAGCTTTTAGAAAAAGTAGACCAAATGATTAGGAACACTAGTTAGCACAATGTTTTGAGCGCGTCACATTGAGTCCTACCGTAATTTTGCGTAGAGTTACTTAGTTTGATTTATAGAACGCTTGGTTGACGGCTTCGTGAAGGGTCCGTTTTAGGGCATCGTTAAACGGCCATTTTTCGGAACCGTTTTTTTTTCGGTTTCGGGATTAATCCAAAACCGGGTACCCGGGTTTTTAGGGTATTTTCGGGTTTTTTCTTTCGGTAATTAAAATCTAGTTTTGCTCTATTTGTTAATTAAAATTACAAAGTTGATAGTATTGGCCCAGGCGCTTGCCCAAATGGTGGAATTCCCAGGGAGGAAGTCCAAACTATCGGAGGAGACTGAAGCTTATGACGGAACGACGCGCGACGTGAAAACCCACCCATCAGTTCGGCAGACCTACGGGCACTCAACAAAACTATTACAAAATTAGCACGACGCGACCTAGGCTTCGATGCCCCAGCGCACACGCTCAATAGAAAAAGCGATTGAGCATAACCGGGGGTCGAAAGTGTTCATCCAATCACTTGGGAGGAGCCACCTGACGAAATGGACCAAATCTGGTGGGGATATCGTCGTTTCGAAGCCGGAGTACATCCAAGTGCTGAGAAGTCTTTATGAAAACGCCACAATGATCGTCTAAACTGAGAACCAGCAAACATAGCATATGGGTGAGACAAAGGGACGTAATTTCCCCGAAATTATTCACCAACGTACTGGAAGATGTGCGTAAGATGCTGAACAGTATTATCTCACACTTGAGATTTGCAGATGACACCGTCATAAATCCGTCATGAATCGCTGCACAACTTGCAGCAGATGCTGGAGGCCTAGATGACTCTTTAATCAGCATTGGTCTCACCCCAGGACCTATTGTTGTCAATGGCGGTCTTCTCGAGGTTGTTCGAGAATATATTTACCTCGGGAAAACTCTGCAGTTTGCCAAGAACAACTTTGAAAGTGGGGATAACAGAAGAATCCAGCTGAGCTGGGCAGCATTTGGGATGCTTCGTAGGGTCTTCTCGTCACGTATTCTACAGAGCCTAAAGACTAACGTCATCAATCAATTCGTCCTGCCTGTTATAACTTATGGGGCCGAAACGTGGACTCATCGAGGTGTGGAGCGGGCTATGCTTTGAGTCTCACTGAGGCACCGCATCCAGAACGAGGTGATCCGACAGAGAAGTAGAGCTGTCGACATAGCTCACAGAATAAATAAGCTGAAGTGGCAATGGGCCGGCCATATTCGCCGTAGAACCCATGACCGTTGGGGTAGACGTGTTCTTGAGTGGAGACCGCGAATCGGGAAGCGTAACGTGAGACGCCCTCGGCTCGGTGGAGCGACGATTTTCGCCGGGTGGTTGGTAGCAACTGAATGTAAGCTACCAGTTCATATAACGGTGGGCTACTATTTTTTATGCTTTTGTTTTTAAGAACATTTAAAAATGTAAAATTATATCTCAGAAGAATATACACAATAAATTTAAGAAACAAAAAATTATACAACGGGTAGTTTCGAATGAGAATTCTACCAATTCCACAAGCCAAGAAACCTTGTAACGTATTAAGGAGAATAAATTTTATATTAGATGAATAAGTCGTGGGAGAATACAATAAATTGACCTACTCATGTTTCTTTCTTGTTGTGTGTTTGATCTGCGCAGGTCACAGATCAATAACATCAATTAAAAAAAGAAATAAAAGAACCGAAAAACCCGGGATAACCCGGGTTTCCTACAACAGAACCGGGTTTTTTTAAACAAAGCGAAGAAGCGGGATTTTTTTAAGAATCGGTAAAAACCGGTTCGTATGCCCTAGTCCGTAGACACCTTGTATAACTAGGTACTTACTTTTAGTCTTTATTTTTATTTTAGATTTATTTTTAGTTTGTTTATAACGTACATATTGATGAATAAAATATTCAAAAGTAATAAGTGTCACGAACCTTCTTGGTGTAATATTTATGCAGCTGCGTTTGGCCGCCGTTCTTCCTCCAAAGGCACAACACTCGTATCTTAGGGCTGTACGTCATGTTGACCAGCCGCTCGTACCACCACCTCTCCACAATAGTGCCTGGAATTGATACATTCATAGTCATATTACGTGTTTCTTTCTGTCTAGAAAGAGAAAGCTTTCCCAACAGAGTGGCGCTTATGGCACCTGTCTCACCGCCCGCGAAGACGCGACTGCTATAGACTATTTTCTCGTTCTAGAAACTTACAAAAGATGCATCACTTAGATCAAAACGGTTCCCTATCTATTTGCATATTTTAAGACCTAATATAACTTATCATAATTTTGTTTGGCATAATTATATTATCGCATAATATAATTACGCATAACAGTTTACGCATAATTTTTTTAAGCATAATTTCTCTAACCATAATAATGATGAAGCATAACATTCTAAAGGATAAATTTATTAAGCATAAAGTTCTAAAGCATAACTTTTTTAAGCATAATATTAAAAAATAACAGGGTTTACAGGAACCTAACTTACCGAACCTCGGGGTGCCCCTGACGTCAACCGTCTAGGGTTAGGGTTTCCGTCAGCAGGTCGACGGAGCCCCGCTGCGCGGGGCTCCTATTTCTGACTGCAGGGTTTACAGGAACCTAACTAACCGAACCTCGGGGTGCCCCTGACGTTATTTATATTAATTGTATGCCTAAATATTATTATGCTAATAGTCATTAGGCCTACTAACGTTATGCGAATCAAATTTATGCCAAAACAAATTAGTCTTTAAGATGATTATGCCAACATAAAATGTATGCCTAAAAAAATTATGCCGAAGTATTATTATGCCAAAACAAATTGTGCCAAAATCGTTATGCCGAAGTATATTAGGACAAAGAACATTATGCGAAAAGAAGGGATCCCGATCAAAACAACTCCCCAGAGGGCCGTCACTGCTCTCCCAGATCACATTATTAACTCCTTACAGTTATGGTGAAGTTAGTTGCGAAAGGAAGGGGGCGGAGTGTGTATTCTAAACTGCAGTTGACATAACTTTAAAATGTCAAAATTCACTATGTAATAAATAACCATTACGAATATTTTCATAAAACAATTTTGATCCCGAACATTTTCGATTTTGACACACGAATGCTACCTGACAAGCGGGCGAATGACACTAGACAGAACGATTGGTTACTAAGTAGTAACAAGTATTGGATTACGATTTTTTTCGTCTTGTCCCCTCTATCGCTCTAAAAAAAATATTTGAATGTTTTTGTAAATAACATAACATTATGCCTGTAATCCTCGAAGGGTTAGGCAGAGGTGTACCTTATTTATATTTCTTCCCGATGAAATGTATGAGTGAGGAACAATTTTAGTTCTAGATAATGTAGTGTAGCCGTTTGCGATTCACAGATATCTATCATTGCAACTGAAACTTTTGTCGACGATATAGAAATCACTTCGAGCGCATTCTTGCTTCTACGACTACAATCCTTTCGCAGTAAACTCTGGCAGCAGACACCCAATTCCCGCCCTTCAAAGCGACATTCTATAGTAAAGAATGTGTTGGCATGAGTTTATGTCAATCTACCGAAAAGATGAAAGTCATTTGTCTAGGTTGTCAAAGCAAAAAGTAAATAGGGAATATGCATGTATCTTTTTCTTCACTTAAATCAATAAAATCATAGAAAATAATTAAAAGTTAAGTTCAACTATAGCTTGTAGCTCGAAAAAAAAAAAAACTCCTACAATTTTCTACGACAGTTCAAAAGTCCGTAACTTCCGCGGCCATTCATGTCATATTATGTGACGTCGTTTACCTCTTGTTACCTTACCTTGTTTATGTCAAATTTTTTACCCATAGTATAATAATTTTACTTTAATTTGACGCATAGTACGTCACTACTTGCGTTGTCGAGTACGATGCGTTTTGAGTTTGCGTTCCGTTTCACCAAAAACACGCTACATAAAATATTAAATTGTAAAACAAGTGTTGTATTAGAAAATTAAACAATTCTACCACAATGTTTTTATGGGCCAAGGCATTTTAAAGAAATAAAAAAGTTTTATATTTCTAGCATATTCCCTATTACAATCACTCAGATTTTGACAGTGACGCTAACGCTAAATCAAAGGGTAAATAACTGTGGAGGAGGACGACTGCAAACTAGTTTACCTTGCGTAGAGCGCAGGATCAGTCCATCGTCGCGCACCTCCATGAAGCGCAACTCTCCGGCTGCGTCGCCCTCGTGCACCGTGAACGACGCGCGACGCAGCAGGCGCGAGCCCAGCGGCTTCAGTTCTATGTCATTGCCGTGCTACATCACCACAAATACACAGCGTTATTACAAGCAAAAAAAGTAAAGTCCAAGAGTTGGTATTCTTTCTTCGAGGAAACTCAGATGAGACTAAAGGTAGCAGCAAATCTTGTTGTCAGAGCCGAAAAAGAAAAAAAAATGTTTTATCAAATTATGTCTTACCAAAGTATGCACGACATCAAGCAGATGGTTAACTTCTTGACTATAAACCAGTCCGATGTGACTCTTGGCGAGCAGGCGGCGAACTTTGTTCCTCACGATGTCGGCTTCTACTCCCACCAGTACCATAGCAGCCGTCAGGTTGTATAACGCAGTGGAAAGCAGCCTGTCCTCTTCATGCTCGAGTCGTTTGCGCTCCGTCTCGCTGAGGCACTTGTAGCGCTCCATCATTTCGTTGGCGCCCTGGTCCATTCCGATCATGTCACGTTCTTGACTCACCGCGTCAAGGAACGCATCCTCCCAGAATTGCATTTGGTCCCAAAGGTTTGATCTTTCTTTGCCTTTAATGAAGAAGGGTGATAATTTGAAATTGTGAATGTGGTCAAATTGAGCCCAATGAATTTATACCTTTTGGAATATTTAAGTGTTTACTTGGTGAACACTTGCCTTTATCTATTAGTTATTTTATACTAAATACCTGCACAATTAACTAGAGCCGGTGGTTTAAAATTGTCCTGTTCTCTAGTTTTTTATTCAAACTGTTAAAATTAAGATTTATATAGTATTTTTCATATCTACTTCAAAAATGCTAAGGCCACAAGGACAGTTTTTTTACCAATCAATCCTTGATAGAGATACGTCCGCGTCGTGTCCGGCGACGTGATGGGCGAGGTGACGGGCACCCCGACGGGCGGGCGGTAGGCGCTCACGGACGACTTGGACGAGAACACGCTCGCCGCGCGCGGCTTGCCCGCTGCGCCCTGACCCGGCCCGACGCGGTTCACCTGCGTTACACTCACATAGTTTTCACATGTACTCGTCGATGTAAATATTACGTATTTAGTGCGTCATGGTCCATTTGGCGCTTGAGTGACATTATTAGGAGGGCGTTGTTGGTAAACATATGTAACTGTTGGTAAATATGTAGTAGTCCACGGATATTGCATTGAAAAACCAAATGGTTCCGACTATGACCACACGCCAAATGAAGCACGATGCACTCTACACTTTAGTAGCGAAGGGTCAATTTTTGTAAGATGTAAACCGGAGTAAATATTTTTAATGAGATTATATTATTTGTCTAAAGAATACTAACTGTGTTTTTCAAAAGGAAGCCGGTAGGAATCGAGTTGTATGGAACCTTCGCCACTGCTACACTTAACGTAAAGTACGTAAGTAAACAAATGGAGGCCATACTTAACTCTAAAACTGACATAATATTTATAGTAGGTAAGCGGAATAGATATCCTGGTGAGATATAGTTCTTCTACTACGGTGAGTTTAAGCAGATATGATTCTCCATTTGTATACTAATTTGTCATTATTTTTAAAAAATTGCTGTGCGCTCTATTCTTCTTTAGATATATGAATAATGTAGATACTTAGAAGTGCTTTAGATACCGATGGCTTGATAAAAAAATGTAATAATGTTTCTTGTAATTGTATTAGTAAAATATGGTTTGATAATAAACCATATTTTATTTATTTAAGCGATATACAAAGATTTATTTTTACTAACACTTATTAATTCTGCTTTAAACAATTTATTATAGACACGTACATGCAAATCTAGATATCTAGATCTAATTACTGCAGCGATAAATAGCCATAATAACAAATTTTGAGTAAAATATTCCAATTGTTGGGCTATTGTTTGATCGCTAGTATAAGCTCAGTCGGTAAGCGTCTAAGACGGGTGACTACAAATCGCACTAGGACTTACATTGAGGAACATGACGTCAGTGTCAGAGAGGTTGGACTTAAAGGAGGCGCGGTGGTCGTAGATATTGGCTCGGTTGGTGGTGATGGAGCCGCTCTCGTCGGCCGAGCAGTCCGACGAGGGGGGGGCCTGCCACGCACACAAACAACCCGCCTGTACCGTGGCTCATGTCACTACGCACTACAGCAACAGCTTGACAGCGCCCGATTACCACCCAATTGATGTTACTAGTCATATACAAATAACGACAAATTTCTTTGCAAAAAACTGGAATTTTTTGCACTATCAAAAATCTGCTATAACTTGTTTTCACTTTTGAATCGCTTTTGTTATGAACATGAAAGAATAAGCTGTTGATCTGCATTATTCGCCCTTTTATCATAAGTGACATGAGACATGTTACATTTTACTTACAACTCCAACTAGCATAATATTTACTAATATTTCATTATACATTATTCTACAACATTAATCTTGTATCATAGTATACTTATGTAAAACAACCATGCGGGGTATTATATACCTTTCTTATTTTATATACTTAAGCCAGTTTATAACGAGAATGTGAAGATTGCTGTGTACGTGTATTAAGTAAGGAAATAATTATTAACGTATATTATTGTGTTCGGAGTATATCTGAGTTGAAAGTAGAAAATATAGCAATACACCACGGCTCTAAGCAAAGATAAAGTTAATTTGATAGTTAAACAAGTAATATATGTAATGTAATTTAAGAAGGAATGAAATCATAATTACAAAAAGGCTTTGCATGTATAGGGCAGTCTGAAGCGGTATCACGCCTTTAATAACTGCTGTCATACCCAAAAGCTTTTCTTCACTCTTATATAGACATTCAGATAGGTATAGTTTCCACATAGATCAGTTTAGGGCGACAAGACCATGCAAAAGGTTTGCAACACTTATGACACACAAAGCGATGCAATACTTACATCTGAGTCGAAGGATGTTAATTTGCTGAAGAGTAAGTTCCTTTTCTGGTTCAGCATGTCTTTAAACATTTCCGTAGTACTTTGAGCTTCAGATGAATCCATTTCGGGATAGTTTACTACCGGTACATCTATAATTTTTTAATGTTACATAGAAAATTAAGTTTGCGGATCAAAAATTCGACATTTTACCAAAGGAAATAAAAAGTATAGTTCTTAAAAATAATAAGGGAACATCACTAACCAGATTGTGAACTCTTCCTAGACGAAGGTGATGACGATGGCGTTTCTAAGTCCTGTCGTCCATAGTGGTCCATGAGCGCGGAGCCGGCCATGCCTCCATGCTCAAGGCCTGCGATTTCCTTGCTCCAGTAGTGAGTGTGGGCCATCTCTGCCAGTTGGAACACAGAGGCCATTCCTCCCAAACCGAAGTTGGAATACGTGTGCTCGAGACCGTGGACCACTGCCTGTAGTACTCTTAGCATGCCCTTCCAGACCGGCTTGCTCACGAACTTGAGGGAAGGGTTAGGAAAATTTACTAAGAGCTTCTTTCTATGCATCTACTTTTTTGTTGAATTCTTGATGGCCCTTGCGGACATAATTTGTACGAAGATTAGACATCGATTTTTTGTAGTAATTACGACAAATCGTGGCTGCAGTAATAAATATGAAAGTTTCATTGTAAAGATAAACTCACCACATCGTCGACTTTGTCGTTGGGTGTGGTCTTCCTATTGAAGTTCCTGTTCAGTTTGCTGAGCACCATGTTCCTGTACGATTCGTCCTCCATCAACTTCTTGAGACGGTTCAGCTTTAGCCATCCCACGCCCTCGCCTTCCAGCACGTGTTGAACTAACTGTAATGTAAGAATACTCACTGTAATCATAACATAGTACAAAGTGTTGTTAAAATCGATGTTATGGGTAGATAGAAGAGTTTGACTCCATGGTGATTGAGGATTTCGAAAAAAAATGGTCCTTTTATTTATTTATTATAACTTTATGCATAAGTAAAAAATAACCGTACAGAGGCGGGCGTAACGCCTTGTCATTGAAAGCAGAAAGTTTTAATACTGTTATTCGTTATTTTACGTAGGTCGGATGTCGAAACTTACGTCATTGAGGAAGGCTTGGTTCTCCGTGTTGGCGGAGGGTCGCTGGTGCGAGGGCGCGGGCGGGGGCGTGGGGGGCGCGTGGCGGATGAGCGGGGAGCGCGCCACCAGCCCGCGCGCGCTCTGCGAGAACGGGCCGAAGGCCGCCGCCGCGCCCCCCGCGCCCGCGCCGCCCCGCGGGCTGTGCTCGCCCGGCTTGCCGGGCTTGTTGCCTGCTGAAGAGACTACATTAATGGTAGGGTCGATTCCAGGGCAAAATCAACGATAGTAATTCGTATCGTCGGGGATGGGCGGGAAAACCACGATTTATTTCATACTTCATATCATTGACTTAAAATTATAGCTGCATTGCTAAGCAATTATTACTGCATTGCTAAGCGATATCATCAAATAATTAGTTGCAGTTAACAATTTATTCGCAACATTTATTTAAAAGTCACTTTTTAGATAACATTTTAGCTAATCAGCCATTAATTGTTGAAAGATATTAAATTGTTTGTAAAGATTTGCAAATTCAATTTAAATGTCTTTTCTAACGCATAACCCATGCGCATGTATCTCCAGGGCTGCGGGACTGTTCGAAAGAGATACCGCGGCCGAAGGGCCAATGAAGGAGCATGGGTGTTTTTTAGTCAGTAAGAGTCTGACACTCCCTTCCGCTCCGCCCAGAGCGGGAGGAGTCATTTGATGATTTCTCACCCTCCAAAAAAAAAAAAAAAAATGTATCTCCAAAACTTTACATTATTATTTTCCTACCTTTGTTCCCAAAGAAATCACTGAACATGCTGGAAGTAGACGCAGCCAGGCCGTTGAGATCAGAACTGATGTTGGAGAAGAAGTCTCGATGCGTGGCTGTCAGCATGTTAGTAGTCTGTAACGCTGTGGAGTCGCGGCGCGTGGACGTGCTGCCATTCGAGTCTTGGCTTTCTCCCTATTGTGGACACATCAGAAAACGAATAATTAAAATAGCCGGATTTTATTTAAATTTGCTTTAATATTTAATAGGATTTACGGTTTAATAATGCCATACACTAAAAACTAGAAACAATAATTCGAAGACATGTGACATGTACCAACTCGCACTGGGCGCTGGCTGCTTAAGCTAATGCAATTGGAACACACACTTTACCTTCATTAATAATCCTTTTTTGGCAGCAGCCTCCTTCGCGCTTTTAGTAAAATCTCCCAGCGTAGACTTGCCAACATACGTGAGGTCTTCGAAAGTATTCTTGCTGACGGCTGTGGCCGTCTTGCTGGCTTCTAGTGCGGACTTGGACGCCTCGTGCATACTCTTTGAAGCTTCCTCAGCTGCTTTTTTCGCGTGCAATGTTAGCTATTAAAATTCAAAGCACATTTTACCGGTTTTTTCTACACTTATGGCGAGGTGTCCTCAAAAATAGGAAGATAATGGCAAGAAAACTCAGCTACGTTGTATGTATGTCAAAAGATCTTTACTTCATCGAATGTTGGCATGAAAAAATGATTTAAGCGATTTGATTAAGTTTTAATACAGGGAATAGTTTGAAATCTTGTAAGATTCCGTAGTAACTCTCTATTTCAAACTGGAATATTCTAGGCTATGATTTTAAAGGATGAAAGGCTCATATTCACTAGCGTCGGCGATTTTATAATACATTACTTGATTACTTATAGCTAACTAAGCTACTAAATATTACGTTCTACGGTTTGTGTATGTGAGTACTATGCAGTTTCTACAATTCGTTGCTTAACTCCACACGGTGATCTGTACCTGACCGAATGGCGCAAACATTTTCTTTTCCTCTCCGTCTGCTACTTTTCCTTTCTTCTTTATTGGTTTGAGTGAGTAACACACAGTGTTGTAATTAAATTATAAATTTAAATTAACACAGAAAGAAAAATTGACAACAACACAGATTCAGTCTAAACGCCCAGGCTATAATAGTCTATCTAGTAGACTAGTCGCGGTCATAAAATGTGCGAGTAGAAAGATGAATATATAGTACAGAATTTCTAGATTTATTAACTCGTGGCGTCTTGCTCCCACATATGATGACCGCGGCTACCACGAAAGTTGGCATGCAGTATAATGCTTCCGTGTTACCTTGTCCATATGTGCGAGCAACCCTTCCTGGCTGCTCTGTCGTGTTGTCTCCCTCACCAACTCCTTGGCTTGAGCGGCAAATTGCTCCAAAAGGGACGATTGTGACGCTTGGCGGGATACACCGCTACTTACGCTCTAAAATTTAAACAAAATATTTAATAAATCAAGTTGTGCGATTTTAAGGGCAAAGAATATCAGTTAAACATGTCATTCTCGTCTATTTTAGGATTCAGTTTTTGACATTATGACGAATGAAGATTTTTTTATATTGCATATCAATGTGTGAATAGCGTGATACAAAATGTGGTCTGCCATTAGCAATGTATAAAAACTATTAGTGGAATAAATGGCAGCGTGAAGAATATTATGTTTGATGTACACTTCTGGACACATCTATTGGCCCACCTTGTATTTTCAGTTTCGTTTGGTCCTAGCTAAAATTTTATATTAGGTCGAGCAAAAAGTTTTTATGCAGTTTTGAACTCTCGGATAATAAATTTCTTAAACAAATTTAACGTTATATTAAATAATCAAAACGGCTTTCAAAAAAATAAGTCCACAACACTAGCTGCATTCTCTCTAATCCAAAAAATAACTGAAAATATCGATAAACGTAATAAAGTTGCTGCCATATTCTTTGATATGAGCAAAGCCTTTGATTTTGTAGATCACAAAATCTTACTCAACAAATGCGAGCTATATGGAATTCGTGGTAAAGCACTGGAATGGATTAAAAGCTACTTAAGCAATAGAAAACAATGCGTTGAAATTAACCACCTAAATGATAAACTTGTGTCTACCCCATCCAGATCAACTTTTGAAACAAACAAATTTGGAGTACCCCAGGGTAGTGTCCTCGGGCCACTTCTTTTCTTAATATATATCAATGATATTCCTCAAGTAACAGCACATGAATGTATCCTTTTTGCAGATGACATATCGGTTATTGTACCAGACCAACCAGATATTAAATACGAAAATTCATTAAATTACACCATAGATTCTATAATGAACTGGCTAAAGGACAACAACCTAACAGCCAATATTTCTAAAACCAAAATTCTACAGTTCTCGAATTATAATAACACTCAAATACAAACTTTAGACTTACAGTATAATAACATTAAAATCGAAGATGTCCTTGACACGAAATTCTTAGGTATTACCTTAGATAGACACTGCAATTGGAAAGCACACACAAATCGCATATGCTCTAATCTAAACAAATTTGTTTTTGCACTAAGAAGGCTTAGAAAATTGTCAAGTCTAAAGACTGCTATAACTGCGTACCATGGCTACGTTGGCTCAATACTCAGATACGGTCTGCTTATGTGGGGTAACTCTACCTTCGCAAAAAAAGTATTTACCTATAACCCAAAAGAAATGTGTCAGAGCCATTTGCGGCGTCGGACCGCTCGAGTCATGTAGACCTCTTTTCAAAAAATTGGGCTTACTCACCCTTACTAGTTTATACACTTTAGAAGTGGGCATGTTTGTTAAAAAGCACCCAAACTTATTTACTAAAGTAATAGAAAATAAAAAGTTTATCTCTAGAGACCCCACTAAACTGGCCATAACAAGATGTAGAAGCACACTCTTCCAAAACAATTGCTATAGTATGTCGGTCAAAATCTTTAATAAAATACCCAAACTAATCAGGGAACTACCAATTCATTATTTCAAAAAGAAACTAAAGAAATGGCTTTTTAATAATGTATTTTATACAATTAATGAGTTTTTGACATATAAATAAACCCATTTCTAATAGTTAAGTAGCTTGAGTTCCTATTTTATTTTATTGATGTTATCTAATATTGTCGTTTCTTTTTTCTCTTCAAATTTTATTAGTTTATCCTGCACACGGGTATTTAAAATTGTCAGAATATTATTGGAAAAGATAATGTTTTATGTTTTTTTTTTGTTAAATTTATTAAATTTGTAAATAGGTACCTAAATTCAAAATACTAGGTATTATTCATTGTACTAGGTATTTTAATTTAATTTTAAGTTTGCATGCTGAAAGAAGTAAGCGAAATATGTGAAACCTTATTATTTGTAAGACCATGTAACCACCATATTTCATGCAAATAAAGAATCTTGAATCTTGAACCTGGCACATTCACAATTTCATTCAATAGTCTTTTTTTGAATTTAGAACACAGAATTTAAAGAAACAAAAGACAATTTGGAGCCTGTTTGTTGATATCAACCAATCGAATACTAAGAAAACTTGGTTTTATTGGTTTACTTGGATTTAATTCTTGAAAAAGTGATTGATATCTTTGGTTTTGCAACAAACATTACTTATTCTTAACATTAAGGTGAGGTTCTATCAATAATCTATGGATACTTCACCTGAAGTCGCTGCCCAAGCTGTGGCACTTATTCAGACCGGACACAGTCAAAGAAACGTGAGTGCTCAACTTAATTTAAGTCGATCTGCGGTCCGAAATGTTTATCGGAGGTACCTAGAGACTGGCGGCTTTGTTCGTCGCCAAGGAAGGCCACGATCTCGGGTCACAACAGAAAGGCAGGATCGATTCATCGTGACGACCAGCTTGAGAAATCGTCACCTAACCTCCATTGAGATACAAAACCAACTTCGCGACTTCCACGGAGTATCTGTGAGCGCTCGAACTGTTCGGAGACGGTTAAAAGAACGCGATATGGTACCACACAAGCCAGCTAATGGGCCCAAACTAACGCGAGCCCACCGAACAGCGCGCCTTCATTTCGCACGCAGTCATTTAAATTGGACACAGCAAGATTGGAGCCGTGTACTCTTTTCTGATGAGTCTAAAATTGTGTTACATGGCAATGATGGAAGGAAGAAGGTCTACCGACGTAAGGGAGAGCGTTTCGCACAATGCTGCTTTGAAGAGAGGGTTGCTTATGGCGGTGGCTCATGGACTGTCTGGGGCGGTATATCCGCGAGCGGCAAAACTCAACTTGAGGTTGTTACAGGACCACGGCTGCCAACATTAAATGCTGAAAGGTACATTCGTGAGTGCTTAGAACCTCACGTGATACCATACGCGGACTATGTGGGCCCAAATTTCCTTTTTATGCATGATAATGCAAGAGCCCATGCGGCCGGCGTCGTCAGGGAATATCTTCGGGATGTGAACATCACAGTTATGGACTGGCCAGCCAGAAGCCCAGACATGAACCCCATTGAGCACATGTGGGACGAGCTAAAAAGACGTGTTAGGGCTCGTCAGCCAGTTGCCCAGACGATGCAGGAGTTGAAAACTGCCATAGAAGAGGAATAAAAAATAAAAATAAATATCCCTGGACATTTCACACAGCACCATCTAGTCCCAAGCTAAGCAACCTAATGCTTGTGTTATGGTAGCTAGATGGCTGATAAACTACATATATACATTTTTTTTTTGTAAATACATACATATTATAGATAGAAAAACACCCAGACCCGGAACAACTACTTGTAGGTCATACAAATATTTGTTCCGTACGGGAATCGAACCCGCGACATGCAGCGCAGCAGTCAATCGCTTGACCACTGCGCCAACCGTGCCGTCAACAGGAATGGGAGATGATCCCTCAAAATTTCATAGAGCGGTTGATAAACTCTATGCCTAATCGTATGAGAGCTGTGGTAGATGCCCATGGAGGCAACACGCGTTATTAAATTAAACCTTTATTTGATCAAATATGTTTTTTATTCAAAAATCAATTGCCTTTAACAAGGCGCATATCCGACTTGTTAGGCGTAGCTCCATGTCGTATGGTATTCTGAATTCAAATTTAAAACAATACGATCGAAAAAGATGGTAAAATGTATCAGGTTTAAAACTGCATCAACAGTTTTTGTTCAATCTAGCAATCATATTTCGGTAGGGGCCATCGAAACCTAAACTCTAAGGTGGGCCAATAGATGTGTCCAGAAGTGTAAATTAAGATAAATAACAACCAGAGTAATGAGACTAAAGGCGATCAAACCATAGTCAAATGCTATTTTTTTCGTGAGCGCGTGGTCCGAGTCGCTGGTGATGGCGCTGTCGTCTCAGCACGGTGTTAGGTACAGTTGATAGTGTAAGGTAAAGAGCAGGTGCATACTTTGCCGTGTTGGTGCGGGGGCAGCGAACGGTGCGAGGGCGTGAGGGCGCGGTCCGAGTCGCTGGTGATGGCGCTGTCGGCTCACCACGGTGTTAGGTACAGTTGATAGTGTAAGGTAAAGAGCAGGTGCATACTTTGCCGTGTTGGTGCGGGGGCAGCGAGTGGTGCGAGGGCGTGAGGGCGCGGTCCGAGTCGCTGGTGATGGCGCTGTCGGCTCACCACGGTGTTAGGTACAGTTGATAGTGTAAGGTAAAGAGCAGGTGCATACTTTGCCGTGTTGGTGCGGGGGCAGCGAACGGTGCGAGGGCGTGAGGGCGCGGTCCGAGTCGCTGGTGATGGCGCTGTCGGCTCACCACGGTGTTAGGTACAGTTGATAGTGTAAGGTAAAGAGCAGGTGCATACTTTGCCGTGTTGGTGCGGGGGCAGCGAGTGGTGCGAGGGCGTGAGGGCGCGGTCCGAGTCGCTGGTGATGGCGCTGTCGGCTCACCACGGTGTTAGGTACAGTTGATAGTGTAAGGTAAAGAGCAGGTGCATACTTTGCCGTGTTGGTGCGGGGGCAGCGAACGGTGCGAGGGCGTGAGGGCGCGGTCCGAGTCGCTGGTGATGGCGCTGTCGGCTCACCACGGTGTTAGGTACAGTTGATAGTGTAAGGTAAAGAGCAGGTGCATACTTTGCCGTGTTGGTGCGGGGGCAGCGAGTGGTGCGAGGGCGTGAGGGCGCGGTCCGAGTCGCTGGTGATGGCGCTGTCGGCTCACCACGGTGTTAGGTACAGTTGATAGTGTAAGGTAAAGAGCAGGTGCATACTTTGCCGTGTTGGTGCGGGGGCAGCGAGTGGTGCGAGGGCGTGAGGGCGCGGTCCGAGTCGCTGGTGATGGCGCTGTCGGCTCACCACGGTGTTAGGTACAGTTGATAGTGTAAGGTAAAGAGCAGGTGCATACTTTGCCGTGTTGGTGCGGGGGCAGCGAACGGTGCGAGGGCGTGAGGGCGCGGTCCGAGTCGCTGGTGATGGCGCTGTCGGCTCACCACGGTGTTAGGTACAGTTGATAGTGTAAGGTAAAGAGCAGGTGCATACTTTGCCGTGTTGGTGCGGGGGCAGCGAGTGGTGCGAGGGCGTGAGGGCGCGGTCCGAGTCGCTGGTGATGGCGCTGTCGGCTCACCACGGTGTTAGGTACAGTTGATAGTGTAAGGTAAAGAGCAGGTGCATACTTTGCCGTGTTGGTGCGGGGGCAGCGAACGGTGCGAGGGCGTGAGGGCGCGGTCCGAGTCGCTGGTGATGGCGCTGTCGGCTCACCACGGTGTTAGGTACAGTTGATAGTGTAAGGTAAAGAGCAGGTGCATACTTTGCCGTGTTGGTGCGGGGGCAGCGAGTGGTGCGAGGGCGTGAGGGCGCGGTCCGAGTCGCTGGTAATGGCGCTGTCGGCTCACCACGGTGTTAGGTACAGTTGATAGTGTAAGGTAAAGAGCAGGTGCATACTTTGCCGTGTTGGTGCGGGGGCAGCGAACGGTGCGAGGGCGTGAGGGCGCGGTCCGAGTCGCTGGTGATGGCGCTGTCGGCTCACCACGGTGTTAGGTACAGTTGATAGTGTAAGGTAAAGAGCAGGTGCATACTTTGCCGTGTTGGTGCGGGGGCAGCGAGTGGTGCGAGGGCGTGAGGGCGCGGTCCGAGTCGCTGGTGATGGCGCTGTCGGCTCACCACGGTGTTAGGTACAGTTGATAGTGTAAGGTAAAGAGCAGGTGCATACTTTGCCGTGTTGGTGCGGGGGCAGCGAGTGGTGCGAGGGCGTGAGGGCGCGGTCCGAGTCGCTGGTGATGGCGCTGTCGGCTCACCACGGTGTTAGGTACAGTTGATAGTGTAAGGTAAAGAGCAGGTGCATACTTTGCCGTGTTGGTGCGGGGGCAGCGAGTGGTGCGAGGGCGTGAGGGCGCGGTCCGAGTCGCTGGTGCTGCCGCTGTCGGCAGCTGCTCGTTGGCGACTCACGACTGTCTTCGGCGTAGTGGTCGAGTTCGAGTCCGATTCGCGACCGAAGCTTCCGCTGTCAGTGTCCTAGTGATGGTGCTTGATTAGCTATGACATACTACTACAGCCTACCTATATTAACCACTTACAGTGGATTAATGCAAACGATTTGTTGAAGCTTGAAGCAGATGTCGAAGGTTACCGTTACACTTTTGCGAATTCAAGATGGCAACTGTCAACCACCGTAAGAAATATGCAGCTCTACTGTGATACTACTGTGTACTAGGAGCATTAAACTAAGTTAAAGTCATTACTAAGTTCGTTTAAGTTCCAATATTATAATGTTGTCGATCATCAATTCAGTGCAGCGGTTATCTATAATGAATTTCATATGGGAGCTTGATAAAATGTTTGTAAAAAAAACTACTAGAGAATAAGGATCTACTCGAGAACTCCTTCTATGGTGATTATTTCAAAATACTTTCAACTTATTATGAATTATTAAATTATTAGCCTAATACTAGCTAGATCGGCGTGGTAATAATGGAATCAGTGATTTTAAACACATTTGTCAACACACACAGTGAATCCACCAACCACCAACCAACATTGGTTTTTAGCTCCACGCAAACAATCGCTTACACTTTTCTTCACAGGGGGTGGATGTGCAGCATCGCTAGGTTCCACGGCGACGTCTCCGGGCGCCTCTTCGTCCGACAGGTCGCTGTGGTCGGAGCTCGACGCGGAGGGGGAGGGGGAGGTGGACGCGCGACCTTTGTCTCTGTCCACCACCTCCTCCACGTTACCGAACATCAGTGAGGAGGGTGGACTGTATACCTGGTATGAGGGAAATGAAGTTCATTCGAAAAAATACAAAGTACAATGTTCCGTTTTACTATTTTATGTGTATGAATTTGAAACAGGTAAGAAGTACAGCTGTTTTTCTATTTTAAAATTATGAATTACTTCTTCTGTAATATAGGGACACAGTTTAATTATATGGTATTTTCGACATTTAGTGTTAAAAGACCCAAAGTAAAGTAAGTTAATTAAACTTAACTCCATTGTTTGTTTCGGTCTATAAAAATATAATATTGAGTTTAGTTAGTTACCGTTTTTGGATCTAAAGATGATGACAGAGTCATTGGTACTTGCACAACAGCGCTATAAGTCTCCCCGATGACGTGCTGTTGGTGCGGATTTCCTCCTGTACATTTAAATCAAAGTCAAAGAATGTCAAAGGTACAATACAACGCGAAACGTAAAGCAGGAAAGTAAATTGTTACCTGGAGATAAGTCGGACGAAGCCATTTCTGACACGAAGTCACTTAGGGATGAGTATGATGAACTCGTACTTTCCGCAGCCTCAGAGTCTGACCCGCTCTCATCTAAAAATGATAATATAACATAACATCACACCTGCAATCCCCGAAGGATGGCTGTTACTGAGAGCTTCTTGATGGAAACACCAATAACACTAAAAAAACTAAACTTAAACATTTTTTTTAACATTTCCTAAAATTGTAAGGTTTTTTTTTTAACTTGGACAGTGATTGGCAATGTTCTCAGTAAATATTAGATTTTATTTCATGAGAAACATTTAAGCATAGGTAATTCTTTTTCGGTAGGTACTTCATTTTTTGGTCAAGCGCGAGCTGTTACCCATAACATTAAGAAAGTTTGCTGTGATCTCATAATCATTCAGAATTATTATTTTATTTTTTGGAAAAAAAAACACTCAGTCCGTTCACTTACTTAAGGGTTTTTTTTTTATTCAAGATTCAATTAAGACAATTCAAGATTTTTTTTTCTACCATTTGATTGTGCAAGCTTCTAAAATTAGAGTAGGTATGTGTTATTCTTTAAGGTTCTTTATTTTTAAAGAGGAATAACTGACTTGAAAGGTGCACATCCTTACAAACCTGTAGGCTGATTCTCCTGCCGCTGTAGTTGCCTCAGTGCCCCATTGAGCGAGCTGCCGTCATCCCACACAGGGAAGCGGATGGGCTGGAGCTGGTCCGCGAACCACTTGGCCTTGTCCCCGACCTGTCGCGGGTCGAACACTCCTGTCTGCACCCGCAGGAATGCTACGTTGCCTGGAGTTAGTGACCACTCCGCTAAGAACTCCACTGCCTAATGGAATGCATATTTTTGTTACGAAGGTCGAATTTTACCAATGATACTGAATGCTATCAGCACGTCTAAACCGCGATCAAGAACGTTCGTAATTAAAGAGTGGTTTCATTGGTGCAATCAGCTCTAAAACAGACGGACGCAATTTTAAGAGGCTTCCTAAAATCTTAATGGCAACCATAAAAAACGACCAGTTGTCAAAATTGGGTCCTTAAAGACACGGAACACGGAATACTATTGAGTAATGAAACGAATTTAACTACTTTAAATACAGCAGTGCTTTCCAATGCACGCGCGGATAGACCGAAATCCTTGAAAATTTCAAGGCATGGGACAGGGTGCTGTGCGCCTTGTTTTTCTCACTAACCTGGGTTCTAGCAAATTTGTTCAAGAAGGAGGTGGTCCTCGGGCGAGATCGCAGGAAGCTGTTGATCTGGAAGGCGACTACAGGCCGCGGGTATAAGCGGAGTGTTCGGGTGTGTTCCATAAAATTCGCCAGGGTGTTTTGAGAGTTGAAAAATCGCACCTGTAAAGAAATGTTGTCGACTAAAAGATCTAACTAACAATACATAATTGTATGGAGAGAGCCGTGCTGTAGATAATGAAGTATATCCAGCATCGCTGTAATATGGCTCAAAACTTGGTAGCAGCTGAACAGTAAATTGTAACCACGTTTATAACATCGCAGGGACATAACGCGACGATCGAATAACTGCGGCTAAATATCTGGGGCATCATGGGCATTATGAATCTGATGAAGTATTCTGCACAAGAACCTGCACCTGTCCCTCCCGCTCTGGGCGGAGCGGAAGGGAGTGTCAGACTTGTACTGACTAAAACGCATCCATTCCTTATTTTCCCTTTATGTTCCAGGGCCGCGGTATCTCTTTCGAACAGTCCTGCAGCCCCGGCAGGCATCGGCCCTTGCGCGCGTAGAACACGAACGCGCCGTAGACACGGCCTGTCGTTATAAGACCGACGGACGGCGAGCTAGCCCATCTCACCGTCCACAGGCCCGCGCCTACGGTGGCCGGGAGCCATCACGTGGCCCCAGACGCCCGGGGCTTCTCCCGCGGCGGCTGGGACGTGAGGTTCTTTCCCTCTCACGTTCCGACATCTCCTTCGCTAGCATGACTGCTTCGCAGAAAGAAGAACCTGTACCTTCCAGGATTTAAATGAAGCTGATGATGAAGCTGTTCAGGTGAAATCGACACACAAAGAATAAGAAGATCTGAGTCTCCAGGGTACACAGCCTGTAAAAAAATGATAACACTTACCATGGCAACCCTAGTAGCGACATCAACAGAGTCCACATCGTGTCCGTATATGAGCGGGTTGAAGGGCTGCGACGGATGCGGGTGGTGCGGCGACACCAGCGAGTGCCGCTGCGGCGTGTGGCCGGCACTAGCCGCGCCCGTGCCCGAGATGGACACGCGCCGGCTCTCCGGCGTGGAGTGCGGGGCGGACTGGGCCCCGTCGCCGCCGCGGAACGCTGCGGGCTGGACCCTAGTAACATGTTTTTTTTTGTAATTTTAGGAAAAGATATTGAAAGGGGTTACCACGAGAAACTTCTCAGTAGCAGCTCGTGGTATGGATTCGTGCCCAGTAGTCGGCAATAGGGCTCGCCTCATATTAAATGAGATAATAACATAACTGGAGAAATGTGGGTAAACTATGGTACACCTCTGCCTAAGCCTTCGAGGTTAGGTACACTTGTAATTTTATGTTACATACGTCTGCAAATCTTGGAATTCGAATGCCAACTAATCGTAACATGTTAAGTCATCGTTTAAATAAGTTCAAGAGATCATTTTATTAAAATTAACTGCGCGAACCTCACAGACAGCTGTGTAGGTACTCACATTGCAACAGGTCAAGACAAGACAAAATATAGTGTAACTTTTAGCCACAAAGTATGAAATGGACCAACATAATTCCTTTAACTCACTTAAGAGTAGCTCCCCCCACGCTATCTCGCCTGGAAGGCATCAGTGGAGCGGCCGCTTGCTCAGCTGTAGTACTCGTCAAACTGTTAAGGGCCTGTCAGCGTAAACTTCATATTAGAACAACACCAGATGATTCAACTACTATCTCAGATCAAATCACTCACTTTCTGTACATAAGATGTTAAAAGAATGTAAATTAAAAGCAAATATTTTATGGTTAAAAGGTGGACTGTAATAAATATGTAGCATATATTTACTCAAAATCGTTGAAGTATTCAAAATCTAAGCAAAATCTTTAAATTATTATCAAATATTAATAAATAGCACAAACAAAAACGTTTTTATTTTATTTGCAAGTTTAGCTACTCATATTGAAATGCTTACTGTATAATTTCGTATTGTTATTCAATCATTCAAACTCTCTACATAATAACATATTTGTGTATTATATTCGAAGCTGTAGAGACTGTTACACAATATTAGCGTTAGCACAATCACAGACAAAACATGCCGCACACAAACACAAGACGCACTGAAACAGTGTTACAGTCTAAATGAAATATAAAATAAAGAAAATGTAGTAGTCAAGAAGTAACATGTCTGTACCTAGAAAATGTGTGACGGTAGACAGTAACACGTGTTTCAGGTAAATATTTATATGTGCCTCTATTAGCAGCTTTTCTTATCTTGTTTTAACTGAAAATGACTGATGGTTTAGACTTAGATCTGTCAAGACATTTCTATCCAGATATTTGTGACTTTGCTTAAAAACTGTTTCACACAAAGTTGCACAAAATGTGATAACGCATTAACAAACAAAAAATAGTTTCAATTCAGTTGTCAGCCATATTTTTAAGCTTTAGCTTTTCAACGTTAAAACATATCCTGAATAACCCCGAAGAGGGTCGTATAACCGCAGCAGTGAACTGGTATAGGCTGAGTTAATTCATCGAACCACCAAAGCTACTACTTTTCATTCATGCAAATTTGATGCTTAGAGAACGAAACACTTATAACTGCTATCAATCCCACGATAAGAAAAACTGATTTATAGTTATAGTATTCAATATTACAAATGCGTAATAGATACATACTAACTTCGGTGTCAGGTGCAAGTTAGCTGTAAAGTATCGAACTAAAACGGCACATAAATAAATATATAACGAGTTAATATGTTGTGAATAATAGTGAAAGTGTGCAATGTAAAAAGAGTAGAGATATTTACACCACTCCCGGTACTGCCCATGAGATGCACGGCCTAGCGTTAGGAGAAGAAGTGAGGGCGTGTTAGTGACACAAGTCGAAGGAAAAAGTGTGGAAATTATAAATCCTGAAAATCGTAAATAAATAGTAATTCTGATAATGGTCATTACATACAGGTAGATAGTTCATTATGTTATAGTAAAATACATTTAGATGTTCAAAACATGCTTTCAATTATTATTGATTATGTTCATACATAACATTATTCAATTGTCGGATTAATATATTTTGATCTACATCCGAGCACGTATATGATAAAACAGATTGATATCTAATGACACAAGAATTCAAACACATACAAGAGTGAACATTCATGTGAACATCATCATCAAAACAATCACATAAATCGTCACAACAGCTTAGCGACATCGATAGAACTGCGCTCACAAGTGCAAAGTATTAGATAAAGTTTAGGTGATAGGACAAAAATGTACTATGTAGACATGAAAGAAAACATTCATAGAAAAATGTGAAAAACAAACGAAATAATACAATTCGTACCTGCTTCAAGTGGTTCTTTAGTACCGAGCCTTCGGGCTCGGGTAGCGGTGGCAAATCCTGGTCGGTTCCCGAAGGGCAAATCAGTTTTGTGGCATCCAGGTCCACAAGCCATATGTCGTCGGGCAGTCTGTAAAAAAAATTGTACGTTACACACTATTTTCGGCTAACATCTAGAAAGATTGCTTCAATTTAGGATCGAGAACTTAACTCATAATCTGCCTGACCTTTTCCCAATAAAATTATGTTGTAGTCGGCTACCAGTCTAACCGGATCACGGATGCAGCGGATACCAGTATTTTACATGGACTGCCTGGCTATCCGACCTCCACCAACTGAGTGATACGATACGGTAAGATTGGTTGTGAGATTTTCGGGTTTTAATTTAGCTAACTAATCGTACGACTGTCAATTATCGACAAATGACAGCCAGGACTAACCGTTTAACGTGCTTTCCGATGGATGGTCACCCGTCCACGAACCGACCTGAGCGAGAACTATGACAATTAAATGACAATATAGACCAGCATACACACCTGAAATTCTTCTTGTACGTAAAAAATGTGGCAGGTATCCCGATAAGGAAGGGTGTGGGTGCCAACAGCAGTTGTTCCGCGCAACTCATACAGCTGGGCAGCAGCGGGATGGCCGGGAACATGTACTCGAGCGGGTACAGCATGGACACCAGCGCCATCACGGACATGGACAGCGCGTTGTAGTCGCGGGATTGGACCACCACTTTGTTCTCCAGTAAAATTAAGGTTAGAACCTTTAAGCATGTGTCAACACCTGTTGAGTAAAACTTGTGTTGAAGATACTGTCTTATAGATTTATTCTAAGATGTTACTATTCGTATGCTTGCTAATTAATATGGTATTTGACAGGTATAACCAACTCGGACGAATTAAAAGATAAATCCGAAATCAGTAGGTAAAAGGTGTAGATATAGTACGGAAAGTACCCTAAAAAAACGATTCATCCAATTCATGAAACAAAAAAAAACAAAAAAAAATTAAAAAGCACTTACCTAAAAGTTCCAAAGGTAAATGCAGAGGGAAATCAACAAGTGAGAATCTTGTGTGGTCCGGCAGCGCGAACAGGAGTGGCGAATGCGCTGTCGGCGACAGTACTTCTAACTCGAGCCTGGTCTTGCCCGGGACTGGTACAGGTGCGGACAGAAGTCGCAGGATCCATGTCTCGATCTCTTTGACATCGTGTAACACGATAGTTGGGGTGTTATCGTATGATTGGCCAGTCAGTACTGACCATACCGTATCTCTGAACAAAATAATTCATCGTTTTAAATGAAAATTACCGATACTCTTTCCTCAACCCACTTTAACAATTAATGACTGAATTATGTTTTTATGAAAACGCTCGACGCTATCAGACAAAAACATTCTTTGTTAGAAATAAATGTTAGGAAATTATTTTATTACAAAGATGAAAGTCGCTTCTTCATTACTTATTTAATTAAATTTCTAACATCAAAGAGGATTGTCTACATAAAAGAGAACCATTACTTGTAATTGGAAGATAAATTGTAGGTTAGCATAAAACATGGTTTCATTAATGTACATATTTCTATATATTTATTAACTTACCTAAGGATTTGTCTCGACGCGCCGACACGTCGTGGACTGGAAGACTCATTGCATGCATCGATCAATTTCTTTAGGATAAATAGGCACTCTCGGAATGTTGAGAAGAATGGATGATGTGAAAGCAGGCATAGAGATGTTAGCGAATGGTTCCGAACTCTCTGTAACAATTGAATTAAGTATGGGTTGATTTAGTAATTCACTTTCGTTAAACCGATATCAAATGCTTCATTTTCTGCCCAGTTTTGCTTTTCATTCGGGATCTTTTACTCGAAGTGAACGTATGAAGCACATTTGGACAAACATTTGGACTCTTCATACTAATTGCGTCAGCCGTTACGATATTTTATATGAGAAGTACGATTTGTTTTTCGACCCTCTTTCCTTAGAGAAAGTTGTCCATTTTGATGGTATAAATTACCACTAAGATATGTATAATTGTATCGGTGTCGTGTGAACATAGAATGAAACAAAAATGAACAGTCACCCGAGTAAACATTTTATTTCGAGGGAATACTGATATAATTTTAATAAATAATACAGATATCGATATCAGTGCAACAGACCAAAACCACATGAATGATTTTGAAGAAGTTCTTTGTAGCTGTTACCTGTCGCTTCCTCGTCGCCCTCGGACTGGGCGAGTGGGAGTGCGAGCCGCCGCTTTCGGAGTCGGGCGCAGGGGCCAGTCGCGGCCCGAGCGTCGCACTGCAGTCGCGCTCCGAGTCACTCGGGGCCACGTTGCTGCTCCTATAGTCACTGGAACATTCGCTACGTCTTAGTCTAAACTCTAGTACTTATCAATCGTGAGAACGTCAGAGGAGTTTCAGGAAAACAAAAGGCCTAATTAGGTTAACAGGATATTAGGCGTGACAAACCAAATAATACATATTTTTGGCGAAATTGATAAGAACTGCGGGTCTGTCTGCAATTATTCTGTCTGAAATTAGAAGAATCCTGTTTCCTTGATATTAATGTTTCCTAAGTTGTAGGGCCAGCTCTCTTGCAAAAATTCACTGCATTCAGTCTAGTGTGTAGTCTGCTGCTTAGTAAATAGGACTTCTAATAGATACATACCTATTACATCAGAAGTCCTATTTAGCACTAAGCAGCAGTAGTTTATGTTCACCTGGAGAATGCGGAGTCGGAGCTCTTCTCCATGGACTTGCGCCAGGACTCGCGGCGAAGCATGCTGCGCTCCCGCGGGCCCGGGATCTGCGCGCGCTCCACCGCGCGGTAGAAGTTGATGCAGATGCCGAAACGGGTCTTACCTGAGGGATAAGCATTGCCTTAATAAAGCGTCGAGGTCACTTAATATTGGTCATACAGGGTGTAAACGGACCCTTCACCAAAATGTCAACCAAGCATTACGCACATTAAACTAAGTAACTTTACGCAAAAATGATTGCTGGGAAACGCCTTTTTTTTGGGTGAAAACCTTTTACGGTAGGACTCAATGAAACGCACTGAAAACATAAAAAAATGTATTTAAAAAAAAACTTGTGAAAAAGTTGGAACTATGATCCACAATATCTCCGTAACTAGAAGGATACAGGTATGGTCTAGAACCAAGAACATGTGCCTTTCGGCTAAGTTAAGGGTCTTGTACGTGTCCCTTTATTTATCCTGTTTTAATAGATCCCTGAAGAAAAAAATATTTTGCAGGCTATTTCTGTAATGCAAGAGACAAGTTCGGCAGGCTTTTTTTTAATTACTCATCCTATGCCTTCAAATAATTTGAACCATTATCACAGTGATTAAATGAGAGAATATTGTCTTTTAAAAAAATCTTATGATTATTAATATTTTGCGTACACTCACCAGAGTCTTTATCGGTGAGTTGGAAGACAAACGAGCTGGTATCCCTGGAAGCGAGGTGCCCAGGGGCCCGGCGTGGCCCCACGGACACGCACCCCTCCGGTTGGCAGAAATACACCATGTCCAACGGTAAGGGGAAATCATCGTGATTGGTCAGCGGGTAACGGCGGAGCAACTCAGGGGCCTATACATAAAATATAAGTAGATAGTCTTTAGGTATATCTCAACACAAAATACAGTAATGGATGATTTTATTGTATTTAGTCTTGGGGCCTTCGACGAACTCATCGCCCTTCCCTAATCCCGTGTGGAATCTATTACACACACCGCCAGATTTCGAAATAATATCTGAAGGCCGTATTCGAAGGACGAGATATAACGATACAGAATTTGTACACACACATCTATGGCAATTTGTAGATCAAGTGAATTATTTATTAATAAAGTAAATTGTTATTTTACCTGAACAGGGGCGAGGCCTTTCCCCGAAGTGTAAGGTTTTGCTCCGACGATGGTTAAATAATCCACCAGTCGCGGACATAAATGTTGCTTCTGAATGTCCATATTTGTTCAGGGTTCAAACTTAATTTCTTACTTGGGAGCCTTCTCGAACTCATTATAATTTAAAAATATATTGCTTGTCATAATTATCACTTTTTATTAATATGCCTGAAACAGAAACATTATAAAATATATTGCCCTGTTTTTGTTATAAACCCAATTAATTGTAACATACACCGTGCCCGACAGTTCCCCCGGGAGCTAATTAAGCCGAGAGGATATCAAACGGTTTCGTTCTAATATTTCTTTAAAGGCTTTATTAATAACAAAAGAATCATTTATATAGTACAAAACAGTGGCTCTCTTCGAACCCAAACTCGAGGAAATGGTAAAGGGTGGGTGTTTCGGGATTGCCTTTACAACTTTTCACGTCCTTATAGCGCCGATTTCCACCCTAATTTGAATAAATGAATTTCGAAGGGGAATAATTCCCAATAGATAGGTATCCTTTAGGTTTGATCTTATAAACCACTTTTTTGCTTCATTTAAATAGAAAAGCATAAAATTTAACAATATTATTTATCAATCCAAGGATATCATCAAGGTCGCACATATTCACAATACACAGTAAACGCCAACGTTCAATCAAACACGAGTCCGGGGACGTGACATCCGTTTAAATCGTATTCAAGCACACTTATAACTCAATCCGATTTGACCGACATTTATTGATTTAAGGTAGCCGGTATGAGTGTAGGTGTGCTGTAGCCCGCAGCCCCCTTGACCCAATTATGGCCTTGACACGTTTCCGAGGGAAGCTCGCGCCTCTCTCTCAGTTCCCTGGTAGCAGCCAGCTATGGCTAAACTTTACAATCCCTGTTGCCTATAAAACAACCTCAGTTAAGAGCCTTCATAAAGTTTATTCATTACACGACTTAATGAAGAGAAAGATGAGGAACATAAAGCGAGGATAATGGTGGACGTGTTCGCTAGATAGCTACCTTACTCCAGCTTTCATGTTAGGATTATTACTTCAAAACGATAAAACTATGCCAAACAACGTAAAACCAGTCATTAGAATCGATACACATCGTGAAAATTGATCAGTTGGTTTTCATCGATTATTTAATGTTATGTTTGCCGACACGCTATAATATTTATTATTCAGTGACATAAATGGTAGCAGGTAGGGAAGGACTTCGAGGACTTACCTAACGTATGAATTTATGTTTATGACAGTTTTAGGCATGTTTTACACATTTCGTATAAAGATCGAGTAATTTTGTAGGTAGGTACCTACTCGTAATTTCACGTAGTAATCGGATTTTAGATAACTTAAGTATTTATCCATCATAATTTAACACGTAGGTAAGTGTCGATATAACTATGCTGATTGTCATTAAACTTATATCCCGCAGTTTAATATTGGATACTTAGAATAATAACGCAATTCCAAGATTGGATAATACGATATGTAAATCGCAGCATGCAATTTACATAGCGTATTATCCCATCTTAGAATTTCAATCAATTAGATTAGCATTTGAAAACAGTAATATGCAAAACTGTAGGTAGGAAGTACACTATGAAAGATTATGAACTATCAAGGACATAATCCAATTCTGCATCGTGCCTTGAAATTGTAGGTATCTACTGTAAAATAACGTACAGGCAGCAATTGACTTTTCCCTGTTGGAATATTTCCCGAGCACCATTTACTTACGTTACATACCATCTAGCTTCCCTCTGTTGTCATGTTATGTATTTGATGCCTCAGGTCACATATTTTTTGATCAAACGCGCTGTTCGCTACGGCTCGGCAATTTATCTGCGTCTATTTGGGGATAATCCGGTTGAGGGTTCAGTAACAAAGGTCATGCCATAGCTTTCGGCTTTAACAAAGGTTTTGTGAATTTTATGTTTATATTTTATGAGCACTTTACTCGTATTTAATGTGTTTTCAATAAACCGTTATAAACAACGCCAGAGGGTCGTCGGCGTTAATTAGGTACTGTCACTGTATATTTTACTTTCGTAAGTTTTTAATGACAGTCAGTGAATGTCAGTCAGTGTGAGCTTTATAGCCTCTCTCTCTTAGTCACGTCTTATATATGAAATGATATTAGTTAAGTCTAAACTTATATTAGGTACTACTCTCTCTTCATGGACTTAGAAATAAGCCATTAAAGGACATAGGCACGTGTAAAAAGCATCTCCATTACTTCTAAGATGCTCGAAGTGCCTTGTTGAGCACACAGACAATTAGATCGATAAACTCGCACGTGAGCTACAATGGAACAGCCCGTCTAATGCATCGACATGCTCGCTGGGGTAATGATTGGCGGCCCCGTTTGCGTATCATGTTACGTCATCACCGACCATCGTGGGCGCGCAATCAGTGTTAACATGCCTATTATTATATGGCTAATACCCCATCTAATAATGTTATTATACCTATACATAATCAAGATATCTCATCTTATTTCAGCTGTTTACCATACGTCTGGGTTTAACAGATTAACTCCTATGCTAAAGATCAACAATTTTTTTTTGGGTTGGCAAACTGTTTGATCATCATATTAAAACAAACTTTAGGGATAAACTAGCAAAAGTTTACACTAAGTAACGTAATGAGATTTAAAGGGCACAAAACTTTGGGAAAATACAATACAAAGTACCTACCTAAGAAATAAATTGGATATAACAGAAGCCGAACTTTCCCTACTTTCTTATTAGTTATTAAAAGGCTGACTGTAATGAATATGAGTAAAGTAGGATAAAGCTGTAACGGGGTATCGGCGACAGTGGCAATAACACACGCATAATAAAATTTAGTGCTGATGGTAAAGTTGACCGTAAATAAGGACGGATAGTTGCTGTTCCAACAATATACGACTACGAGTCTATTATTGTCTATGCAGTTAAGTTAAACTGGCACGGGAAATATAAGTCAGCAGCGGCACCCATTACTAATTTTCAAGAGTGTGCCAGCAAGTAAGTAAATAACACGAACAAGTAGATGGTTAAGTATGTTTCTTCTTATTTTCATCAAAACAAATGCAACATTGATAGAATTCTGTTTGCCTACTACAGACAGCTAACTAAACCCATGTTAGTGAAATACACCATCAAGACTTTCTAAATTTAATATGCGGGCGAAAATGCGGTACATGATCAAAACTAACTTATTTAAGAATTTTACATATTATTATATAATTTTAACCCCAAAAAGTACCAATCTATTGGTATTTTTAATTGGTGTACGAAAATATAAACTAAAGCCCTCTAGCGAGGGCTACTGTGCCAATGTAGCTGCGATCGAGTGAAACAATTCAGCATCTAGATTAATTTTTAGAGCAGACTCGCCGGACGCTTTGGAGACAATCAATACATTGTGTCAGACTTTCTCAACTAAGTAGTTTTCTATATCTAACGACACAGTTAGGTTTCCAATGTGGAACACTTGTTTCTGATTGGTAGGTTGACTATGGACTTAGTAATCGAACTCAGTGACGTTAGTTATTTAGCTGTATGGATTAAGTACATAATTACCTAATACTAGAATCTGTATGAGTATAGTAAAGTGATGGCACGCAGATTATTTTGAAAAATAGGTACCGTCAAACGGGGTGAATAGGAACGCAGGGGTGAAACGACGCAAAACTTTAAAAGAGTTTTCGTTGAATTAATATGATATACTTATTACCAAAAAGTATTCTATTTAACTGACTTAGTTATACTTCATTATTTAGAGACCTTGTTGGCAATAACATTAATTCAACGTTAAAATCCCTTTCAAAGTTTTGCTCGATCCACCCCTGCCTACGTTCCTGTTCACCCCGTTTTACCTGGTAAATCTTGCTCTACAGACTCAGATGTATCTAGGATTTATGTCTTTAGAGCAGAATTTAAAACATGCTGCCATGCTCTTCGACTCCGTTGTTTATTAAATCATTTATATTATAGTTAATTAAAGCGAACGATATGTTATGATTTTTCACCATCAAATCGTTTCATTACGTCATAACAAGCTAGTCTAATTCTAAGACTGCTTTGTTGATTAGGTGGGTGTGTGTGTCATATCACTTAGAACTCCACGTAGGATTTGATACATGACATTCATCGTCTAACATATTATTACAGCCGTCACGCCCCTGACCCCCGAGAGATTAGGTCAAGTTACAACCACATTCAGCAATAAGGGACGTCTCACGCCACAGGGCGAGTCTCCCGGGACGAGACTTACCCGTGTTTACCGAAAACTTACGGCTCCAATATTGGTTATTACCTTAATACGGATCAAATGGATGTTCCTACTAAACGGTCATAAATTGAACCGAAATGTTCAACCTTTTAATGTGACTTTTATCCGTTATTCAATGCCCAAACACTTGATCTTAACATTTAAGATATTTCTTAAGGCAAACGCACACCGGGCAGAGGCAGATCTTCACCCTACGTAAATTCATACTTAGCTAGTGGTAACAAGATACAGATTCCAATGTTTAGAGATCGATCCCAAGGCATCACAGGGGATTTCCTTTCCCGGCATTGAATAGCGCGCTACAGGATGCCGCATGGAAGCGACCGGAGGCAACAGCACGTTGCAAAGGCACATGCTTTGGGACGCGATGGTATGCGCGGGAGAGTGGAGTTCACTAACATACAATCACGAGTTGAGGCAGTGTAAGCGGCATGCTGTGCCAAAATCCCCTGTTCAGCTGACCCTGTTGTGTACTGGCCTAAGCCGCGGGATGACTCGGTTTCATGCTACGGTATCTAATGAGCCGCTGACATCACCAGTGTGGGGCTGGCCGGGCGGTGGCATAATCCCCTGCCCTAACGACTTAGGTACAGCGAAGCTTTGTCTTAGATTATACGTTATTTCGACTAACCTATTATGAATTTTAACGCTAAATTATAATAATTGGTTAAATTACAACCCAAAGGATGTCATACACAACTTTGTTTCGTATGTAAAGTCAACAGCCCATTTGACATCGTGTCGTCTACTAAGACTCCCTACCAACATTTTAAAAGGAAAGTCTGAGTAACTTCTCTGACAGAGCATTACGTACTTTTCCGATAAATCAGACTCGGAACGAAGGACTTTCTCAACAAGACTGATGGGCCTGAAAGCCACTAATCAAGCAGGCTATTGAGGCGATATTTCTGTAGGCTCTCGCCCCCGTAATTGTCATCTCGAGTGACGCTCGAGCGAAGCGTCGTATATTGTCAAAGGACCGATGAAATAGCGTTGTTTAGCTAGCTTTACTCGCCCTTAAATTACCAGTCAGCCATCGGAAAAAATATTTAAGTACTATAAAGCGACATGATAAAGACCAATTTTTTTTTTATGTTGTGAGAGTTTATTCAGGTTAATCTAATACCTGTCTACTTTCTATCTATATCCTAGATACCTGTACCGAACTCAAACAGGGTTCCTGTATGCGATAAAGATACTCGCTGTCCTGACGCTTTCAGCAGGCTAAAACGCCTTTAAAAGCATTTATGACGAAGCGCCACCAACCCTAGCATGAACCAAATTGCCGTCAATGAATTCAATTTTCTCTTATTGAGATGAAGCCATAGCGCGCCTCTGGGGTAAATTGAATTCTTTAGTATTTTTACAAGCCTAACAATATGCAATTTAAAGTCTTCGTAAAGATCGATGATTGCTACGAAAAAGACAATGCTACGAAATTGAAAATTGCTACGAAGTATATATAATTTGCTCTGAAATATAATTGCTACGAAGTAGAAATCACAAAGAAACTTTCTATTGCCTTTCGTGGCATGCGTATAAATTGCAGCTAAATATTGAACTGCTACGAAATATTAAACTGCTACGTTTTTAATTGCTGTCAAACAGAAATTGCTATGAAAAACTGAACTGCTACGAAATATATATAAATACTACATTTTTTTTTCTAATTATAAATTGAGGCGAAATACATATTCAGTTGCTACGAAATAGAAGTTACTATGGCGTAGACTTTCCGAGTATGACCTCTATTAGCCCTTGTCCTCGTCTAAAAGTGATGGAGATGGAACAGAATAATGGAACCGTTTTCAACTGCATTTATTCTATTTTACGTCTGGCTAAAAATCGATCACAAGTTTCAACTGAAAATAGGATTTACTTTCAGTTGAACCCTGTGATCGATTTTGCACCCATTATCCGATTGAGTAGAGTTGACTTTCCTAATGTGCAGATTATATCCATGGAGAGTTCAGATGTTAATACAATGCTTGTCAAATAGTTGATTCGTTGCTGGAGAGCAGGAAGCCAAACGTAGATTGGAATAGTTTATCATTAAAGAAGGATAATAAATATTCCAATCTATCAATAACACTAAAAACGGGTTGTTTACCATGTTTATTTTATGTTTACCCTTTTGATAGTTTTAGTGACCATGTCATTTTAAAAACTAATATTCCAATCTACGTTCAAAAACTTATAAATAATATCATATTGGTTGTGGAAATAGTTTAATTTTAAATGTTCAAACCAATAACATAATTATTACCTTTAATATTATGCTACTATGAATATCCGTGTAACTACTTCATTCAATTATGTTGAATACCCTATTCAGATTTCACTTTACGCTGGGATTACTCCACATTTCAAAATCCTGAAAAGGGTGTATGGGTTGTATAGAGAGGTCTACACAAACAGCTGCAAATAGTCTCGGGTACTCGACAACTTTTGTCAATGTCTACATAATACGTAATGTTATCCATAACCCATGTAGGTAACATTAGATAAAGTGTGAGAGCTAGCAACATGACCTTGCTAAGAACTGAATGACAATAGATTATCTTCCTTACACATCAATCCGATACGAGCCTACATTACATACTTACATAGTAGGACATGTACTGTTACAAACAATCGAAGGTGTGAAAACTTATGTAGATATGCAAATGCGTGTTCCATTTCAGTAATCGCACCAGCATTTCGGTTTTCAAGCCAATGCTGTTACAGCTGATAACACGAGATAAGCTCTAGTGGTTCGCGACAAAAACAATAGTATAACAGTTCTGCGAATTTGTTTTATTTAGTTATTGCAAACTATTTGTTACAGATATAAACTTTTTACATAAAAGAATCTCAGGTTAAACGATAAGGAATTTAAATTTGGCCTATCTCAACTCGGCCTAGCTATAGACGTTCATATCGAGGTACTAAACTAGGAAGAGAAGAATATATTAAGTAGAGATCTAATAATTGCACACGTACCTATCTGTGGAGCGTGACACCTAACCGAAGCCTTTTACGAATTGTACGTCAAACACACAATTAGCGAGGATTTTTAACAGAGTACCTTTATAGGTAAACTTTATTTATTTGTAAAATATAATCATGGATTCGGCGAATAAATAGAAGACCTATCTTCATATAATAGGGAGGGTCTGTAGATACACAGCTAGATATCAATGTTATTATATGCGTGTAGTAGGTAGGTATAAGAAAGACCGCTCCTTCCAATCGAAGCTGGCTGTATACCTACATAAGTATCACATACGTCTAACGACATTCGGGCATCCAACCACTAACTTTAGGGCCGTTTACGAGATAGAACTTAAGAAAAATATTATGAAATACGATTATAGAAACTAAATAGATGTAAAATAAGGCAGTACATTACTCAAGGTGAAAAGTCTTTACGTGCGTATAGTAAGCAAAATTAATGCTTTCACAACGACAAATATAGCTCTATTTTTCTTTATTTTAGTGGATTACGTCACGTACACGTCAACATGACGCACTTGAACCACTTTCCACCGGTCCGTGGTAATGAACACCGTAGGGCAACCAGAAAATCTGATCGGAGTCGTATCTTGCAACACAAAAGCAAAGGTTCTATAATGCAGCTAGGGCTTACCTTAAGTTTACATGAGGTTGTATAGTTTCTACATCGTAAGCACGTCGCGCGCAATAACGTGATATCGTGCGTGTCGAGTTTTAATACGAGGTATAGCCGCGTAGTAGTGCATGTCGCGGGATGGCGGAGGCGAGTGGCACTGGACTGGCATGCGCGGCCGCCCACGCTCGATACGCGCCGCGCCGCCGCCTAAGCGCTACCCACAGTACCCACCCCACCCCCCGTACTACACCATAGCCGTAGGTGAAGTTTCACAACGAACAATCCATTGCGCCATAACTTTGAACGTAAACAAGTATTTTCGAAGGGACGTATACCGAATGTTCAATGCAGTTGAATCAGATTAATAATGTCACCCTTACAGATTTAGCTAAAGACAAAGGTATCGGTTACGGTAGGCTGTAGTTGCAGGCAGCTGATGACATTATTGTGTTTTATGTGACACTTGTAGATTGTTGGATGTTCGTTTGGTTAGATTTTAGATTAAGTTCTGCCACTTTTTTCTTTCATAAATGAAACACAATAGGTAATAAATAATTGAAAATTTATTAAATAGAAATTGTTTTACAATGTTACAATACAAAAGCGTTTATTTTCCTGTGTCTTCTTTGAGAGAAACAGTTCTGTTGAACACCATCTGTGAAAAGAAACATGAACTGCTTTCAAATCTGTATTCAGAAACATAATTTAATAATAAGTATTTACTAACTACCTATAATTCTATTAAAAAAAGTAATGATACCAAAACAGGCACTTACTAGCACACTGACGACTTATTTTTCTGATGATGCAACTATTATAATGGCCAAATAAAACTGATTAACACTGCCGTCCCTGGCTATTCGTGGGATGAGGATCTTAAAATTATCCAACACTAGCTTCCGCCCGCGGCTTCGCCCGCGTAGTGTGTTGATAAAAAGCAGCCTATATGTTAATCCAGGGTATAACCTATCTACATACCAAATTTCAACCAAATCGGTCCAGCCGTTTATGCGTGAAAGAGTAACAAACATCCACACATCCATTCTCACAAACTTTCACATTTATAATATTAGTAGGAAGGATGAATACAAATTATAATTGTAGATCGACTACTACTTACGTAGGAGTTTATTTAGAATATTGATAGTCTAATCCACAAATAGCGAAGAACGACAGTATTACTTTAACGTGCAAATGTAAATCAGAAATGAAACGCAAAACGATGCATAAAACCGAAAATTCAAAAACCAAAAACACTCAATATACAAGTTTCGAGTAGGTAAGTGTTAATACTCACTTGATTGGACGTGGTATCTGGGTCTACGGAGAAGAAGCCGATCCTCTCGAACTGGAACTTGTCGTACACCTTCGCTCCTCTGATGGACGCGTCGCCGTAAGCGTTCACAACCTTCAGGGTGTCTTCGCGGCAGTCTGATATGAAACCGCCCGGCACCTCGCTCGGGTCCTCTGGGTTCTTGTGTTTGAATCTAAAACGAACAAAAACAAGTATTTTTATTTGAAAAAAGAATCGTAACCGGATTTTTGAAGAAGTTACTGCACTGAGGATCGAGTTTTAACCGAATCTTTAATTAAGAATACGTTGCGTAAGGTATGCATATTTGTACCGATTTGTACTCTGAAACTAAAGGCTTTGTTTAAGTCGGCCACCACATAACGGTCACAATGACGGCCGTCATTTTCATGAAGGCCCGTCATTGCTTGTTTTGTGGCGACCATCGTAGTCTTAGGTCATACTTACAGTGGCTCATATAATCTGACTTCGATGATGACAGGCTCAGAGACCCAGTGGATGAAGGCCTTGGGCTTCTCTGCTGACTCAGAAGTTTCCGCTGTGCATTCTACTTCGACAACTTTGCCGGAAGCATCCTTGATCACCTTAGATACCTAAATATACAAAACACATTAAATAAGGTTTGTTTATCAGTAGGTGTTCCTAGCTGGACTCCAGGTGTCCGTTTTGCGAGGGAGTAGACCGTACCAGTCAGACCCAGTGGGGCTTGGCGGATGTCACATATTGTGTTGGATTGATTGCTTCGAAAATATCAGTTTCCTCACTATGTTTGCTTCACCGCTGTTGGGTCTTCAGCGTTGTAATACTTGCACAAAGTAAAGTGTGCCTCTGCCTGCATTCGAACCTAAGACCTACGACTTGCAAACCGAATTCGTCGCCACAGGGCCGCTATCACCAAGCTTATTCACAAATAAACATAGCTGAGAGCCTGTTTAATGTTTTACTCAAGTATTTTTAGCTGTATTATTTCTATTATAATCGTAAAAACTTTCTGTTTTTGTCAGACTTCTGTTGTGCAAAAGTTTTTGTTCTATAAAAGCCACTTTTAGGAACTCAGCATTGGATTCTAATAATACCGACGGGAACAATTAAGTAGGATTGTTTTTGTTGTGTTATATTTTTGGACTTTTTATTTTGTTGTTATTGTATATACCTTGATGACGTAACCTGCATGTCGCAATCCCACAGTTTGTTTCGGGGTCAGCCGTCGGTATCCCTTCTCGGGTTCTTCTTTGAAGTCCGTAGCCTCGATATAAAGGACGTTACTAAGTACTACTGTGTGAGATCCCTTGTCCGGCTCATTGGGGAAGTCTGGTACTGTGATTTGAATTGGTTTGTCACTAGGGAAGTTTGTTATTGTGATCTTTAATGGTTCTAGTGCAACCATAACTCTGAAACAAAATGCTCATTTTACTGACTCGCATTCAATACAATCAATTGTTAAATAACATTTTTTTGATCATGACAACGTGTGCCTCCGACTACAGCGTGCTTTGAATTCCTCCGAGTTTAGTCTGATTTAATGGATGAATTACCTGAAGTATCTATTAGTAGAGAAGAAACAACTCAGGGCTACCACCATACCTATTTCTGCAGCTACGCAGCGTTGCTATATTTCAGTCTGAAAGGTATGTGTGCTGGTAACTTACAGGCACATAATATGACATTTAGCATTTTTCTCTAGAATGACAGACCCAAACAGTTTGTCAGAGAGGATGGCCTGTTTGTTTGCCATCTCATTACATAAACAGTGCAACAAAATGTATCCTGTAACCTTGATACTAAGAGCTTGTTAAGCTACTATCAATGGTAACCTTGAAATTAAAATACATGTTAAACTGTTCACATGTCATGATAACATTATCAGTCAGGATAATGGCGGAATATTTAATGCCTTTTAAAATGACATCTATAATGTAATGCCTTTGAAAACTGGGTCTAATTATGTAAGATAAACTTTAAGCTGAAAACAGAGTGCTATCAACTATAACAATAAACGTCTTTAATCTTAAAGACGTATAATTCCCTTGCACCTTTAACACCACTCTCTGACGAGATCATAATGTTGTATAAGGAAAGGGACGTACAGACAACAAAAGTAAGTATGACACCTAGGTTTTCAGCAGTAACTATTTTAAAATAATGATGAATAACGATAAATTAAAACAAATAAATAAATTAAAAAAGTAATTGATAATGATGATGATGATGTAAGAAAAATACTTGGTCAAAGTACAATCGAGCGCCTCTTTAAAAGTGGGTGAGCTAGACCACCAAGAAGAGCTCTACATCCTTATTCTATTTACTTTCCATTTTGAGAGATTTGTGTTTGGATGGTATAATATTGTCATGTACGTCTGTTACGGATTTGTAAAGGACAATGCTCATGGAAGTATGGAATCCCGTACCATGCTGCATCAAAATCAAACCTTGTTTTTTATAGACTACACTGATCGTATTAACTCCTACAAAAACTATTTTTGAAAAAAAAACCCGCGTTTCAGAGTTATTTTATAAAATCGAAACTAACCTAAAAAGTAGGTCTATTTTTTCGACGCTACCAACGACGTATTTTAACACACATACATTACATTATTGCTCTAAAAACAGCGTAATACACTAATATTAGTAAGAATTACGAGTTAAAGTAACATCCACAGTATGCTTGACTGAAACTCGATTTTATTTTAGACCTTTATATTGCCAATAGTCAGTCAGTACAGTACAAATGTCAGATGCCACAGATAAGATAACTATAAACCAAAGAGTATAGTAAGTGCTATAAACTAGTCGGGATTTAGGGATGTAATCGATAAATCAAAATCTTTAGGCTGAGAAAATCTATTTTGTTGCAAATAGCAATAAACCAAACTAAATCGATTTGGTGTACTGATCTTACTTAATTGTAATTAATTTTAGAGTCCGCTCGACAGACAAGGGTTTGTTCAATTGAAACGGAACGTCATTTATATTCAGTTGAAACGGAACGTCATATAAAGGGAGTAAAACAATATTCATACTTTTAAACTCGAAAAGTATATTTCCAGTTCAAAAATCAAATCCCCGACACGTAATGCCGTAAAAAAATATGAAACTAATTACTATAATATTTTGGTTTTGAGGCGCGAGACTTTTTGGTACCAACTTTGGTCATTGTCCTTTGACAGCATTTACCAATTTGTATTAAACTTCGTCAGTCTTATGAACCGCCACACAAAACGTAATTTACCTTTTTTTTTTTTGGAGGGTGGGAAATCATCAAATGACTCCTCCCGCTCTGGGCGGAGCGGAAGGGAGTGTCAGACTCTTACTGACTAAAAACCACCCATGTTCCTTCATTGGCCCTTTATGTTCCAGGGCCGCGGTATCTCTTTCGAACAGTCCCGCAGCCCTGGCAGGAACGTAATTTACCTTGACGTTTGAATGTAAATTCGGTTGCACGCACCTCAATGTGTGTATCAGACACAGGATGGTCCGTGTCAATTGCACATTAACTGATGAAGCATATATGATGGGATGTCCAAGCTCAAATTGCTGAGCTTACCTAGCATATTCCCAGATTCAAGGGGTAATGATTTAGGGGTCTATTCGAGTCGACAGTTTGAAAAGGTAAATACATACGAGTAACATGTGCCGAATTAGTGACAATACTTTTAAGTTTTATACAACCGCGCTTTGTAGTAGTGCACCTATCATTGCAAGTCAAGTATGAAGTTGTCTCGCTATAGGGTTACCCAATCCAGACGGTCGTACTTCATCATCTACCACTCAAAAGTTTTGAAATGTCTTCAGGAATTCAAAATAGGCAATAATTTCATGGTTATCTTGTTACAGTTCTATACAATCGGGCGTTTGTGTTTCCTGACTATTCCGGAGTAAAACGATTAAATTATTGCTGAATCACTTACTTTATCTGGGAGATCTGTACATAAGCTACAGAACATTAAATGAATTACCTTGGTGCAGTATTATTGAGTACATCCCTAATGCTGGCATCTAACATGGCGGGATCCACGGCTCCCACAGCGCCGGTGACACCCAGCGCCGCACAGAAAGAGTTGACGGCTGAGGCAGGCACGCCGCGACGCCGTAGAGCCGTCAATGTGTACAGCCTTGGGTCGTCCCAGTCTATAACAAGCAGGACATTTTACGGTTAGAAAACGACCTCGTAATATTGGTCAAGTCTTCATTGCTATGTTAATTTACAAAGGGTCTTGCTCAGCTGTATCGCGTATTATCTGTCTATGTTAGCAGAAAAAATAGCCTGCGTTAGAAGGATTCAGCTTTTTCTTTTGTGATTGCCATATTATGCTCTATAGATAGCAGTAGGATTATAACGAGATCGATAACGCAAGCAGGACTACTCGCAGATGCCACAATTCGCCACACGAAATGTTCCACTGTATCAACTTTAATGGTCGAGGTAGTTAAGGGGACTCTCTGCTTAACTGTGATTCAGCATTCTAGTAACTTACCGTTAATAATCCCTTCGTCAATGAGTTTTGCTATTTTCCTCTTGGATACTACGGTGTAGTTCACATTGAGGCGGCCATACTCCCATTGTACTGGGCAGTAGATTCCGAGCGCATTGCATAGCCAATAGTATGACGACCTGAAAGGAAAAAAATTCAACTTAAATACCTTTGCAGAATAATAAGACAAGATAGATGGTGATTTATTAATCTGATCAAGCATGAGCTCGCCATATCATAGCGCAATCAAAGCATTAGTATGTACGTATTATTCATTAGCAAATACATAGCTGATAGTATTGTCATTGGTTGCAGTGCCGCTTTATCCCTCTACGGGGTAAAAGGTCCACTACCATCTCCACACAAATCTAGGCAAAAATATAGACATCGAATCAATACCAACCTTCTAGATTGGAACTCCTTAGTACATAACGAATGAGTGATGTGTTCTATACTATCACACAGACAATGGGTGTAGTCATAGGTAGGGTAGATGCACCACTTGTTGCCAGTGCGGTGGTGGGGCTTAAACCGGATCCTGTATGCCACTGGGTCTTGTTTGCCTTCTTCAAGGGTAATCTTCATTCGTAAGGTTGCATCTCCTTCATCGATTTTACCGTTTTTCATGTCCTGGAAAATTATTCCATTTTCGTTTTTCAATCTTATGCTTTACAAACTGTGGAAATGCTCTAAATTATGAGGGAATTTGTTGCTATACCCAAGTTGAGTATGGAATCTAAGTAAGTAATAAGATTTTTGGCAATCATTGCAGTTTGGGATTATAATAAGTTTAAGGTTATAGTATAAAATAGTAATTACCTCAAACAGTTGCAAACTTTCTTCGATAGGCCTGTTCCTCCATGGTGAAGGTGGTGGATTGAAACCCTTAATTTCCTCAGACTTCTGGTGACAGACGTATGCAAGGTCCTTGCTGATTAACTGAACTGCCCACTCATATAGCTGATCAAAGTAGTCTGATGAATGTGTGATTTGGTGTGGAGTGTAACCTGGAAAGGCCATTACAGAGGTTATTTGCATTCACAAAAAAGTGTCTACTTTTATCTTTATTTAATACTAGTTTTTGCCCGCGGCTTCGCCCGGTGGTTGTCGAAAAATATCCGACGGGAACGTACTACCGGCATTAAAAAGTAACCTATAGGTCAATCCGGGTTCAAAGGGATCCAGGTTCATATGATATCGATTCTGTACGGGTTGTTAAGGTATCACGTAAAAAGTACGAAACCAATTACGGTTAACTTTTAGGCCGCGGTCACGAAGTCAGCGGGCGGCGGGGCGGCCGCGGCGGCGCGAGGTGTGGCACGTTTCAATACATAGATTTATATGGAACTGGCCTCGAAGGCAGCGGCGTACGAGCGATGCGCACCAGTCTAGCCCAGTGCGTTACGGAGTGTCCGCGACAATATTTGTCAGACATGTGACTCACCTAACCACTCCACCATGTCTTTGATACCAACAAAGAACTTCTCCTCCTCTTTCTCTGGGTTGGTGTCATCATATCTCAAGAAGCAGAGACCATCATGGGCTGCAGCATACCCAAAGTTAATATTAATAGCTTTTGCATGTCCTATATGCAAAATACCATTAGGCTCAGGAGGAAATCTTGTTCTCACTTTCCCACCGGTTATTTTGAGATGTTCTTCCAGTAACCTTTTAGTATCATTTGTGACAACATAACCATCAGACTTGAAGTTCTCTCCAGGGGCATGGAAAGGTAACTTTTTCATCAACTCAGATATGGATGAAGCTCCACCAATTTCATCAAGTGATTCAGCATTTTCAGACTGTTTTGATGCTGAAATAATAGAGAAATAAAAATATCAGTGTTGAAACTTATCATACACACTGTAATTACTTCACTGATTTTTTAAAAGGTAAATTTGAGAAAAGTTTACCGAGACCGATGAATTCTGCACAAATTCCTAAATAATTATAAAAGTTTACTTTGTTTTAAAAATTTACCTTTATCATCTGTTTTCTTTGCTTTCTTTCCTGCATCACCTTTAGGTTTCTTTTCAGCTTTTGGTGGAGGTGCTAAATCAGCTTCTGTTTTAGGTCCCAATAGATCTAAAATCTTGAACACAAAACATAATTAATGATATTATAATACCTATGAAAATTGTTGCATAAAGAAGAAGACTGCCTTGTAGGTAGAGTGGTCGCAATCGTGACTGCTGAGCATGAGGTCCTGGGTTCGACCCGGGGCAGGAAAAATGTTTTTGGTCAGGAAATTTCTCAGTAGCAGCCACGGAGTCTGGATTTGTGCCTGGTTGATAGCAATATGCTATTACATGGAACTTAAAAAATGTGGTGAAATGTGGATGTACTATTAAGTACACCCACCACCTAATCCTTGGGGATTACAGGTGTGATGTTATGCTATGTTGCATAAAGCATTCTCATGAAAATCAATTATGTTGGTTAAGGTTGTAAAACTAAATCCTCACCTGAACATCAACTTCATTCTTGATAGCTTTCCCATCAGCCCATGGTAAGTCTGCTCGCACTGCTTGCATAACATTACCAGTGTTAAACCTGTACCTTTTTTCTAACAACTCGGCCTTGTACTGAGCCATATGCTTCTCCACAGCCTGCTCGACTTGCTCCGGTGTCACGACAACTCCAACACCGCAAGCTATCTCAAATGCATCAATATCCACATTCGCCTCATTTACATGGCTTATAAGGTACTCCAAAGCTGCATCTACTCTGAGAGTCGAGTCTAGCTTGCCTTTGGCTATGAATTCACATATGAAAGGTAGTTTAGCGGCGATCTGAGGCTTGATCTTTGTTGCCAGATGGTAGATCAACATTCCAGCGCCAGTCGGCAGTTTTGCTACATCCACCTGAGTAAAAATACAATTAAACCTATAATTCTACGTGTAATAACTTGCGACACAATTATTTGCCCACGTATTCATAAAAAATTGAGCAATTACAAGAGAATTTGAAAGTTCTAACCTCATTCAATGCGGCAAGTAGAAACTTTGTGACATTAGCGTTTTTCAATGTTTCCTTTGCTTTTTGTTCATTTAAGCCCAAAAGCTTAAACCTCTCTATAGTTTCTTCCGGCGTCATGTTGATTTTATTCACAATTTATTATTTTGAAAGTGAACACGAAACTGCTCGCCGAATCAGAAATTCATGGAATGACATTGACATATGACATGACGGATTTCACATAATGACAGCTTATCCTGACGGTACTTTTAGGTACAGTTGCATTCCGTTTGTCGTCAAATTCTTATGAGTGCTCTTTACAACTTATAAGCATAGTTATTATAGCATATTTATAGCACTCCGAATAAAAATAGACACATTGGGGCGGGGTGTTAAACTTTACTTAACTACAGAACAAGCACAACTTCAGTGCAGAAAGAGTCGCCATCTACATTATTTAACCGAGAAACTATTAGTTTCATATTATCGATAGATGTCTCTATGATCCCAACTTTAATGCAAAAGAGAATATCGAACGATTTTGTACTTTTTGTACTTTAATTTAATTTCTAACATTTTTCTAAAGAATAATTGTTACATTTTTTTACCTTGTAAATACACCTAATATTTACAAGGTACTATCATGATGTTAATTTCCATAAACAGTTCTCTTAGAGAATCGCGCCTACATAGATTTATATATAGCTCTGATGGCTATTTTCTGCAGAATATGACTAGATATCTGCAGCCCGTCCCCGTAGTAAAATACCGTTTGGCATAATACTATGAAAATAACTAAAATAGACTGCCTCTCGGTATCTACATCAATAAATTGACGGATTTTTCTAACAGCATATGCGGCTGAACTCAGCCGTCCCAACCCCATTGTAGCCTTGAGTCGTACGTGATTCCCAAGAAAACAGTTTTATCGACGAATTCTAGTTTCTCTTGATTCAATACTATGCCACAATCACTACTTTTGACATTTGGTACTTAGAGCAAATCTTATACACTTAGCTTTTTTCCCATTTAATAGTAAATTACTAGCGGTACCTAAACCAATTATGAAACTGCAGTAGGGCGTTATTACATTCTAATGTATTTTTATGTAATTTAGATTACTATTATGATGTCCTTTTTAATTATTTTAATTTAAAAAAAAAATGTTTTTTTTTTAATTTAAGTACTAACAATAGTTTTTCTAAGTCTTGTATTAGGTAACCTTTGGATCTAGTTGTCCTAAAATAAATAAATTTGAATTTGAATTTTGTTATTTACGTCGTCAAGATTTGTGGCACGTCTGTTTACCCTAAATATTAAAAAAGTATTGTCAGCAAACAACACCATTTGCGGTTGGTTTTTAAATAAACGGGGTCCATTAATACATAGGTACCTACATACT